>OX392424.1:2458125-3682187 GCA_947623395.1 Synanthedon tipuliformis | reverse complement strand
ATTAAAAAAACCAGAAATCCTCTCATCTCCAAAAATCTGCATCTGTATCCGCATTCATGGATGTTGAAAAATCTCCTCTCGAACTACCCTGATATATAAAATATTCAAGTAAGTATTTAAGAGAAACAATTTAATTTTAGTTTAATTTAATTAAATATAGATTTTATTGACAAATATACCTATGCTGAACAACCGTAGGCTGAACTCAAATGACTTTGTAGTTTACCTGCTACAAACTTATTTATTCAGTTAAATAAGGGGAATAAGATTTAGTAGAACTAATGTTGCCAGTTTTTATGGAAACAAATACATAACACCTATAGTTACAGTAAATAAAATACAAATATTATAATTTTTGTTATCTGATAAGAATATTTTGCTAGGCCACTTATCTAAACTGAATCACACCTTACTTTTAGAAAGAGATAATAAAAGGATATAAAAACAAGATAACATTATTATAAAGCCCCACACGTTTCTATTATAGATACACAAATATGAGGTAATTTCTGAATTTAGATTATATTCTATAGTTTAACTAGCTACACGCTCCCGGCTTCGCAAGGGTCCAAAATAAAAAATATCCAATCTTTTAAGTTGAACCAAATACACATTGTTACGAAGTTTTATCAAAATCGTTTTAGTAGTTTAGGAGTCCATAGGTGACAAACAACGTGACACATAACTTTTATATATATAGAGGTATAAGTTAGTGTAACTAATTTTGTTCTGTTGTAAAAGTACTGGGCCATACTTTTTGTTAAAATTATTAATTTTTACATGATTGATGAAAGGTTTATTTCTTATTAAAAAAAATCCTGCACATAAACAGTACATAGTCTTCTGCTTCTTCTGTAAAATGTTTTAGCTGAATGGGATCTTTTCCAATAATTTTGCCAGTGTCAGTTGTAAAAATATTTATATATAAAAATGTTAAGTTGGTTTGTGTACACTTCAATATATCGAGAGAACTATAATTTTTACTAGCAATATGAAAAACACGAAATTCAAATCAAAAAGAAAAGTAGCAGATTATGAGATTTTTTTTCTAAAAACTTAAAAACAACAATCATTAATCAGTCAATTTAATTGCATTGTTTTGTTTAAACCACTGTTAATTTTTCATTTCAGTTAAAATTTAGAATGGTTATAATAAAAGGCAAATACGCAATAACTAGAAGATAGTACATGACTCTCACGTCATGTGTAAATTTCGAAAATAATTACGGAATATTCGCATGATCATGTCATGCAAATTACGTACCGTTAACAAGGATCTGGACGTAGCAGCTGACGGTGTAGTTCCATAGTCATTTGAGGAGTCCTGCGAAGACTGACTGTCATTAGAAAAGTCCGAATGGTTTGATTGACTATCACTCATTTCCAACTTCATCGTCATCAGTTCAATTGTAAAAATATTATCACAAATAAAACACTGGTATACTATAACTTTTACGTAATTGTAAAACAGATTAAATTGTTTTATCACTGGCCAGTGATCTTAAGGTTAAGTTGAGAAACGAGCAAATTGAAACCAGTTTTTGTTCCGCGTTGTACAAAATCGCTCAAAAATATCAGTATAAACTATAAACACTTTTATTTGTGCGACGTATCTATCTGACAGTTCATTAAAACTATGTTGTAACGAAATGACAACAGTGTATAATCAAAGCGCGGCGAAAAAAAGATTATCCTATCCGCGTTTGAGAACATAACAATGATGACTCATCTATACACTGACTCTGACGTCGCTGTCACTTTGGGGGATGCCCTTCTCCTGAGAATTTCACATTCACTGAAACAAAACGTCCTAACCACCAACTTTTGTAATGGTCGAACAAACTTTTCAAGTATCAAACTACAGTGCCGAAACGAAGGGTGATCTCATCATCTATTTTTAAAGGTATCGCGTGATATTCGACCAATAGCAAGCTAGAATGAACATGACGTCATTATAAATATAACTCTTTCATTTCTTCAAGATCAAGACCAATCAAGACTCTTCGAGTCGAGACGTTCTGAAATAACGATATCGCAATCATTGTTATTTTCAAGTTATTTTGTTAAATTTTTTACTGATAAAGTAGTATACGTTGATAAGATTATTTTCGCGCGACATATAAGTAAGTGTTTTCTACTTAAAACTGGTTGAAATCACTTCACTATAATAGGTTTATTTCTAAAATTTTATAATTTAAATTTTAGAAAAAGCAAAGTCGCTTTTGTCCTTCAATATGCCTACGCTTAGATCTTTTAAATTGCGGAACGGATTTTAATGCGGTTTTCATTAATGCAAATAGCATTAAATAAGGAAAAAAATATTTATAATTTGCAAAAAAATTGCACCCGCGCGAAGCCGGAATGGTTCGCTACCTATAATTAAATAATGTTTTGATGAAATCATAAAAATCTCAATAATTAGATTCATGACGAAATCTTCATCTAGAAATGTAAAAAGAAAGACTGAAGAAAGAATGCTGTTTAGTCCTGTAGTTTAGTCACATTGTCGGCGTGCGTAGAATATACTAGGTACTTTATTTATTTATTTTTTTGAAATACTTATAGGTGTATTATTAATTAACATTGGCATAGGTGAATAGGTAGATATACCTACCTAAATCATTTAATAAAACCTAGTACGTAGTACCTAGTCCCTTTCTTATCAACCAAATGGTTTCAAGGGATACCTTATGAATCCCCTGAATTACTTCGTGATATTACACTGAGGTTTTTTATAATATTATACCTATGTATCTCATTCATTAAATCACTTTCATGTTGTTTTGTTCGTGGTTGTCTTACTTGGTACGTTCTCATTTAGACTTTTTATAATTTTTAAGTTTAGAATATTAAGTTCATTAATTTATAGTCTCAATTTGAATATAGAGTTACAAAGGTGTCAACATTTCACACAGACAGATGTTTATTTAAAACTTGACAATGGCAACACAAAACTATTTAAAAATTTAAAATAAATACACACACACCAATTATACGTCCGTGACACACACACAGAACAGAAAGGAATATAGTACTCTCTAGCAGAAGAGGAAAATTTATCTATCAATTGTCAAGTGTCAATGTCATGCATGTGTGACTGTGATCCTGATCCATCCACACAGGATGTCACAACAAAATATTTAATTTTTTATCCAATATTTAACTAACTTCTACACTTTAACACATATTAGTTTAGAAATTAATCAATATGATGTTTATATTGGTAGGGTGGTAGTTGTAGCTCTTAGTGAATAGCTTTTGACTTTATATCTGTAGTCTTAAAAATAATTCAATACCCAGTTTAATTACACTTACCTACATCGTTTGTAACAAGTACTTAAAAGTTATTAAACTAAAAGAAACATCATGCCTGGAAAAAAGTGTAAGCATTGTGGGTCTTCAGAAATTGAAGTGGATCCTGCTCGTGGTGACGCAGTATGTACTAGCTGTGGTACTGTGTTGGAGGACAATATAATTGTAGCTGAAATAGAATTTCAGGAGAATGCCCACGGTGTATCCAGTGCTATTGGACAGTTTGTGTCAGCGGAGTCCAAGGGCGGTGCAACTGGGTTTGGCGGAGGTAGGTTTTTATTTAATAGAGGCTTTGTATCAATAACTCTTCCATTGAAACAGCAAACAAAAAATTTAATCTGTCAGTTTTTAATCTTAGCCCAGTCTGGATCCTTACATTGCTTTTCGATTTCATGTATGAATTAGATATAATAATAATTGTACTAAACAATAGTTTCTCAACCTGGTGGTCGTATTCAGGATTATGGAGGTTCACCATGTGTTCAATAAATGAGACCCTTATAAGAAATATTTCCCTTTATTTCAACGTTTTTTTAAATGAGTGCATTAAAATTGTGAACACATTCATAAAAATTTAAAAATAATAAAGAATCTTAAATCATGATCCTGAAAAAAAATTCAGTGTTATTGGCCGATCTAAAACATTGATAAAAATTAAATTATTAACATAATCTAGTAGGGAGTTGCGACATAATATACTCAATTTTTTGGCTCGATCGCAACACTAAAAAGGTTTAGAAACAATGCTCTAATGTTAATAAGACTGGCACTACTTTCACCTGTGTCCATTTAATATTATATCTTTCTGTGTCAACCACGTATAGGATATAATATTAAAGTTTTTACATACTTATTCATTAGATAGATACGAGTCGTCTTTTTCATTGCTGAAGGTTGTGTCTGCTCTGAAATGCCTTGGAGGCATCAACGCTTCTGGTCTATTACAACCAAATCCCAAATCCTGTTTCCCATTTTGCCTAAAATGCAAATTACTTTTCCCATTACAACCCCAAATTGCCTGTTTCCCATTTTGACTGAAATCCGAAATGCCCTAGTGCCAAATTGCCTGAAAGTTTGAAGATTGAAAATATTATTAGGTATTATTATGCATATTTGTTGTTTATCAGAGCCAATTTTGTTATTTGGAAAGTTGCTAAGTTTATTTGCAGTTAACCGTTATATTCTCTAATATTTTTTTGCGTGGGAATATCTGCAAACCAGATCCCCACCTACCATAGAGTGGACTACCAGCCTGTCTGTCGGCCGTAACATAAACATTATAAAAATTAAGTCAATTTGGAATTCAGGCGAATTGAGATTTAGTCTATTTGGGATTCAGGCGTATTCATATTTCAGGCAATTTTGGATTTGGTTGTAATGGACCAGAAGTGCATCAACCACCATATACAAACATTACTAGTAATAAATTCAAAACAACAAAATAGTAACCGTTCCATCAAGTTTATATACAATGTAGAATTTAAAGATTTTTTAATTTATGGAAAGAGGGATAAACAGGGAAGGTTTGTATATTATGTAAAAATTGCAGGTCACTAGTATAAACTAAAATTACCTACTTGCTTTAATTTATTTATTTTAATGAACCCTGATACCATTTGTACCTTTTTTTAGCTTTTAATGCGGGCATTGGACAAGAATCAAGAGAAATAACATTGAAAAAGGCTAGGGAAGGCATTACAGCCTTATGTCAGCAGTTACGGCTAAATCAACAATGTATAGACATTGCCTGCAACTTTTTCAAGATGGCATTATCAAGACATCTTACTATTGGTCGACCTTCAGGCCATACACAAGCTGCTTGCGTCTATATAACATGCAGAACAGAAGGCACAGCTCGTATCCTTTGCAAATATCTATATAGTTATACAATCCTGGAAATTCTACTGCTACACACAAAACAACATAATTAAGTCTTACCATAAATTTGGTTCATGATAACACATGAATGTTATCCTTTTGTATATAAATGAAAATTTTTATAATACTCCAAAGAAAAATAACATCCTTAATATAAATTGAAACAGATCTTCTTATAGACATCAGCGATGCTCTTAATATCTGCTGCTATCAACTGGGTCGCACATATTACAAGCTGTCGCGCTCATTGTGTATAAATATACCACCTACAGGTAAGTGCCTATTTTTAAACTAGTGGCCTCACTTACTGATTGCAAATGGTCTCAAATTAAAAAAAACGTTCTCACCAACACTGGATGATAAATCAACAAAAGTAAGGTGTGGCTCAGGTTGACTTGACTGTTGCAAGTCTCAATTGCATTGTTGAACTAATATTAAATATAGATTTTAATATAAAACAATATATAACATATTTTACATCTATGTTTAAGAGTTTTCATACTCTAAATTTAAAGTAAGTCTATGTAAACTTCAGCCATAATTTACTAACTTTGCAGACCAAACTAAGCTCTGAAACTACTAAAGTTTGCAGCAAATGTCTCCCTTATGTGGTCTTTTATAAGGATATATCTGAGATCTGGTTTAATCTGATCATTTTTGAGAATCTGTCCTTATGCGAATCATAATTTCTATCTAGATCTGCAAAGTACCTGTGGTAGAAAGCCTACACTAGAACATTTCTTTAACAGACAGTCTAAAATGGTATAAAAAATTCCATTTTTATCTTACTTTGGTTCTTTATTTTTTCTCTCAATTTTTCTTATTTTGGCACTGTGTTGTAGCTACTTTTCCAATAAAAAAGAAACACCCAAATCTTAAATAGTATTTATTGCATTAACTTGTGTTATGGATCCAACTAGATAACTAGACCTACACGACACTAGAGAGCTTCACGACATCCATATCACAATCTTTAGGTACACTTAATTCAACAATATACACAAGATCTTTAAATTTAACGAAAACATTCAAACATTTTGGGAATGGTTGAGTATAAATATTCTCTTCAATATAATTGAGATTTCTACACAACTATTTTGACCGTTTCTCATTACACAGAATAATAATTGAGAGGACGGATGCGAGACGATTGTCAGTCCTCGTTTGGGTTCGAGGTGTTGGAAGTAGCGGTCAGTGTAGGGCCATAGTAAATGAGCTCTGGTATTTGACCACCTTGCACTCCGGTACCGTTGGTACTCTCTGATGAACAATGAAATTGGAATGTCACTGTTCCCATATACACTTCGCTTAACCCTTCTTGACCGAAATAACTCAGTTCACTTCCATCCAAAATGGCCGAAGCAGTGTAAAAACATTCCGGTTCAATTTGTATGGGATTCTCGAAATAAACATGGAAAGTGTTACTCGATCCATCGGAAAAGAATTTTGTGTTATTCTCTGCCAACACTCTGTCTAAGCGTTTCAGTTCAATTTTGACATTGTAATCGGCAGCTCCATTAGAAGATCCGTATAATCCAAAACCGACAACAAAAATTCTTTTGTCAACACAAAATTTTATTGAATCACATCTGCCGCGATATCTCCACTGGTTACTTCTGTACGCACACGATTGAAATCTGTGGCATATCTGAAATATAAATTTTTCAATTTTTAATACAAGACTGGTATCTTTCAAAAGGGTGTATAAAAAAAACTCGATTACTTTAACATATAGGATACTTTTTATAGTGGAAAAATATTAGCTTCCCGACTTCCCGAGGGATCCTCTAAAAATATAAAAAAATCGGAAGCGGCGCCACAACGATAAAGATGTCAGGCTCGTATATTTTCTCATTTTTCAACGCGGATGAAGTCACTGGCACCAGCTAGTAAATATTGTATATCCGACAGTGAGAACCAATATATGTATCTACTAAATTATATTTACACCTACATAATCATTAAAATACAAATTTACCTGGGCTTTTAATCCAGCTCTAGATTTAATAGGGTACGATAGTTGTGGTTTTGTGGAAGCGGTGAAATGCAGAAATATATCTATGGTTTCTTGTGGAGTTAAAATTCCGAGTTGTGCTGCACTATTTGCAAATTCTTCCAAAGACATTGTGGGAAATCTCACAAGATATATAGCACTGCCAAGCATTGCTCTCCTGTTTGACGGTGTGGGATCTATTTCCCTTCTTACACATTCGGCTTGAGCCCAGGCCAAGGCAGCCTCGAATAGATTTATCTCTTTGCAGTTCAGTGTTTCTCTCGCTAATACTGACTCTAGGGTTGACACATCAATGTCTACAAACCCGTCCGAAGTAAGTGCCATTTCAGCCTAAAAGAAAAAAAAATTTGGTGTTCATATTATGAGGTTGAGATTAAAACTGCAATACAATTTGGTTTAATGATTTATTTTCGATAGCACATTTTTTACATTGAATTTAAAACATTACATAATTTTACTTCAAACTAAACATGCATAACACCAATTACACAAACCGTATTGCAGTTAAAAAAATTAATAATAAAATAAACTTAATTAAACTATCTACTTATAATGACTAGATCTTGGAAAGTATTATTGGAATGCATTATCATTCACAATGTAATCACTATCTATCTATAACTCATCACCGGTCAGTGTTCCATCTTAGATATCTTAGTCAATTCATGATCAGAAATACCTTGTCAAATCTGAGTTGATTTGAGTGATTTTAACAACATATAATTCTAAACTAACTAATTACAATGTACATTTTCAACACTGTTACTACTGTTGGGGCTTAGGTTACAATTAGAAGATGTTATGATCAAACTATTGTATGACGAGGAGTGTTCGAGACAGATTGTGGTGAGATTCTCTGTTGACTCACATACCTGTGCATCAATAACTTCCCAGCATCTTTGCATTAGTTCTGGCTCTTCAAAGAGTCTCGACTGGCTGAGAAGGAGGCAAGCGTTCTTTGCCGTTAGACTAGTTTCTAGGTAATTGACACATGCTCGCGCTAAATGTGGCACAATATATTTTTTCGCAACATATAGTGTTGAGAGCACCATATCTGCTTCCAGCTGGATTTCATCACAGTATAAATACCTGAAAATAATTTATCAATAGTTGTTAATACTAAAATATCTTTAAATTCTATTTGCCGAATACAATGCACTTGTCTCTCTTACATTAACATAAAAAAGAAATAATATTTTTTTACATCCTAAACCAAATTATTTATTTTTAGAATTTTATGGTGTTTTGTAAAAAATTAAACAGAAAATGTTTTAGATAAGCATAATTTTGTTGAAATATGGAGCATCTTTCACTAGTACTTCAATAAAGTTAAAATTATCTATATAAAATTTCAGCGGAATCACAAAGATTTGGAATTAAAACAAAACAAAAATATGTACACCATATAACAAGTCTGTTCACAAAGTGAAACTTTCTAACAAGTGAAATTAATCTAAAAGGTTCTGTAAAAATATACTTAATAAAAGTATGAAAAAATGAGTCGTTTATGATTCACACTATATGAGCACACTCAACTAGCAGTTGCTGGATTATAATATTGCTAGCGACCCACCCCCGGCTTTGCATAAAGTTAAAATTTTCAAAAAAATTCCTAGCGGATGCTTTCCAAATTTTAGTTTTCTAGATTTAGTAGTGTCAATGGCTGTGCATTGTCAATCAGAAAAACAAATTGTTTTTCTGGCCTTAATTGTGCAATAACTTACTTTAATAAAGTCAAAAAAGCTGTCGGTTCCACATCAGGAACTTCAATTTCTTGCTTGCACTCTGCCAAACCTCCATAAAACATAGCATAGAAAACTGAGCTTCCAGTCGCCAATACATATTTATGTGCTGGAATCACTTGAGTGTGACCTAAAAAATAAATATACAAATGAGGATGTTAGTATTCACATACAAGGTTGTAATATACTAAAAAAGATTTATCTTTTCATTAAGATGAGAAGAAAAGAACGCAAAACATCTAAGTTTTCTTTTATTATAAAATATTAGCTGGTGTCCACAACTATATCTTGAACAATGAACAACTATTTCCTGACATCACACTTTTGACCAAGCGTTGGATTATTTTTAGGACCTATGTCCATCCTGAAATTCTATTCTAACTATTGAAAAAAATTTTAAATCGGATGAGTAGTTTGAAGATTACCTCCTACACACAAACAAATAAACAAAATCATTACACATATATGCAAAACAACGAATGGTTATTTTACCTGGTGTTCCAACAATGAACGTTATGTCAGCCATGAGTTGGTTGTTGAACATGGCCGCATTTCGTTCACGGACTGTGGGCTTTGTCGCCTGCCAGTTAGGATCGTGTGTGGCAGCGCCCGGTGGAGGAATAGGTGACGCAATGGGCGAAGGCGCCGAGTTTATAGAACCACAAGGCGAAGGTGGCCCACTGTAACACTGTGACACCTGAGTTCCGGTTTCACGTTGAGAGATCGTATGAGGCGGAGAAAGCGACAACCCTCCACCATTGTTGATGTTTTCAGCTGAAAAATATTTTCATACATTAAAATCCACTAGTTTGTATGTACTTAGCCTAGATCTGAAATACGGCCAAATTAATTATGTCACACGACTAATTTTATCTCGTCATCCAACACAATGACATGGCTAACTAAATGTGACATGGACACGAAATTGTACCGCGTTAATGACCTTAAACTGCGCCGCAAATGAAGTTTTTTTTTTTCATAATTGCGAAGTTTATATCGGGCAAAGCAAACAAATCAATATTTACAAGTAGGTACCAAGGGCGCTCACCGTTCATCCAAGTATTAGTTTGGGCGACTGACATACTGTCCCTATTGTCTTGTAACCTTTTTGATGGTTTTGACACAATCCTAGAGCACAAATTAGACATATCTAAAGATGTTTTCGCGCAATAAACTATATTTTGAAAAAATTAGGCCTCAACAAACGCTCCTATGCACCTAACGTCAGCCATTTTGTTTTCATCTCATTTTCTTTGGGGTTGCCAAGCCCAGTTTCTTATATTTCTCCAAATGAATAATTATTGCCTAATGAATAATATTTAATATTGAATATAAAATAGTAAATAAATACCCATGAACCTAGAAAAAACAACGGACGGAGTGCTGTCATTTTATACAAAGTGAAGCACCGTAATGGCGGCGCGTTTGTATGGTGCCTTTATGGTTCCTTATTCTTTTTCATCACGAAAGTGCTACAATAAGAAAAACATTTCACGACGCAGGTGGCATAATTAAATAGTTATTTTAATTACTCATTATGTGTGCATTAATCAACGCTAGCAGCGTAATGGCGCACGCCGAGCTTACTATGGTTTGTAGGGATGGGCGATACAAATCGTATATAGATACAATATCTATATATTGAGTCCAATACCCAATATCTGATATTGAACGGCACAAACTATATATCAGATATTTGGATATCGCCGATACGCTCTCGCATCGATACTCGATATCTGATTCTATGAAATAAGTCACATAACTTCACGAACACGAAGCAACGAACGAATGAACAACGAAAATCAGATATTATCAGTACGAAAGAATATGTGCCAAATGCGCTAGATCTTTGAGTGAAATAGCTACACGAAAAAGCAAAGGAACACCTTGTATGAATTTTAAAAATTCTTCGTAGTATCATAATAAGGTTTAATATAGAATAAATTACCTATTTTCTAAACACTTGACTTTTTGTTAATAAGCGTCGATACAGGTACGAAAGTAAGTGTTTCTACACTATAGTATATTAAGATTATAAATCTTATGTTATTGTTTTTTTAACCTTGAAGGATAGCGAGGGTCATATTCAATGTTATTTATTTTACAATTTTATTTTTAATTTATTTTTAATAACTGTATAATTTTATTAATGCAGTCAGTCCTAAGCTTGAGAAAAGTATGAAAGGAAAATCAAATCACACGATTTAAGTATACCTACATATAAATAAATTAAAACGTACCTAATATAACCCAAATACATATTATATCAAATATGAAACGAAAACGAAACCCTAAAAAAAACTGAGTTTGAGTACATAGATATATCTGATATAATACAATACGTCTAAATCAAGCAAAATCGCAACGTTAAAAATCGCCATACCATCTACGATACTCTGTACCGTATCGTATCGTAGTATCGAGAGTATCATAGATTCTGACCGATACATAGATATCAAAATATATAGTTTCGATATCTGATATTCAAAACGAATACATAGATACGATTCGATATCGTGTAAAAGCGATATTACACTCCTCGGTTTGTAAGTGTTAACGTGTAATCTTTTCAAGGTTCGAGTGAATAGGCATCTTCTGGGTGAGCTCGCTCCATCTTAGGCCTCATCCTTGCCACATGGCTGGTTGTTGGCCAACCTTCTCTTATAAAAAATATATATATACACTTTACCGAGCTTACTACGGTGCTTCACTTTATCAGTATATGGAATTCCGTCCGTTGTTTTTTCCGGTGGTATAGAGTTGTTTACTTAAACAAATGGAATTTTAAAACCATCCTATAGAGTATAATTATAGTTAAAAAGGAACACCGACAAAAATTATGAACTGTTAATTCAAAATTGTATATTTCAATATACTCCTTGGTAAGGGCCAGTTTATACCGTATGTGATTTTTCAAGTTTACTAATTTTCACCCAAAATTGCAACTCGATCTCAATCTGGCAACTCTGTTCTGCGTAAGGTTTTGACAAGACATAAAGACAGTGACAGACTGGTTTATACTGTCTTGTCCGGTCTTGTCATTAGTAGTTATCGATTTACGCTTGCGCACACAGCTGCAATAAGCTAAATATAGCTATCTCTGTCTGCGCCATTATTTATTTTTTGTAGGGGTCCATGGTCTGTCTAGTCTGCGCATGTCCGATTTTTTATCGGATCATGAAGCTGATGAAGGTTGCATTTGAAAAAACCGCTAACTAATTATAGATTAGTCTTTAGAAATTATAATATTTGTTATTATGCATGGTTTTTATCTGTTTATCCTTTTAAAACATATAAATAATAATCTATTTTCAGCTTATTGCTACTTACGGAAGTATTACCTACCATAAACAATTAATTTATAACTAAAGTAGCAAAATGTTTATTTAACGTATTTCCGATTTTCATTATAGCACCAGGTTATGTTGTCGCGTTGAGAAAATATGATATTGTTCATAGATGAATGATAGCGATAGCGAGACCATTATTATTATTATCTATGTCCTATCTATGATATTGTTTATAAATAATCCTTAACTTTCTATTGAGCCCAAACACGCTATACTTACCTATCTGCTGTAAGTTGCTAAGGAGTTGGCTATCCCTCAGACTATTTGATGCTGCAGCATCAGATCAAGGTTACCATGTCATGGAAATACCACTAAAGTGCCAAATTCATATACCTAAATCGAATACCTACGTTGAATTTAATGAAATCCTTCGTCAACTAGGAAATGGGCTGATGGACTTCAAATGCCTGAACAGATCATAAATTATTTATAAATAAGAACAATCCCGATCACGTCAACTTTCAAACAAAAAAGGAAACATCAAAATCGGTCCATCCGTTTGGGATCCACGATTTTACAGAGAGATACACAGATACACACTTCAATCAAACTTCAAACTTTTAACACTATGTTTTTGCGTCGAACTTCGTTTTTTATACCTAAACATATGTTATATAATACCTATATATACTTAATAAGCTCAACAAAGTTTTTAGCTACATAAGAATAATAAGTATACCCACTTATTACCATTTATACCTTGAATTATTGGTCGCGATCGTATTCTTGGCCGATGTGGATGTTGCGAAGGCTCCTGACAGTTTGGTTCTGCGAAATCACTGATTAGGCTCTCAAAGAAATCGACACTGTTTATGTTCATCTGGAATCGATCTCTGGACTTGCAAACGTGCCAAACGAATCTGTAATTCAAAACGTCATACCTAAGATAATTTCGTCATTCACATATATTAATTTTATGATAATGAAACTAATGAGTAATGACAATAACATATAAAAAATAAAATATAAAATTTAAAATTTTTGATTTTTGTTTTGATTCTGTCTAAGATCTATCTGTAAGTAGTTTATTAATTTTATTATGCAGATTTTATAAATTAAGGAAAATTAAAAATTTGGCTGTAGCGGAGTTTTTTTTAAATTGTATTTTAAATTTTAATTGCAATAAGTTTTTATAAATTTTTAAAAATGTACATGTAGAATGTAATGTACTATCAGAGTTTTATATTATGTTCTCTGAAAGATACATATATTTTATTTACAGTGCTAATACGTGATTTTTTTCTTACAAAAATTATAGCATTTTCGAATTTGATGAATTTACAAGCACTAAAAAAATTATAACAACTTGTATATGTACAATTTTATTATAACTTCTAATTGAATACATTTATTATAAATTGAAGTCGCTGTCCGCGTCTGTCTGTCTGTACGTGTGTTCGCGATTATATAAAAAACTACCAACTGAACGGAATTTCATGCGGTTTTCACTAATGGAAATAACGTTAAACGAGGAACTAGATTTTTATATATAATTTGCAGAAAAAAAAATCCCCGCTAAGTAATTGAATATAAAAATTACTTATAATTTAATGTATAATGTAACTAATATAATTTTATAATTACAAATTATACTTCTGAAATATTTCAAACATCTTGTAAGAGACACTACAAAGTACTGGTATCAGTTTGATAAAGTCAGCTGTTTTTTAATAATAAAATATAGAGCAAGGTTATAATTGAACAAAGACATTGATTAAGTCAAAAATAAATTGTGTTGAATATTCAGTTTTTACGAAGCTACGGGAATAATGGGTTGGGTAATATTTACAAGTAAAACAATTAACAATGGCAATCGTCTTTATTCGTTAAAATTTATTTAAAGGTAGGTAATTAAAGCGAAGGTCCATCTTTGTGATAAACAAATAAAGCTGTGTTCTCTTAAGGACTATTTTAATTAACTACTAGTAATGTGGTCATTTAAAGTCGCCGATTTAGGACCTGTTTGGTCTCATCTATCTATAAATCGTAAACGAGCAGTATTTGTGTGTAAATTAAATATTAAAAAAAAACCTTTTTGAAACAAAAATATGTAGTTTTTAGAGTTTTTGTCTGTTTGTGCGTTATTGTGCACCAGCTAGTAAAATATATTATTTATTTTTCGCCTCTGTGACCGCCCAACTAGCACACAAGTAATATAAGCAGGCACTCTACTGCTTAATTGCTATATAAAAGCTGTTTAAGAGAGTTTGTATACTCCTCAACCTGTATAACAGAGGTTTTAATATCTCTTATATTTCAAGGTGGTATAGTAGACGTTTAGTAGTGGATATAAAAGGCTTTGGAGATATAAAGGTGTGGTATAGAGTTCTTATGCAGGCGTTGGATCAGTTAGCTGCACAGCAGAGTTATAAATATATTAAATAGCACTATGAGAGCTAAAAGAGCAATTACGAAGGCAAAAGCGCTTCAATTGAGTTACAGACAACCCCTATACCACTAAAGGAGTTACAAAGCAGTAATTTGTAACTTATAGTTTTACAATAGATCCATAAACTCCTTTAATACCACATTTACCATATTGGAGTCTTATAACTCAACATTAGCACGTAAAGCGGTATATCGGTGAAATATAACGCAAATATACAGCTAAAAGAGTTTGTAATATTTTCTATATCACCTTAAAACAACTAAAACCTGTATAGGGGATTTAGTAATCTCCGAAGTCGGTATAAGTATTCGCCATATTGTATAAACTAGCTTAAATAATCACGACTGATATTATTTTTAACCATCATTATGGATAGAAAAAGAAACTGGAAAGTAAAGAAAATCACAGTAAAGAGTTAGATTCAGAAAGTTACAATATTGTCGGTCAAGCACGAGTCGGGAATATTAATGAGGGTTCTGCGATTAATGATATTAGGATCGAGGAGGATGAAATCGAGGAGGTCTGTTCAAATGCGAAAACTAATGTTATTTTAAGTCCAGAAGGAATATTATGTTAGCATTGAACACAAGAGAGAATTATTCGTCTTTCCTTTGTTACATACGTATATTTAAAATAAAACAATTATAAAAAAACAACTTATTATATTACGAACATAATATCAAAACTTAGTATTAATTACAATAAACTGGAAAAAATAGATCTTTTATTGTCACCAATTGTAACACGTGCCAATAAAGATGCTATTTATTAAAAGCCCGCCACTTTCCCACTGTGACAGGCATATACACACTTGCGGTCTATTTTGTTCCATTGTTTTTACTCTTAAATCTTAAATGGCATTCTGAAAAAAAGGAGTGAATTTATATTAACAAATTTATTCAAAAACTGATCCAACTGATTATAACTGATCCGTAATTTCCAAGGGAACCCTAAAACATTTAGATGGTAGTGGCACAATGTATTTATCTAACTCTATAGTAACTGCTTAAGGGCTACAAAGGAGACTTCAAATGCTACTGTACCTCCTAAGGAGTAAAAATAATCTACAATACTGCGCTTGTAGATCTCAAAACTCTAAAATAGATATTAATAGCTCAATACTACCTCTAAAGCCTGTAGGTACAATAGGTTTAATAAACGCCTAAGGCAGTATATATCAAGACGCCATTACAGTCTTTCATAAAGAAATTATCCAATTTGAAAATCAATCACTTTCTTATCTTACATGTCATATTTTTCAAAAAAAACATATTCATTTAGCATTTCATTCTTAAATAAGGTTGCCACAACTTCAAGTTTTACATTAGGAACAAAATTACAATATAACCTAAAAATTTCATTGCAATTGGATAAGATAAATGACCACAAATTCTAACGGTCTTACTACAAAAACATTAAACACACTTTAATCAGGCTTAAACCACGTGTTAAAAAAAAACTTTACTACAAAAGAGTGTCTAGGCATTGTTTAGGGTTTAACAATGCTTGAGCATTATTTAAATTTAACCACCGCCATATGCTAGTTTAACGAGAGTCTATCCAGTTAACGGCCTCTCTTCCTCTGACGTATTGTGTCAAATTTCTTTTGCGTATACTTAATAGTTAATATTAAAGATTTCTTTTGATTTTATAAATGAGTATGGATATTTTAAATTTAATTGACATGGAGGATATGGATTACATGGATAATTTTTGAGATAGAATACATCGTGAGAGAATTAATCCATTCGAATATATAACTTTGGTAACAAGATTATTTATTTAATAAAGGATGATCTACCATGTGATGCTAGAGGTGGATCCTCAAATAAAAATTTTATTTAACAAATCAAACTTTACATTTGACCACATTTGACAATTACGTCAGTGTTAGTTACGTTCCATTATGCTCAATATTTTTTGGTATTACGAAATTTTATAAATAATCTAACGTATTTGTTGTAATTTATTACTTATTCCAATCTTATAATTTGCTGATATCATTAATATAGTCCGTAATAATAGCTTGTGAAAACCAAAATACATCATTATACGCCTATCAGATCTGCGTAAAATGAAAACGACATGAATGCAGGGCGAGTGACTGAATGAATGTTTGCCAAGGTTGCCATAATTCAATAACATTCACGTACTTTAACACTGTCTACCGAAGCAAGCGCTAAATAAGGTTTTGTGGTAGGGGCATTTTAAACGCTCGCTGACCAATGCTTAAATGCTTAATGCTTGTCTAACTAAGCATGTGTTTGAACAGTGCTTACTGAATCTTTTGTAGTAAGACCGTAACGGTCTTACTACAAAAACATTAAACACACTTTAATCAGGCTTAAAACACGTGTTAAAAAAAAACTTTACTACAAAAGAGTGTCTAGGCATTGTTTAGGGTTTAACAATGCTTGAGCATTATTTAAATTTAACCACCGCCATATGCTAGTTTAACGAGTGTCTCTCTAGTTAACGGCCTCTCTTCTCTGACGTATTGTGTCAAATTTCGTTTTGCGTATACTTTAATAGTTATATTAAAGATTTCTTTTGATTTTATAAATGAGTATGGATATTTTAAATTTAATTCACATGGTGGATATGGATTACATGGATAATTTTTGAGATAGAATACATCGTGAGAGAATTAATCCATTCGAATATATAACTTTGGTAACCAGATTATTTATTTAATAAAGGATGATCTACCATGTGATGCTAGAGGTGGATCCTGAAATAAAAATTTTATTTAACAATTTTAACAAATCAAACTTTACATTTGACCACATTTGACAATTACGTCAGTGTTAGTTACATTCCATTATGCTCAATATTTTTTGGTATTACGAAATTTTATAAATAATCTAACGTATTTGTTGTAATTTATTACTTATTCCAATCTTATAATTTGCTGATATCATTAATATAGTCCGTAATAATAGCTTGTGAAAACCAAAATTCATCATTATATGACTATCAGATCTGCGTAAAATGAAAACGACATGAATGCAGGGCGAGTGACTGAATGAATGTTTGCCAAGGTTGCCATAATTCAATAACATTCACGTACTTTAACACTGTCTACCGAAACTAGCGCTAAATAAGGTTTTGTGGTAGGGACATTTTAAACGCTCGCTGACCAATGCCTAAATGCTTAATGCTTATCTAACTAAGCACGTATTTAAACAGTGCTTATTGAATCTTTTGTAGTAAGACCGTAAGAGTTTTGCGAGCGCGTAAAAGATATAACTAAATTAATGCACACTTTGACAGTAAACTGATGTTCGCACTAATATTTTTATGTATATAAGTACAAAAAACATTATACTTACTTATAATTAATTTACACTGATGAGAAATAATACACCCAAACACTTTGATTCGTTGTACACTTTCTGTATAAAATTCTACGAAAAATAACTTTATGAGTTATTGTAGAGTTACAGTCGCGTCGCAAACATGTACGAACTCTATAAAGGTGGTATAAGTACTTCTTATACCTCTTTTAGCTCTTAAAATAGCCTTTCAAGCACCTTTGTAACTCTTTACAAACTCTTAGTACTGCTTTTATATCGCCACTGTAACACTGAAGCCTGTATAAAGTGGGCCCTTTTCGGGGGTATAGAAACGATAGAGCGTTCTCTATCGCTACTGTAGCGCTTACTTATGGAGGCTAAGCCGTTAAAAATACCCCTTAAGCAGCTGTTATAACTCTTCTTATAACTCTTGTGTGCTATTTGGGCGTGTCGTTACAGCTTGAAATCATTTTTAACGCCGGATGCGTTATAAACTTGGGTGTTATGGTGTTATAAACTTTGAGTGTGTGTCTCTGTGTATCTTTATGTGCGTAGGTATCTCTGTCTATGGAATCGTAGCTACCAAACTGTTGGACCGATTTTAAAAAACAACCACGTGAAAACAGGGGCGAAAGGTTCTTATTTTTAATTCATTCATATTTTAAACGTTAAAAATAATGTCATACAAAGGTTATTTAGTGCTTTTGCCAGCGATATTGCGATTATCATATTTTTAAAAACATGTTGGAACAATATGTTTTTCTTTTAGTAAAACTAAAAAAAAAACAGGTTTCTGTGGAAGTAGTTGTCGTGATTGTTGTGAAATAAAAAAACTGGCCTGGAAATGTTTAGTAGTGTTTGAGCCCAATGTCGTTTTTTATTCACCTGAAAACCTGTATGCGAAATTTCGTAATGTTCGGACGAGTAATTAAGGTATGAAAGTGTAACAAAAAAAAACAAACACTTCCGCATTTATAATATTAGTTAGGAAGTTAGTATTGTGTAAAACGTTTTCATAGCTGTACCTGTACCCTAGTGTTCTCACTAACAGTTTCTCAAATCACTTTCTATAACGTTCTATTCATCCGATACCTATGAATACCTCACATCAAAAATCTTGGCGACGGTTACACGTGATCCGTCAATAAATAATGATGTATCGTGGACGTATAGTCTAGCGGACTCTAGTCTAGCGTATTGATGGATGTTAATATTTACCTACAGCTGGCGCCCGCGACTTCGTCCGCGTGAAAAAAGTAGCCTATCCCGTGTCCCGTACGTCTATGTTTATCTACCAAGTTTCATGAAAATCACAGTTAATTCGTTTAAGAGTTATGGAGGAACATACATATATACAATACCTACATTTATAGATTTATTATTAATATGATTGATTAATATGGATAAATACTGAACTGATTGATCACAGTAAATACTCTACGTGTAACAGTCGCCTAACTGTACCTAATGCTTTCTCAACACGCAATTATCATCGTTACCGAAGGAGGCATTGAAGGTTTCGGTATAAATTGTGGATAAGTATGATCGTCACGTTCGATCGCCATGCTAATGTATATGTCATGTAAGTTTTGTGTTACCTTATACATTTCGAAATCTTGTAATAAACGATAAAGGTTTAGAGTCTTACGAATAAGAATATTTGTGTTGATTAAAATTACTCAAAATATTCTATTTAGCAGTACTTACTTAAGACAAAAGTTTTCAATTAATGCATTCTGGCTAATGACCTTCCTTCGGCTAAGATGCTACAACCTAAAAATCGCCTTGTGTTCTATGGATTTTATCCACAGGATACGATCCTAATTATGGTGATGTGAAGGAGAACTAGGCCAGCGATGTAATAACTCTCGAAATAAGCAAGGCGAAATGGCTGTGTACTGGTATACAGCTAAGGCTTGTAGAACTGATAACCAATGGAGTAGGCCTGTTCTGCTGAGTGGAGATTATGTTAAGTCAAGCACAGCACAGGGGCTAGACGCCACTAGGCAAGGTAAAGCGATGACCTGCGCAAGATTGCTAGAGTAAAATGTATTTCGAGAAAACAGAATCCAATACAAGGTTTAGACCTATAGAAAAAAGAAATTTCTTTTGAGACTTTCAATAAATACCTATAGTAACTTTTCATCTAGCGTTTAGCGTGTTCTGTGGTCGAAAGAAGACAATTGAAGAGGAAATTCTTCAATTCCTTTCACAGAAATACGTAGTCATTCTATTTATTTTTTCTATATTACTGTGTTTTTAAACTTCACAGAAATCAACATAAAAGCGCATTAACAGTATATAATAAAATATTAAAGTACAAACCGGTATACAAAATGTAATAGATCCGCTTTGTTGAGGATCCACCGCAGAAAATATTTTCCCAACAGCAACGATAATATTCCGGAAGCGTCTTCGCTCCTTCCCTTCATTTCACTCCCTCAAACCATACCCAAAAAATTTCTTTGGCAGTTTATATCACGAACACTTCACTAATTAAAATAGATGAAAACAAAATTACCGGCTACACAGCACTACGATAAAATAATAAGTTATCAATGCGCGCGGAACTGACGAGTGCGTTCAATAAAGTGACTGCGCCGGCGCATAGATAGCGGTGCGCGCCATCCATCGAGAGTATAGTGTTGTATCTTGTAGCGTTTGCTGAATCTTGCTACGGTTCTAGGTAGTGGACCTAGGACCTTAATTGCTAGGTAAATAATGGGCATCGGCTAACTTCGTGTTTCCAAAGATGCCCGAAGATTATTTACTTTTCTTAAAAATGACATTGACACTCATTCAATCGTTTTTGTGATGTTATATGATTGTTTCTGATTTTTGTCCTATGCCCATTTATTTATCTTGAAATGCTATAATTTACCTACATATTCCTACTACTACTAAAAATATAATACTAAAACTAAACTAACTAACTGAACTAAAACCTTATATTGTGATGTATTTTCTAAAGTATTTTTCTCTAACGGGTACCTAAGCTGATTTGAACGTTTTGTTAGCTGTTTTTTTTTAAAGCATTAATTCTGTCAGTTCCCAACACTATCACAACAACAATTCGAACGGAGTCTCTTGCGCAAGGTCGCCTGGAACTAGAGTTGGAGTGAGAAAGTAACGAAATGACTTATCTAATCAATTTTTTTATTTATTTTTGATAAACAGACAAACACGTAGTGTTTTTTATCGTGGATAAACAAAAGAGCCAGGGTTAATGAAGGATTATCTTTATATTTTATTTATTTATTACATTATTTTTTTTATTAGATATTGTATTTAGTAACCACTTATTATTTACAATTAAGGTAAACATGCTTAAAATTCTCAACAGTAAAACAGTTTTGTGTGTGTTTTTATGGTCTTGCATTAATTTTTTACAGTAGGTATATTGGTCACGGGATAAAAAAGGGGTAAACTTAAAACTGCAAAATTTAATTTTCATTATAATTTATACAACAACAACATAAATAAAAACGTTTGTCCTGACTGTGACGTTCAACGCACAGCCAAAACTACTAGTCTAGGAAGCTGAATTTTGGAAGACAAGTTTATTATACAACATAAGTAGGTACTTCTGAAAATTATAACTCCGCGCAAAGCCGGAGCCGGGACGCTAGCTGCTTATAAATTCATTTATGATCCAAAATGTACAAAATCAAAATATTTTTGCACTTTTGGTTACGACCATCGAAATAATATATTATGTTTCTGGTTACGACCAAAAAATCACGCAAAAATGGGTCCATAGAAGGTCCATAGCGACATAATATGTTCCACTCTTGAGAAAATTTGTATTTTTGTGTGTTTGTAAATGAATAATTTCAACTACTGTGCCGATTTTGAAAATTCTTTCACCTATTAGACATCGATGCCTATTAGATAGCTATATCACAGGCTATATTATTAGTGAGTAACATAGGCTTTATTTTATAATCACGCGGACGAAGTCGCGTGCAACAGCTAGTAGTAGGTATATTATAAATTCTAAAAAGTGATGTATTATTTAGCTAAAATCATAGCAATGAAAGATGAAATACCTACTTATAATTTAGTCACAATGTAAAACGCCATTACTTAATGTGATCTTGTGTATCATGTTTTGACTTCACTATACTAAATTTAAGTATTATTATTATTATTCGTACAGTTGAACCAGTTTGATAAGAATAGCTTTTCGTTGACGTAGGTTTAAAGTTTGCGATTGAACAAGTATGTAAATAACTGTCGCATCGCATGTCGTTAACTGTATATTTACGGAAGCTTCGAAGCCTCGGAGCCTTATTTATTTAAAAATAGAAAATTATTAATTTCACACATAATGAAATCTAGTACCTACTTTGTTTTTCATGCTGCTTTTTGCTTTTCTTTTAGAAATTCTTTAAATCCGTGCAAATTATAAAAGATTCTAAATGAAAAATGTAAGGTTATACTTAAATAATGAGGTTTGAACGACTATCTATAGCGAAAAAAGTAATAAAATTAGTGGTGGTGTTATTAATGCTTTTATGGTTACATAAGGCCTTTTTTGTTCTCCTGTAAAGTTACATTTTGCCCCTATATACCTACGTCAATGTAAACACTATACGTCAGGTGCCATCATTCCAGTTTTTAAGGCATCGTCATTTTTCAATGATCTCAGTATGTACCTTTTTGTATTCTCTTGCTGTCGACGACGGACCGCTATGTAAACAGAATTTAAAACTAGCACACCGTAGAGTGAGCGGTACACCGATGGGTGATTCATTGTGTGTTATTTTAATAACAGCCTTTGATATTAATATCGAAGTGTGTCGACATTTTTTTTCTAAAAGTAAGTATATAGCTTAGTTCTACCTCTGTTCTGATGAAAGAGTGTCTGAAAGCGTGACAGTTAATTTGATGACAGGTGGAAGTAGGGTTACCAGATGGTGGGAATTTTCCTGAAATGTCCGGAATTTTAGCTGTCTGTCAGGGAAACAGGAAAAATTGGAAATTGTCAGGTTTTAAGAAAAAAGAAAAATATAAAAAATTATAAGTATTATATTTTTTATAATAGATTATAATAGTTTATAATAATAGATAATACAATCAAATTATGAAATACTAATAATCAAGAACGAAATCTAATAATTATCAGGCAATTAATTCATTAATTATTCATCGCATCTCACACTTTTAATCAGGCTCACCTGCAAGTTTTTGAAAAAATATACTTTTTTGCCGGAATGACAGGTTTATTGCTATGCTGAGGCAGGGATTTTGCCACGTAAGCTTATTTTTGGATTTGGTAACCCTAGGTGGAAGGGGCTTTAGTTGCCTAAACACGTCTGCCAATATAAGGGCATGAGGTCTTCAAGTCAGACGTTTATTCTGTTAGCGTCCCATACTCAAACATTCTGAAACATATAACAGCACACGTACTGTTTATGTATTTTAGCTAAAAACAGTTAAAAATAAAAAAGTGCCAATTCGGACAATTACTGTCCGAAATAATAAAAAATATTTACCTGAATAGAATAGTTTATTTTTATCTTAAAACCGGATCCGAAAAACAAGCAACAGAAACTGTTGAACCAGATAGAGCGATAAACGAGTAAAATGGAGAGATAAAGTGGAGGGTTGCTAACACAATATACAGTAGTACAGTGTATGTATAATGCATTACACATTATTATACCTACAAGGTCAAATAAGGGAATAGCAAAATTATGCGTCGCCAGGAAAATACATAAAAACCAACGACTGTCAATATAGGAACAGGCAGTCGACAAAAAGAACAAAATAAATTAATTTACACTAAATAAATATAATTCTGATAGACTTCTTCAACTAAATAAATGCAAAAGAAGTGGCTGGTCTAAATGATGTTTTTTTTTGTTAACCGTTTCAATTTTCAAGAAAATAATAAAGTCTAAAAGTAACTACGACTCGAGCGTCTCGCTTCTCGCTTGCAATTCAGGATGCATTACTGTCTTCAAGTTTTTAGAAGAAGTTAGCTGGGAAAAAGACAGAGGCGGGCAGCGACTTCAACTTCAATCAATCGCCATATTATTATGCAAGTCTCGGCGAAAACTCAAGAATGGCTAGACCGATTTTAATTCGGTTTTCACTTATGGAAAGAGGGATGAACATAGAATGTTTATATAAAAATTTCATTACAGGCGAAGATGGGAGCGGGTCAATAAATAGTGTTATATCTATCTGTACTAATATTATAAAGCTGAAGAGTTTGTTTAGTTGAAAGCGTTAATCTCATGATATTCATCTCTGGTTTGAATTGAAAAATTCTTTAGTGTTGGATAGTCAATTATCGACGAAGGCAACATTTTAAACTCGGACGAAGTCGCGGTCACAAGCTAGTGTATAGATAGTTCCTACCAGAATAAATAAGAGAGCACGATTTGTAATTGCGAAATAATATTTCTTAATAAAACTTCGATTTCATTTATAGGCTTGCGTCAAGTGTTCGATTGTTTGGATAGCCTTGTATGTATAGGTATACCTTTTTACTATGCCTCTTATAGGTACCTTTTCATATAGGTAAGTGCCATTAAAAGTTGATGAAGATTTAATATTTTAAGTTGCGTTAAACTGTGTTAATTGTCATAATTCCAAATTGCGAAATTTTAATTAATACCCACATTGTTACGAAATATGAGTTCTTTTATAAATTTAACAGTTTTATATTGCGACTAGCTGGTTCCCGCGACTTGTTCGCGTTCTGGATGAAGATGAAGTATTTCCTTTCTGGTGTCCCAGACACCGTGTATGTAAAATTTCATGATGATCGGTTCAGTAAATTTTTGCGTGAAAGAGTTACAAACATCCATACAAACTTTCGCATTTTATAATATTAGTGCGGATTGTGTGGTAATTGGTCAGTTTTTTTTTCTATAACTAATTATATAGGTCTTTCTGCATGCAGTCTGATGGTGCACTTCAGTCTGTGGACTAAAATGCAGATATGCTTTCTTTAAATTGATATATAAATATATAGAGTTTATACAAGTAGGTACATAAAATTAGTTTAAAAATTAGGAGTGATGAAACCATTAGGAAACGAAATGTGCGTAAAGTACATAGGGGAGTAGGTACCTACTAACTTATTTATTTATTTAATACAATCTCCAAATGTGGTTTCTTGTAAATTAATTGCAACAAACATTTTTGTCTGAATTGAATTGAAATTGAATTTTTGTATTCCATTCCCTTGTAATCTTCATTACAGTATGAATCGTCCAGAGCATATAAAATGCGAATAAATCTGTGTCAGTCTTGTTTATGTTAATATTATGTGAAGCGGAACGTAATAATAAGTATCTAAACATTTACATATTAGAACAATTTTCATATTCAATGATGATAATCTAACCTACTGTCTAGTAGAAACGGGCGACCCGCCCAAACCGTTTAATATCTTCTTTCCATGTGTTAGAAAACTAAACGAGCAGGGCATTTAAAATACTTATTTGAAAAAAACAATTGGCAACACTACTTCGGTAGTGGTAGCACTTACCACTACCAGTTGGTAGAAATTGGCAACACAAGCGACAGCCATTCTGCGCTGGGTCGTCAAAATGTGTAGACGTTCTCTTTACCTAGTCGATATTTTATAATAAGTAAATAATCATTAGCAAGAACAAATAAATAAGTGCCCTACTAAGCATGTGGAGTATTATTCACCATGGCCTAGAGGAATTCCAACAATTTCAGAAGTGCGGTAAGCGGGCCCTTGAGGTATGTACTTGTAACTTTTCTGTTCACGAATTTCTGTATGTATAATTGTATATAATTATAGATATATTTATAATATCTATGAAAGACTCGAATGATACCTAATTATATAACATCGTATTGTAAACATTACAATACGAACCTACCTGCTAAATTACTTAGATTAGTGATGGTTTACATTCAAATTGTTTCACAAGTAGGT
This sequence comes from Synanthedon tipuliformis, assembly GCA_947623395.1. Classification (NCBI taxonomy): domain Eukaryota; kingdom Metazoa; phylum Arthropoda; class Insecta; order Lepidoptera; family Sesiidae; genus Synanthedon; species Synanthedon tipuliformis. Next base: position 3,656,279 of record OX392424.1, on the reverse strand, counting down.
ATTGTAAGACTTATTGTTTACAAAGATTACATTACAAAACGGACAGTAGCTTTTGTACATTTCCTAGTTGGTCTGTGAGAGCACGCTACTTTCTTTTTAAAATAATACTAAGGAAATATACTTTTTTTTATCAATATCGTATTATTGTTGTATTATGACTATACTTCATGTATTGTATTGTTTTATTAATATTTAAGTGACTGGTATGAATATTTATTTGAGATATCATAAATTATAGCTCTGAGTTTACTTACGTATATTTTAACTATGAGTTTCGCATGGAACATATGCGTGTTTCTTTTATCTATGTCTAGCTGTTGCACACGACTGCGTCCGCGTGGCTTATGTCGCTGATGATGAGGCTACCTAACAGTGTAGGAATTTTTCAAATTGGTCCAGTAGTTTCGGAGCCTATTCAATGCAAACAAATTAACAATCAAATCTACCTCTTTATAATATTGGTATAGATAAGGTAGTGTTATATAAACTTAAAAAGAAATGTTCTTCTTTACTGTACTACGAGATAATTACCAACCTACTTATACACTTCACTTTCAACAAAATAAAAGAATTTGTTTACTTTACTTGAATTCATAAAAAGTTTACTCAATTTTCGTTTGGTAAAATACCTAACGACCATCTGAAAGTCTGACCTTTTGAAAGTAAAGGCCTTATTTCGATAGGCAGGTACGATTACCTAGTTATTACTTGCACTGATAATATTGTGATAGGGTAGTAAAAAAAAAAGGAAACAAAAAAAAAGAAGAAACGAACATAAGAATTGTGCTATTTTGTGGAATCCTCTGTCCTTTTCTGTCCCCGCTTGATACATCGTATTCTAGCTATTGTACTCCTTCACTCATGACAAAGAAAGACTGGTAAACATGTGCAAATTTAAAGGTACGAATGCGGTCGATTGCATAATAAACTTAATAATATTATTCCAATCAATGCACAAGGGTCTAATTTCTACTGAAATATCTGCGAGGTATTTCCATGAAGTTTGGTAAGCTTAGCGGAGTGGAGAAGTCCAGACGCATTGATTTTAGTGGTCGTGTGCTCTGATCAGGGAAGTAGCTAAAAAAAAATAAAAAAAATAAAAAAAAAAAATATTTCAATCTAATTCTTGATAAGTGGAACCTCCACACCCTCAAAGGTTTTGCGTCGCGTGGTATCCCACCGTCACCCAGGTATTGGTGGCTTTGGGTGTTGACGCTGTTCAGGTTGACATTGAGGCTTAAGTGGTGAGGGACGAGCTTCTCACGACGGAGGTTTAAATGAGTCGATCCTTCACAGGAATCATTTGGACTTAGTTCTATACTGCGACAATTCGGGACTTGAGCGGGTCATAAGTAAGTTTGAAGTTGTTGCCTTAGATGGCTTAAATTTTTAATCTTCTAACTAAACTAACATAGAAATCACTTGCTTTCGGCCTACACGAGTTAGAATGAGTTGGGTAGAATGAAAGAAATAACACCACATTTATTATATATAATACATATTTATAACGTTATATGGATAATCACAATATACATTATGTACAAATAAATACAAGCGCACGTATTTACCATGTGACATGTGACGAGAAAGCGCGTGCTTTCGGATGCCACGTCGGTTGTACACTTTTACGTTTTCATATTTCCTGCGAAAGCAGAAAACCAAAAGTCTGCTAAAAAGAGGTTGCCACAGATTATCGATGTATACCACAGATTTATTAACAAAATGACTCAGCGTTACCGATTTCTTCAAACCGTATCGTCTTCTCTACAGCGAACGAAATGTAGTCAGGAGGATAGTAGGCGAGTTGCTAGATAATAATGTAATTAGAGAGTCCCATTTCGCGTACGTCAGCCGTATTGTACTCGTGAGGGAGGAATAAAGATGGCATTAAAAAGGTAGTAGTGATGCGCCGGATCATTAAGAACGTATATCCGCGGATACGATCCGGATACGATCCGGATACGGACCGTAACTTTCTTACTCAATCGGTGTCGGCGAGCGTGACCTTGAAACTATAGTTGAAGCCCGCCACTTGACGCTTTAGGTGACAGGCAAGACATGTTTTGACCTGCATTGTGCCAGGTCATTCTTTCTAATCATTTCATTAGAATTTAAAAAAAGACTAAGGTCTTGGTTTTCTCATTGTAAAAGTAATCTTATAAGTTGCTATAATTTTTAAATATTTTATTATTTTAATAAGCTGACACAAATATTTGTGATTATAAAGATAGTTTAGTTAGTACCTTTGAGTGTAGGTACTATTGGTATGGTAACTCACTACGATAAATGTTTGCAATATAAAGGTGCCAAATATTTGATTTTAAGAATTAAATGATAATGTAGTGTATGCGTGTTTCGCTCTGTCTCTCTTGCGCACGCGCGCACACGCAACATTGTTGGGTATCGGCCATGCCGGTGGAGAGAACCGCGATGTGGGGTTAGACGTGTCTGTGGTGTGTGAGATAACGAGTGATATAGCACTATCGGGGTATTTTACAGATAACAATAACAATATCTGAATATAATTTAATAGTTCTTCGTTGCTACTCAATTACCTATAATTATATAGAATTTCATCAATGAATTGAAAATTAATAAGACAAAGGATTCGTAAGAGACCCGTCAAAAATAAAAAAAGGCACATCACTGGTGGCTAGATGAAATACGGATACTACAATTACTTGCCGCAACCAGGCTTACAGATTTGAGGAAGTGCTTCTTTTTAGAATCTGATTTTCTTGGATATCAAATCTCCAAGGCAAGCATAAGGCCTGGAGCAAAGAAAATACTTACAGGCGGAAAATCCTGGGCACACAAATGTACACCAGGTGCGGCGGTTCGTTGGCTTGGCAAGTTTCTTTCGGCGCTTCGTGTTGAACTTTGCGCTAAGATTCCTTACTAAACTAACTAAGGCAGATTAAAACGGGTGGTATCAGATGGTGAACGAAGACGAGTATGTCAGATAGATCTCGATGTCAGATTATTATATTGGCAGGACATTTTTCAAATAATAATAAGTAATAAGCGCGGAATTTGGTTTCCGAAAATAACATGTAAAAAAAAACAATGTCGCCACATACAAAGTAAACGTAACAATTCTAGATGTCATTGATGGGTCAGTAAGTTCATAATAGAATAAAGGTACTTGGAGATATTATGTTCGCGATAGTAGTTTGTAAGAACTGTTTTACCATTTATATGCCGATGATTTGCAATTTTAATTATATGAGTTGTAAAAGTGAACAAATACAAGATGTAATAAAAATAAAACAAAATAAAATGGATACCTAGGAACTATAACTGTTTGGTAAAAAAAAAAAGTGGTTAATCCTTAACCCAAATAAATCTAAATTTATGTTATAAGGTTTAAAAAAAAAAAAAGAGAATACTTATATAGAAAGCTTAGCCGCGTTTAACTCTGATATGACCATTAATGGTGAACCTGACGGAACGGTAGCAATACTAAATCTATGGTTGTTAGAGTGAGTGAAGCGCACAACCTCGGATTTGTGATGAACGGTAATTTGCGTTTTGAGAAACAAGCGCTTGAACTAGTCCAAAACTGCTTTTGCCGCTTGAAAGCTTGAAAGTCTTGTACAAAATTATACGATGTCTTAAGTACCTACTGATTTTAGGTTAAACTTAAACTTTGCGAAACGATTATCTAAGGTGAATTATTCTTTTAGTTCTATATGGTAACTTTTATTTAAGAAAACACATAAATTGCAAAGTTGTGTTTCTGCGTGGAGGCACAGATTAAATAATAGTTAATGGAGGTGCCTCCTAGATCGCACATAAAGCCTTTCCTAAATAAATATAATATTTAGCATATGAATGCCAGGCAATAACTTTGTTATGCAACGCTAATCTTCGATTAGTAATGAAATATAATTCATTACTAATTGAGGGACAGAGGGGTGAATGAGATCTTGAGCCAAGTGATTCATTTTGAGCAATAACTGAGCAATAAATGAGTAATAGTATGAGCAATAACTAAAGACAACCTAATAAGAGGTGGTGTACTGTCATTTTAAAAAATATGATTAGTTGCACCCTAAACAGAGTCACGGCTTTTAATTCCTACAAGTAACCGTACTACAGTGGCGACACTGGCGACCTGTGTTCCGCCGGCGTGAGTCTGTCAAGTGGGCTGACGTGGGATCGGCGCTGTGCTTTGCATCGGCTTATACTGAGCAATGGCACACACTCAAAGGAAATTTCGTTGTGTATATGGGAAAGATTTGTATGTATTTTATTTTTGTCTTGTTATGTTTGGATGTGTTCTGTATGTCATGTGTATTGTGTATACAAGTAAATGTTTTCTATTCTACTACGATTTTAGATGGTCCACAAAATAAATATATACATTTTTATTATAAAGATAACAAAAAGAATTTTACAGTATTTACAAACTAATATCTAAAGTGTATACAAAAATAAGGTATAAAGTTTATCTATGTACAGTACAAATAGGATTAAAAAAAAAAAAAAATAATAGTAGTTTGGAATAGCGGCTCCATTGTCAAACCCAAGCAATTTCGCTGCAGTCTTGAATCGGTGTCGTAAAATAATGGTCCCTACAAACTAATTATAATTTTAGATAAAGACAGACACCAATAGTGTCTAATATTGAAGGTCATCCCATAGGAAATACAAAATTATGTTTCCAACGATAGACTTAAGGCGTGGGTGACACCACTGAGAGGTGATAACGAGACTAGTAGTAAGCGGAAGCAATGGGTCCTGGAACGTTTGGGTCAAGGACATGACACGAGTAATAATGAAGTGCAGGGTTGGACTGTTAGTCCTAAATTCTAAAATCTACTTTTCTATCCCTAAATTTGCAGTTTGGTTACGAAGTGAGTGCAGTCTGATATTGATCGGGACGGGCACCAGCTGCTTGAAAAGGAGACATGACAACATCGGTCTCGGGCAGCTACGAGTATTGGTAATGGCAGGCCGTGTCCCTCGGGTGGCAAACGGTAGCTATAATAAAATTGTAAAGAGAGCCCCTCGGGTGGGCAACGATAGCGAGCAGTTTCAGTGTAGAGCGGACCATACTCCCTCGGGTGGAAAAATGGTGGCTAAGGGGCTATAGCTGGATAATGAGCAGGCTATTGAATTGAGAAGAGAACTGAGCTGAGATGGGCTGAGCTGAGCTGCGCTGCGCTGGCTGAGCTGGGCTGAGCTGGGCTGAGCTGAGCTGAGCTAGGCTGAGCTGAGTTGAGCTAAGCTGAGCTGGGCTAAGCTGGGCTGAGCTGAGCTAGGCTGAGTTTTTTATTGTGTGTAATAGTGGAGTGTCAAATGTGTCAAATAGTGGTGAAATGTGTAAGCGTGTTAAATCTAGAAATATGCAAGAAAATTAAGTTTAAGTAGTTATAATGTACCTAACCAGAGAAGGTTTTCATTAAGGAATTAAGACGTTTAGCACTTAATTATACTGTGATTATACTGTATTATACAATAATTATACTGTGAGGTATTTTATGTAATCAAGTAAAATAAACTAATTGAATTGATATAATGTGATCAATGATTTTATAAAAGTACCTGAGTACGATTTAAGTATTGTAGATTCTCTCTGTATATACTCTGTAGATTTTAAACTGCTAAGGCTTATTGAAAATAAAATCTAATCCTAATAGTTATATAATAAATTAAACTTATAAATCACAATAAATTTACACAATAATTATAATAAAAAGCATCGGTCCCTTTGGTGCAGGGTCTTAAGCATGCTGGCTGAATTACCTCGTTGTATGTGATTAATTAAATACAGTTTGATATAATGTGACTAATAACTATAGACTAGTGCAATTAAAATAAAAATTAATTACTGTTATAGTAACAGATTAATTGATTAAGATAATCTCTGCATTCAAAATACTTGCTATAATACCCATTTGCTATAATAATTATGATCAAAATTGTGTTTTGTGTAATTATAACTTAGCTAGAATCTATATAATAGTGCTATTAAGATACACATAGAATATAAAGTTTATGTGCATTGTAAACCCAATAATAATTTAGTCACTTATTTATACAAAAATATATGCAGCATTATTCGCTGTATTTCAAACTGACGTATATCAGAAAATTATGTAAATAGCTGTTATTATTCATTGTTATTATGTTGCATAGTGATGTATTTCAAACTGATGTTATCTGAAAATTATGTAGATATCTGTTATCATTCATTGTTATTATGTTAGATAGGGATGTATTTCAAACTGACGTATATCAGAAAATTATGTAAATAACTGTTATTATTCATTGTTATTATGTTGCATAGTGATGTATTTCAAACTGATGTTATCTGAAAATTATGTAGATATCTGTTATCATTCATTGTTATTATGTTAGATAGGGATGTATTTCAAACTGACGTATATCAGAAAATTATGTAAATAGCTGTTATTATTCATTGTTATTATGTTGCATAGTGATGTATTTCAAACTGATGTTATCTGAAAATTATGTAGATATCTGTTATCATTCATTGTTATTATGTTAGATAGGGATGTATTTCAAACTGACGTATATCAGAAAATTATGTAAATAGCTGTTATTATTCATTGTTATTATGTTGCATAGTGATGTATTTCAAACTGACGTATATCAGAAGATTATGTAAATAGCTGTTATTATTCATTGTTATTATGTTAGATAGTGATATATTTCAAACTGATGTATTTTTACTCTTACTCCGAACTAAGTATGAGGACCTACTTACTTATTTCGGATGACCGAGCTTGGCTCCGGAATGAGGACATTCCTAGAACAGAATGGCCGTCTGTTAGAAAACTAAACGAGCAGGGCATTTAAAATACTTATTTGAAAAAAACAATTGGCAACACTACTTCGGTAGTGGTAGCACTTACCACTACCAGTTGGTAGAAATTGGCAACACAAGCGACAGCCATTCTGCGCTGGGTCGTCAAAATGTGTAGACGTTCTCTTTACCTAGTCGATATTTTATAATAAGTAAATAATCATTAGCAAGAACAAATAAATAAGTGCCCTACTAAGCATGTGGAGTATTATTCACCATGGCCTAGAGGAATTCCAACACATGAGTGAAAACCATATCAAATTCAAAACATTGGGTAGTTTAGAAGAAGCTGGCCGAGAAACTCACAGAGGCGGACAACGACATCGTTCGTACGTGCTGTATGGTTCTAAAATAGGTGTATTCCCAGTAGTTCGGTTAACAGTTCGGTTGACGGAACTAGTGAGACTTTTTTTTCCCAGTCTCACACACGCAAAACCGCGTTCAGATCGGCTTTAGCCTTCCTGAGATTAGCGTGCACAAATTCAGAGATAAAAATTCTAAAAACATTTTTTTTCCTATTGGTAACACAAGAGTATAATACTTACAACGTGTATAGAACGTGTACAATTTTTTTTTAATACGGCTCGTTTACGATTTTATCAGACCAGTTTCCACAGTCGCTATAGGAAATACCTGAGCATTACTGAATTAAATTAGAACCAGTTAGATGAAATACATCTGCGTCAGGCAGACCCATTGTTACGTTATTGTCCGTGTTGTATTTTCTTTTGTTTTTCTTTTCGCACATACAAAGAAATCCCCACAATGACTGCGGCTAAATAAAGTTGGCCCAGTTGAACGAGACATTACGTAAATAAAAATAAGAAAAAAGTGTGAGAACTTATTCTTACATGCTTTAGCATTTGCATTGTGGTACATATTTGAATTGTGTTCTTAATATGTTTAAAAAAAAACTTTTACCAACTTAATATTGCTAAGGAAAATGTGTGTTACTTCAATAGGTCTTTTGGATCTTACCATCCTTTACAAAATTTATGACATCACTGAAAAAGTCCTCCTACTTTCTCATACAGATTTGAAATTTTTATTTATTTAGGTCTGTATATTGATATGATGTGATAATATTACAATCAAAAATTGTTTACGGTTTTCATCAAGTTTTTGTGACTATTTGTAATAAAAATAATTATATACCTAAAAATAAAATGCCTTATGGTATAGTATAAGCCATAGTGATGAAATCTATAAACACAACTCTTTCTTCATAATTCGTTAGTATTGACCGTTTAACCTTCACCTTCCTATTGATATCGCATTTTTCAAGGTACTACACCATTCGTTTTGCACTTCAAAACTTGTAGACGTTGCTTTGCTTGGTACAACAAAACAAACTCATGGCCGCCAAACGTCGCGACGTATGAATAATTCCAAATCTTGTTTTACCGATGTTTACATTCCTTAACTTTATATACAGGATATAAAGTTAAGGAAGTGTCCATCCATTACAGTGATTACAGTGAATTTGTAATCGCTTTACAAACTTTTTATATTGTAATCCATACTATTCCATTATACTAGTATTATAAATGGTCCAGTAGTTTTTGAGTTTATTCTTTACAAACAAAAACACAAATCTTCTCTCTTTATAATATATTATTAGTATTAAATGTTATTTATTTAGGAGACATCCTGTACCTAAATGTTGTGTATACGTGTAACAAGATTCTTTTTGTTTTGTTCTACCACAGTGTTTTGTAACCAAGGAAATGAGGTCATTTTAAATTCTGATCAGGAAATTTTAAGAAAATTATGTTTTTTTTCTAAATTTATTATAAAATTCATTTGTAATCGCTATACAAACTAATTAAATAATTACGCAATGGTGTTTCAAGGACAAGGACAATAATGACACAAGGAGTAACTTTTAATAAATAATAAGTCAACGAAAAAATTTATTCATCTGCACACTAATTCATCAGATTACTCAGTCTATGGACTGTTAATAATGGACTTTATTTGATAATCTTATTTACTATATAATTTAACTTGAATTTAACCCATTACAATGAAATTTGCTTAATGATCTGACATAGAACTAGCGAAGCCCGTTTCTAGCATAGGCCTCCAATAGAGTTTGCTGTAGAGTCTACAGCAAACTCTTGGGGAGGCCTATGCGCACTCTACACTCTACATCAGTGTAGAGTGCGGTACCGTGCTTGTTCCTCCAAGTAGGTAATGCTAGCTATTCTAATAATGCCGTCCTCCCATCTACAACCCTTTCTTTATTTTATTTTATCTCGGCAACTACTCTGCTATATTTTTGTTCTTTCTATACTCATTATCCATGTCAGATTGACTATAAGATCACAGATGACCTAATTCTTTATTTGTTTTCAATATTCTTATGTTGATTGAAGAGTTAGCCTATTTTGGATTGCATACTTTTTCTGCGATAACTTTACAGAAAAAGGAGCAACAAAGCATTTCTGTATTTGTATTGATGATTTGTAAGACATTGCTCTGAAGACGACAGAGTTTGTCCATACACGCATAATTTCGTCAGTGTTATTCTGGTCAATACAATTGGAGCTACACGTCATTGTCGCGTAGCCTTCGACAGCTATCAGAACGGGCATGGCGTGCATTATTTGAATTGTATTAAACCTTTAACGTCATCGGGCATATTGTTGGTCAATGGGGCATTGATTTCATCTGTCTGTATATAGGTATAGGTACTTATAAAATCGATTGGCCTGACTACATCAAAATTAATGTACCCAATATTACTGTCTAAAAAGCTGAATTTTGTTACATTACATAGGTTTATTTTGTAAAGTAAGGCTCATTTTACATCGGAAGCCCATATTATCCATAGACAGACGGAGATACATTCACATTTATTATGTTAGTATGGATGGATAATGAGATTTTTTCTTTGTCTTAATTTCCGTTACTTTACGAGTATTACATTGGAATAAAAAAAAAATAAGTTGCATAACATACCTACTTAATTTTAAGGTTTGCTTGAAATAAAAATTTACGGAAGTAACAAAATTTTACATAAATTAAATAACACTTCGCTTTCACTTCGGTTTGCATATCTTTCGCAATATTGTTGCAATAACTTCGCAATAATTGTAAAATGTAATGACAAAGCTAATATAACCTCCGAAATTAAAGATGTCTTAAATTCTGTAACAGACTGGCTGACTAAAAATAATCTCAAAATTAATTTAACAAAGACAAAACTCGTATCGTTTCAAACCTACAATAGTAACTCCTTAAATTTAGACATTAAATGTAAAGACATTCCTATCGAACAAGTAAATACTATAGCGTTTTTGGGTTTGAAAATCGACAAATTTTGCAATTGGAAAGCTCAAATTGAAAATATTAATAATAAGGTGAACAGATTCGTTTACGTCTTAAATAGATTGAGACTAACTGCAACTAAAGAGTCGGTTTTATTGGCTTACCATGGATACGTCTCTTCAATACTGAGATACGGGATCATTGTTTGGGGTAACTCTGTGGATGTTGAAACTGTATTCAAGTCTCAAAAGAAGTGCATACGTTCAATGTTTGGTATCGATTACTTACAAAGTTGTAGACCTATTTTTAAAAAAAACGGTATTCTTCCACTGCCCAGTCTGTATATCTATGAGACGTGTGTATTTGTGCAGAAAAATTTGTCTTTGTTTAAAAGAAATAAGGATGTATATATGAGCGTAAAAGGCAGGAATAAACGTGGCAATAAACTATACCTGCCACGACAAAGACTAGTAGTTTACACCAAGAATGCGTATTGTATGTCAATAAAAATATATAACAAACTGCCCGACAACCTCAAAGAGTGTAACGTCGCTGTGTTTAAAACTAAATTATTCAAAATTTTATTAAATAAATGTTATTATTCAGTGAAAGAATATTTTGATGACGAATTAGATGAGACTTATTATGTAAACGGACATGTGTAGTTAACTTTGGTTTTTCTTTTCTTTTCTTTTTTTAAGTTTTTTATTTATCATTTTTCTTTTATTGACATTTTGACCCACTCACTTTTGTTTATTTTATATTATTTGCTGTCTTGACACTTATTTTGCACATGATGACATGACATAGAAAACAAGTTTTATTGATTATTATTATTATTATACATCTAAAGAATGAAGAAATTTAGAATAACGGAAAAAAAAAAAGATTTGTACGTCGTAATTACGGCAGAGTGTGTTAGGAACGGCGTATGTATTTGTCTATCATTGTACTCACATTCTTATACAAATAAAATTATTATTATTATTATTATTATTATAATAAATGATGTTTTTGGTTTCTTAAATTATATTTTGAGTTACATTATATTATAGAATTTTAAAAGAGTAATTACCTCTTCATAATATTAATACGACAAATTGACCACAGTGAGAGATATATTATTTCGGCGACCACAATAGAATTGGACATTTGCCGACTTACAGCATTTTTGATACTCATTTTATTTTCTAATAAATTTTAATCATTTTGTATAATGAGACGATCAATCATTTTGAATCTAGTTTGAGGAAACGTTAAAAACTAATGCAATTTCCGATTGACCTTTGCACAAAACCGGACGGCAATGAAATTATTGTCGTGTCATACTTAGTCACATTGAACTAAGTTGGCGCATAGTCGTGCTAGATGTGATTTAGTCGTTTTGCGAACCTTTTTAGTTCGTGAAAGGCATACTAATTTCCTGCTTATTCCACATTGAATGTGTTGATAAACCTTATAAATACACAATTTTATGTTTTCTCAGTCGTGTAATTACGTAAACATCGGCCGTAATATTAAAATAATACGTCCTTCGGCCGTAATGTAACCATGATTCGCAACCACCTAACGTAGTAGAAGAGTTAATTCTCTTTGTCCTATACCACTTGCGAGACTGATGAAATTTTTATTAGTATTTACATTCGTAACGCATATAAATTCACAACTTACGACACATCAATTTTTAAGAGGCCATGATCATTGCTTGTAGTCATCATTACCATAATCCTGACTTTCAGATTTTCTAACACTAGGTATAGTGTTCTGGCCCGAATTTAAAGTTAGAATGATTACATTCCAGATCCATGCCTCTACATATTACGTTTTGCATCGCAGCTTCAATTTGAAGATAAACAACACGAAGTCAGCATGACAGCGTTGCGTTTGGTGCAGAGGATGAAGAGGGATTCCATACATTCTGGGAGAAGACCTTCCGGCATTTGTGGAGCTGGTAAATTTATTATTATATTCTTTCACATTAATGCGGTGGAAGAAGAAAAAAAGACTGAGAAATAATAAAATAACGTATGTACCTATTTACAATGCAAAAAATAAAACGATTTATAAAAAGAAAGATTTTTTTTATAAAAAGAAGCAGTAATTTCAAAAATAGATGAAAACACAAATTGAGACCTGAATACACGGTTACATCACAAGTTAATTTTTTTTTTTCAGCCTTACTTTTAGCCGCTAGGTATCACAATTTCAATAGAACACCAGCGGACGTCGTGAGCATTGTGAGAATCCACGAGTCTACGCTGCGAAAGAGATTGTTCGAATTCGGTGACACGCCAAGCAGCTCGCTCACCGTAGACGAATTCCTGACTGTTGATCTCGAGGAAGAACAAGATCCCCCTGCTTTTAGAGCAGCCCGAAAGAGAGACAAGGAGTTCTTACAAAAGGTTTGTCGGTCTTATGAATAAATTAGCTGGTGCCCGCGACTTCGTCTGCGTTCTTGATGAAAAGTACCCTATGTCTTTTCTGGTGTCCCAGACAACATGTATGCAGAATTTCATGGTTATAGTGAGAGTTACAAACATCCATACATCCATCCATCCATACATCTATTAGATACAAACTTTCGCATTTTCCGATACCATCCACGTTTTCCGATACAACTTAGGGTTCTCTAAAATGTAAATAAATAAATTCTTGCAAATTATAGTTCATTTGCACGTCTATTCCTAACCGACAAACCACGCTGTCCACCTGGTTGGTCGGTTAGGAATTTATTTTCTTAACCGTCAACCTGGTTTGCATTCCTCATGGTGTTTGTTTTTACTTTTTATCCATTAGCTGCACAATTTTCGTGTCCATTTCGCCAGAGCCGTATATATACGACAAATTCCTCTACTTGTATAATGTTTATTTATTTTTAAATCATTGTGTCGTTGCTTTTAATTTTTAAAAAAACTATCAGTTTACGAGTGAATTTCTACAAAACCAAGCGGTTCTTTAACCGCTTAACCCTTTAAGGGTTTCTTATACCCTTTGGTTAAGCTATATAGCTTGTACTGTACAGTGATTCCTAAATTATCCTGTATTCTCTCTAACAGAGTAGTTGATACAAGCTACCCAAAGGCATGATTTTAGCGAACAATTTGAACCAAGCTGCTAATAGTCTATCTGAAAAATAAATAAATTCCTGATATTCCTACCTTATGAGCTACTTTCGACTCATACTGATTATATAGTTATGATGACACCCTCTACTTCGGGCACATTAAGTAAACCTCTTTTTTTATGTTTAGTCCAACCAAATACTTTTATCGTACGACCGATATATATCAGAACTACAATTCCAACTATAAGATGTATTCCAATCCAACAATAAGCATCGTCGTGGACGTCGTCGTCGTACGTCCACGACGACGCCTATCTTTGCGAACGCGTTAGTTAGATCAACTGTTTGATATTGATACCCTTTCAACTTTCATATCATGCCACCGAATGAATCTGAATGAATGAGCACCTCTTTTTGAAGCGTCACACAGAGCACTTTTCAATCAACTTCAGTTCAGTCGACATAAATAGCAGACGCTAACAATGGTTTAGTTTAGATTTTTTACTAATTTTAATATTTTTTTTATTAATAGAAAGTAATTTTTCTGCTTTTCAGTTAATAGACGAAGATGGCGAACGAGAGTTGACAGAGTTGCAAAGAGAGATTGAGAGTCAGTTGGAGAAGGATCAGTCAAAAAAACGGAAAAGTGATAAGCGGAATTCTTCAATTATTGTTATTACGGGTATTTACCTAATTGCTTTATTTATTTGCGAAAATGATTGGTTTCGTCATTTATACAATACAAGCTGTTGCACGCGACTTCGCCCGCGTAACCTTATAAACTATAGCCTAAGTTACTCGCTGATAATGTAGCTATCTATAGTGCAGGGAATTCATTTACAAACATACAAAAATACAAATCTCTTTATAATATGAGTAGACATAGATGAATGATTGGTCTCGCTGCGCTCGACTAGATATCGCCGTCGTACTTGTCAAATGCGGCAAAAAATAGTACGCCGAATTCGGCGTACCCGAGCCAGTCACACTGCAAGCTGTCTGTGATGTGTACGTGCCGAATGTATTATTAAATTTTGGGCATAATAAAATACCAGTTTGCGTAGTGAAACTGTGTAAAAATATAATAAAACTGTGTAAAAAGTTATAAAAAGTGACAATTTTTTACACAAACTACAATAAAAAGTTGCCGCATTTCCTTTTGTAGCAGCGAGACCAATCAATTATCTCTGTGAGTAGAGATAAATAAATTTATTCATCAAAAATTTGCTTCTGACTTAAACTAGTTTTTCACACTGGAAAATATTTTAGCAAAAATAAATTAGTACGAAAACCTATAACAACAACGCGTAGGCGAAATCTTATTAAGGCGAGGATGATGAAATCCCATTAGCCAATTATAGATGATAATAATAAGGACACGAAATGGCATTCTTTCTAATAAATTACCATATAATTTTGTCTCAAATAAATGTCGAGACCGTTGGATGAGCGTTTAAGGGATTCACAAAGGCGAATGACATTGACGATTTGACCTTCACCGATATGACCTTTAGAATGTTTATATATATCAAACTAATTCCGCACGAAAAACACAAACGTAATCCACACCTCAACGCAGTCACTGAGACACTGTAGCTCCATATATTTAGAGTTCCGAGGCAGCGGAAACAATTCAACAGGCCTGATAAATGTGGTTTTTTGTACTTTTCATTAAAACTACATTAAAAAATAAAATAAAAAAATCAATACTTTTTTAAAAATGATATTGACTTATTATTCGGTGTAGGAATCATTTGCGCGCAATAAACCGTTTTCGCAACAAATTTCAATATAAGTCAAATTCTTCTTATATTCTAACTTTTATTGTGGGGTTTTTACTACTTTGATGGAATTTATAAACAATACAATTTGTTCTTCACATGTTTAGGTATAACATATATTTTTTTCAAACCAATTGCATTGACAGTTTCTTCTAACATATTTTTTTTAAAATGCAAATTTTTAGGATTGGCGTGTGTTTACACCTTAAGGTGATTATACCTTAAAGGGCGATCTCTCAGGGGTCCAGGATTCGATTCCAGATTCAGAAATTAACTTTTCAGACGATCCTGAGAAGAAACCCCGAAAGAAACTCGGGATACTATTCTTTTTGTCACGTTTAAAATATAAATTAAAAACAATAACACTTAACTCTTTCACCAACTACAAGTAAAGTGTTGATTAGTTACTTTTAGAAATAATTTTATGTTTTATTGAATTATGCACTCGGTTTTTTAATGCATCCTCCGATAGGCGTTTTTTTTTTTTTTTTTTTTTTTTTTTTTTTTTTTTTTATTGTTTGGGACTTTTACCGTAGTAGGTACTAACAAAGGTATATCAGCTAAATTATTCCCGTTGACAGGTGACTTTAAGTGACGGTTACCATACTTGACACATGATGAAAGAGACCCTTAATTTAAAATATGTCAAAGTATGTATACAATACTTTGAATATTTTTTTAGTGACATAAAATATACAATACTAAACATAGTATGAGCTCCGAAACGCTTAAATTCAGGCTTCATTGTTGCTTAAACAATCAGTGATATTATAATAGCCGTTGATTATTATTATTATTAATGTACATATTTCTATTTAACTCGCCTCCCCTTCCAAAAGCCAAAATGAGGGGGAGACGGTAATTATTATTATTATTATTATTATTCACACATATTTATTTTTTCTCTTAATCCTAAATTTTTTTTACAATATATATTATATAAAAAACAATAAATATTATAAAAAAACTTAAAACTAGATTGCCGCAGATAGCGGGGCAAGGCCCAAGCTACCGGTGGTTAGGGCTGCAGAGTGAGGAACCTCCTGACAATTCGTGCTGTGTCAAAAAGTGCCTACCGCCTTCTGTATCTGACCCTTGACCCAGCCATCTAGTGAGAGCCTCTTGAGGTGTTGGTCGAGGCTCTTCGCTATAAGACCGTTCGCCGATACGACTATCGGGACGATGATGGTCGAATCAACATCCCACATGGTGGTTACCTCGTGAGCCAAGTCTAAATATTTACTTAGCTTGTCTTTTTCGGCTTATTATTATTATTATTATTATTTATTTATTTTATTTCTTATTATTAATTTTTTTACAATATTAATTTAAAAAAAAAAACAATAAATATTATAAAAAAATTAAGATTAGATTGGTCCAGAAGTACCGCCTTCTGTATCTGACCCTTGACCCAGCCATCTAGTGAGAGCCTCTTGAGGTGTTGGTCGAGGCTCTTCGCTATAAGACCGTTCGCCGATACGACTATCGGGACGATGATGGTCGAATCAACATCCCACATGGTGGTTACCTCGTGAGCCAAGTCTAAATATTTACTTAGTTTATCTTTTTCGGCCTCACGAGCCGTTTATTATTATTATTATTATTATGTAATTCAGATGACTATCTCGACGAGGAAGATGCAGAGGCGAACCGCTTCGCCGCCGAAGACAACTTGAGTATTATTGGAGAAATCGTTAACGAGGTTGGCCCCAAAGGCGATAAAATTAAACAAGTGAAGTCAGACACATTCGTTAAGGGACTAGGTAAGTTTACAAACAATTAAAAAAAGTGCCATGGCTTCTCGATGGCACAGTAGACATGAATATGTCTCATATCATAAATGAAAAGAAAGATTTAAATGGTCCCTATCCCTATCCCTATCCCTATCCCTATCCCTATCCCTATCCCTATCCCTATCCCTATCCCCATCCCCATCCTTATCCTTATCCTTATTCTTTCCCCTTATCCTTAATCCTTCTATGGTCAACAGGGATAATATATAATAAATAATAATAAATAATAAATAATATCTTCACACATTCCACACATTCCTCACATCTTCACACATATATATAAACAAACGAACAAACTATCCCTATCCCTATCCCTATCCCTATCTCTATCCCCATCCCTATCCTTATCCTTATCCTTATTCTTTCCCCTTATCCTTAATCCTTCTATGGTCAACAGGGATAAAATATATATATAAACAAACGAACAAATTATAATTAATTCATTTACGTCATGGTAACGATTTTCGTGACACACATTCTTTCGAATAGACCCCAGAGAAAAGACATATTCATGTCAAAACTTGTTTTCAGACTCATCAAATAAAAGTTGTAAGCCTACACAATTAATTTATAATTAATTAGTGTAATAAATAAGCGAAGTAAGTTGATATAAGGTCGAGAGCAGTTTTAAAGATGTTAAACATTCAAATCAATTTTCAATTACATACTTTAAACAAGAATAATATGTTTCGTAATTATGCTCTATTTGTTCCTTTTTTCAATTTCCATTACTATTTCCTCTCGTACTCCATAAATCTCTATTTTTTTCCCCTTTTAATATAACACGTTTTGGGTGATTGTCACTCAAGGCTGAATAACGCATAGTAATTGACATAAACATCATTATGATAGGTTTGGTTCCATAACGTCAGAGTTTCAAAAGGTCAGAGTTTCAAATATACTGAGTTTCTAAAGGTCAGAATTTCATTTGGTCAGTGTACAATCAAATTTCTATGTGTTTTATGAGTGGTAGGATATTATTTATTCGAATTGATTGCTATTAGTGTTTTATGAGTGGTATTAATTTTCCAGGTCCCGACTTAGCGGTGATAGGTTTAAGACCTCAAGATAAATCAACGGACACTTTTCTAAAGCCGGAACCGAAAGTGCCCTATTCCAAGGACTTAACGGAAGCCAATGATTTGGTGCTGAGTGAGAAGGACGAAGAGTACGTGAACACATACATAATGAACGACGAGGAGGCGAGACACAAAACGGAACAGTGGAAACGAATCAACGAAAACTATCTGAAAAATCAAAAAAGTTTGTATTTACTTTTTGCTTATATGTTATATATAAATATCACACACAAACGCACGCACTCACGCACACACACACACACACACACACACACACACACACACACATATATTAGGTACATACTCTGCACATACCTACGTCTCTTTTCTTATAATTTTATTTATTTAGTTCTTTATTTAATGTTTCTTAATTTCTATAATATGTTTGTGTTTATAGCTATTTTTATCATAAAAAAGAAGTTCGTTATTGGCATTAAGATTTCAAGCATCACTACATAGTATAAAACAAAGTCGCTTTTTCTGTCCCTATGTCCCTTTGTATGCTTAGATCTTTAAAACTACGCAACGGATTTTAATGCGGTTTTCACTAATGGGTAGAGTGGTTCTCGAGGAAGGTTTAAGTACATAATTTACTAAGTTACGCGGGCGAAGTCGCGGGCAGCAGCTTTAATTTTATTAACACGTAATTTTATAACATGTAGTGCCATCTGTTAACTTTTAGATGAATTAGAGTACTACATTGCTTCAAACAGAATTCCCTAGATGGCGTTGTAAATTTTGCATACACGTTGTCTGGGACTCCAAAAAGGACATAGGGTACCTTTCATCCAGAACGCGGACGAAGTCGCGGGCACCAGCTAGTACATAATATTATGTATTTATTCCAATATTACTTATTGTTGAATTAAGTGCTGTGTGACTTTGTTTTAATAAAAAAATAAAAATAAGAAATGTTTTGACACCCAACCAACAGTAAAAGCGGAAGTCCGCGAGAAGGAGTTGAAGGAGGGCAAAGACAAGAAACGCAAAGTTCGCGGCTCGTACAGGAAGAAGGTGCCCTGCAGCGCGGCCACTCCCGGCGAGGCCATAGAGAAGATGTTGGCCGAGAGGCGGATCAGTATGAAGATCAACTACGACATACTCAAGAGCCTAGACGAGGGCCAAGAGACTCCGACCGCTCCAAAGGCGGTCGTCGCCAACGTGGCCTCCACCGCGAAGGAACGTCACTCGCCAAAGTATGTTTTGCTCGTTTCCGTATACTAATATTAGAAATGCGAAAGTTTGTATGGATGTATGGATGTTTGTAACGACGGATGCGGGACGACCTTCAACAACGTAAAAAGACGACTCCATATATCTATCCGAATAAATACTGATTTTGTTTTTTAGGGCACAGAAATCGCAAACGTCCACAGCAGTGCCGGAATCACCGAAGCCTAAAAAGCGCAAGAAGGGTGTCGAAAAAAGCCCAAAGACGCCGGCCACGTTTCGCACCCCGCAGACGCCCAACGCCTCGCGCTCCGCCAACACTCCGCGCACTCCGCGCACTCCGGCCACTCCGGCGACGCCCTCGCGCTCCAAGCAAACGCCCACCGCAACCGGTAATCATTTTATTTAAGGCTCACGCAGACAGAGAGCGGTCTCGAGTTCCGAGTTCTGTGTTCAGAGTTCTGGGTTCAGACTTCTGCGTTCAGAGTTCTGGGTTCAGAGTTCTGCGTTTTGACCGCTCGAGAATTCCAACGCACACAAGAGGCGTTCAAATTCTTGCTTTCCATTTTACTAATCTTTCAAAGTGAAAAGTGAAAACTGTGAAGCTTTGTCACTTGTGCCGTGCCGACTGAGAGTTCTTTTCTTTTTTTAGATATCGCCGAAGATTACGAAGATGACAATGAAATGGAACAGCCGGAGGCAAATGAGGAGATGTCACTTGCTGAAATGCTACAAAATGGCCAGGACGATGACTTTTACGATTATGAAGAATATTAAATTAGTTAGCAAGTTAAATTAATTTATTTTGAGACCGTTCACATACATATTTTTTTTTGGCTCAATTGCTATTAATTTATTAATAGTTTATTTTTAGAATTTTGATATACATCTGAATCTTTAGTCCCCCATAATTATGAAAGCGGGTAACATCACAAATTGTCACAGTATTGTGTAACATTATGTACTGAAAACATACTTAAAATATATATTACCATAATGTGTTCACTTTAAAGGTCACTCGCGCTGTTGAAATGAGAAAATAACTATTGTAGAATCCGCCTAAATTGTTATATTTAGTTATATAATTATGATTTAAGTAATTATGTGCTCAAGTATGTAGGGTTTTGTTTTTAACATTAATTTCCCCAATGCATTCTCAACCTCTATGAAGTGACTTTTGCTAAAGGCGCAAATAGCGATAGCCCATTCAATACTAAAAAGTACCGTAAGTATAGGTTGGCGGTACAGTAATACCGTAAGTACAGGCTGGCGGTACAGTAATACCGTAAGTACAGGCTGGCGGTACAGTAATACCGTAAGTACAGGCTGGCGGTACAGTAATACCGTAAGTACGGGCTGGCGGTACAGTAATACCACAGCATACTTATTTCATACAGTAGGCCGACGGAGACGTCTAGACAGGGCAATCGTGCGGGGCGTGAGGGGTGAGGCGCGAGTGGGACATGCCCAAGCTGCATACTTCGTCGTTCTTAGTAGCTTGGGATAAATATTCTAGGGCTATCGCTTCTTTCAGATTTTAATTTATTATATAAATCAAAATGGTGCATACGGCATGTGCTGTAAGTGTATGCAAATCTTTATCTCGCATAAATAAAGAACTAAGCTTTCATCAATTTCCGCACGATGAAGAAAGGTAGGTACTTAAGCACATTTTATATTACTTAATTTGTGTCAACCCTTCCGTAATTTTTAAATACCTACACAGGCGGCGGTATCGCCCAACATCAAAGGCGTCGGCCTACTGTAGGAAATAAGTATGCTGTGGTAATACCGTAAGTACAGGCTGGAGGTACAGTAGTACCACAGAATAAAGCCCGTCACAAACGTAGCTATAATAAAATATTATGTATAATTATTACGGTATACGTTGGTGACGTCATAGAAATATATATATATATTATAGCTGCGTATGTGGTCACCCCAGCGAAATAGTATATCTCTGCGAGCTGGGTCACCCCAATATTTGTAAAGAAAATATATCATAATATTTCTTGCTATAATTTACATATTAATAGCTACGTGTGTGACGGGCTTAATACTATGAGTATTCTTTGTCTATTGAGTTGCAGTGATTTTTTAATACAATAAAAATTTATTGTAAAATGATTCCATTTAATGAAGCTTAGAAAATGTTTTGAGGATTTTATTTATTATATAAAACTGTTTATATATAACTAGCGGGCCGACCCCAGCTTCGGATTTTTGCATATATTACTAGCTGCTGCCCGCGTAACTTTGTAAATTATATATTAAAACCTTCCCCGAGAACCACTCTATAGCCATTGGTGAAAACAGCATGAAAATCAGTGCAGTAGTTTTTGGGTTTATCGCGAACAGACAGACAGACGCGGCGGAGGACTTTGTATTATAATAATTATGTAGTGATCTGCAATTAGTGAAAACCGTAATAGAATCCTTTGCCTTGTTTAAAAGATCTAAGTGTAGGTACATTAAAGATGTCACTTTGTTTTGTAATTTTGTATTTTGTAGTAGTTAATCAGTAGTCATAAAACAATTTGTGATAATATTTTTCAGTGAAACACTTCTTTTGGCCGAATCTTGCGTTCTTCTGTCCTGTGTCTGCTAGTGTTAATTTTTTTTTATTTTGTATATTTTTCTGTAATATAAGGAATATAAAACAATAAACATTTTTTTTCTTATTTGCAGTGTTTTATTTCAAATATGTTTTTTCTATATAAACAATCGCTATGCGTCTTGATGTTTACATATAACCTGGAAAGCACCTTTGATCATGCAACTTTTCTGTGATCGAATCTCACACACGGTGTTAAATAAGAGTCCATGCACTAAAACCAGATACCTACTTATCAATCTATATAGGTATCATAATAATAAGTATAATATAGGCACAAAAATACTGATTTAATTTATTAAAAGTTGTATGTATAGCTGGTGCTTCTTATAACGTCTCGTTATAGAATATTTATACACAGGAATATTTTTTTGCTTCCGTAGCAACTCTTCTTAATTTTTATTATTATTCAAGATTCGTATTACAAGTACCTATAGTAGTAGCATTATTTTATATAGTAAGATGTCCACACTGCTGGTCATAATTTTCCAATAGCCTGGGTCCACCTTCAAACAGAGGTGGATAACTAAACCTTAGTATTTATTTTCAAAAAATTATATTTTCACTTTAAAATAAGTTCTAGCTTTTGGGAATTTTCGACACAAATCGTTGATATTGACAAGCTAGCATTGTCGTAATTTCAACATTCGACTCTGTCGTTTTTTGGTCCGTTATGATGCAAAATAGATGCGAAAAAGAGCACGTCTTACTAATTCGTGCGAGGGAGACAAAGTAAAAAGTGGGAGGAAGTACAGTCGCAGTACGAAAACCTTTCTTATATTAGTTTTCAAATTCATTCCTTTATCAGTCGTAGCAGACGTTGGAAATGAAATTTTGGCATGACTGTATGGCGGTATTCGGTATATCAGGGCTTTAGATTGCCATAATATATCTGGTGCTGATCTTAAAGCGCCCGATTATGTATACAAAACTCTTTTAACGGTAAGCACTTTAAAAATTTCCGCTGTGACAACCCTATAAGTGGGTAGGTAATGTTATAAACCGTAATTATGTTCAGGTGAGTAAAACATTGCCCACCCACCCTCAATTTTTATGTTAAAATTAGTAGGTGTTACTCTTACAATTAAGTTTAGAAAACTTTTTATAATGGCCATAAAATGACAAGTGATTAATTTAAATAACAATATCATTTACTGCAGTAGGTACTGCAGTACGAAAAATTTGCATAACCGAAACACAACTCCACTCAACACGTTCTGACTGGTACTGAATTTAAGTTTGGAATGCAGCCCCCACTCAGTGTTGTAAGGTAAGCATCGATGAAGGTAAGTTACCTATTTTACTTAATAAGCAATAATTAGGTATAAATAAACCCCCAACTTTCTATAAAGCCCACACACGCTATATCTGCTGTAAGTTGTTGAGTTGAGTTGAAGAGTTGGGCGTCAGATACACAAAGACCCACACGTCACTACTTTCCAAATCTAGACTAGAGTTATCTTTTTGTATTTTGGGGCTTTCACCTTAGAAAGGTATGTCAGACCAGAGTTAACTTTGAAAAGTTCATTTCCAAAGTTGACCCTGCCGGGAATCGAACCCAGGAACCCTGGAACAGAGCGTTAAGGGAAGTACTCTAACCACTCATACTCACCTGTGGCATTACTTGTGTTAGGCGTCCACCAACTATCAACTGGACCGTCAGCCTTTCTGTCGACCTTAACAGTAAAAAAAATACTACTATCTAAATTTGAATACCAACAATACTGAACTTGTTCCTTCGTGTTGACATGTACCTAATGCAAATAATGCAATTCAATATAGGTATGTAAAACTTGCATATCACTGTACAAAGTGGTCACACGAACATGTCTCAACAAGAACCAAACGCAAGTAATATAACTTCTTCACCCGTGAATCATGCTGTGTATTGATTACGAAGCTTTGTGTGATCTCAGTGATGTTCTAATGTTAGTCGTAGTGAAAATTAATTTATTTCTTTTAAAATTATGGGCTTCATGTGTAAAGTTCAAGAGCAACGTACAAGGAAAAGGTCGCAGAATGAAATTATGAAGAAAATAATTATTTCCTACATTTTATATGAGAACAAAAGAAAAACACTTCAAATACATTTCCCGATGCCTCTAATGCATTTGCTGAAAAATCGGTAAGTATGTAAAATAAATTTTAATGATGATAATTGGACGATAATAATGGTACAAAATGTACCATTTTTATATATATGAGACAATTTTAATAAATAGATTCTTCTTAGAGTAATTTTTTTTACAGTATGTAGTTTTTAGAGTAAAATGTGTTAATAGATAACTTACACAAAAAAACTCTAAAATAAATAAAAAAATAATTAAATTTGAGCACTTTGCGTCACACGGAACGGAAAGAAGTAAATATGATAAATTGTATTGTTGGCGTCATTGCTATTCTTAAGACAGGTACACACTATAAATACTCTTTTACTTCAGACCGTTAAAATTATATAAAATAGGTATATTTAGCACTAAGCCAATGTGTTTGATAGTATTGTTGCCAGATTTCCCATTAATGTAATTCAAAAGAATTAATAAGAAATGGAATGTGGCTGTGTCGTGGACACGGCCGTGGGTTTTACGTGAATACGTGTATGGTATGTAACGAGTAATATTTTCTTTGAGCCTATTATATCTAGGTACTTATTATGACATATGCGAATATACCATATATAAAAAACCTTTAGCTAGTAAATATGAAGTTATAGTTATTAGTATAATAATACTCTTAGAATAATAACGATAATACTCATATAAGAATAATAAGAATACTTTTTTGCGATACTTAATACTTATTTTCTAAATACCAATAATCTGTGCTAGCTTTATTATTATTTTTATGTTGGTATACATGTAAATGTTTCTCTGAAGCACATCTAACTTCACGTCAAACAATCAATCAGTACAGCCACCAGTGAAGTGAGTGAAGTTAGGAGTGAGGCTAAGTAACAATAAATAAATTGAAAAACAGCGAGCGACATAGTAGAATATTTTCTGTGATTGCATTTGTTTTGTTATAATAAATAATTGTAATATTCGTTTATTTTTGCTTCGAAAAGTGCTTAACTATCGCATAACGCTTTTAGGATATAAATCCATGTTTCTAACAGTGAAGTGTAAAGTATTTGAGGTTGGTGGAATAATGAAGATTTGTGTTTTTATCGCTCCTTAGCGATGTGTGAAATCAAATCTTTGATTTAGTGGTGTTTTTTAAAAATTCATGGTGTATTCTATATTATTGGTGCATTTAGTAAAATACAATTCGAATCATAGGGTCCACAAAAGAGCAGACGGATTCTATCATGGTCGTAAAACGGTAAGTTTTTTTGTTTGTTCGTTTTCGTACAACGAAAATTCATTGTAAACTTTAATTTTATCTGTATTACGATTAGTAATCGTACTAATTTTCGATCAATGATGATTTTTGAATGGTGTAACTTAAGTAATTTATAGTTTTGATTGTACATTTATTTTCATTTTTTTGATGTTTAATACGCACTTACTTGTTTGTTTACCAACGTGGAGTCTTTAAAAGTATGCACTTAGGCAGACAAAGTAAAATCTATTAGTTATTTTTGCAAGTAAAGTTTTTTATATTAGAGAAAACATTATCTGCTCCTTTGTTTTTGTTTACGATATGCTGTTGTTTTAAATATCGATTTTGCCGCGTGGTATCGCTCCTATTGGATATTTATTATGTAGCAAAAGTTTTACCGATACACCTATGATATAGTTATTAAAAATGTTCCATAGATGTAATATAACACACAGTGTGTGTTAATTTACCTATAGTACTTTCGCATTTATAATATTAGTACGGATTATGCTTCGCATGAGTGCAAGTTTTTTCTGCAAATTATATAGAAAAATGTTTGTCTTTGATAGTTATTTTAATTAGTGAAAACCTGTGTAGTTTCGCTGTGTAGTTTAGGAGGAGTTATCAGATATACCTACACTACAGCTAGATAGAAAAAGAAAGAAAGTGACTTTAATTTAAATTACTAACTATGTAAGGATTATACTAATAACCTTAGAATAATAAATAACTAGGTATTTAATAAGCAGATAAATGTAACAGAGAGATTACACAATCAGTTTCTTCCTTATGTGCCTTAGTTAAGTACTGAAGGTCTGAATTTCTTAAATAATAGTTAAAGAAATATGTCCATGCCTGTCGCAACTTGAAATAATTGCTCCATGGTTTCAATACTGGTCCACTCTATGTAACAACATGTAGCCATGACAACCTTCTTTCTACTTTACACTTTCTATCTTCCCCATCATCATTGTTATCAATATATCATCAGTTTAATTAATATATCAATATCATCAAATTTACAATTATCTATAACTATATATAAAAATTACTTGTTGCATGTTTGTTCTCGATGAACTCCCAAACTACTGAACCGACTTTGATAAAGTTTCGTCACTATGTGTAATTTGGCCCAACTTAAAAGCGAGGATAGTTTATTTTCAACCCAGGCGAAGCCGGGAGTGGGTCACTAGTTTTATATAAAGTTCAGAATGGTCAGCAATTTAATTAAGATGTACAAACAATGTTTGCTTTTGATTGATACAATTTGTTTTTATCTTGCTGTGTTTTTCACAGAGTGACTAAGATACACTTCCTTCACATCTAATTACTGTACTAAAAAAATACCCACCAGGGCATTAGCCAAGCTAAATATAAGAGCAAACATAATATTTAAAAATAACAAGTGTGGCATTTGTGATTCTAAATTTAAATAAGTAGTTAGTTGTTACTTCTGTTCTGGACAGAGAATGTTCTTAAAATAAGATATGTTATTTTTGCTAACATAGTCATATTTTATACATTTACTAACTAGTTCCCGCGACTTTGTCTGCATTTTAAAAATAGAGTATTATAACATCCAACGTTTTTTAAACCAACCCAGCTATAAAATTATTATTAATATGAAGATGTAAAATTCAAAAACAAAACTTAAAAAGTAGGTACAGATAGCAAAAGATTATGAAGTTGATGTTTCATCTAATGCATATTAATCGGCCTCATTGTTAGACAAGAGACCTTGCATTGCGTTGCAGTGATTGCTTGTATAGGTCAATCTTATTTTTCGTCTGAGTGCGTTGTTAGCCGAAATTTGTAAGTAATTCTTTTTCTGCTAAAAGACTAAAACTTCTAAAACACGAAAATTTCACACTTAATTAAAAAGTATAAGAAAGAATGGCTGTATCCTACTAATATTATGTTTGTGAGAATGGATGGATGTTTGTTTCTCTGTCACGCAAAAACGGCTTAACGGATTTGGATGAAATTTGGCACACAGATAGTTTATTACCTGGTTTAACATATAGAATACTTTTTATATGTTAATCTAGTCGAAAAATACAAATAATTAGACGCCACCGTCGTCATAACGATAACGATGTGCGGCGTTGTAGTTAATCAGTGATTTTTAATTTTTAAATTCCTGACATTTAATTTTTCATGAAAATTTTAATTTTTTATACCGTCGCGTACAACAGCTAGTTTTTAAATAAATGAATGTGTTTTTTTCTTCCTGTGCAATTGTAGTAAATTTTCATTCCTTATCTTCTCAAAATTCTTTTGAAGGAGAATGGACAATAGTTAGGTATGTTGTTTCGTTTATACTCGCCGACCCTGATTTTTTGTCATTCCTCAGTAACATTTTAATGCGGTGTTTCCACAACATTTAAACGCACGACACTCTAAAGCACTTGGATTTTATTTTTAACGTAACCTTTATCACGAACAAAGTGACGTGACGTCGCGAGCCCCCTTTTAGCCCTCGCTCATTAAAGTTTCATCCAGGCAGGGCTGTGCCCTCCGGCGCCATTCAAACGGTTGATTGTGTTTAATGTGTGCCACACGGGTATTGTTTTAGTTACGCAAAAATAACTAACGTCACACTATTTTTAATGCTATTTTTAACTTAAAAGTGCATTTATTTTTCATACAATCACGTGCTAAACATGTTTATTTTGTACTAGATTTTTTAATGTTAAGGTCGACAGACATTAGGCTTCTAGACCACTTGATGTTTGGTGGCTACTGGCAACCATCGCCTATAACACAAGCAACGCCACAGGAGTTGCAAGTGCCGACCATAGAAGTGTTAAGGATATAGAAATTGGAAGGAATAGGGTAATGGGCTCTAATATACAGTTTGTTTTTGCAAATCTATGGTTAAGTAAAGTAACTGTTGCATATCTATGGTTTATCGTTTTGAAATTCTGTACAGATAATAGTTATCTCTATGCAATGAAAATTTCAAAGGAAGGCAAATTTTCTGTCATGACTAATGACTATAAAAAAAAATGGTCTAAAGAATGTGTCTGCTTTATCAACAGTAGGTACTGATATATTAGATCCATCTATAGATTAATGATTAAGATAATAAAATTAATCCATGGACGTAAGACTTTTATTTAATTAACTACCATACAATTATTTCCATTGATTCTTTGTCATTGTTTGGGGTTGTAAAGGTGGTGGTTACTCATGTCCCCATCATTCAATAATGAAATGACAATTAGTATCGCCTTATGCATTGCTTATACTAAACGTGACTAATAATTACGAAAAACCCAACAACTGGCAAGCTGCGATAAGGTAATGTCATTCACCAGGATGCATAATGGAACCCTTTATTTTATTTGCCAACATAAAGAGGGTCATGGCTGACACTAGTTACTTTTAATTGGTCATAAAATAAACTAAACAATTTTCACATAATGACTATTTACACATGTAATGTAAATTGCTTGTTTTCTTGAGATTTGTCTCTGAAGCTTTTAGTTATTTGTAATTACCTGTAGGTATATGTGTGTGTGTGGTATTTCTTGTTTATAGCCTTACTTGTAAACTACTCCTTTAGAGGAAACTAAGGTTTTTTTTTTTGCTATCCTAATTTGTATTTTTTTAATCCCAAATCCACAAGTAACGCATTATAATTATAAGCTACTATAGACTTTCATCTACCTAGAGCAACAATAGCACACATGACTGTGTGAAATAATAATGTAGATCTGCTGTAGGTTCTATTTCGGATTACAGTCTAATATTTAGTATTTATTAATCAAATGTTATCCTCCTTATAAAAACCACAACAGCTGCTCCAAATGCGCTGCTTAGTTTAGAAGTAATAAGTAAACAAAGAAATTCTAAGCGAATATCGACTTTGTTTTGTACCTTTTACAAGGTTGGTAGATGAGAAACACGTTTAGTTCACTGTAACGACGTCAAATATTTTTCAAACGAAAAATGCAATCCAAAAAAAAAACTCGAAACATCCGCCAGCAGTGACTATCGACACCTGCCTATGCGCGAGCGCATGCGAAGCCGTGCATGGTAAAAGCGCACCTGCCCAGCAGATGGTGGCCATACAAAGTTTTTTTTTACAAATTCAAGCCTTATGTCTCAAAAGACAAGGTCCTCGTGTAATATAAAATTTTCGGATTCTTTTATAATAATCTCCAAGATCAATGTGAAATATTTTAGATTGTATTCAAGTTATTACGAGCACGCGCCGTGCCGCATCGCCGAAGGGATAAGTTGATGATTGGTGCAATCATTTTAATGCAGTTAAATTCGTACGGACTGGGGTAGCAGGAAGGTCACCCCCTCCACAATGCGTGCGCGCATACGAGTGCCGACATGCTGCCGTACGTTGACCCCGCATTGGCTGGCCTCGTTCGATATTACATATACCGTATTCTGCCAAATTCGGCTGCAAGGATTGTCAGTCACGATTTTTCAAGTTATAAATCACGGTTATCGTGTCATTATGTCCTTCTGTTTGCGAGACCATCTAATACCTCGTAAAATTTTGTTGATTATTTAAACAGAAGATGGCATTTCATTGTAACACTTACTACAAAGACAAATAAACTTATATTTTTAATGAACAAAACATTTATAAAGAAACAACTTTTAAACAGTTTGATTCACTGCTTTTTTACATAGGTACAAGTAAAAAAAACATGACAGCTGGACTGTTTGACCGTGCCTTGCCGGCCCCTGTACTTCGACTAACTGAATTTGATTGTCTGAGTAGAATTGCGCTTCAAAATATTATACTGGTTTATTACATCGCAATTAAAAAAAAAAACAATCTACAATTTTACTGAACATGTGCTGATCCGAGAGCGTGTGATCTATAAGAATATTATGACTTATGGAAGTCTTATAAGAACTCTAAGAAAATGCACCGAATAGGGAGAGACCAGTGGAAAAGAATTATAAGGGAGGATGAAACATCTACGATAAAGTTACTTAAAATAATTTATTTTTAATTCTTAAAATGATAGTAAGTAGGACATAGGCAATGTGTAAGTAGAACAGTATTGTTTTGCTTGCACAAAGTCTGAGAAACTCCTTTATGCTGATTGTATTTGAGCATGTTAAGCATTATCTAAAGCGCGTTATTAGCACTTTAGGTACGCACTTAGAGGCTAACTAAGTGATGAACCAAATAAAAAAATAGTATTTTGTACTTCAGTATTAAAGAGTTAAGTACTATCTAAATAAAGTACAAAAGTTTTGGTGTCAACTATTATATCCATGCACTGGACTTCACAATTAGTGTAATCGTTGGTAGCGCAGTTTCTTTGTCTCATACGTTTTAACTGCCGACCGAGCTAGCTCGGAGCTAGCGGATTCTTTGTTGTTTTGGATTGGTCATAACATAACGATCATTTGTAACCACTATTGTATACATTCGTACACTTCGTACATGAATAGTGTTGACGTTTAATGTTACTTGTGGTATCTGTGTGTGTATGTATATAGAAATATCCAACTGAACCCGGCCACGCTTTACGAAAATGTCCTATAGTTAGTTTTCTAACCAAATTAGGCGAAATAGGCGATAGAAATGTTTTTTTAGTATCACTAGTTAGTAGAGATTTAATAAATAATGAAATTTTGTTAAATGACAGCATGACGACAGATGCTTTAAATATTGGCGGCAGTAACCACCCCCTTACAGAAGACTATCGTGAAATAACAGCTGGTGTGCCATTTTGTTTCATTGAATGGGAAAAGCATGCTAGATCCCTTATTCCACTGTACTGTAGCCGACAGCACCTATGGGTGATGCTTGTGTTAATAGCTAATACCTACCATGAAGTGGACCGTCAGCCTGCCTGAGTCCGGTATTGCCCGGTGATAAGTCACTTCGCCGGGCACCGGGCGAGTCCCACATACCCCTTCGCCGGCTGCCCTCGTCGGCGAAGGACAATCCGTAAAGTGTGATTTCCCATCCTAAAAAAAAAAGGAATAAAATAGAGGAACATTAATTAGTCGTTGAAGCTTTTAGAATTGTGAAAATGTATGATAAAGCCGGCTTATAGTAGTAGATATAACATGTTTATAATTACGCCACACCTTTTGAGTCATCTTTTGTAGTTAAAGTCAGTAATATAACTACATAATTATAGTTAACAAACGGCTCGCCCCCGGCTTTGCACGGATGCAATTTTTTCTGGAAGAGTCAACCCCACTAATAAAATTTCAAATTTATTCATAGCTATAAAACCAAAAGGTAGAAGAAGTAACTAACTATAAGAACAAAAGATCTATCATGAGAAATCAATTAAGAAAAATATTTAATTGTTTTCTGAGTATTTTTCACTTTAAGGATGACGTCATTGTTTATACATAATATCTATCCTAATGCATTGCACATTAGAAACACACAAAATAAAATTAAAAATGAAATGAGTGGATCAAAATTATGGTGCAAAATAAATGGATAAAGATTAATAACTAATAAAATTATGATTCAGTTGATATTCGAGTCGCAACTCGCACGATTGTAACGAAGACACGTCATGCAGGCTTCTGATGACGACGCGACGCCAGTTTGACGCAGTGGTCATGCGTTCAGATTATTACAAGTTTGATATTTCTTCGTCGGATCTCGAATGGATACTATTACAACTCTTTCGTCATTGGCGGCGCCACGTCACCTAAACTTCACTACCTGCATCGAAATACTTTGACGTCATAAATATTTTATAGTTTTGTACCGTTACCTCCTATTAGGTAATAATAGTGACGTTACCGTTAAATGTCCTATAGTCTGCAAGAAAGAGCTAAATCGTCTTGAAGAAGATTCCGCGTCTGCTTGTCTGTATAATCGCTAACTCCTAAACCGCGCAACTTATTTTGCTTTGACGCGGTTTTCACAGTTAGATAATTTTTCATGCACGGAAGGTTTAGTATGTAATCTTCCTTCTTTATATAAAAAAATCAATCTTCGTGCGTTAGTCAAAATATGTTGAAATTTAAAATTTATTAAAACTACCTATTTCTTTAATATAATATATATTTGTAAACTGTATACTTGAACGTACGTATATCAAGTAACAAAATATTTTTGCAACTTAACTATTACATTATACTTCATTATATTTTCATAATAATAATCAATGGTCCAGATACCGTTCATAAATTACCAATAAAGTCCATAAAGTTTTGATTAAGAGCTGGCTTAGTAAAATGAACGAACTATCTCCAAAGGCCAGCGGGTGGCTGGAAGTCAAGGTAGAAAGTATCCGCGAAGTCCACGAGAGTCGGCTCTCGAACGTGACCGTGCGAACGGTGAAAGTGTAAAACAAGGGATTCAAAATTACATAATAAGTATTGTTTTTAATTTATCTCAGATTACAAGAATTACTTCAATGGGTTCTGTTTGTCTTATCTAATTGCTTAAAAGACTATTTTACTACACGAAAAGATTCCGCATAACATAAGACTAGTTCCTGTCCGCATACCTCTGAGTTAAAAATTAATTTTGTTAATAATATCAAAGATCGTTTGTTTTTGGTAAAATAAGGATCAAATCGAAATATGGCGGTTAGAATCGGTTGAAGAATATTTTTATATATTTCGATGGAAACGGTGCAATAATATTTTTTAAACATTTAAACGAAGAGCTTTTATATCTCTACTAATATTGTAGAGGTAAATGTTTGTTTGTAAGTATGTAGGAGGTAGGTAATCTTCGAAACCACTCATCCGATTCAAAATATTTATTTACCAATAGTTAGACTAGAATTTAAACTGGGTAAAAATAAAGATCCAACGTTTGGCAAAAGTACAATGTTACATCTTTTAGTTTTTAACGCGGACGAAGTCGAGGGCACCAGCTAGTTATTTACAACTAATTTTACAAAGCAAGGATTGGGTTAATTTTATCAAATACCTGATAAAATAAAGAATTTTAAAATGCTTAAAATCTATAAAAGGTGAGACCATTGCGGCATCGTACATAAACGTCTAGCAGCATTTCCTTGTTGAATTAGCTAAGCTATATTAACATTTAATTTTGCGATGAAGCTGCTTTGTTCTCTGGTAAAGTCGATCAGGCGCTTCGCCAACTCGCCGAATTAAGCTTTTGAACCTCAACATCTTAGACCCTAAGCCTTCGGGAATTCACTCAGAAAGCATAAAGGTCGGAGTTTAAGAGTACAGTATTTTTGGTCTTCAAAATATAAATAACATAACATTAAATATACTTAGTTAAGTATAGACAAAAAGTGGGCTTGCCTGTCGATGAATCAGAGGCATTCTCTACGTGTAACAACTGTTCCTCGTAAACTTCCGTCCTTTTCCGTTTCCCGCATTTGGTGTCTGCCGACGAACCGGACGCAACATAACCTCTTATCGTCACGTGTTTCGCTTGCGAACGACACACTTGCACACTGTGCAGCACTGTGCGACAACCGAACAGGGAACAAACAAAAAGGGTCGGTTAGAAAATCTTCAATATCTTCAAAAGTACCTAGCTATAAATGATATAAAGATTAAATTAAAGAATATTTTAATGTGCTTAAATAAAAATAAAATTTATTTAGTTTAGCTTTATTTTATAAAACTCGGTCAGGTACTTTTGAAGATATTAAAGATTTTCTAACCGACCCTTTTCTTTGCGGTCCAGTGTATACATATCTATGTTCTCTCCAAATTTTGTAGGTATTTTTGTTTTGGTCTCTCTCTAGGTTGAATATGCAAAGCTCGGAGAGTGATTAGGAAGTTTAGGGAATCTCAGGGCGCAAGCGAAGATCAATCGTAAATATGTAGGATCTCAACTAAGGCTAAAGTATTTACGGTATCAGATTCAGATTAGTTATTTGACTGCTTTTGAAATATGTATTGTACCTACTGATTATGTTGCTAATCATAACATGCACATCCGGTCATCGAAATAATATTGCGAGCACATTCGGTACATAATTTGTATTAATTTAGTATATATTCTTATTCCAAGAATGGCGACGGTATAGCCACGTACTGTCGCCATTCTTGGACCTTAACTTAACTTGACGACTTTAAATTTTTTTTTAGATTGGGAATCCACGCAACTAAGTTTGTATAAAAACAGTGCAATGTCTGTGGCAATGTTATGTTTAAACCCACGTGACTCTGCCAATGACACATAAACTGACCATTAAAAAAATTCAAGCCAAACGCATGAATAGTTCAACATAACTTATCCACGCTACAACTAAAATGTTGTTCCAAGAATGACGACTCATTGCTGAGCTGATTGTCCTTATATTAAAACCAGTTGTGAATGACATAGTGAAGAATAAGGCTTCATAAAAGCAACATCATTTGATACAAGCTTCTATAGATGGGGAAGCAAGTCATTGTAATTTCATTGACTAATTTATTTCTCTAATTATGGTGCGATTGGTGCAATTGCTCGAGGGCATTTTCCACTCAGCTGATTTTATATTAATAGATATATGTTAAGGTCGGCAGACAGACTTGATGGTAGGTCGATAACTTTATAGTGGAAAATATCCCTATATATAATAGCAGTGCAAAAGAAATAAAATACGTGAATAGAAACAAACAGATCCGGATGGTGATTTCGTTTTTTAATAAACTTTTTCTCGTATGTGCTTCTGGCTTGACTTGATAAGGGGTTGGCCTAAGTCATCCCAAGTGTCGTCCCAAAGTCTTTCTTTTCGACACAAATTAAAAAAACGTTGGCTTAGTTTTCTTTTCGTCACGTTTAAAAAATATTAGGCTTCTGTGCTAAAGCACTCAATGATTTTGAGTTGTCAGGAATTATTTTTAACACTAAACTTGATGGTAGTACGAGATTGTCACTGGCGCCTAAAAACATAATCTTTAATGAACATAAGATTATCATTAAAGAAAATAAACAGAAGCATAAACCTTTTCGGAAACGAATAAAAGTCCCGAAATAATTCTTGCCAGAAAAATGAAACACACGTTTCTTTTTCAAGTTCTCCTTTTGTTAAGCTATAAGTTTACAAGATACTAGTTAATGTCTCTCATTGTAGTCTTTATCAATTATGATAAATATAATTAAATTAAAACAACAAGATTTATAAATTAATTGTTGCAATTTATTGAACTTAAAATTCACACAACGTGCTTTGGTCAAAGACACGTTGTGTGAAGAAACTGTTTAATTAGATTTCATATCTACGTAGCGGCTGCAAACAAAGTTAATTGGTTTAATGTATCACAAAATATTGACTCTACGATAAAACGTGTTTCCTAGTGCGATGCTTTCTTTGTAATCTAAACAAATAATCTTTTAAGATCGACGATGCCAGACATCATCAGGCGGAAAAATGCTCGCGGAAGCAACAGACAGACATGCAAATGCTAATTACAAAATTACACGGAGTAATAATTGTTCTTCCACGATAATGATTTGATAAAGCGCGCTTGACATTGCGTATTGGAGACAAAAACGAAAGAGTTATCATCATTAAGGTCGGACCGCTTCCTGATCGGCATGATTCTTAAGGCCTGCTCAAACCCGCTATCCGCTACCGCCGTGGGTAGCGGTAATACCCAAGCGATATTCCGCGCGGTATTTAGTATGGGATAACTCTGAGGTTTGAACAGGCCTTTACACTGATCACGATCTCGGGCATTAAAAAGTTGCATTCGGGTTCAGTTAGGTACATGGACTGGCTTCAGATTTAAAATATTAAATTTTTTCCACATTTATCCAGATCATTATCAAAGATCAGATTGTGTGATCAAGAACTCACAACACGTCTTTGCATCTAATTTGAGGCGATGCGTATGGAGCCTTTAAAAAACTAAAAGCACTTTTAGTTTGTCAGTCCAGCTTATACTTAGATAGGTTTGACACATTATTTTAAATTAATATATTAAGACAGGCAGCATTAAGGTCAGTTATCATTTATCTTGCGTCTTACGTTTAATTTATTTTAGCTACGAATAGAGACGTTTCCTATAAGCAATAAAATGTGTTGACATTAATAAATTAAGATAATAGTTATGTGTGCACAAACAAGACGCGGTCATATTGGGACAACTGTTAGCTAGTACCAAAAACTAATTAACAATAATTAATTTTATACGTCTCGAATTTTATGGACTCTGAACTTCGATTTTCCTGTTCTAGATATATATGTATATTTGACGTCCGGGAATTCTACTTCTATTGTGACAGTGATTTTGCGCCGTACCTATGAATTTACATTTTTCCCAGCCAATTTTCTTTTTACTACCATACCCATCAGACTGTCTACTATATTGTGTTTGATGTTTTTTGTTTTACATCTTGTTGAATAACTAGATACGAAACATTGAAGAAACAAGACATAATGCTTAGTGGTTAAAACCTTACGGCTGGGGCCAAACGAGGGTAGATTTTTTGAGTGAAGAGTCTCTTAATTCCACCTATCCCTACATCCCTACTAAGTATTACCACTGGTAGGGATAATTGGATTTTTCTTCCCCCTATCCTTACTACGTTAATTTACTATTTTTCATAAACGCTGCATTCGGTTTCATACAAAAAAAATAGGGCCATTAGTAGTTTTCAAATTTTTTGAGCTTAAACTTATTGATAAGTATACTTTTGGCGGTTCTATTGTGCAATAGTAAAATCGACTTACATTATGCAAATGTTATTAAATCATTGATATTTTATAAAATTTACAATCATATTGGATCGCGTAATTTAATATACTCTGTACCTAATTCTTCGTTAACCTATTTTCATTAACTCGCCAGTCATTAGGGCTGTGTTGAAATGAACTTCCGCCGAGATTAATTTAACTCCTCGGGCGATATGAGCAGCGTAAATAATTATCTAAATGGTAGCGTCCAGTAATTGTGGGTTGTGGGTCGGCTCCAGTAGAGTGCGGTGTCCTACGAGTTTCTTCTCACTGGGATGATGTTGGGGCGGGGGAACAAGGGCTTTGACCTCGTGCCCGTAATCACGACGTTCGAGCCGCGTTCGCTACCCCCAATATCTGAAGGAAAGTTATTATTTGTATGATCAACGCAATTTTGTCTTTCATATACCTACCCGCATTTGATATGGCAGTGAAAAGGGTAGAGACACTGTATTTTGTTAGGTATGGTGTAGCAAATATTTTTAAGTCTAAACAACGCGTTCTCGAGTTTCACTCCTAACATAAAATTTCACGAATGTTTGCCATTAACAAACTTCCTACTGGATCTTCCTGTTTAAGATTTTAATGCCTTCTTGCAGGCAGTAGTTATCATTTGGTAATTATGAAATTTTAAACTAATTCTTCGTCATTGGTAATAATGTCACTTTCCTAAAACTTTTACATACTTATTTTATTAGGTGTTACAAAATATTATCCAATACGTAAGTATTCCTTTTTACATATGTATTTATACTTTAATCGGGAAAATAAGTGAGTTGTTAAATAAATGATGTAACTTTAACAGGCTTGGGAATTTGAAAAAGGAAAGTTAACTGTTCGTCAGGCGCATTGAGTGGGTGTTTTAGATAGAATGTCCTAGTTTGCTTTATGGGGAGATTGCAGGTATCGATAAGGTATCGCTCTAAACGGATCGATAAAGCACTCAAGCCACTTCATAACAACGAAGCCATGAGAACAATTCAGTTATTGCGAAAAGACCGGCGATGGCGTACAAAGTTAGCCTTCTAGTTGTCTCTCTTGAAATTATTTTACACGCTCATATAATACAATACTTCCTAGTTTTATCAAACTTTGTTCTAATTATTCCATTAAATATGTCACCATTACCGATCTCTTATGTTGATACACTTTCAATAAAACATAATAAAATAACATTTCGGATTGATTTACAATTTGGTTCTCACTTTATGGAGTAATCTGGTGGCAACTACCAACGTAATCTGGTGTAACAATTTTCTCCATCACTATTTTACTAGAAATACATTTAAACGTGAAATTACATTTTTATCTCAATTTTTTTTCGAAATATTATGTACTGATATAGTTGTTTTGTGTCGGTGCATCGGCCCGAACCGGTTCTAGCGGGCGGTGGGTAATTTACATCAGTAATCTTGACCCACAGCTGTCTTGGACCAGTTCTCGAGGATAGGTTCTGACGCGAGATTTAAGAATTCGTTAGTCGGAAGTCGTAACCGTCCGTAACGTAGGTGGTGGTAACGTTACGCCTATTATAAATTATTATGATGTAATCATTATCATCAATTTAATTTGAAATCAACGATAATATTTGTACCTACTACAGTTTAGTTAGGTCAATGTTCGATTGATAAAAAAGTTTCATATTTTTTTTATATTAGAATGAAGACTAATTCTTATTAGAGTTGGTAACTAACTATGTATATAAGCAGATCGAAATTATTAAAACTTTAATTTTAGATTAAGTTGAACTAAACGTTTACTTGTAGTTATGGAGTTGCATGGATCCTTTCTTAGTGGATATAGTTATACGATTCTTTCACAGCTGAACCAAATTTCCGCTTTCTAGACTTTGCAAGTATAGTTAGATAGATTTATTAAATTTATGAAAAACGAATACGAGAAAAGGCTCATGTTTAAGCAGAATGAGAACATCTAAGAAAAGTGTTTGCTCTATACTTAGAGCCATAGTAGAGAGTTGTCTGATATAATAAACCGTTTTCATTCCATGCAACCGAAGCAAACGCAGGACAAAGACTGTTATTTTAATTTTAATTTCTGTCTATTCATACAATACGATAAATGTAAATGATCTAGTCTTTATTTTATTGGTTTAAGTTGATATGTATTCTAATTAATATCTTAGCCTAGAGTCTAGCCATTGTCTGGTTGCTTCACTAGCTTTGGTTCCCTCCCTCCACTTGGTTCCCGCGTCTAGGATCCCATAGGATCCTTTGCTATGTTTCATTCCACTTATTCAGATCTTAAATGTACTTAGTATATTTCACGCAAACTAATATATTTCTTTCGTTCTTTCTTTCTTGTATTGATAAGTTATGGTAGGCGGCTACCATAGCTTATCAATCATGCTACCCATCTTGATAGGTTAAGGGATATATAGGGAGGGAGGAAACGAATAATTTCTAGCATCTTTCACTCACACACTGAAGTAGTAACAACACACGAATTATTATTTCGCGGTTATATTGTCACCATACGATACGGTCTTCACAGTTAGTGTGGAAAGCAATGTGCACTGCCTCTATGGCAGGTCAAACGATTTCCTACTTTGTCAAACTCGGATATTTCTTCAACTTATTTTTTTGGAAGATAAAATAGAAGTAGGTAACTAATTAACTATCATGTGTCCGTTCCTATATCCATCCAAATAAGTTCCTTGACATTTGCGACCTTTTATTTTCCTTATTTTTTAAAGTGTCGGAAAAACCAGACTACGTTATCAATTTACATAAACATACCTTTATCAATTACATCATCATCGACGACCTATATATTTTATAACAGTTACATAATACCTACATATATTTTTATACCTATAAATAAATTTGTTGCTCGAAAGGAACACAGCAAAGTTATGTATAATATAAATTAAAATTGTTCAAATTACAACATAAAATCCGGGATGTAACAACTTTTGTTGTTAACATTTCTACAATCTTCTAATATGCGGTGCGACATGGTTTTTGCTGGTTTGCCTTCAGTGTACAGAGCCTTCAATGTACTTTAACCTCCATTTGCACCATTAAGTTGGAATCGCTAGAATATTTATTAAAAGGAATAAATCTTCCGTAAATAGCCCATGTGGGCTAAAGTTATGCCTGTTTCAAAACGTAACAAACTCTGACACAATAAATTCTAAATAATACTTTTTAATAATCGTTATTAACTGTAAAATAATTTACGATGAGCTGTGAAGCTCGTCGGTTGCCAACAATACAAGCGAACGCCTTAATATCTCTTTAGAAGTCTTTCACAAAAGGAAACGATGCAGTTGTTCCAGTTCCAACATCGGAAATGGCTTCTTAAGCAGCGAGACTGTACTGAATATTTTCCCTTTTGTTGCAGTGCCGTGGACAGTGCGGAATCGCCAATACTAGAGGAGGCGGGCGAAAGTGGTTCCGAACAGAAACCCAAACCACCCGTCAAGTACGGTGAACTTGTCATACTTGGGTAAGTTTTTATTACCTATATTATCTGTTTAAATGGGCGTTGTTTTGTGACAAACAAAACAATAACTCGATGATAAAATAAAGTACCTACACCTACAGTCATAAAAGTTATTATAAGTTAATACATATTCTTGATGAGTTGTAGACGGTTTTGTCGTTTGACATCGTTTTATTATTACTAAATATTTAGCAAATAATTACATCAGGACTGAAAAGAGAAAAGGAGTAATGCAGTTATAAATTATGATGATTCCGTCGACAAGGCGATAGCGAGTGACATTGACAAGGATGTTCAATCGATCGAACCATCGACGTTTTATCTACTTATATCGATCAGCCTATCGTAGTAACTGATCAGCCATAGATCAGTTACTACGCTAATAAGTGAAATAAAGAGATCTAGATTAGACGATTAACCTCTGGGCCACGAAACCAACGCTCGAAGCGAATTTAGCCACC
Source organism: Synanthedon tipuliformis (assembly GCA_947623395.1). NCBI lineage: Eukaryota > Metazoa > Arthropoda > Insecta > Lepidoptera > Sesiidae > Synanthedon > Synanthedon tipuliformis. The sequence goes on along the minus strand of OX392424.1, from coordinate 3,615,805 downwards.
GTTGGCCACTTATCATCGAACAGAACCGAAATCACCGAAAGGCTTGTCTGTCTGTCCTTGATAATAAAAAACGTCATCCCATCATATTATCTCATAATCTAAAGCTTTATTTATGCTTATAGTAGACTAGCTGGTGCCCTCGACTTCGTCCTGACAAAATATTACATATTTTGCCATGCATTAGATCGTTATTTGTAGATAGCTATTGCCCGCGGCTTCGTCCGCCAAGAATACTTCGCCTATGTTCATCTTGAAATTCTATTCTAACTACTGGTAAAAGAGTTTTTTTTTAATTTGTATGAGTAGTTTCGTAGATTCTCGCCTACATACAAACAAACTTACCTCCTGCTTACCTCTTCGTGATATTAGTATTGATTTGTGTTGCAGATTTCACATGACCTGTTTACTTTAAACGCTCAATTGAATTCTATTTCCATTTGTCAATTATGGAAATTGACATTGTCTGGGGATTTATATTCTATTCTCTAATTTTAGACAATTTTGTCTTTATTATAATTCGTGCTTTCAAATGTCATTAAGGTCGGCTATTAGGTACATGAAACGTAGAGAATTAGATCGGCTATTTAGACGGAGTGGAATTGAATCTAATTTCCTAAGAGGCACAGTGGATATAGCCAAGTAATTTTAATGTATTACTTTTTTATTTGTCTTATTTTTTTTCAGAATAATATAAAAACTAATTCTTGTCATGTACACCTCACGATACCATCAATGTTGTGCTGATAAGACCCTTTCAAATTTTATGTTTGTTATTAAGACAAGCCTAGCCTTATTTTTTAGAATATGACAGTCATCTACCTCCTCGTGATACCATCAATGTTGTGCAGATAAGACCTTTTGAAATTTCATGTTTGAAATCAGGCAAGCCTAGCCTTAATCTATACCTACTTATAAAATTAATTTTCCTGACTGCCTATCAACGCACAGTTAAAACTAATAAGCTTAGAAAGGTTAAATTTGGAAAATAGGTTTATTGTATAACGTAAACATCCGCTAAGAAATTATTCTTGAAAAGATTAATTCCGTGCGAAGCCGAGTGCGGGTTGCTAGTGTTAATTAAATCCCCATCTCTCAGCCTACATATATATGTAGGTTACTATCATCAAGTGGACCTTAATGTACCTTGAAAACCATTAAAATTATAATATTTATGTGCATCTCAACGTATATCTTCATTAATTAACGTCATTTTACTGTCTCCTTACTTGTTCATACAATACAAATTCCTCAACACGGCAACAAGATTTATTATATATAGAAACAAGCGGATTTCCCCAATAGCTGTGTACTCGATCCTAACACACAGTAATATTTTATTGCTTACGCATTAATGTTATCCGGTTTTGTTTATATATTTTAAATGGTTTCTATTAACGTAATGGTATTTCTATTATTAAGTCGTTAATAATTACAATTGCAATAACTGCAGAGGCCAAAATCTTTCAAGTAGAACCAGAAGTACATGGTGTTGGAAAGTGAAATATTTTACATGATCAAACTTTCACTCGTGCTGATCTACGATTAGCAATGTCACTGTTCGGTCGGACAAGGTTATGCAAAGTCGGTCAGATTAGTATGCAGTGCTATGCTGGGAATGCGCTCGCGCATTTACACAACAAATGACGTTTCCAAACATCTTTATGCGCACTTACAACAAGCGTGTGCACATATTAAATTCATTTTCTCAATAACTACCTATATGTATATAATTCAGTTTATCTAAATGTATTCGTTCACTATGTTTGGCGAAGTACGTGACTCGCGATCTAAATAATTATAAACTAAACAAATATCGAGATGGCTTATGCATTCAACTGGCAAACTATTAATCAATCAAAACTTTGTTATCAATCAGAAGCAAAAAACACAATATTAGTTTTATTTCATTTGTTACTTTAATTAATTAAAAATAAATAAAAATATTTTTTGGTAATCTTTTGTTGAAGATAAATATAAAAAACTGTCTTTCTTTTCTTTTTCAAGTATAACTGACAAAAAGTTTGACGGTTTCTTTCTACCAAGAATAATTTAATAAACATATGGGAAGGCGTAAACTGTTTCAATATTATTTACTCATACTAATAATTTCAACGAAAGTCGCGCATTGCGGTAATTTTTTCCCTATACCTTAGTCCACATGGATCGTAGAGAATTTGGCACCAATCCAATTTTAGGGATTTTTTTTCAGTTTATACGTATACATGTGTACATGCAATCGCTTTCATCTTTTAATGAAAACGACAGATTAATTAAAATTATAATACTGTTTACACGCTCTATATCTAAAGGAGGTTACGATGGTAATATTCTTATATCATGTCAGTTTACAACGATTTTATAACCGGTGTTAAGGAAGTGTTTTGCATTATTACACTTTTGAACCTGCATTTAAACATAACTCTATAAAAATTTTGAAACGTTTTATGTGTTTGTTTTATATTAATTGCAAAAACAGTCAATTCTATAAAAGGTCTCATTGTTTAACGACCGTTCTCAATCTTATATTCTATATTTTATCTGAGTATTAGCGCTAGTTCAGACACGGCTGGAACCGCGCTATTTCCGCGCGTAAACCGCGCGGTTATGTCTGAACGATTACAAAACAACTAATATAAATAAGACCCGCGCAATTTCAGAATCGCATGGAAATCGCGCGGTTCCCGCCGTGTCTGAACTAGCGTTTAGACCATTTTCTGTTCAATATCTGTAAATATCGATAGCATACTCTAAGGGCGCGTTTATAAGTCACAACGCGGCGGCCGCGCGAAATTTTTCGCGTCGTCTAACTGCAGCCTTATGTCAATAAAAGATCGAATTTGAATTCATGACTCCAGCACACCAAATTACCTACTAAGATATTTTTGTGATGATAACCACTTTCTATGATGAGTTATGTACGAAATACTACTGTTTTCTTTTGACTCCTAAATGGGTATATATACATACCTAGTTATAGTTACCAATATACATTTAATATAACATAATAATATACTTAATCTTAGTGTAGAATGTCGGTGTTCCAAATACAGACACTGGCGGAAGTAAAACAATATAGTCTCAGACTGCGTGTTGTCTTGCAGATGCAGATAGACGCAATCGAAATAGCCGTGGAATGTAATAATGTTAAGATACAAGACAATTTTTTTTGTTATACATTTCTTATTAAAAAAGTAATTTTAAAGAAATTCGGGGATACACTTTTGTGAAACTGTAACTATATAAATTGTTCGTTTGAGTTTAGGACATAGTAAAAGCGTGAAATTAGTTTTTCGCGTCACTGACTTTGGTGAGTAATTTATTTAAGTGCCAGATACTTTTCCCCTTGGTTTAATTATTTGAGTTGCCAATTGAATCCTACTCAATTTAAATGGATAAAAGTAGTATTTTTATTTAAAATATTGTGTGCTGGTGCCCGCGACTTCGTCCGCGTTGAAAAATAAAAGATGTAACGCCTGATTACCTTTACCAAGCGTTGATTAAATCTGTATTTTTAGATAGCTGGTGTCCCATTAGAATATTAAGCCTATGTCCATCCAGAAGTTCTATTCTAACTATTTTGGTGAAAGAATTGTTTAAATCGGAAAAGTAGAATAACTATATAGATTATAGATAGAAATTATTGTTTTATCGGGCATGTTCTTATATTTTGTAGTTCTTTTTTAATGCTGTCAAATGTCAATGTTATTTTGTGATTTTTTTTATGTTTTTTTAATGTCTAATAGACTAGCATTATTGGCATTGTAAAGAATTATTCTAAACTTTCCCATATTACATCAATATTTCCGCAGAATCCTTTTTCTCGACTCATCTTTCACGTGAGGGGGAGTTGTCAAAGCGTTAATGCACTCATATCCACTTACACAAACTCCTCAAGACGGAACTACTACCTAGGTAATATTGAATTACTTACCTATTTGAAACTCATGAACTCATGAATTTAATTTGGACATTTTTCGAGTGCAATTAAACGAATATTAGAACTACACATTGCCTAAGAAGAAACTTATAAATTGTTAACTACTAAAAGTTGTTTATAAATTAGACTAAATGGACTTGAAACTTTCGCTAATGCTTTTCAGAAAAACAGATTCTGGTAAATACATTAATTAATGCCTCAAGCCTAGACAGACAGGCAATACCTACTTGCCTTGCCAAGAAATTTACATTTTGAAATTTTATTGCAAAAAAGGGGAAAATGCAACAAAAACCGCGAAAAAATATTTGACTTTTATATACTCACGCAGTGTCAGTAAGAAAAAGAAAATTGGTTCATGCATTTTCACTCTGGGAATTTTAGATGAAGCTCGCTCTAGTCTACCTTTTACAAATAATGTCGATGTCATTATTGAGTGGAGCAAGATCTGCATATTATTAAAATTACGACATAGCTGGGTTGACCACAAAACAGTTTTGACTCATTTGAAAAGGTCTGGATATAGTTGGTTTTGTAGGCAAAAGCTCGATATTTTTCGGTGCCACACGAGCACACTGAAAGAAACCTAATGAATCGTGTACGTGCTCATTTACGATTCTCTATTGAAGCGTTTTTTATAAAACCGAACCGTTTTTGAAAAGACCTACAATATTGTAACAGTTCACTACTCATAGATGTTCAGTGAAATTTTTAAAGCTTTATTCATGTTATAAATGTATTACATACATACATATTATGTAGGTAACAGGAGTTCTATAACTTAACTACTAAGTTAATAATAACATTTCAAAGGTCGAATGTGTTATGATTTGTGTTAGATTATTTAGGCCACGGATATAATTAATTATAAAATGGATCTTGATAACAGAATACATGTAACGAAATAATAATTATGTTAAGGCAATAATTGCAATATTTTAAAGTTATTGATGTGAAAATGTTTTTTGTTATTTTCATTTTGCTAGTTGTACATTTTGGGGGATTATTGTTACCTACTTACTTACCTATCTTTTCCCAACTCCTTTTTCCTTAATCCTATTAAGTTCGACAGTGCAATTGCAGCGAGCTCCTGTAGTGTGGATATTTGTTTGTTTATAGCTTGGTCATATACAAGCTGATCATCAAGAGAACGATCAGCTTGTATGACCATTTTTACTTAAAAACACATTAGAGAATTGTGTTTTTCTTACCCTAAAGTTAAATTTAAATATTTTTTCAATATTATCTTAAAACAGATGAGCGATTTTGGTTCGATTCTTTCACATGTTTCAGAATTGTAATTTCGATTTACAACAATCATTTAATAAAGTCTTGTTCGTTCAAGACACGTTCGAAGCGCAGTTCGAAGCGTTCTAATAAAATTCAATTAAACTGAGCTCAGTAGTCAATATCTAGTAAAAGATTGTTATGTCGAGAAGAATTAATATCATTGTTGAGAGTTCATTCAAGTTCATTTTCATAATAATAGCATTAGTTGGACTGAAACTTTCAATTTAATGTATGCCTATACGATTTCGGTTTAGTTAAGAGTTGTGTAGTTTTCTATGTGCTACAAAAAGCAGTTTTTTTTTTCATTAAACGTTTTAGTATAGTGGCAGGTGGGCACACTGTGTTCGCACTCTAAATTGGCATCCAGTCTGGGGGCAGTAACCACTCGCTTACAGAAGAATACCGTAAAATAATAGTAACTCTCTTGTTTTGTTTAGTTGAGTAAGTAAGATTGAGATTCTGGCATCCCTTACTTCCTCATCCCATACCTTTCTAATCCCTTATCCAATCTTACTAAGATCGGCAGCGTACTTGTAGCACATGTGGCATTGCTTTTTGATGGGCGACGGTGGCCACCTAGTACCATCAAGTTGACCGTCAGCCAGCCTCCCAGACGACCTTTACATAAAATAATCAATATTCTCCGTTTTTATAACTGCAAACACACACATAATATGACGTCTACTGACAAATTCTAAGAAAAGTATGCGGTGTATGTCTGGCGTTTATTGTTTTCGTGTTGCAATGGTGTGTAGTCTCGCTACTAGTAGGTACAATGGTCGTTTCGCCCAATTTATCAGTTTTATTACACGAACACCGCCGTCGACGGCGCCAAGCTTCGGGACGCTCTTCCTTTTATTAGCCCTCGCCTTAGATTTATCTCGATTGCCTTCACTTCGGAACACTTGAATGGAGTGGAATTGATTTTTTCGCAGTGACCCGAATGTCCATTTTCAATTAAGATATTCGCTGTTTGTGCTCTACGAAGCATAAATGTTACTGCATAGTATTTTCAATGAATCGATAGGTACTTGAGTGGGTACTTAGTACTTAGTCGGAGTTGGATATAAATCTAGACTGAAATTAATTCCTTCGAATGATTGATTTTATTATGTAATTATTGATTGATTGAAAGGATTTTTTTTGTTAACAAAATTTGAAAATGTAAAATGTATACCATGTCTTATCCATAAGTTACGATTTATTCCACAGCCAAATTCGTGCATTTTAATTTAATTCTGTTTCTTATATTATAAAATACATAATTTAAGTATCGCGATATTTTTATATTGAAAATGGGCTCGTTGCTATGCTTAGGCTAGTCAAATTGAACCAATTTACTAATGCGTTTAATTTCTTTAAGGTTGTTGCACTCGTCGCATAGATTACGTAACAGATGCATTATGTCATACGGCGCTAAACAATATTAACAAGACGTTATATAATCGCTTACAAAGGCTGCACTTGCATGGGTTCTCATGCGCTACCTACACCTCACATTGTCCAGCTTCTTGCGGTTGTACAGTCTTACTAACAAGATTAACATCTAATAATGTTCGAATATCGAGAGAGGATTTTATTTAAAACATACACAAATAATTTAAAAAAAAAACTAGGACGTCGTCCAGTGCTGAAAAAAGTACTCAGTCTGGATGCCTAAGTTCAACCAGTTCTAATCGCAATTTTGTTAGAAATTTTATACAATATCTATTTACAAATTTTATATCCAAAACAGTAATTGTATGTTAACATTACCCTACGTTACATTGAACAGTTTTAGAATAATTTCCTTTGCGTAATAATAAATATAGCTATAGTGAATTACAAATTCGTGCTTTTCCTTTTCCTGCTTCTTCACTTACGTGCACCATGTTTTGTTGTATTATTGTTTACCTAAGGTTGGGTTTCGGAAAATGTCATTGGCTTGAAGGGCGTCCTCCGCTCTTTAAATTCCGACAGATTTTTATAATAATTCATTCAAGGCGTTTTTTGATTATGTATGTTTGATATATTATTGAATAATATTGGCTTTGTTGACCGCGACTTTGTTCTTGACTTCGTTCCGCGTACCTTACATTCCGCGTACCTGAATGTAAGGTATCCTATGTCCTTTACTGTATGAAAATTTTCACTGATCGGTTGAGCTATTTTCGGTGTCCATAGGGTACATACCTACTTACTGCTACTTGCCGTCCGCAATCGGCTGAGGAATCATACCTTTACTTGTAGAATATTTCTGTCTCTATAGGTCGGTATATCGATTCCTAAAATTAAATCCATACAATACTGATGATGAAATTAAACAGAAACATACTCGTGAAGAATAGCTTTTCTATAAGCCATATCTATAGTCTTCAATGTTAAGTGTTAAAAATTCCGTCCATCACATATTAATTAGTAAGTAATATAAAAAATAACACCTTTTTATTGTATTCGTTGTGTGAACTGATTGGTAAGTGTATAGGTACTTATTGCTTCGATTGTTTACAATTAAATTTCTCACGGAACCTAACCTTTCCCACAATGTATTACAGAAAATCTATCTCATCACAGTTAGTACTTACTGTGTAGTTGTAATGAAATAAAAAAAAAAACCACTTGACACTGTTTCTAATAGTGCGTTCTGCATAAGTGCAAGGTTTTACGAGAAGAGAAGTGCTTTAAGATATGGTCTTGTGTTGTTCTAGGTACAATGGCTTCCTACCGGCAGGCGAGCGTGGCAGGCGGCGGAGCAAATTCGTACTGTACCGTAGGCAGACGCCGAACGGTGTTCGTCGTTCGAAACATTACGTAGTGAAAACACCACATAGCAGTAAGGCGATCCTGGACGCAAGTCAGCATTCGATCTCATACACACTCAGCCGTAGCCAAGCTGTCATTGTGGAATACACGGAGGACATGGACACAGACATGTTTCAGGTGAGTTCTGACAATTATTAGGTTTAGCATTATTTAACACCAGTTGGTGCGCGCGACTTCGTACGCATTGAAAAATTAACTGTCATGCGATAAAGTTGTTTTCTAAAGGTTTATAATGTTGAGCATTCAGAGATTCATTTTTTATTGATAAAATTAAGTTTTTTTATTAAAAAAATAAAAATAGTAAAAATAATAAAGTAACTATAATTTTGCATGAACATAGTTCTAGTGAATCAATTAATTATATTTCAGATTATTTTGAGAATAAACAACTAGGTATGTCTAATTCGCATTAAACATAATACAACAGTTTTATTATTTTATACATATACAGAATATTTTCTTTATCTCTTTTAATTATTGCCATGACTGATGGTCTCATCGCTCGTTTTATAATTCTGCTAAAAATCTTGTGTCGACCCCTGCAAGCCCCTTGAGACTTTTCTTTTATCTTGAATTTCCCGCTATAAATTACTGTCACCTGAATTTATTCTTAAAACATAAAATTAGTTAAAAATATACTCTCAATAGAAAATCGATAATGTTAAAAGAAAATTTAAACGTCTCTACACTGTCTACGTGACTGAACAACAGAAATATTGCGTCTTATTATCATCCGGTCCGCCTGCTTAGAAACATGGTTTTTCCAAGTTGAATTAACCGCTTCACTCGTTAGTGACTCAAATATTAACATCGTAGTAGGAAAGTTTAACTAAAACATACCCGGTTATGTATTAAACTGTTAGTAGGTACTATTTACATAGATTATAAGTATGAAATTTAATTTATGTATTATATATATAACAAAAAATCCCAATATTTTCCCCTTCCGCCCATTAAATTAATCTTAAATGGTTTTTTTTGTTTGGTGAAAATACATAATGGTTTATGATTAATTTTCAATTATTGTTGATATATATTTCTGTAATGGGTAAATTTTGTATTCATACGTACCTAAGTTTTGCTATATTTTATCGGGGGCGTAGTCGTTGGAAAAAACTACTACAGGGAACCATAATATATACATTGAAGCATAGCTGTTAATATTTAAAAGACATTTGTTGAATTCGATCAACTGACAAATAAATTGTGTACCTACTTATAAATTTCTTACATTTTCACAATGAAAATTCCACATCGACTAGGCTAATAATGTATTAGTATATAAAACCCCGCCACCACGAAATAGTACTCTCCCAAAGCGTTATCAGCAATTCACAAAAATTCTTTACACAGAATTACGAAATTGTGTCAACTTTGACAAGTTCTAGCGTTGCCTCCTATCAACGACTCGCGTTTAATTAAGAGCGTGTTGACATTTTACTGAAACAAAATTTTAATTAGACCTACCCTATAGACCTGCCTAATTTAACTTCTCGGCTTGAAGACCTAAAGACAGATAGACAATTGAACACTGAAAACACTAATACTACACAGAGATAATATTTGTGTTTTTATTTGTTTGTATAATGAATAAATTCAAAAACTACTGGACCGATTTTGAAAATTCTTTCACCTATAAAAAGCTGCATAAGTAACGACTAACATCTAGATTCAAGGCTATATTTAATAAAGCTACAGGGATGAAGTCGCAAGTAAAACAGTAATTTATTAATTCATATATATCTAAGGACTGATATGGGCATGATCATTATGATATTATGAAGCACATTCTTCGATTACGTATGAATAAACGTGAACGAGACTAGATAATATGAAATAAATACCTAAAACATACTCGAAATCGGAAAACTGAGACGTTTCGAGCGGAATATATAAAGACAAGTGGTCGTGGGCATGTTCGAGCGGGCATAGAATCGGCGTCTGCAGTGTAGGCAACCAAGAGTTCTATTTAGTGGACTTATTAATACTGTAGGTACATATTTTTTTTTGTGTATTTAAAAATAAAAAAAGAGGACGTAACAAATAAGATAAGTGATATGTTTTGATTGGAGTTGAAATGTTGGTTTCGTGCCAGGGAACACGAGCTGATCACGCGTTCTCTAATGGAGTCATCTAAAGTTCACCGTCCAAATGTTTCCCGTATGCTGAAAACAGTTTGGCATGAGATACTATGGATATTGTTTCTACGCAATCAACACAGCATAGACAAATAAACAATATATTGTATCATATTGTATCAAAAAAATTCTTGCTCCCAAATAAATCCAAAAATAAGTTATTCATCGATATTCGTCGACTTAAAATTTATACTTGTTTTTTATATTTTATCATAGAGAGTAGGAATCATACTAATTATGATAATGTGTGATTTTGAAAATGAAACTGGTGAATTAGTCTGGCCAATGTGGGCCATTTATCCTTTAAAATAATTAATATTTAAAAAATAAATAAAATAAAAAAATCTTTCAATATCTTATTACTATAACCGCTATTGTGGATAATTTTCTTTTCGCCTCTTTAAAGACATTTTAATGCTTTAAATCGGAATGCTCACTCAATTTCATGAAATTGTTACACTCCTCTATTTCTCCACATGATTCACTTTATGCCTATGACTGAGACTTTAAAACAGCACTTTATTATCTTATTATTAGCGTTCCCCTTAAACAACCTTCATTGCAACAATTCTGTTTATGTTTTAAATAATTCGACCACACAGAGCACATCCTTCTCAATTCTTCTCTTATCAAACATCCTGTTTTCTTGTGGTCTGTATTTCGCTGAAAGTTAGAGGGACTCTAAACTAATCTTTTCTTTACATAGTATAAAACAAAGTCGCTTTTTCTGTCCCTATGTCCCTTTGTATGCTTAGATCTTTAAAACTACGCAACGGATTTTAATGCGGTTTTCACTAATGGGTAGAGTGGTTCTCGAGGAAGGTTTATAAGTACATAATTTACTAAGTTACGCGGGCGAAGTCGCGGGCAGCAGCTAGTTACAAGATAAGTTTAAAATTTCTAAAGAAATTTAATATCATTCACAAGTACCACCGGGTGATAAATGATGTTTGATGTCATCAGTGTCAATCGGAATGAGATAGTTTTGCGTTAGTGAGATAATCAATTTGTCCACGTATCTGACGTAATTATTGTATAAATGAACTATATTATTGTTAGTTTCATTAAAATCAGTTTAATAGTTTTTAGGCAAAAGAGTAACAAACATCTGCAGAAATATCAGACAGACGATCGAACGTAGTTTTTGATTGTACTGAGTATTGCCAATGGTATATTACGTTGTATGTGGTGACGAACATGGTGGTGGCGTTATAAGCGTCGGTAACCACTTACCATCAAATGGACCGTCAGCCTGTCTGTCGACCACTATATTAGAAAAAAACCTCTAGGATCTTCCAAAGCTAAAGAATCTTAGTCGCGAGCAACAGCCGGTTATTTCATTTATCTCACAGAATATTATAATAAGCTTAAAGTGGGAAGACAATGTGTGTGTGATGATACAATGTGGACTCCTACTGTATACATATGCGGAATTTGTTTATTTATTTTATCTAAAGTGTATGTATGTAGTGCAAGGAACCGTCTGTCGTCGCGTGCAGTGCGTCGTAACACACACAGTCGCAGTAGGCCCATATCTAATCGGCACATGGGTTAGTGCCCCCTGCGTCGACAACAATGCGTTGGTCCCTTAAGTCAACCACCCCAAGCGCTCTCACCAAGACGAGTGACAACGATAGACAGATATCTGATAACGCTGAAAATTCCTCACAACAATACAAGATAACGATGATTATATCTATATCTAATATGAAGTCAACGTACGGAGCGAGGCTTTAATTGATCGTGCATTAAGTGCTTTCCACTCCTGAAAGATACAACGTATGATGGAGGGTGATTGTTTTTAAATGGAATCGAGTGGCTACACAGTATCAATGTTCTCTTTTGTATTTTACACCTTTGTCATTAATTCTTTGTTAAGCAGCAGCTATTTGCTGTCTGATTGTCTGGTGCATTGCATATCGGTTTATTCCCATCTCAGCACCTTCCATATCATGTTTCCTTTCTCAAAAATATTGTGCATTGTTTACGATTAGATATACTTTCCAGTTATCTTACAGAGATAACTGATAAAGACTCTATTTAAAAGTTCAGCCACATTACGCGAACGTACAGGTTGGAAACAAAGGAAAATTGAGTAGGTATAGGAAATATTGGATCTTTCTAAGTTTGATTTTAACATGTTTTATTATACGTCGGCATCAAATGTACTGTCTATTACTAGTCCAGTAAAATTAGACATCATAGTATGCGTCAAATCCGGTAGTTCTGATTTTTTGCAGACTTGTTTATGATGTTGGCCTAATGAATAATCCAAGTTTGTGACCTCGAGCGTCGAACGCAACTTTGTCAAAAATATAAAAAAACCGCGAAAAAATCGGGTATTTTTCAAATTTTGGCGATTATAACCCTAAAGGACTAGTTTTTGAAAAAACTTTCTTAGGAGGTTTTTAAAGTAGACTATATTTGCTACAATATGATACTAGAACTGTCTATGTAGAACTAATAGTTTCCGAGATTAACCCTTTCAAAGTTTATCATTTTTTTCGAACTTCGCAATGTTTTGCAATTCTGCCCTTCTGAATGAATTTTGACCCTGATTGTACTATCAACGCCCTGTTCTTTTATGATGGGATGTTAAAAAATAAAATGAAAAGTGTGAATGTTGATTTTTTAGCTAAGCTACGAATAATGAAGTAAAAAAGTTAAGAACAACAAAAGTAAATAAGTTTATTTGTTAGGAAATTGAGTAATATTCAAAATCAAAAAAATAAATTAATTTAGCCCTCTTGGAAGGTCCCGGTAGAGGTTCGTCCGTATCTGGATCGACGTATTGGGATGGCATATCTCCATCAGGGAACTATATATTGCAAATCATAGCAAAACCTAGGTAGGTACTTATCGTTCTCATACAAATAATGTTTAATTGTTGGTTATCTTGTCGCAAAAATACCTACATAAAACGAGATAGTATGTGTATGTGTATGTATAGATTAGTATGTAGATTTTTTTATTTTTATAAATGCAAATTTTTAGAATTGGCGTGTGTTACACCTTAACAGAAGTTACCTAAGTATGTAAAGGACATCAAAAATTGTGGAATATAGAGTTGATTAGTATGTATGTATGTATGTGTTATAGATTAGAGTATGTGCAGAAAGCAACACAAAAACTGAATTCTTAGAATTGAAAATTTGAAATATATTTTTTAGTAAATGCATAAAATATAGGTAATTGATGACACCATATTTATAATGCACTTTGAAATCCAGTATATAGGTACACGATTGCATGTTTTTCTAGCGAAAGTAAAAAAAAATCGTAAAATTAAACTTATTTAACATTACAAACACGTTTTATCGTAAAATGTTTCATGTTTTAGATTTACAATATGCATTACTTACATATTGTAAATCTAAAAATATTGGGTATATTTTATAGTGGTAATATATAGTTTTTTAAAAAATCCTACCAAATTGGAAGGAAAGCTGGGAATGCTATATTACATGTAGGTATTGTGAATGTTTTGTGTTATTTCTTCAAGACCAATGCGCCAACAGAATTTGATTGGAGTTACTAGCAAAAATTCCTGAGCTACTTTTTGCTGTCAATGCTACAGGCCACTAAGTTGTTGTTCCATGTGTACCAAATAGGCGAGAGAACGTCATTACATTAAACTCATAACAAAACTCCTTGACAAAAAAATTATCGAGATCGGGGTTTTCCTGACCTTGAGTCAAAAAGAATGCTCGTCTAGCCAACTTTTACGATTATCATAAAAAATAAAATAAAACAGATTATGACTGATTTCGATGTTATACAAAAGATTTCATTCTTTAGTGTACAGACAGATAAGGAATACCTACGTCCTTTTATAATACACAAAGCAAAAAATTCCTACATATTATGCGTCTAAAAATCACAATCAAATTAATTATAGGTATATGAGTTAAGAATATACTTAATTTATTTCTAGTTAACAATTATGTTCAAGAATTTCAATATTTTTAATACTTATGTCAAACACACCATTAATTGAATAAATTCATAGTTAAAATTATGAATTATTATTTTTTTAAACTCTATAGTAACATGATTATTTGTTGAATTTAAAGTACTTGAAGGAGGTCTCTTAAGTTTTAATTAGCTGTGGTTTAATCGAGTGGTAAGATCGGTTTAAAAACAAACGATGACTAATAATAATAATGCAATGTATGCTCTTGAGATTACATGTATTTCTTACAGAATGTGTGTACAAGAACTGTAATAATTTTGCCCTAAATAATTGTGAATGAAGTTCCTGAGGCAGCATGTCTGACCTATGCAGCGACTGTTGACTTGACCCAATACCAAAACTCATAAATATGCAAATCGGCATTGAATTTTTATTATGTGTAGAATCGATCCATGCACTTTGTTCTTATTGAATGATCGATTTCTACCCACGCGTTGTGCAGTGTCAGTAATGTACAAAAACAGCTATTGGCTGTTAGTAAGATATTCTCTTTAGACGAAGTTATAAAATCAAATGTTCAATGTCTGTTACGAGCCAATTGATTGATCGAACTCGCTCGCGGAGGCTTACCGTATAAATGAAATGAGATTACGTTTTTACAAGTACGATTGAATCTGCAATTGGTTTCACTTTGATTAATGCCTCTGTTCCCCTATGGCTGTGTTCCGAATGGCTTTCATTATACCTAATGGACCGCGACTGCAGCCCACCATTTCACTTAACCGCTGTTTCTGTTTCATTTCCTTTTTTATAACGTGTTGATGCTGTTAGTGAAATGACATGTGACGTCACAGATGACCCGGTCCGCATATGAACAAGGGTGGGGGAGTGACGTCAGAGGGTGTGGGGGTGTGAGACGGCGTGGTCGGGCCAAGGACGTCACCGGGCCGACCGACGCGCAACACCCGCGACAATCGATAAAACTTTGCTTGCCAACAGCCATGTGATCTGAAGAGCTTCGAGAGGCTCTCCTCGCTAGGTTTCGGTAGATAATATGATAAGCTTCGGGTCTTACGAAGGAACAGTATCGACTGTGGTATCGAGGCGGCGCTTAAAAATAGAATATCACGAATTCATATTAATTAAAAAAAGAAAGATAGATTAGAATAAGATTGCTTTGATATACACTGACTGGACCGCAAAGAAAAGGGTCGATTAGAAAATCTTCAATATCTTCAATAGCTTTATGTAATAAAGACTAAATTAAAGAATATTTTAATATGCTTAAATAAAAATAAAATTTATTTAGTTTAGCTTTAATTTAGTCTATTTCAGGCTAGGCCCGTACTTTAGAAGATTTTCTAGCCGACCTTTTTTCTTTGTGGTCCAGTGTATTTGTATATGCACAATTGCGCATGTAGTTTACGAACTACTAAATTACTAAAACTAATACTTTAGTATGATATGTTGTGTATGTAGATATATCATAGATGTAAACATAAAACCTCTTTAAAAACCTCTATGATTGACGTCCACAAACGTCATTACTTACCGGTTTGTTCGCCTGTTTTGCGTTGGCTGATGAAAATGACCGTTATATTCTCCGCATCTTTGTCTCTTGTTTCATGTTAACCCGCTTTTCATTTAACACCATTTTAACACATCTACACGATCTCCGTTTTGAGTACGCAATCGAGTACACACATTTTCATTTCTTTTTGTTATCGAATAAACTTATACAGGTGTTTAAATTTTTAGGTGAATATGATTAACTGAATTAAGACTCGCAAACCATGCAGAAACAAAATACGAAATTAGTGATTGTCATTTCGGTAATGTTTGAAATCCATCGTATCAAATAATAATGAATCTGCATGGAGTTTGAGGTTCACCAAAGGGAAGTTCACCGATTGGTAATCTTGTTATATTATTTGAGTTCATGACAAAGTGACTACCATTTTTTTTTTGACGTGGAGAAATCCGCTTACAGATACAGGCTAGGCGATAGGAATATGTGGGGGTCGCCCAGCACCTGATGTTAGCGGCACTGGGAATACCCACTAAAATTCCCTGGTGCCTCCTTGCCCTGTGAGCGGGGTGAACCGGGCTCTGCCGAGGCAACTAACTCCGGTCTACCCCCAGAAACAAAGTGACTACCTACTCAATATGACATTGTAAATTCCGTTCCATTGACAGTAATAAGAGCAAATGTCCTTTTTTCAATAATATGTTTATAATACATTTAGTTAGGGTTTAATTTCCTTTTAGCAATGGCAAACCTCCAACTTTCCAAGAATCTCCTCCATGGGGAACTTCCGCTCAAATGGCTCACGTGTAACACCCACGATAATTTTATCTAAATTATATTCGTAGCCTTGAAGTTACAGTATAGTATTTCGCTTTTATCGTTATTTATTAGTACTATTGAAGTGTTGCGTGATAGGTGAAACATTTTCCAATTTTGCAGGTTATTTTAACTGCATTTTGAAAAATAAAAGTATTTATTTTAGTAACAGTAGGTACAATAGTAACTAAAAACATATTAAATTATTATTATTTTTTACTATTTTTGTTGATTTACAATTTTTATATAGGTTCAATTATAATGTAAAATATAAAAAAGGTTCACAAACAACGTTTTTTCCATAGGTTTTATTTGCGAAATAACGAAGACGATTTTAGAAACGTAATACTTGAAACTTATGAACTATTTTACATTGGATGTCGTAGACATGCGAAAACCGCAAACCGTCTAATGAATGTTTTCTGAAATTGCGAATGAAATTTGAGTCGGGAGGGGTTCCGGTTGTATTGTTGAAAGTGGATAACTTTCATTATTACGCTAAGTAATATTGAACACTTGAGTTTCCCTTTTATCTTTTAATGAAGTGAAACCGCGTCACAACGCTTTTATCCTAGCTAGGTGTTTACTTTGAAATTCTCATTTTAAAGGTTTCGCTATAAAGCTCGAAAAAATAATCATCTAACAGCGAGAGTTTGGGAGGCCTAGCCCTGTAATGGTAAGGTGGGATAACAACAGCTCCCCCTATTAGGGGTTGGGGTAACCGTGATACCCGACAGTTCATCGGACCCTGGAGTTACTAGCACGCGACTGCATGAGATCACGTCTTATTATTTTCGAGTCTAGACGAATGATTCTCAATAATAATTCTACTGAGAACTTCAGATTGATTTGCAAGTCTTGCAATAATACTGTTTACGAGTTCGAAACGTATTTGAACTTTCATTACGGGGTACAGATTGCAATTTCAATAAGATTGTTTACTTAAGGGGCAACAGCGTTGTTATACTCAATCTCAAGATATACATTGTTTTTTAATTGAACTTGTCAGCAAACATAGTCAACCAAGACAATGCTACTCAAACATTAGGGGATCATAGGTCTCAAGTCTTTATGTGCACTTATACAGTGTTTATACATTTATACAATAGCGAAATTAATCTGGAGTTATTTTATATTTTTCAACGCGTACGAAGTCGCGGGCGCCAGCTAGTGAAGTAATACTTTTATAGATTGCAGCAGTCATATCACCACCATCGCCCTTTTTATTTAAAAACAAATGAGTAATGTAAATTCGAAATCTTCACATTAATGAAACCTTATTAACTGAAGGTACTCGAGACAGGTGTTAAAATTACTAACTCGCAGAAGATATTTTATTTTATGGCTTTAATTTTTTAGACCTATTCAGTTATGCTTACGCTAAGTATGCTAAGTTTTTTATATATAAAATAAAAGGTAGATATTGTTTCAAACCACAGACATAGTTTAAACTCTCAACATTTCTCTAGTGTCATTGGATTCTTTAACCAGATAATTACAGCCTTTGGAGCCAGCGTACTCTGGAAATTGGGTCGCCTTACGTCCATCGACGCTCCGCACCGCTGGACGACCAGAAGAGCCATTATGGCTAGCCATGAATACAGCCTTTTGTTTAACGGACAATGACCAAGAGAATTGGGATTGTGAGAACACGCGAATATGTATACAATACTGAACAATCGTACATTCATTGTCGATTATTATTATAAACACTAGCTGACCCGACAAACGTTGTTTTGCGAAATTTTATTTTTGTGGTGAACCACCCTTAACATTTAGGGGTATAAAAAAATAAATGTTGGCCGATTCTCAGACACACCCGATAAGCACACAAAATTTCATCAAAATCGGTCCAGCCGTTTCGGAGGAGTTTGGCAACAAACACCGCGACACGAGAATTTTATATATTAGATATGCTTTCTTTGTCGTTTTTTCGTTTTATAAAAACGTCTATAAACGCTCTTATCTTGCTTTGGTCCCCACCCTGAAAACTAAAACTGTATTAACCTATAAGTTCATATTGTATTTTAAACTACATATTTTAATTAAGAACTGAAATTATATTTAACTTTTATTGAAATAAAAGAGGTATCTGTTACTAACAGTATAGTATACTAATTCTCAGTTAACCTCTACACTTTTCATAAAAAGCAGTTTAGCATTTGCATTTTATTCGTACCTTCATATGAAGATCATTTTACGATTTTGTCCATTTTACAGAAATACTTCAGAGCTAATCGTAAAACTATCACATAATAGTAAAAACATTACTATTGAGTTACACATACCTACCGAAGTTCGCATCGTACCGTATAAGCAACCACTCACTTGTATTGGTGTAATTACCTACGTGTACGTACGTATATTATTCAAGCTATATTTAAGTTTGCAGCAGCGCAACGCAAGTGAATGCAACTATTAACTACAAAGGATGTCCCATTTCTAGGCTGCGCGTGGGCAGCCACAATAGATGCCTGTTAAAATTTACACGAGCACTGATAGGGAGTTGAATATTTTAAGTGGGCTTAGAAGCAATTTATCACTCTTCTACTTTGATTTAAATTATATTTTAGAATGCGACTTACAGTTATGTAATATTATTTGAAATGCTTTATAATTTTCCGTAGAAACTCTGTTTCTAGGCTTCGAAAAATTACTTTTTACTTATAGGTACCTAATTGAATCTTTATATACTTAGATTCAATTCAAGTGTGAAGTACCTACATTGATGTTCTTTGTTAGCTCAGACCGACAAAAATTGACAGCCTGAGTTTGCTAGCTTATAGAATTGTATATTTGTTCGTACATATAAATTCTTTCACATTGACATCAATACGACAAGGATAGGTAGTTGTTTCGTATCTTTATTACCAACCTATGTGGACCTTTACAAATACCTCCACAACTTATAACAAGGGCAGAAATGTCCTCAGCCAGACATATTGACAAGGCGACTGAACCTGCCGACATTTATACATCCACGATTCTATTACGTAAACGTAACCTATTTACGCCAAAACGTATTTTCCAATCTCATCCCTATAGCACGGTCTCACGGCCTATTATCCCTCGCAAACGGTTTTGCGTGGGCCTTGATACATTTCGAACGCCCTCGTATATTGAAATTTATATTGAATTTGGACACGTGTAGTCTCCATGTGAGATCCGATTTGATAGTAGTATTGATGTAACATTGTTGGGGTATATGAGAATACTTCGCTTTTAGCAATAACAATGAAACCTTCTTTGCTTTAGAAAAATCGAGATTGCTGTTGTTTTTGTGATCCCGAAAAATATGGCACATCTTTTGTATAGGTAATGAAGAGTATTCAGAGTTTCGCCTCATACTCACTCCCATAGTGGATTAAGATTGTTATTGTTAAGAGAAAGAAAATAGTACAAAAATATAGCATATACTGTATGCTTTTGACATTTCTATTCGAAACTTAATTGTGAATGCAATTGGCATTCCTATTCCCATGTACTTTATTATAGTTTCCTTTATCAACATGGTCGGGAAAACATTAGGCTGAGGGTAGCCGGCAGCCTGTATTTTGCCCTAGTATGAAAAATACTTTTACTCGTTTTTTTTTTTTTTTCATAAAATAACCCCAAAAAACTTAATTTAAAAGTTGTCATTTTAAGCTAATTGAAGCCAAATCATCAAGTAGGTCATCTAACTGCACAAACTCGGACGGGGTCGCCTTCAACCAATTTCTTCATTCTCATTACATTTATCATACCTAATTGTGCACGATATAACAATTTTGTTTTTGTTGTCCAAATATTGCGCCTACACCACGCCTACAGTGATAGTCTGAAGAATAATACGATTTCGGGCCTCTTACCGTGATCAAGGTCAAAATCATTGCCTCTTGCTAATAACATTAACTGTATCTAATTTGAATTATTGCAAGCAAGTAAAATGTTTCTTTACCAAGTAATTGTGTATTAAATTTTATACCGCATTTTGGTCATAATGGTCTTTTTTCTTTAATTTCTCGAGAGTAGTGGCGTCCATGCTAATATGTTAAATGAGACCTTTTACGTCTTTATCATAGTGGTTAAGTGCTCGGTGTACTGAAATGATTTTTAAAAATTTTGGAATGGCGTTACTTGAACCTCGAGGAAACACATAACGATACGTTAAAACTAGGCAATAAGTCAATATACTACTAGACGTGATTGATGAGATGTTTAAAATGTACTGAAACGTTATTACTAGAATATATAGCTTTATATTTATACTAGCTGGTGCCCGCGACTTCGTCCGCGTTCTGGATGAAAGGTACCCTATGTCCTTTCGGATGGTGATCGGTTTAGCAGTTATTGCGTGAAAGAGTTACAAACATCCACACATCCATACAAACTTTCGCATTTATAATATTAGTACGGATTATGGTATGTTTCACTTACTCAGATGCAATTGATCCAAATCTAATTTAGCCAAAGGGGTCATTTAGTCAAAAAGTGACAATTTGAAAATATTCTAATCTAAAAGATGGTCCATTAAGTGTATTAACCTAAAATGCTTTAGTATTGAATTGTTTTGACGATCTTCAAGCTTACATATTGCGATTTGTTGGAACTAATAGAATTATGGAGGTCTTCCTGGTCACATTTCGTCTCCCAAGCTGTATTCAAATTAATCTTGCTTGAATAAGTCTCCAGAACGCGTCATTAAAGTGGTCCCCACTTACTTTTGCTTGTGGGAAAATGATAGAAGCAATAGAAGCAAATTTTTCACGAATACGATCTAAACAAACTGGGAATCAATGAATAATAAAACCTCAACCTTACTACTTTTTTGAAACGTAAAGCTTTCTTGGAAAGTTTTTTTTTAACTAGCTGTAAAAATGAATTGCCCATTGAATATTGTCATTGACTCAATATCGATCGATTTTTATTCAAAGAAGCCTCAAGACAAGCGCTTGAACCATTCTACTATTGGACGTATATTCAGATGTTAACGTTTGAAAGAACAATACATACTACATTTTCGTGCTGCACACAAAACTTGTTAACATTAGATAATAAATTATATTCACTATTCTATACAAAGTACATAAGTCGGCAGAATTGCTTGAATTGAATACCCATTCAAAGCGCAATTACTAAAAGCAACTGAACGTGACAAATCTTGAATTTGGAACCGACAAAAGATAATGCCGTTAGTTTCCAAAAATTTTTGTAGAGTCCCTTGTATGGATAATATCGGCACGTTACCTGGGTCTTTGTGGGTCTTTCAAATAACAGGAAGTACGTAAATACACTGAATACGGGGAAAGTGGCGCCAGTCTGACACAGATAAAGCTGATTGGCATTTTGTAACAAATACAGACGTAAAAAGGATGATTGCTTTTCAACATGCTTTTTATACGCCTAGCTGGATAAATAAATCTCTTACAAAAACTATCATCCCATGCGAACATTCCGTTTAAGATGAGACCTGTGCCTTCCAGGAATATTAACATAGCCGCACACAATCGATATATAAAATTGCGTGTCTTCAAATGCCGCAGCAATTCTCAGAAAAGAAATAAATTACGTTCACGATATTTTATCACCACGGTTCAGTTCGGTTGCCATATTGACTTCCTCGTTTCAAAATTATATTGTTAACAAAGAAAACCGATCTTGGGGTAGCATATCGAGTGTTTGCCGGCCAGGAAATTGACATTGAGAGTGGAGGCTTCATCTACATTTACTCGTCGCGCTCTGTCACTCCCCAGTAACTTACACCTGCGGTTACTGCTATTGTAACTCTGTTTCATTGTACGAATATACCTACATAGCCAACATTTTCTACGATAGTATCACAGAATATTATCCCCTTTCTGATGCCTAGTTTATCTTCCTGTCATTGACAGTTTGCTTTCATAAACGCAATTACTATTATTTTACGTTTTTAACTTCTGTCTTAAATAACATTGTTTGAAAATATGTATTACTAAAAAAATTATAGGACGGCTTGCGTTATTATTATAACGGAATACGACCGGATAAAGTATAATCTCAACCATCTTTGTTCTCTCGTCATGCCCGTTGCCCCAATTTTGTGGTTTTTACAATAAAAAATATGTACAAAATTACACAACACAGAGATAGGCTCAACTGGTATTTCGAAATAAGTTAGTCTTAATGCCAAAATGGTCTCTTGATCTACAGCGGATTTATGGAGCTTGTCTTTGTTCAATTGGCCTTGGTTCTGGTCTAATAGAACTCAGACTTTGGTTGAGCAAGACTAAGCAATGAATGCATCGTTTTAATCGTTATTGCTGTTAATCCTGACGATGTCATAATATGCTATGTGGTGTTAGCACTTCGACGCTTATTACTCAGTTAAGGATCAGTTTAAGCCGCCTTCAGGCAATAAGGACGAGTTTAACTATTAAAATGTCGAGCCTTCTATAACTTCTATTTATTATCCGTAGAAAGTATAAAAATTATAACGAACAAAATAACACACAATTTCAGGGTACCATCAGGGAAGTGATAACATTTTTAATCAAATTCAATCAAGTCAATTTTTTTATAATCATGGATGTATTTGAAAAGGTTTTTCATAAATTCTCAATTGATTGGTGAATGCGTCCTGAGCCAAGCTGTACGACGGCTGCTACGTCATGTTACCCAATATCAGCATTGCGGCCTCGGTCACGCTAATCTGCACCTACGGTTAATGTACTGAAAAAACTGCTTCAAACTGCAATTGTTCATTACGATAGTTTGGAAATCACAGCGAATTAGTGATGCTACTGGATCAGTTCCGCGAGATAATAAGAAGAATAAAATGCATTATTTAGTTCCGAGCTGGATTTATCATCACTACATAGTATAAAACAAAGTCGCTTTTTCTGTCCCTATGTCCCTTTGTATGCTTAGATCTTTAAAACTACGCAACGGATTTTAATGCGGTTTTCACTAATGGGTAGAGTGGTTCTCGAGGAAGGTTTAAGTACATAATTTACTAAGTTACGCGGGCGAAGTCGCGGGCAGCAGCTTTAATTTTATTAACACGTAATTTTATAAACTATAACTAACATGTAGTGCCATCTGTTAACAGACTTTTTCCATTATTCGAAGTGAGATTAGATGAATTAGAGTACTACATTGCTTCAAACAGAATTCCCTAGATGGCGTTGTAAATTTTGCATACACGTTGTCTGGGACTCCAAAAAGGACATAGGGTACCTTTCATCCAGAACGCGGACGAAGTCGCGGGCACCAGCTAGTATTTAATAAAGCGTTTTGTTCACATATACAGACTAGGTACCTACTCTTTTAAATTTATGACTAGTTTCCTTTTTTTCTCGTAGATATTAATATTTGCAGGATTTTTTTTATTCGATACAACAAACAATAATAATGTACATACAAAAATAAAAAAACAATACTTATATAATATTGTTAAGTTTTTTACCTTACTTTTCAATTAACATTTCAATTGAGCCACTCGGGTTATGACCTCATCGTTCTTCTATTATTCGCAGAAGTTGCAAATATTTCTACACAAGTTTTGTAAAAGAATACTCTACTCTCATTTGCGTGTTCTAGTAAATTGATGCAGCTAATTATCGAAAATTTTCCGCATTGAAAAAAAAAATGTTTACTGGGTTGCATTTTAACTAATTAGGCATGACAGGTATCTAGTGCCGAACTAATTGATACTAATATATTCATGAAGCTATATTTCCATTGTTGTCTTTTACCGATTGGCTAGCGGCTAGCCTATTCCTGGGGCTTTGCACACGATAAAATGTAAATGTGCACATAGGACCATGAGGCCAAACATTTTTTTAAATCAGATGAGTAGTTCTCTCTCTCTATTTCTCTTTCTCCCAGCGCCTCGTCAGTACTGAAGGATAGCCGTCAACTCCTTGAAATTGTCTCTATCAAGAGTCAACTGGAACAGTTGGTCGACTGATGCAGTTCCAGTCCACACCGGGATATTTCTTAACTACGATTTCCTTCTTCGTCCAGGACGTCTCTCCCTTTCCATGTTACCAGACATAATTATAAAAGTCAAAAGTGTATAAAAGGCTGTTTCTTAATAAGGATTTGACTTCAATATAAAGACGGTTAAAAAGGAGTGGAAGGTGTTATTAATGAATAAGAGTCAGTTGTTTCTTAATAAGTAGTGTTTTGAACTTGCCCGTTATATTTAATAATATGGAATAGCGATTTTTATAGTGGAGTTACGATGTGGTCGTATATTGCCAATTAGAGCGACGCGTGCGCACGTCGGAACGGTTGACGTAACTTGACCTTCAATGCACTGATGTTGCTGGGCAAGTGGGCACTCGACTCCCTCATTTGTAGTCGCAATTGAAAAGTTATTGATTTAAATCTCATTTAATAATTCAATCATTTTTTGTTAGGCCGGCAGACAGGCCAACGATCCACTTGGTGGTAGGTGGCTACCGCCGCCAATAACACAAAGCAACGTCACAGGAAGTAAAAAAAATTAAGACCATTCTACATATTTTAGGGGGTACTCGTAATTCGATAGAGTAATAATTTTGTAGACAACTTGTACTATATATAGGTAGTTGATTCTGCATTCAACCTATCTTCAAAAGCTCTGAGATAGTTAAACATATATTAAAAATGTTACGTTTTCCGATATTGGAGATTGTTGTGTTAGATGTTTAAATACATAATAACAAATAATTTGTGTTTTTAATTACTTTGTAAAAGTCGGCAGGCAGGCTGACGGTTCACTCACAGTTCGGCTACAGTCACCTACTAACATAACGCTATAGGTGCTGCAAATTAGCTGTCAATCTTAGTCGGATAAAAGGGATTAGGAGTTAGGAGGGGATAGGGAAATGGACTCTTACTCATCGAACCACAACACCAACAGCTGCTTTAACCAAATCACGCGGTTGACTTAACTCGAGGAAAGTAATAATAAGAAGGAACGTGCTAACAGGGTAATATTTAATTTAGGAAAAATAGACGAATTGTATTATATTAATTAAAATTAAGAGATTAATTTAAAATCCGTTCGTTAGAATTGGTGCCGTCAAATTAGTTAATAAAATTAAAGCAGGCTATCTACATTGTCAATACTTGGGTTTTATTATACACCACTGTAGCCTTCGTCGCGTAACTTTATAAAATAGCCTATGTTTTTCGCTGATAATGTAGCTTTCTATAGGTGAAAGAATTTATAAAGTTGGTTCAGTAGTTTTAGAGTTTATTCATTACTAACAAAAATACAAGTCTCTTTATAATTTTAGTACATAGGTATACATTATTTTTATTAAAATAAAAAAAAAAAAAACGCACGGCGTAGTAAAGGAAGTCAAGAGTGCAGAAAGAAATTTGATTGCAATATTTTAACTTTTTACTAAATTTCTGGAATTTGACTAAAGTGCATATCACCAATATCATAATGCACGTTATATTTTTTGTTGATGCATATAAATTACAAATTGTATAATTGTTTAGTTTTTAAAAAGTCTATTTATTGACCCGAATAAAACACTAAATTTAATTAGAATAAACATTGACGTTACTTTATGACTGTTTTCAGATCGGCAGGTCATCAGAGTCTCCTATAGACTTCGTGGTAATGGACACAGTGGCAGGCGATAAGACTGGAGACACCAAAGTCCTTCAGAGCACAATATCGCGTTTCGCATGTCGCATCATAGCGGATCGCAACGATGTCAACAACTGCCGCATATACGCCGCAGGATTTGACTCGTCCAGAAATATATTTCTCGGAGTGAGTACATACCGATTGTATTTAGTGTTTATTATTTTATCATCATATTTTTTTTTGTAGTAAAAATAATAATAAATTCATTTATTGCGTAAAAATTGGTATAAGATATGATATGGTAAATAAATACAATGTTTTGCAACCGATTTTAGCATGCAATAATTTTTTCGGTTATATTTACAAATAAATCACAATATTTTTTAAGAAACTATAAGGAAAAAAAAATTCTAAGTAGCATCTCAATGACTTTCCACATTGTTTAAAGCTTGAGACATTTGTAGTACATATATTTATAGAATCGCAATGCATATTTATCAAAAAAGTTCTTAACGGAATAGAAACATTCCTCGGCTGAGAAAAAGCACATTTTTTTAGGTTTCTATTCATTCTGTAAATTAGGTAAAATGACGATATAGTGGCACTCGTGTATTTTTTTATTGTTGTAGACGCTCCAATAATATATACATATAATAATGTAAAAACGTACCCCTGTCACGTGTATCCTGAAAGCAAAAATATATTATTTCGATACCTGAAACACGTATTATATTTTGTTCTGTCCCTGCCAAACAGTAAATTGATTAGATATTTACTTGTGTTTATCCCTATTATGTACCTACGCCTTTATCGTGATATAATTTGATACTCTGCTCGTTATTGGCTTTTATCTAGTTAAGCTTTAAGAATACAGAGACGTGAATCGTTTCTGAGACTTCGTGATTATTTAGAACGTGAGTCTCGAAATCGGAACTTTTTTGTGTAAAAAAGAAGTAAAAATTTTGCTTTTAAAAGCAGATTATGATATATTTTTTTAAATAAAAATGTATGCGTCAGTCCAAAACTAACAGCGTCAAAAGTGAAACTTTTTATGTAATTCAAAAACTGTCAATAAGTGTACAAAAAAATACATTGCAGCAAAGAAAAATTGACTGGAAATTATAATAAAAATGATTTATAATAAAAATCAAGAAAAATCTACAGACTATCCCGAATTAATTACTACGGAAGTTTCACTCGTACGTACTATTATTTACATATACATAAAACTATATACATATACGTACAAGTGAAACTTCCATAGTAATTAATTCGGGATAGTCTGTAGATTTTTCTTGATTTTTATTATAAATCATTTTTATTATAATTTCCAGTCAATTTTTCTTTGCTGCAATGTATTTTTTTGTACACTTATTGACAGTTTTTGAATTACATAAAAAGTTTCACTTTTGACGCTGTTAGTTTTGGACTGACGCATACATTTTTTTGTATCTTCATTGACAATAACTGAGAATAAAAACAATATTAAAAATTTTTTAATATGAAATAATTTAATAGACATATACATATATATATATATATATATATATATATATATATATATATATATATATATATATATATATATATATATATATTACATATACATAAACATTCTACATTAAGAAAAGAACTATATAAGTAATTAATATGACTTATGTTAACGAGTTAACTCTCATGACAAAACGCTAGTGTCCCATAAAAAGTTTCACTTCAATAAACTCACCAATGTCATGATATCATTTGCCAAATCTCTTGCTAGATCATGAGATATGAAACAACTCAGTCCACTGAGTGCTAATCCTGCTTCATATTGATTCTGAGCATTTAAATCTTTCCTTATCATATTTGTAGTGAGCATAAGTAACTCTGAGTCTGCATGGAATGATTGACTAGCTGCTAAGTACCCGATTCTTTTGTAAGTGAATTTGTTTGAACTCATCACCTCAATAATATTGAATATAGCCCATGATATGTCATATCCTAACATTTGAAGCTAAAATAAATGTCAATTTAATTAATAATTACAACAGTTACACTTACAAATTCGATCTACTTAAGACCTAAGTACTTACGTATGTCAGCTTAGCGACAGCGTTAGCTTTCTTATGTTATGTTATCTTGTCGTAGTTCCACTTTAATTTCTTCCATACATTGTGCTATGTACTTGGCCTAAAATCGAATATTATATAAAAAAATATAACATTCAAAACTTATTTACATGTTTATTAAGTAAATAGTAACAATTTCTGATGTGTACCTACCTCGTTATCTTTATTATTCCTTATACCACGCACTAAATCGGTGAGATTTTTATCGAACATTCTTTCGAAGTTCCCCTTTACTTTCTTTAGTGCCATTTTATTGAATTATTTTCCATAAACATATAATTAAAAAATAAGGACGTTGAACACTTGAAGCATGACTGTATTATCTTAAAGAAGATAAGTTTTACACAACACTAAATTAAAAATAAAATTCAGGATTCGCCAGGCAGTCATAAAACCAAACTTTGTCATTTGTGATTTGTTAGTTAAACGTCAGACAGATGGATGACAGTAATGTCATCCATCTGTATATAGTATGATAAGATCATACTCTATAATCCGTAGCATATAGAGAATGAACTATGTCTGTGTAGTACTCATTTTTTCCATAATATTAATTAGTTGTTCTGTATTTATCCAATTTATCCGACACAGACTGTCAATGTCAACAGTGTCACTGTCAGTCAACATCAACAATTTTCTTTCCGCCTCTCTCACTCTGCTAGAGTGAGAGAGGCGGTAATAAGAAAGAGACAAGGAGTTTAACAGTTTAACACTTAACAGTTTGTTAGCTCGACGAGTTCACTCTCATGACAAAAAGTTTCACTTCAATAGTGTCCCATAAAAAGTTTCACTTCAAAAATTTCAAATTAAGTTATTTCACTGAATTTTTATATATGTAGGTACATATAATAAAACCTAATTAAGTTTTCCTAGGCGAATCCGAGAACGGGTCGTTAGCGCTAGTATAAATATTATGGATACTTAATTTTAAAATCTGTTTCTAAATGTATTGAGTTCTACAAACGCTGAATAATTCATTAGTTGTAGTCTATTTGGCTGAGAAATTTGCACCAGAAAATCAGAGCCTATACTAACATTTTTAAACAAAGAGTTAAATTTATTTGAAATGTATTTGCCATTTCAGGAGAAAGCGACAAAATGGACAGAGAATCACGAAATAGACGGTTTAACGACGAACGGTGTTCTGATAATGCATCCGCGAGGCGACTTTTGCGGTGGCAACGCGTCTTGCGGCCCCTGGCGTGAGACGTCCGTCGGTGGTGCTGTCTTCTCACTCAGAGAGAGTCGGTCAGCACAGCAAAAGGTAAGGAGATAATTCACGAAAACTGAACAGTTAGTTGTGTTTTGGTGTCAAGGGTTACTGAAGACCATTCGCCTTTACTCTGTTAAAATTGACAGCACACTTACCTACATACCAAGGGACAATTTTAACTGTGCTTGTGCTCTTACCATTGAGTGGACTGGATCGTCAGCCTTCTATCTATGTGCCAAATTTAAATCCGTTGAGCCCTTTTTGCGTAGAAGATTAACCATCATTTATATTAGAAGGAAAGGATATTTTATTGTTCTTTAATATTAGTCGAATATGTTCCAGGGTGTGCCTTGTCAAGCAGAATCAAATGTGTTGAGAGACGGCACAATGATAGATTTGTGTGGAGCAACTCTTCTCTGGAGGAGTGCTGAAGGACTTAAAAATTCACCTGTAAGTTTTTTGTACTAATTGTTTGGCCTCATACTATGGTTTTTTAGTTTATATTATGGAGTGTACTTGTACACCAAAGCATAAATCGGCTACCAGCACTGATGTATCGGATAATGTGAAAACGCTCTTATAATTTGTAAATTGTCTCTATAGTGTTGTAATGTAAAGGTTCTTTATTAAAAGGGTGTTGCGATTCCCAGACGAAGCGAGACCTGGAAGCGCTGGTGGACGAGCTGAACGCGGGACGGCCGCAGTGCCCGGTGGGGCTGAACACGCTGGTGATCCCGCGCAAGCTGTCCACGGCGCACCAGGACCTCAACCAGCCCTACGTCTACCTCAACTGCGGCCACGTGCAGGGCGAGCACTCTTGGGGCGCTGAGTGCAGCGACTCCACCATGCGACGCTGTCCCATGTGCCTTCTCGAGGGACAGGTAACCACCATACCTAATCATCTCATCGCAAAGTGCACAGTCAATAGTTGGTCCATTTATCGTCTGAAAGACTCGATATTTTGAGCGATATCAAACTTAAACCAATACCTTGCAAAATCCTTACACATATGACACTGGCTGTTTCACACGACTTCGCCTGCGTAACTATATAAAAAGCCTACGTTACTCGCTGATAATGTAACTTTCTGTAGGCGAAAGAATTTTCAAACTCAGTCCAGTAGTGTTTGAGTTTATTCATTACAAACATACAAAAATACATAATATGTATCTCTTTATAATATTAGTATAGATAATATTGCAAGTTATTGCTGTGTAATTTTATTTAGAAACTTTTTTACACATAAAATGAAAATTTTGTTGATTTAAAAAAACATAATTATGGATTTTTTTGATTGTGTTTGTTTGAGTGAGTGTTGAGTTTTGGTGTGTGTGGCCGAAGGTGGTGCGCGTGTGCATGGGCATCGAGCCGGCGTTCTACGTGGACGCGGGCCCGCCGACGTTCGCGTTCAACCCGTGCGGCCACATGGCCTCCGAGCGGACCGTCAAGTTCTGGGCCACGGTGGACATCCCGCACGGGACCAACGGCTTCCGTGCCATTTGCCCCTTCTGCGCCACGCCGCTGCACGGATCGCCCGGCTACGTGCGACTTATCTTCCAGGACAATCTTGACTGAACACGTACGTCCAAACTTATAATATTATTTCACACATTGGTTCCTAACTTTCTCTTTATTTTATGAGTTCCCATGGACTGAATTAGAAATCTATATCATTTTTTGTAGTCTTAAATAAAAATATATACACAAATTAGTTTTTTTTATAAATCCAACACACTTAACTGTTTTCATTTTTTAATTTCAGATTGAACGATCGTACGAGCGTTTCCCGCGAACATCAATACTATATAGTGATACAAACAATACAATATGCAACAAGTTGAATATTTATAGACAAGAAATACATATACATACATTATTATATATTTATTAGCTTTTGCTACGTGACTGTATATCGTTGCGTTTGCGATTCGTGCCGCAAACATACTATATATTAAGAATAATCACTCACGGGCGATTAATCCCTACATAGCGAATAAGTATAGACATAATATGTGAAATATTCTTACCAAACAAAAGAAATAACAGACTATATCACTAGCACAGAACAGTTTAGTCAGTATGTAAAGTATAAAAACGATTGTATTTTATCTGGCGTCACAGAAAAACAAAGGGCTTTTTGGTTTATTGCTTCAGTATATCATAATTTAATTGTATGTATATGTAAAATGTAAATGCGGGCAACAGGTCGCGGCGGCCAATGAGATTTTGCGTTATTTTAGCCGGCCTATGAGAGAGAAGTTAGTCAATGAGAGGCCAATGAGGCTTAGTCGATAAGAAGGTATTGGGCACGCTGCACGCTTCGGCATGCTTCGGCACTTCATGGTTCGCAGCCGTGCCGAAAACTATTCAAGCATTGCGTTACTCCGAAGTTAGTTGTGGGTACATAATTTATTGATTGGGTTTTAGTGATAATAGCACTTATTGCTGAAGGGATGCCGAAGCATGACGCGAAACGCTGCGACCTCTTGCTATTGAAATAAAGAAGTGTGAATTCTAAAAGCATTGGAATAAGGTTAAAAATACCATGTTCAGGAAAAACTGATCTTAAGTGCGCATGTACACTTTACACTGCTTGTCTAAGGTGTGTCTTCTATTTGACGTCTCTTCACAGTTTGATACAGTGTGTCACCTCGTGATAAATATATTCTTGTTAAATAAACTACTTTCATCTTTAATTGCCCGTGAGTTCACCATCTCTATACACATTAATCGAAAAGGTTTATTATATCAATATATTATGTAAAGAGATGATATTTTGATTTATAATATTACCTGTATAAACAGAAGTACTAAAACGGATCAAAATCGAATCTGTATCCACTATTCTCGAAATAGAAAAAAAAAAATAGGTACAAAAGTTAGTTTGATTTTGTGTATATGTGTGATGGCATGTGCATTAAATTAGTATGTAACTGAATCTCACTTCTGCTTGTAATACAATGTTAACTTTTTTTTAATTTGAATATACAGGATGTCAGATAATTTAAAATGTACAGATGCCAAATATTTTAAAATGTAATACTTAGTTATGTTTTATATGTATGTTTATTTCTTCTTTCCTATAAAAAAAAAAACCTGTAGCCTTCATTACCGCTGCTAGGATTAAGAATTTTACTGAAGAAATTTTTCGGCTAGGTAGGTACACCTTTTGACATCCTGTAATTCAACATTTCATATAACAATAAGATTTTATATTGATTTAAATAAATTGAATGATTCGTTAGGATTGGATAAGACATTTAAAACCTTATTTGATTGCAGTAAGGGACAAAATTCTTAGTATTTTACACAGAGCGAAGAATCGCTACGTCGTCCCCTACAAGAGACGGTAGTAATAATAATATTCGTGCCTCGAAATTGCGCTGAGCGCATTTCGAGGCGCATTTTGGCACGTTGTGGAGTAAATTTTATCCAAAAAATCAATAGAAATAAAATAGCGTCATAGTGCTGTGATTTAGTGTAAAAATCAAATTAAAAACGCTAAATTCTGGTGTATCTATCATATCAAAAGTCAGTAATTAAATGCAATTTTTAGCTTTTTAAAAAATGCGAGTCTATATTGTCTTGGAACACAAAACCTAAACAGTGCGTAGGCCGTGGCCTAAACAGGCGCGTCATAGATGAATGATTGGCCTCGCTGCGCTCGACTAGATATCGCCGTTGCACTTGTAAAATGCAGCAAAAAATACTACGCCGAATTCGGCGTACCTGAGCCAGTCACACTGCAAACTGTCTGTGATGTGTACGTGTCGAATGTTTTATTAAATTTTGAGCATAATAAAATGCCAGTTTGCGTAGTGAAACTGTGTAAAAATATAATAAAACTGTGTAAAAAGTGACACACACTACAATAAAAAGTTGCCGCTTTCACGGAGCTATCGATTTTGTATAGCGCTCTATCTAGTCGAGCGCAGCGAGACCAATCAATTATCTTTGTGGCGTGTATTGAATGGATGGAGTTTAATGTTGTTTATATGGTAAGAGTCATGCTATGCCATCTCTAGTAGGGGCCGGCGCGGCGATTCTTTGCTCTGTGGTGTTTAGCAAGTGGACGTAATCATGCTTACGTAACGGACTTAAGCGGTCCCTAGACGATCAATGCAGCATGACACGCGTTTTGGGCTGTCATGCATGCATGATCGTTCAATTGTATCGATTGATGTGAATGACATGCAACTACGTGCTGGCAGTGGACATACCTACACGCATGATCGTATAGCGGTACCTAGACGATCATGCAGCATGATAATTCACGTAAACGCATGTCATGCCGCATGATCGTCTAGGGACCGCTTTAGACTTATATCATTTTTATTACAACAAGGCTGTAGATTCATTTTATGCTAGGGGCTTTATGAAACTGTCTGTTAATATTAAACATTGAAAAGTATTCGTCAGCTATAACATACTAGAGCTGAGAAATAAATGAAGTTAGTTATTTGAATGTTGCGATATTCACGTGTAAAAAAATATATCGCAACAATTTGCCCAAGAATATGACTGGCGTGTGATGGACATGTAATGGACAAACGGACATTACACCAACAAAAAATTGTTATTGTATCTGGTTAGAACACACAGGGGTCGCAATTTCTATTTGTTGTGTTAACAAACATTTAACATTTTATTTATTAATGACATATTCTTAGCAGGGATTTCATTTTAATTAAAAAAAAAACATACGTTCGTGTGAGTCTAACCATAAGACATGTAAACGTATTTGTTAAATCGAATTAAAAATACAAGAAACTAACAAAAAAAATGCGTTGTAAATTTCGCTGTGTTTTTTTATAAACTAAACATGAACGTGTGTGAATGAGCCTTTGTTTTAATTCGCGAATGACTGGTTTATATAATATGTATTATTGTAAGCGTCATAAGGATATATTTATGAGTAAAATAGTGAATGGTTTGTAAATAAAGTTAAGTGCGATTTAGTAATTTATGTTCGTTTTTTGTGTAGTGTGAAATGACCCTAACTGTAAACACTAGCCTTTAAAAAGTAGCTCGTAAATTTTAGATTTTATAGACCACTGCGCGAATACAAAATTCCTTTACTTTTGCACGACAGTTTTGTCCTGTGTCTTTAAAAAATATATTCATTGTAATGCCAGCCTTACACGGTCCAGCTTATCGTCCAATCATACAGCATGATATTCCCCCTTATTCCGTATCATTCACTTTATGGATAACGCAATCGTTATAGACATAACGCAACCGTTATAGACATACTACCTTTAAATTCAAAGCGATATGTCATTTTAAAGGTTAAAAATGTCTATAACGGTTGCGTTATCAATAAAGTGAACGATACGGAATAAGAGGGATAGTATTGGAATATAGGATTGAACGTGTATGGCGTGTATCAAACCTACATTTTGATATAAGTTGGAGATTTGATGGTATATTTTACTGATTGAACGAGTGACCGAGCTAAAATTTAGCTTTGACGAACTTTGCCCATTGAATCTTTGACTCGTGTCAAATCTCTGCATGCAACTAAAACAATCCAACCTTTGAATGCCCCCCTTAATTTAACAAATATTTATTAAAGTATGTTTTCAATTAAATTTGGAATACTTGTTAATATTAATTGTATTAATATTAATTAATTGTGACTTTTCATTTTAACTTTTAGACTGGTCTTACTGATTTCTAATAGAATAGACCAATGCAAGTGTACATTTTTCGTTTTAAATTTGAAAACATAAATATTGAAATAAATTTGATTAAAATGTGTAATATAGTCTCAAATCATGGAATTTCACTTGCTAATGATAAATACAACTCCGTGAGGAGGTTATAATAAATGTATAAAATTAAACTAGTTCTATATCCTAGCGTTAGCAGAGTTAGGGTACAAAACAATTAGTTTTTGTACTGAGATCCTTTTAAATTTAAAATGATAAAATGAAATTGGGAAATCATACATGCGTTAGAGTTTTTACAAAATGTAGAAAAAAAGAGTAAGTATTTATTGTTAATCAAGAGAGGTCCTCGCTAGTGTGGAATGTGATGAATTTGTTAGCGGTAGTTTTTCAACTCCAACAATATTTGTCACATAATATGAATCGTAACCTTAGTTTAGTGACGGTTGGCTCATTACAATAGTATTGCTTTACTATAACTATAGACCTGCGATTTTTATTTTGCTTATTACTATAGCAGCCAACAGTCTTTACTAGTTTAATTGTTACCACAACGCAGGATATTTCTGTTTTTAGTAGCTCATAGATGTAGTTCAGAACGAGGATGGAGGGTCAGCAGTAAGAACGCCACGGAAAATGAAATTTCTGTCGGAATATTTTCGGTTTTATTACGGTGCGTTATGTCAGCCATAAATGTTAAAGCCTATCGTCCAATAAGCATGATACGATTGGGTAAATCAAGCTCATAAACATAGAGAAAATGGACTGAGCGTTCCCTTTCCAGCTGTAAAGTAGAAACAGGCAGAAAAGTGTGAGAGAGACGAAGCGATCGTGCGGCCAGTAGTTGTCTCTTTCTAGAATTGTGATTGGTCCTCAATGTTACTACAGACCTACTAGAAAGAGATAGGTTTTAGCCGCAAGATCGCTTTATTTGTCCATTCTCTCTATGCCTATGATAAATCTATCAGGATGGCACCCTCCTATCCTCGTAAATGATTTTTTTTATATTCTGCATTTCAATCAATTACTTAATGTGCATGCACGTGTTAGCAAAAAAATCTGAAACTTTATGTATTGGAGTAAAGCGGAGTTAATGAATTGGTTACAACTTTTAAAAAAAACATTGTGATATCTTGTTACACTGCCAGCGAATGAGCGAAGTGATAATATTTCTTCATTAAAAATTGTAATTATTTCATTAAATTTGCTGAAGTTTTAGGAACAATGTTACACTCGTACAAATTTTTATGGACTTACAGTTCGAGCTATCGATATTCACTACTTAATTAACTAAAATGTATTCGTCAAGTTGAACGTTCCAGCTGTGTTACTTATTATCAGCGATAGATGGCGCTAAATACGAGTTGAAATAGACTAAAAAATAAGTTGTAATTTTTGACGATGTAAACTGATCCAAAACAATCCATAAATAACAGGGCTTGTTTTTCTTTGCTTACAAGTGTATTTTATTTATTATGAAAGTTGTCTGAATGAAGTCAACGCTTTCACTGTTTGCATGTCAATCTAAAGTCTTATTTCTATAGTATGATTTTTCTCTTTCACGGCAGCATCTTACTTCAATTATTTTTATTTAAAAGTATTTCCCATATTTTAACCCAAGAAAAGGGGTTAATTTATTAAAAACCCATGCCCGAAAGACTTTAGCGTGATGTGCACAATGAAATAATTGCTCGTTAATAGCTACCTTAAGAACTGATGATAGCCTTAATTCTATTTAAAGTAAGATATAGGGTTAATAAATTGCTCTTTTGAGTCCTAAAATTGATATGCTGTTTTATTTTTGTAGCCTTTAAACCTTAAACATTTTAGGAAAGATTTAAAATGTTATTCAAAAGTTTTAGTTTGAAATGTAAATTTTTCGTACACATAATAGCAAGAATTTATAGTAATATTGGTAAGTATTAAAAACATATAAGTAACGCTGAAATTAAAAAGATTTTATACTAATATGCTTTAATTCTACTGAATTAAAGCATATTTTCACGGGTTTTAATAATTTTATTGCAGTCTTTACTAAATAGCGAGCGTGTTTCCATATTATCGGCTTTGGTCTTCTGCTTTCGGTTGTAAGTACAAGTAGTCTCTTTCGCTTTTGTTAACAATTAATATTTCTATCTTGCATTCTATCGTTTATTTATAGAGATATTATCTAATGGTGAGTGTATCAAATCAAAGTGTAGTTTTCAGACTGCTTTTCATATTTGTTATTTGGTAACCACGTCTACCTCGAGTTACAATAGAAGTCTAGGGCCCCCAAAGACTTCTGTTGGTTGACGGCCAATCTAAATAAATTTAAAAAGTAATTGGAAAAGAAAAAGTCAATTATTTATTTA
The DNA here is from genome assembly GCA_947623395.1 of Synanthedon tipuliformis. NCBI lineage: Eukaryota > Metazoa > Arthropoda > Insecta > Lepidoptera > Sesiidae > Synanthedon > Synanthedon tipuliformis. The sequence continues at coordinate 3,578,487 of OX392424.1, read as the reverse complement.
AAATAATAATATATTATTACACTTTTGACCAGAAACATCCACTAGATTCACTTATAAAAGTTTTAAAAATGTTGATGGCTTCGTAAGCTTTGTTCTGCTGGTTTTGTTCTATACCTACTATTTAATCTATAATGCAAAATGTAGGTAATGAGATGAAATTGTAAATATAGAAGAAATAAAATTAGATCAACAAAAACAGTAAAAATGAACTGAAAATACACATTACTTATTCTGTGGCGTAACGAGCGCTCGTATTTCAAATTTAAAAAGTTTTGGCGCCATCTGTCGGCAAAATAAAATAGTTTTCTCTTATTTGAACACACCAGAATTAAATTAAATCTACTTCTTTAACCAAACGGAGATTATAATGGCTTTGCAGCATTATTAACCATTGTCGTCTTTGTCAAACCAAAATCTGCAATGTGCAAAAAGTATAAGATTTTTTTCATTATGGTTTAATTTTAAGAATTTATTTTAATTTTAAAACTTTGTTATAACGTACCTAAGCTTATTTGTCTTTGAAACAAGAAAAATTATTATTTTGATAATAGAGTAAATTTTGCATAACAGATTCCAGCTGGTGCATATTTTATTAAAAATTCGACAAATACTTAGGTGTCCTAAGTACTTGGCAGTGATTCACTAAGGTAAAAATATTTTAAACTCAAAAAAGTGCGCATAGCAGATTTTTATTTGACAATGACCATGACAATATATTATTTTGATTTTTTGAAAGTCAGTGGAGATTCAGCTTAGTGGTGACTATGACTCTAATGCATTGGTCGTATGCGGTCGCTACGGCAAGTCCCTGATGATCCCTATTCCAGTCGAGAGCGTTTATTGGCTGTGTACTGATCACCATACGTTGGAGCCGTTTCAGTGTACCGGGAACACCGCACGTCTCTCCCTGTCCGTCCGCGCGGAACCTTTGCTCTGGATATTCGCTGAAAAAGATAATTATACCATTTCATGCTCATTCAATCGCATTACATGAACAACGATTCGGTGTCTAAATACATCTTACCACAGATAGGTAGGTACATTAGTTAGACAGTAGTTAGGCAGAAGAGGCTGAGCATACTGCGATGCGCAGTCACAAATAGCGTAAGATCCGAATAGGACGTAAATAGACTAATATTTTACAAAATATTTATTTTGACCTTCACCCATAAATAAATATCTTCACACATTCCCCACAGCACCATCTAGTTCCACATTAAGCAACTATAGGCTTGTATTATGGATACCACCGACAGTTGATATACTTACTACATAGATTAGTTTTTCTTGTGAATACATACATAATATTATAAATACAAACATCCGTGACTCGGGTACAAAGGCAAGGGTAACACATAAACATTTGTCCCTAGCGGGATTCGAACCCGCGACCGTTTGATTAAACAGCTAGGGTTACTAACCACTAGACCAGGGGTTCCCAAAGGGTGCACTGTAGAAAGTAAAGAGGGGCGCCGTGAGTCGATCCTTATCATTAACCGAAACCACAAATATTCGCGGGTACCTTTTTTGGGTATCCGCAACTATACTAGGGCTATACTATCCCATACTATACTAGAGCTGTTGGAAATGCATATTAGAGGAAACAATAGTAAAACCACGCATTACTTACTATTTCCAAAGCGTAACGTGACCATTTCCAGCACATGTGATAAACAAATCCCGATTCTGTGGTAGATGACGCGATACCCATATTGTGCCGCTTTTGGGAGCGCTATCTAATACCTGGAAGTATCATGTTAAATTTAGCTTATCAATGAGTCTAATTTTGGAGTGACACAATCTTTACAGAGAAACCGTTTGACAATTCATAAAAAAAATTAACTAGATATATTAAATGTAGATAAATAAAGAAAGTTTTCACTTCAAACAAAAAATCCAATCTGAATGAAAAATAAAAATGATTCTTACTTGAGCAAAACCTTTAGAAGGATTTTGTGTCCTGACATCAAACACATGGAATTTACCCTCCAAAGTGGTTGCTATTAATTTGTTCATGGGAATGTCCTTGCGATCGAATTCCGTGGAGCACACCTAGAAATCATTTAGATCCTAGATATAAATGTCAATGTAAAAAAACCACATTGCAAACGGATCTGGCGTATTTTACCCCATTCTTCAAATTGCATTCCCATCTTAAAGACATTGTGCGGAGATCAAACATCTTAAGGTCCCCGTTGTCATAGCCGGCTACAACAATTCGTTCAGCATCATTGAATGAATTTCCAAAAGCCACTGTCCAACAGTCTCTTTTGGTCTCTCCTTTTATAGGCTGCATATTAGCTACAGGCTTCCCCTTTTGTCTTGGATCCCAAACTTTTACTGTGCCTATTTTGAAATATAAATTATTTTTAGTAGAATATCGAATACTTAATTCTTATTATAATTAAGTTATTAACTTAATTGCCTAGCTGATTTTGTTAATAATTCTATTTGAAAATTACAAAACAGTAGTTTCATTTATTATTTTTCTTTATGTTAAGGTCGACAAACGACTTGATGCCCATCGTAGCCTATAACACAAAGCAACGCCACATGAACTGCAAGCGCTCTGCTAACCTTAATAGGATTAGGAAGGGATAGGAAAATGGGATCTGGTATGCCTTACTTATTTATTGAAACACAACAGCATACATGCTAATATTTGACGGTGGTCTTCTGTAAGAGGGTGGTTACTGCCACTAGACTCAACTCAACCTGACCAGTAACTACATGTACAGTGGATTATCACAAGCAAGCATTAAGATGATAATTTCATATTGTAATTTCTGAATTTACCGTCTCGACTGCCAGTAACAATTTCAGGTGCACCACAATTCAACACATTCCCACCCATGCCGTCTATTGCATTTATAATGTCTGTGTGATCTTTTGTTATATACACTTGGCAGGTTTTCTCCAGATCCCTAAAAAGAATATAAATTCCTTTTTTAATGTATTTACTTTAGGTTAAAGATTACCATATATAATCTTAGTGTTTACTATTAGAAACAAACCATATTTCAAGAGTTCCTTTAAAGTCGCCTGTTGCCAATCTTCTTTCTATGTCACTGCTAGCACCAAAGGTCCCACATTTGTACGAATTGGGCCTTTCAATATTTTTAATCCTTCTAGCTTCTCCAGATGTTATTTCATATATTTCTATAGTTCCGCTTCCTTTAGGTAAGCAACCGATAACAACAAATTTAGCTGAGCACGGTATCCATTTGCAATCAAATAAAGAGTGATTCAAATTATTTTCTATATGAGTAATAATTTGAGGTGCATCCTCGTTTTCCATATTTGGAGCAAATCAGCATAAAGGTCCGGATTCAGAAAGAAGTTCTATATTCTTATTAATATACTTTTATTAGAAGTTATAATAAATAAATAATAAGTAGGTAAGTCACAATAATTATTATTAATTATAACCTAATCGTTATCGAGTAAACGATATCGTTTCCATAGCAACAATAAATCAATGTCAATTGTCAATGTTTTTATTTTTGACATGACAAGTTTAAGAAATGACATAATTTCACAGAACACTTAATATATGCCACGCAGGATCATCAGTGGATTGGATTGTGAATGGAATGGGTGGTTTTGAACAAACAACATATTATTATATTTCGTAGAGCATTGTTTTTTACCTCGGTCACAAATGAAATAATAGTTACTATTCTCGGTTTTTTACGGTCGCTTCACGCTTCGCGCGCGCAGAACCACAAAACACTATATACTCACACACAAAATATAGTTGGAGAAGTGGAGATTTATTTTACTCTATCTCTATAGTTTTTTATGGTTTTTTATATAGTCTATTCTCTCATTCTTTGTCAAGTCAAATCAATTAAATCAATATAACTTTATAAACTGTGGTCAAATCGTAACTTTACAAATAAAATAAAAATGTACATATAGATTTATTTGATTAGGATTTATTGTACATATTTTTCGTAGTATTTTTCTGAATTTTATTCAAAGCTACTAAAAATAAAACGATACAATGACAGATAAAAAATACAAACAAAGTGTAAGTATTAAATAATTATTATGTTTTTGGAAGAGAGTTTAGTCTTGGTTAAGTTTTAATATTTTATTAATAATTTTATCGTTTTGCAGAAAGCTGACATAGCTAAACAATTCGACTTGCCTGAACGCCAGTCGAAAATAACAACATTGCTTAATCAGGCTGGTCAAGCCTATTGTATATGCCGATCATCTGATAGTTCTCGGTTTATGATGTGAGAACTTTTTATTACTTACAATACATACTTATACTTAATTTATGCTTTCAGTATAGTTTTTTTTATGTTAATTACCAAGCTATAACAATACTGTACAACCAAAAGGGGATATTTTGGTTAAACTAAGCTATACTGTTAATTTCAGCAAGAGATTTAATGTAAACAAATATATTATCTATCTAAAAAAATAACAAATGTACCCTAAACTTGCTATTATAAACGTTATACCTATAAGTATATTTTTTTAACAAATAAATAGTGTTGTTTTTGTTTGATATTTTACATAATATCTTTTGCTCTAATGAATAGAGTATTGTGACTAACAATATAAGTGGAACCTTTAGATTAATTCCTCTACGAATAAGTTCTGCTTTATGCAAAGTATATTTCAGACAAGTAAATAAGATATAAGACACTTGATCCTGTAAAAATGCTCGTAGAACTCTGAAGAGATAGAATATGAGATCCTGTATAAGAAGTTTATTCATGTTGTTCTAGGGTTGTCCATTATTAAGCATGCATTTCTTTATAATGCAACTGTTGTTCTCTATTACAATGTATTCACTGTAGGTTATAAAACATTCTTATAAATTTTAAATTTTTTTGATAGTGCCTGTGATGCTTGTGAAGAATGGTACCACGGTGACTGCATTAACATATCTGAAAGAGAAGCAAAATATATTAAAACCTATTTTTGTGACCGATGTCGTGAAGAAGATCCCACTCTTAAAACACGATTTCGACCACAAAGGAGAGATTACGATGGTGATTCAGGTATGTATTGAGGTTCAGCAATTGTGTTTTCTTTACTATCAAAATTATATCAGGAATAGACTAGAATAGAGTTCTGAATAGATTGAAACAGAAGCTATATGATGGATGAATTACTAATTCCATCAATATTATTTACATTGTGTCTTAGCTGAGACACATAATCTTATTATTATAAGAGATTATTATTATTAATCTGAAGATGACACACATTTAGGTCGTGAAGACAAAAAGAAGAAACGCAAAGAAAAGGATTATTCAGAGATCAAAACATCAAAGCGCATCAACAAAGATGGCTGTGGAGAGTGTAAAGGTTGTTTGCGAGATTTTGACTGTGGGCAGTGAGTAATACCTTATTTACAAATTTTACAATGGTTAAGTACCTAGGTACAGCATACAAGAAAAGTGCTTTATCAGTTTCAATTACAAACTCCATTCATTTCACAATTCGGCTATGATTTGAATACTGATTGACATAATTTGTCATCGCTAATAAAGATAGCAATAAAAATTGTCACTTTGAATTTTCAGAGGAAAACAGATCTTAGCATTCTACAACATACAAAGAATGTTTAATCTTAGGGTGATAAAGCACTTTATTTGTCTAGTTTTTTACAATATAAATTAAGAACATTTTTGATGTGAAACGTCTTTTGCGGCGGGTCAGACGGACTGTTGGCGTCGCCGCGAGCTATCTAGCATTGCATGGAGTATTGCTCCCACCTTTGGAATGGCTCAGCCAAATACCAACTTGCCGCATTCGACTCGGTAGAACGCAGAGCTAGGAGACTCGTAGGCGACAGTACTCTTTTAAAATCTAAGATGCAGAGCCTGGCACATAGACGCAAAATTGCCAGTTTATGTGTATTTTATAAGATGTACTTCGGAGAGTGTGCTCAGGAACGCATGAGCTGATACCGCCTTCCCCTTTCTTCAATCGGACATACAGACGTACGGCTGGCTACCATCCTCATCTTGTCGAAATCCCTCCTTTTCGGACCAAGCGCTTTGAAACATCCTTTATAATGCGCACTGCAAGGGTTTGGAACTCCCTGCCGGCGTCTGTGTTTCCGAGCACATATAACCCTAATCTTTTCAAAGTTCGAGTGAATAGGCATCTTCTGGGTGAGCTCGCTCCATCTTAGGCCTCATCCTTGCCACATGGCTGGTTGTTGGTCAAGAGCTAACCCATCTCTTATAAAAAAAAAAAAAAAAAAATTGCCTGAGTGTTCTTTGAAGATTACCTGCTAAATTAGGATTTTTTTATATTAACGTCGTCAGATAGGCTGACAATCCACTTGATGGTAGGTGCTGGCTACCGTCGCCTATATCACAAGTGAAGCCACAGGGGCTGCAATTGTGCTGCCGACCATAGTAGGTTGAAAGGTAAGAGATTAGGAAGGGAAATGGAAAGGAAGAGACATCCCTTATTAACTCACCGAAACACAAAAGCACATGTGCTGTTATTTACACGGTGGTCTTCCGTAAGGGAGTGGTAACTGCCGCCAGACGGGTTGCCTAAATGATTGCGAAACGCAGTGTGTCCTGCCAAAGAAGAAAGTTTGACTTCCTGAGAAGTTGATTCCTTTTCTTAAGAACAGAATCGAATCAGAAGATTTGTAGATACAAATTAATCACATGCAAAACTTTGTCCGCATTGAAAAATGAAAAATATTTAAATATCATCTGAGATAATATTTAACATATTTATTAATGCTATGACGACGCGTCGCTACGGCGACGATGACGCCCAAATTTTTTATATTTCAGATCCCTCGGGAACCCAAGAGTTTTCCAGGATAAAAAGTATCCAATATATTAATCTATATAATAAGATATCTGTGTTCCGAATCCATTTTTGGGTATTAATTAAAATTGATGTACATTTCAGTTGCGATGCATGTGAAGATATGTTCAAGTATGGCGGCAGTGGGCGACTGAAAGTGAAGTGTCGCCAGAAAGTATGTGTAAAGAAGATGTCTCATTTGCCTAAGAAAATATCAAGACCCTCTAGGTAAGATTTATTGTAGTAATAGATAGTAGTCACGTAAAACTTATCACACCACATTTTTCCGTCGGACATTAATTAAAATGTTTGTATCTAAGTATGCTGTGATACTAATAATTTGTATTTTTGTTTGTAATGAATAAACTCAAAAAGTACAGGACCGATTTTAAAAATTGTTTCACCTCTAGAAAGCTACATTACCACAGTAACATAGGGTGTTTATTTTATAAAGTTACGCCGACGAAGTCGCGTGCAAAAGCTAGTATTGTATAACATTATTTATAAAAAAATTTAAAAAGTCCTAAATAATAAACATTATTATAACATTAACGAATATCTTATAGATAATAATATTATTATTTAAATATTAACATAAATGTAAACATTTTTATAATTTTTAATTTAAATTTAAATAAAATAAAATTATTATGCTTTCTCTCTCCTAGTACCTAAGTTGCATGCCCGACAGGGTCCATAAGACTGGTCTTTATATATTTTGTAACACCTTTATAAATACATAATGGTTTCGCAATAAATGATTGAATTGAATTGAAAAAAATATGGTTTTATTTTTGCGATTTTCAGCAATAGAACGAAAAAGAAACACCACGAACGTGAGACTTACGAGCCCGAGGAGACGATAGCCCATTTGCAGACTACGGAGCCGAGGCAATGCTATGGGCCTCAGTGCACTCGAGCCGCGTTATACGGCTCCAAGTATTGTTCAACCCAGTGCGGGATGAGGCTGGCAACCGCTAGAATCTATCAGGTCAGAAACCTTGTTTTATTGTGGTTTTTAACTTTTTACTTGTGCATAGGTATTATATGTTTGTGTCATCGAAATACTACAATGGAATGTCAAAGCGGCACAAATGCTAAAGCGGCACATAAAAAGAGCGCCTTTGATAGAATTATGGCGGATTCTTGCCTTCGCGCGTCAATGGTAAAAGGTAGTAACGACCAACTTCTACTATTCATTTTAAACTTCAATGTGTTGACATAAAGTCACATTTTCTGTAAACATATGTTTGGTTGATTTTAAATGAAAGTTTATGCTCTATGCATAATATGTCACTTTTAAATCCTTACTAATATTATAAATGTGAGTGTGAGTTTGTTTGTTTGTTACGCTTTCACGCAAAAATTACTGAACCGATCACCATGAAATCTTGCATAACACGTTGTCTGGGACATCAGAAAGAACAGCTTTCTGATGTCGCGTGCACCAGCTAGTGTTCTATAAAGTTCGTAGTGTTTTGTATGGCACGCGGATTCCACATTGTAATAGTTTGATGGATTGTGTGGTAAAATGGAACAGGTGCTGCCGCAGCGCATCCAAGAGTGGTCGCTGTCGCCGTGCGTCGCGGAGCAGCGCAACCGGAAAGCGCTGGAAGTGGTGCGAGCGGGACTGGCGCGCGCCCAGTCAGCGCTGCGGGCGCTTGATCGCCAGCACCGCGAACTGGACGCGCTCGTGGCCCGCGCCCGCACGCTCACCGCGGTGCCGCCGGACGAGCGCGAGGCGGACGACGAGACGTCCATGTACTGCATCACGTGCGGCCACGAGATCCACTCGCGCACCGCCGTCAAGCACATGGAGAAGTGTTTCGTCAAGTACGAGGCGCAGGCCTCCTTCGGCAGCCGCCACCGCACGCGCATCGATGGCCAGAGCATGTTCTGCGACTACTACAACCAGGCCAACGGCACCTACTGCAAGCGGCTGCGGGTCATGTGCCCCGAGCACTTTAAGGTATATCTCTCGTCTCTGCTCCTCGAGTGATGCAACAATCTATGCACTGGTCGTCTGACAGGATAACTTTATGGTTTCATATAACGCAAGCAACGCCACAGGTGCTACAAAGAAAAATACTCTGTGAAATCAAACTGTTTTAGATAATAGTTTTGACGAGCCCGTTGGATGAGTTCCCTTCCAGGGTTCTCATGCTATTCGGATGTTGTGTTTTGGTGAGTGAGCGAGTAAGGGATACCAGAGCCGATTCCTCTATCCCTAAATCCAACTGTATCCCTTAGTCTTAATACTACTGCAGTCGGCAGCGCACTTCCAGCACCTGTAGCGTTGCTTGTGTTAAGGCGACGGTAAGACAAAAAAATATCGCAACTCTAACCCTACTTGTGCATGTGTTGTATTATTTGATAGAAATGTAATGGTGATTTGTGTCCCCATTGAAAGGATCCGAAGGTGGGCGAGTCTGACGTGTGCGGGTGCCCGCTCGTCCGCGACGTGTTCGAGCCGACGGGCGAGTTCTGCCTCGCGCCGAAGAAGTCGTGCCTGAAGCACTACCAGTGGGAGAAGCTTCGACGCGCCGAAATCGATATGGAGCGAGTGCGCCAGTGGCTCAAACTGGACGAGCTAATCGAGCAGGAGAGGAACATCAGACAGGCCATGGCGTCCAGGTCAGCTTGCTTTTCTACATTTTTGCCTAATTTCTTTAGACACGTTGGACACTTTTGGGAAAAAGGACTAAACTCGCGTGACTGTTATGTCAGGCTCAGTGACGTTGAGGTTTGATGTTGAATTTTAACTTTTTTTAGGAAGGTTGGGCAATTTTGGGACGAGGAAAAAGATCTGAACTCGCGTGTCACGCTCAGTTTAATGTTGAAGTAAAAAATGTTTTAAGAAGGTTGGGCAATTTTGTGATGGTGTCAAATTCTTTGCTCTGTGGAATGTGGAAGTAGAGCACCTTCCATGTTGTTTTTCGTTTGGCTAACAGTTGTCTTTGGTTACAGAGCGGGCGTATTGGCGTTGATGTTGCATTCGACATACAACCACGAGGTGATGGAGAGGATCACGGGGAAGGCCACAGAGAACGGGAAGCTGCAAGACAAGTCGTGACCTCCACGCGATCAATAGATTTTAAGCTATATTAATTTAGGATTAACAAAAGATTTCATAATGTACATAATAATATACTGTTGGTGTATGTACCCTTTGGAAAATAAATAAATAAAGAAAGAAATATTGTGTTTTATTAGTTTGATCAGTGACGAACAGGCCTAATACAACGACTTAACTGATTGATTCGGTTTTCACTGTTGTATTGTAGCAAGCTTTTCGTAACATAAATTAGTGATCGCTTTATTCCAATCGCTTTACAAACAAAAAGTTATATATCGAATACTGAAATACCAAGGTTACGAAAACCGCGCGTAAGAAGTTGCGGGGCAAAGCTAGTTTAATTTAAATATAAATATGTATAAACCAATTTCGAGTCAAAAGTTAGTTCCAGTTAAACACTTGCGTATATGCATTGTATTGAATAGGGTGACCACAACGCACGCACTTTCTGTAAAAACTTAATAAAACTACTTAGTTACCTACATTTTGTCAAGTAAAAACAAATGAATTTGAAGTTCTTCTTCTTCTCGTGGTCATCATTTCAGGTGTTGGGTGGCAAGCTTAACGACACGCCCCTATTCCTCTCTGATGGCCGCCTTCCTCGTGCATTCCTGTAATGATGATGAGCCATACACTGCAGCCTTTATCTGATCTGTCCATCTCATAGGTGATCTTCCTCGTGGCCTGGTACCCTCAATTTTTCCCTGAACCACAAGTCGCTCAATAGCCACCTCCCCCCGGCGGCAGACGTGGCCAAAGAAGGTACCAGAGATGACAAACGCTGCTTAATGCCGAGTTCTCGAAGTATAGACTCGTTGGTACGGAATTCAGTCCACGATACTCCGAGCATTCTCCTCCGAGATATAAAAAATAGATACGAGTAGGTTTTAAATCATTTATGAAGTCCAACATGTTACGAACGTGTGGCCACAGTGACAATCTCACCCTCTGCGGGGTGTCTAAACGGCGTGTGTTTGACACGGTTCCGTTTAATTAAAGTCATATTAGCGTTAAGCATCAAGCGAACCAAAATTGTGAACAAAAAAAGTCAAACATACGAAAACATTGCTTCTAGGCTTTTATGTTTTTTATATCTGTTTAAAGGTTACTACTTCACAAATAATTCTGATTCACAAATAAGTGAGTAAAGATAAGTAGATATACCTATATCATTTTCGAGAAATTTACTCGAGTGATTTTTCCTTTTGTTATATATTAGGTAATAATACTATAGGTATGTAATACATTTTATTAGGTACTTCAAAAAGCACCTGTTGCTTTATACAAAATGTAGATATTTTTAATTAATTGTTGTTTAATAAATGACAAAAAAAAACTAAAATATGTCAAACATAGAATAACCTATGATTTGTAGACAGCAAAATTATCTTTTGCTATTATTATTATTATTACCTTTTTTATTAATTTTTTGGTAGGGTATTTTTGTCGGCTTATTCGTGTAGCTGATTTAAATATGTATATGATACAATATTTAAATCAGTGTTTTGAATTTTGGTTTGTTTAAATGATCATAACATAACAAAATATACTTCAAAGTAGGTTTAATGATAGGTGAACACTCAAGATTTAAAATATGTGGTTGATCGAACTGTGCTTCCGGATTACGAATTTAAAATAAAATAATTCTCTCTCTCTTTATCTAAACAAAGGAAACAATTGTTTAACAATACGATGGTCTTTTTCATTTATTTTATATCATATCAAAACATATTGTTTCACTTCCCCCAAAGTTGCGCCACGTGCAACCATATCGCGACACCCCAAACGAATTAAATATTCCCGATCATACTTAGATGCCCCTATTTCTCGTAATTGAAGCGTGTAATTCTGATGACATGTTTTGCTAAATCTCATAATTTGACACAGTTAAACCCTTCGCCATCATACGCATCAACCCTACGCACGTGAAGGACTGTCTCACTAACTAGATTTCTAATAAAAACAATCTGCAAGTTTTATCTCTGGACGGACGTAGGCCAGGGCGTTTTATTAGTACCTACCTAAATGCTTTTTCCCATACTCATTGTAGGCCTAGGACCTACAACCTGTTAAGCCAAGTGATCATGTAAAATGTGACCTTGAATGAAATTGGCTGTTCATATTGACAATCCCTAGCAAAAAAAGTAGGTATTGAGAAATACTACTTTTTGGAGTCCAAACTCAAGGTTTTTTCAAGGTTTTGAATAATTTGTTGATAGCTTGTATACAGTTATTAATTTTTGTAGTACCTAATTCACGTTTAATAAAATGCCTTCAAACACCTAGAGATCATCACAAAAATACAAAGTCTTCTGTTGCAGCAAGTGTCTTTTCGGCCTGTGGACGACAGTGGCGCCGAATTTTTTATATTTTTGGAAGATCCCTCGAAACCCTAATATTTTTCCAGGATGAAAGTATCCCATTGTTAATCCAGGCAATAAACTAACTGGATGCCAGATTTCATCCAAATCCGTCAAGCCGTTTTTGCGTGAAAGACATCCATCCATCCATCCTAACAAACTTTTGCTTTAGTTTTGGTTAGTATGATATGGTTATTATTTTTCCTTAATATGATTAACATAATATTGATTTTCTGTCAAATTTGGAACCGTGACTTCAACAGATTTACCACATTTGAGACAAATTCGCGTTATTAGTGATAACTTTCCACAATGTGTGCAGTTTTTGTTCGCAAACAATACAGCATCTGCCCCCGTGTCACGCCTATCACCGTGACGCGATAAAGTCATCAATTACGGATTAAAACGACCTATTTAGAAATATTTATTGTGATGCAGTTGTTGGATAATAAGATCAAAATTTTGCGTAAGTAGGTAATATTAATTAGTTCTATAGACAAGTGCTCTTTCGACAGTCGGACTCAATCTTCTCAGGATCGTCATCGTCATCTTGGCTTTTTTTCCGAAACCCTGGTAAATTTAAATATATAATGACGATCATAATAAGAGTTTCTTGTAGAAACCCAATTGATAAATAAAATTGGATTTGATTTTGATTTGATCTGTCTGTGCCATTGTAGCTCCCAAAATAGATGATAGACTAAATTATTTTAGCATGAAGTCACTCCATTGGCGGAAAAAGTTTCTGAGTCTGGTTTTTCTTTTTAAAATAGTTAACCAGAGCATTGATTGTCCGTCCCTCACATCAATGATTAGATTGAATACTCCAAAAACGTATGCTCGAGCACATAACATTAGACCGTTTCATATAAGATTCAGCAAAAATAAATATGGTAGCAATACACCGGTTTCTTGTGCTTTGAGTAATTATAACGACATTTTTCACAAGTGTGACATTGACATTTTTTCGAATAGAATTGGACAGTTTAAAAGAACTATATACAGTGTGCAATGAATGATTTTATTTTTTTAATTATGTTTTTTCTTATTTTCTTGTTTGACATTGTTTGACTAAGTATTTGATTTGATTTATTTGATTTAATTTTTTTTTCTCTTGCTGGTTTTGATTTGTAATTATGTGTAATTTGATTCATTTATAATATAATTTTATTATTCTCTGATAATGTTGTGCTTTCCTGTAATTTAAATTCATACTTGTAATGGTCCTTTCTGTGTGTTGTATGTTGTGTTTGAGTATGTCTTTAGTTGGTAAGCCTTTTAAATAAATAAATAAATAAATAAAAGGATGGACCGATTTTAATGAGGTTTTTTTAAACTTGACAGGATCGGAATTGTTCCTGGCTATATTGCGTGAGATTTGAATAGTAGGTAATTTATTTCAATTTAAAAATTAAATTCGTCTAGATTTACGTAACATTTAGGTAATTTAACATCTTTAAACATAGCGCCATTACATTTTTTATGTGAAAGGACTCATCCAAATAATATTAATTATTTTGTCTTTATATTTCCTGACAGTTTTCAAAAGCATTGCAAAAACATTCAGTTACTGAGTTGTCCGAGTTCAGCAGTCGATATGCCCGCCCTTACCGCCTGCTGCTACCAATCACAGCTTCCATCTCTCAATTCATACTAGCCGACCAATGACGCTTGAGAAACCTGGTGTTCCCCAACTCTACGGGGTTGTTTTCATCTCATGTTGCAAATTGAACCTTGTTGTTTCACTGTTAAGGTTGAAATTAAAAATATTTTGTAAAAATTAATTTCGATGAGCTATATATATTGTTGAAAATATTATATTTTGCTTTAGTATAACTGTGCGATCCTCTCGAGTTTCTGGTCTGCTATAGGGTTGTTTTGTTAAGTGTACCTTGTTTTAGTCTTACATTGGTCTTAACTTAGTAGTGGTTCAGTGGTGAAGCATTTTTCTTGTGAGGTGTTGACAACCGGTATCAAAATTCATTTCCCACTGATGTCCTACGGCAGCGAAACTCCGCACGTCTGGAGTAGCTCTGCGGTATGTAAAATTAACTAAAGATACAATATTTCGGTACCTACTTATATCATAGGTAGTAGGTACCTACTGCCTCATCACCTTAGCCGTAGGATGTCTACATGAGCTTCTCCCATAATATTCCAAAATCTCTCCTTAGATATGAACAAACTGCCTAAAAGAGTATAAAAAAGTATCAGGTTATATAATAGTTATAGTTTTTAGAAATTATTGAAATTGTCCTATTCCTTATTCCTGTCAACTAATTTGGTAGAAAAGCTTTAAATTTTTTAATATTAGTCTAAATTTCCTTCTTTATTACCTAACTAACTTTGATCCTTTACATTCCTTCTAATCTAATCTATACCTACATATAAAATCGTCTGTCCTGAATTACTATCAACGCACAGCCTTTTTTTTAATGTTGGGAACTCCTCTTGGATACCTGGCAGTGTACGGTACACTGCGGGGTTAAGTATGCCGGATTCGTACCGGCTAAAACACAACGATTTTCAGCCTAAAACTACTAAGTTTAGAAGAAAAAAATCTCTAGAGTAGAGTAGTAGTAAACAACGATCACCTTGCAAAGGATCACCGTAGCAGATAATTAGTTCTGTTTTGTCGGTGTGTGAGTAAGGGATGACAGAACTTTACTTCTTCCACATTATTCTTTATCATTTAGGGATACATTATTTATGGTTCAAGGATAAATTAATCCTGCTCCTATGCAAGCCCACATTAGGTCCCGTCAGGACATAGCAGAACTTATTACTCTTCCATCCTAAATCCTAGAGCCCTCGGTGTTACCAGAACAGAAATAATGGTTATTGATTATTCATTATTTATAATGTTATTATATTAACGTATTTATTTATGAATTTATACCTACCTATGTAAAACAATTACATTAACGTAAATAATATTTTCATAGTAGTACCTACTTATTTTTTAATATTTTTTTGTACCTAAACCTATTTTAGGAATATTTGTATTTAATTGTTTTTATCTATTGTTATTTTTTCTTATTTTTCTAATATAATACCTAAGTTGTAATGAATTTTTGTGTATACAAAATTATAACAGACCAAACAGTTTTAGTTTGTGAATTTAGGATACGACAATCCCTTTTATTATTGGGTAGTTTATTTTACGCTTTTATTGTCATAACATAAATAATTCTATTACCTATATAGTTTCAGAGTACATTTTGGTATTTGCAATAAATCACTTTACCTGGTTTTAATGTTTTGTTTGTAAATAGATAGGATAGTTGTAACCTCTGTAAAAATGTTATTATCTGAAATAAATGTAAATAAATAAACAGTTCTGCATAAAAAAACTTTACCTGGTTATTTTGGACCTTATTTAACCTATTTTTGACAAAATAATTTCATTATTTTCTAACAAATACATACACAATGTAATCAAGGTAAGGGGCCTCAGAATTCTATACTTAATTAATTTTTTAGGGCAGCGAGGTGTCACCGTACGGACCTCTTTGGGACGCACCTCCAGCGCCCGTTCCTTATCCAGACATCCTGGCGTTTCCACCGGCCGACTTGGGTAAGTTACCTTACCTACTAATAAAATAACAAATTCAAGTCGCATTGTTCTGTTTTACACTTTACAAGCAAGAAGACAGGTAATTTTTCCGATTTAGCGCTAGACGCTAGAAAGTTGGGTATTTATAATTTGAATTGTAACCTGTCTACAATGTTGTTAATTCTATCATGCTTCCAAAAATCCTATTTTTATTATTTACCTACCATAGATAATAGGTAGGTAACTAATTAGCTAGGTACCTACCTAAAAGGTAATTAATTAATTTTGGAAAATTGCTTGAGGAATTGTAGCCTTATTTCCAAAACTTCAAATAGAATCTACACATGAAATGAATGCGAGTAAGTACACATATCTTAAAATTGATAAACTCTGAAACTTGATAATAAGCAATAGTGAAATTGTACATAAATGTGTTTTTTTTTTAATTGTTGAAACTATAAACGCTGTCCATATTTAAAGCGAATAAAGCCACGAGACAGCTATAGGTAGCATGAAATAGTGAATATAATAATAACCTTTGAAGAGAGAGTAAATCGGCATTTACTTATTTTTAATTCGGACTTATATTCCTTACCTTAGAATAGTTATAGATATATTATTTTTTTCCATTTGCCTCTTCATACAGAACCTCCTCGGACTTTCTTTATGTTAAGGTCGGCACACAGGCTAACGGTAGGTGCAGCCGTTGTCTAGTTTCGCGTTTAGCAACACATTTTTATATTTATATGTAGTTGTAGATAGATATATTACATCAATTAATATATTTGTGAAGCAAATGAGTAAAAACAATAAGCATTAAAAGTTATATGATAAACAGTATGGTCGGCGGCAGGGTGCGGTGGTCGGGGTTCGGCGCGTGCGACGCCCGGCGGCAAAAAACCGCGCCGTCGTGTCGCGTCGGTAGCGCAGCGGCGCGCAGCGAACATTCGCGAACGACGGCGAATGTTCAATTTGAACGAGGCTTTCGATAAATTGAGGAGGAAGGTAAATTGTTAAAGATGGTAAAGAAAATTGTTAAATTGCCACCTATACTTAGGGTCTCTTTCACAAACTACAAGCGAATAATTATTAAATTATGCGCTCGGTTTAGTGCATCCTTCGATAGGCGTTTTTTTTATTATTTTCTTTTTAATGCAACTTTTACCGTACAAACAAAGGTAAATTATTCCCGGTGACAGGTGACTTTAAATGACGGTTAGCCTACTTGACAGATGAAGAAAGAGGCCCTTAGAGTAATATTTTTGAAATTGTTATTTTTTATGGAGGATTAAAGAAGGAAAATGTAAATTAGGTGTCAAAAAACAATATTTTGGTCTTGGTGACATTAAGTATAATTTCAAATCGTTTTTTTTCAAAAAAATTTTCATGTACCAGCCATTGTATTATAACTAGCTGATGCCCGCGACTTCGTCCGCGTTCTGGATGAAAGGTCCCAGACAACGTGTATGCAAAATTTCATGGTGATCGGTTTAGTAGTTTTTGGCTGAAAGAGTTACAAACATCCATACAAACTTTCGCATTTATAATATTAGTACGGATACATAATTTTCGATGACGATGTGTATACTTTTCGCCTATAGGTGCCCACATTTGCATATGAAAAACGTCTCTCTCGCATAGAGACCCTTCGCCTGGCCATCACATACATCAGTTTCATGTGTGAGCTGTTGCATGGATCTCCGCAGCCCCACCACGCACCGCACACTTCCTTGCACCCAAGACATGTATTCGAGTCAGAAGTGCCATGGTGTCCCTAATTTAAGTCACTTATTTCCTTGTATTAAAAAGATATCATATAATAATATATAAATATAATTTGTATGCGAATAACAACAAATCATAAATACAAAAACAACAAACTATAATAATATTTATTTATTTATTTATTTATTTATTTTTAAAAGGCTTACCAACTAAAGACATACTCAAACACAACATACAACACACAGAAAGGACCATTACAAGTATGAATTTAAATTACAGGAAAGCACAACATTATCAATGAATAATAAAATTATATTATAAATGAATCAAATTACACATAATTAAAAATCAAAACCAGCAAGAGAAAAAAAAATAAAAATTAAATCAAATAAATCAAATCAAATAGTCAAACAATGTCAAACAAGAAAATAAGAAAAAACAAGAAAAAACATAAATAAAAAAATCATTCATGGCACACTGTATATAGTTCTTTTAAACTGTCCAATTCTATTCGAAAAAATGTCAATGTCACACTTGTGAAAAATGTCGTTATAATTACTCAAAGCACAAGAAATCGGTGTATTGCTACCATATTTATTTTTGCTGAATCTTATATGAAACGGTCTAATGTTATGTGCTCGAGCATACGTTTTTGGAGTATTCAATCTAATCATTGATGTGAGGGACGGACAATCAATGCTCTGGTTAACTATTTTAAAAAGAAAAACCAGACTCAGAAACTTTTTCCGCCAATGGAGTGACTTCATGCTAAAGTAATTTAGTCTATCATCGTAGTTGTGGACTGAACGATGAATCCCCGAAAGAAAAGAGAGTCTCTTCAGAAACTTCTTTTGCACTCGCTCAATGCGCTGAATATTATTTTGATAATTTGGAAACCAAACAAGAGAACAATAGTCCACATTACTACACACCAATGCAAAATACAACGTTTTCAGTGCCGCCACTGACTTAAAGTCCCTAGTGTTACGAATAATAAATGCCAACATTCTGTGACACTTATTTATTGTTTTGTTTATATGAGTGATGAATCGCATCTCAGAGTCAACAACGATCCCCAAATCTCTTACCTCTGTTACAGTTTTTAATACATGGTTACCCAAATGATAGCTCGTGTCAAATTTCTTATGTTTACGTGAAAATTTGATGTGATAACACTTATCGACATTGAGCTCCATGGCATTGTATACGCACCAGGTGTTTATGGCATTAATATCATCCTGTAAGAGATTCTGATCTTCCCTAGAACTCACAAGTCTATAGAATTTTAAATCATCTGCATAAAGCGCAAAGTCACAGTTACGTATTGAATATTTAATGTCGTCTATGAACATGGTAAACAATATTGGTCCAAGATGCGATCCCTGCGGAACCCCTGAAGTAGGTGAGAATGGCCTAGATCTAAACCCATTTACAACAACTGTTGAAGTCCTGCCCATTAAATATGATCGGAACCAATTCAAGAGAGGCCCGTGAATACCAAAAACAGACTCAAGTTTGTGAAGGAGGATGAAATGGTCAACCCTGTCGAAGGCCTTGCTAAAGTCCGTATATATAGCGTCAATTTCAAGTCCCACACTCATGCAAGCAAGAGTTCCCTCAACAAAGCCGGCCAAATTAGTCAATGTGGATCTGCCCCTGACAAACCCATGCTGGAATTCTGTTATAGTTTGCTTAATATGCCAAGATAAATAGGGACATAATAGGGACTCAAAAACCTTTGCCAGTACTGGCAGTATGCTAATAGGCCTGTAATTACAGATGTTTGATTTATCACCAGATTTAGGGACAGGAGTTACATTAGTTTCTTTCCAGATTTCGGGAAATACACCCTCGTTTAGCGATCTATTATACAAAATATATAAAGGTCGAGCCAAAACACAAGCACATTCCCTAAAAAATATCGGAGGAATGCCGTCACTTCCCGATCCTTTGGTTATATTTAGGGTTTTTAAACATTTTTCAATTGCACATAGCGATAGGCAAATCCTACTCAAGCCCTGGCTATGTCCAATTTCTGGTAGGTGGTCAGTTAGATATGACTTTGCTATGGGACTGTATACAGAGGCAAAATTTTCTGCAAACAGATTACTTATGCTGATGCCGTCACAAGCAACTCTCCCTTTGAATGTCATGTTTTTTGGTATATTACTTAGGCATGTACGTTTATTTTTAATAAATGACCAGAAAAACTTTGGGTCTTTTATCACATTATTCTGTACATTAATTATGTATTGTGAGTATGAGTTGCTAATGATTTTACTTGATCTATCCTTTAAAATATTATATTCGTATTCATCATGCTTGTTTTTATATTTCTTCATCCTAATTCGACATTTTTCTTTTTCTTGTAGAATTTTAATTAAGCTTTTACTATACCAACACGGATACGATACTCGCGTTGATCTCAACAATGGGACGTTTTTGCATATAATGTTCCTGATTATACCATAAAATTTAGAAGTAGCAGAATCAACCGTTAAACATGACCCCAATTCGTCATCCCACCTTACAGCCCTCAAACAGTCCCTAATAACACCATAGTCTGCTTTGTAGTATTTAAATACGGGTTCTTTTTTATGTTTAAGTGTGATACAGTTGTCAAGGTCAAAAGAAACCTGCAAGGGAGGATGATAGTCATCGATTTTTGAAATGACATCACTTGACTTATCGACCCTAACCGGAACATGCAAGTTTGTCAGAACCAGATCCAGTATCCTGCCTTGTCCGTTTGTAATGCTATTATATTGTTTTAAATCATTACTTGATAAAAAATCTGCAAAGGTTAGTCCCAGACCATTAAGTCCGCAAACAGGATCCATGTGCAGAGAAGAGGGGCTCATCAACCAATCGATCAAAGCCAAATTAAAATCACCCATCAACAAAACCGACTCCAATCCTTCTATTACTTTGCTTGTTTTTTTAGTGTAGTATATCAGATTGTCTAGTTTTATAGGTGGGGGCAAGTAAGCGACACCTACGTGTAACTTTTTTGATTTGTTAAAATTAGTTAGTTTTAGATCCAATGTTATCCATAGATCTTCGCAATCAGTTTCGAAAGAGAAGTTTCTGTACGCATTGAAACATTTTTGCACCGCAATAAGAACTCCACCTCCATCTTTTTCTCTATTAAAAGCATTAGATTGTCGGTCCCTCCTAAATATTTGATATCTTTTGTCAAAAATTTCAGCATCAAATATTTTGTCATTTAGCCAAGTCTCAGTAATAACAATTATATTATAATTACATGAAAGTACATTTTTAAAAATGGATTGCAATTTACTACGCATGCCTCTAATATTTTGATAATAAATAGTCAAATTATTGAATTTTTAAAGAAAAAAGAAATTACACTCAACATTACAGTCCGCGAGATACACTATTTACGATCTACCTAAAGTTGTTTTAGACTATCCATGTGAGATATGATCTGTGCAGGCGATGTTTCGTCCTTTCTGATAAAAATTTTTCCGTTGCGTACCCATACAAATTTATATTTTTTCTCCTTAGCCGTTAATCTGGTAGCCGCATGCAGTGATTTATTGGCTCGGGTAAGATGCTCACTAACATAAATCGGACACTCCTTGTCCCCATAACCCAGAAGCTTTGAGTTAAGTTTATTCTTTGGATTATTTCTGTTATACAGCAACACCGCTCCCAATAAGTTGTCCCGTTTAATTTTGCTAGATAATTTGCATATGACAGCTCGAGGCTGTCTAGATGTTGAATTGAGTTTTTGAACTCGTGTGCACGATAAAATCTCACTCTCCGAGAGAGGGAAAGAGACCACTTTAGACAGATGCACAATAGCATTGACCAAATTCTCTTGTCTGTGTTCAGGCAAGCAATTAAGTTAGTGCTGCGGCTAATTAATATAGTGCTGACTTTTCATAATTTAATTTGCATTTAATCTTCTATTACTGTTTTCTGTAGACTACTTTATTTTACTTTTATTACAACTATACCATAAAATGTGCTTAAGAGGTACAGCAACTCAATACCAATAAGGCTGCTTTATTTTGTCTTTATTTTCTTTTAATAAAAATGGAAAATTAATAGTTTTTGTCGAGACTGTTCTTGGCGACATTTAAAGTTCCGCCGCCTTCTGCAACAGCCCTTCTAGCGGTTTTAGGACATGTTTACACGACCGCGCGGTACCGCGCGGATCTGGCCTTAATCTGATTCACTCCAACAACATTCATAGTATTTTGTGAGTTTTAACATATAAAAATACAAAAAAACAGATCATCCCTCCTTATAATATTAATAGATTATTATTGATTTAATTGTTAAGGTCTGGGCCTTTAGACAAGTGGCATTCACTCCGTAGCGATTCGATTCGAAAGAATAAAATGTATGGGATGTGTCACGTGATTTAGCGACGGCATATGTCAATCCCATACATTTTATTGTTTTCGAACTTTATTATCGTTTCGTTATCGTTTTAAATTGTTACTTTGACTAAGGCCCAGTTTCTACTTATGGTATTCGCTTAACCTTATCTTAACCCTTAATTCAAAATAGATATGTCATGCAATAAATACCTAAATATACTCAAAATGTTAATACTAATATTTATAAGTTTTTTTTACATATTAGTAATATTATAGTAGTTAGTAATTTATTTAAGATATTAATATATGTGTCTTCCATTAGGTTTAAGTAATTATATTCCCTTATTGTTAAATTTTATGTATCAATAACTATGTACTTAGAATATAATAAACAATTACAAAGTGCATTTTCGTGATTCATTTTGATTAAGTGGCTAATTTACTAATGACAACTAAATTAATTAATTAAATTGTTTGTAGTTGAAAAGTTTCCTGCTATGTTGTTTTGAGTTCAAAACGTAACCTAGTGTTGTCGGTATAAATGCTTATGTGGACGGTTCTGTTTTATTTATTAATTTAACATCGTATTATAGAGGCTCTCAACCATGAAGGCGTTTGGGACAATAATTGTAAGTATTTTTACCTTAGCTAAGGCCAATATCAAATTAAATTCAACATATTATAATTTAATTAAAATTAAGTATACTTACTTTGAAATTTGCATACTTACATGCATTAAGAATTATTTAATTCACTTTTGAAGCGATTCACTAATGATAACATAGACAATTTTCACGTAATTGTTTATTTGTTTCCAATATAAAATTGTTTTATGATGTAAATTTAAGATTCTTATATTAATTGATATTAAAGCAATATCAAAGTTGTGATATAATATAAAACAGGATACTGTGTTTGAAATTGGCACATATCTTGTGTGATTTCCTGAGAATTTTAAGTTAGGCAGCCTTACTATCGAAATTATCTTCAGATCTGTCTTCAGATAATAGTGATATTGCAATAGGTGATTGATAAAGATAGTTCAATATGGGTAAATTTACACTATATTATGTGAATGAGATAGAGAAACATGTTACAACTAACTTACATTCTAGAATGTCTAAAGGTAATGACGATTCGGAAATAGAAAATAATAAAATTTACAATAACGAACACAAAATAGGTAAAGAAAAACTTTCTTTATTTAAACAAGTGAAATAATTATTAAATTAGTACTTAAGAAAATAAATTTTACCATTGCACCCTAGTAGCACAGAATAGAAGACAATACAAAAATTCGTAAAAAATAAAAAATGAATCGAGACTTTAATTAATTTCTGAGACCATAAGTAAATATTTCCTTCTATTGTTATTTTGTTAT
Source organism: Synanthedon tipuliformis (assembly GCA_947623395.1). Lineage (NCBI taxonomy): Eukaryota > Metazoa > Arthropoda > Insecta > Lepidoptera > Sesiidae > Synanthedon > Synanthedon tipuliformis. The sequence goes on along the minus strand of OX392424.1, from coordinate 3,555,233 downwards.
TGTCACTACTCCTTACTGACCTTGTGTATTGATTTATATCTTCAAATATATCTTCAAATTAGTAATCACATAAACAATTTCTTTTCAGTTTGCAATATTATCTTGCATTTTAATGGCATTAGCAGATAACGAACAAACAATTGGAGAAAATTTCTTTGGTTTATTTAAAATACCAATACAAAGTAAAAATGCTTTACATAAAGACCAAAACCTTATATCGATTCCTGTGAATAGAATTAAAAAGACTAATAAAATTACCGAAACAACCAAAACAAAAGAAGGTTATAAAAGTCCATATTCATCAATAATAATTAGTAATATTAGAGATTATGTTAAAACACCGCAAAGAGGTCCTGCGTCTCTCTTACCGAAAAAGCCGCATAAAGAAGACTATACACATACCATAGTACCAGCTTCAGAACCTATTCTCAACAAGTATCCTACAATGTATACACCACTGATATGCAACGAACAAATTCCTTGTGTTCTAACACCAATAATGCTACAAATACTCACAATTCATGTACCATCAAAGCCTTTACCAGAGCTCATATATCAAAAAAATCCTACAAAACAAGAAGTTCATAAAAAACCTGTTTTACCAACACCATTTATTTATTGTTATAAACATTTAAGAAAAGACGGATCAGCAACCAATTATGAACTTGATAGAAAGGGAGATGTTATTGTATATGAAACTGTTGACAAGGTTACGTCACCACCTTACGTTTCAGAAGAAAATAATAAGCATTCTTTGGTGGACAGAATGAATAAAGGTTTTCACGAACACATCAATAGCAAGCAATATGAAAGTACTTCAGTAAATGTTGAAAATAATAAAGATACAATTTTGAAAAAGAACAGAATTAATAATAATATTGGGAAACACGAACACGCTACTGTTAAAGATGAAAATAAAATAAAAGGACAAACAAATATTGTAACATTAAAACCTGAATTATCTTGGATTGGTGATCCTATTGTAGTTCCTGATTTACCGAAGTATCAATCTACTAAATTAAGAGGAATAAATTCAAATATGGAATCTTTTGAAATCGAGCACGTTACCGATAAACAATGGCCTAGAGGAGATATTCCTGAAGAAAATATACTATGAGTTATTTACCTATATGATATTTTTAAAATTAAACAATTTTAATTAATGGCAAGTCTTTTATTGTTATTACTTAAAGCTATTCGGAATAATATTACAGTTAAAACACATTTATTATAGATCAAAATACATCTAGACACAAATTGTGCCTTCCTTACATACAATGTTCCCTACATTTTAAATTATTACAATTCTCGTGCATGTTGTTCACCTGTCTATGCTTGAATGCTATCTAAAATCCATTTCATATACTTAGAAACGTCTGTGTAGACTCCAGGGTAGGCAAGGCCACATTTTTTAGGCCCAAAAGACACGAGACCATATTGTATGAAACGTTTTAGATTGTTATATGTTCCCTCCAACATTAATGGGCCACCAGAGTCGCCTTTGCACGAATCACGTCCAACTTCTCCAGCACATATGTTGTTATCGTTCACTATGTCATTGTTCCTGTATAACATAAAATTAATGATTGATTAATGACTTTAATTTTAAATGAACTATTTTAATACCTATCTACGAGTATATTACAGGTTAGGTCTATTACAATTAATAAATGTCATGTGATGACATTATAACATTTTAATTAAGTACAATTTAAAACTGTAACTTAGAAATAAATACTAAAAACATGCATGGTTTAATAAAGAATTTATAAGATATAGACAACAAAAAAATAATAGACCGGACCGCAAAGAAAAAGGGTATTATTAATGAAAATAAGACTAATATTCTTAAATTTTGTCTTTATTTCATAAAAGCTAGGTCAGGTTTTGAAGATATTAAAAAAATTCTAACCGACGCTTCCTTTGCGGTTCAGTATCTATGTTTTAATATAATTTTACATAAAAAAAACTCACTTGTTATAAAAGTTTCTGCATTCTTGTTTACTATAGACGGGAACATTGACCTTGAGAAGCATCGTTGACGCCTGTCTTTCCTCAGTCACTCCCCATCCGGCCACAATAGCGCTTTCGTTAGCCAAATTGCGGGCTCGATGTGAACTCTTCACTGGCAGGCAAATTGTAGCTGCGTTTTCTGTCAATTAAATACAAGAGTATTAATAATAATATTATTAATAATATACCTATATTGTATTCATATAATAATACATTATTAGAAAGTTATGTAAGTATATTAACTAAGAAAAAAATAAACTACTTACTATATTAATAAACTTCCAATAAACTTTATTATATTACAGTTTTTTTTTAAAAAAACTTACTTATTTCATCCGAAAATCGAATAGGCCTCTTCAGACGAAGCAAAGCGATGTCATTTCTACCAGTTGACGGATCATAATCTTCGTGAATGATTTCTTTTTCCACTCTCCTGTCCTGAAATTATTGTAAGTAAACAACGAGTTAAAAACAATTTTATTTAAACTTATATATATTATTTAGATATATTTAACCCAATAACTTAATTTAATAATTAATTTATCAACAATTAATTTCATGTGTAATTTATATTTTTACAATTTACTGCAATTACTGCAATTTTCTACAAAATATGCATATGGAAAATTAATTAAACTAATATCTAGAAAATAAAAACTACCCTATCTTTTAAGTTGGACCACATTATACATAGTTAGGAAGTTTTATCAAAATCGGTTCAGTAGTTTAGGAGTTTTATATTTTATAACGTGACACTAAATTTTTATATTATAGAGATTATATTGTACTCGTATGTTAAGGTTGTCAGATGATCCACTTAGATGGACTCCCTTGCCAAGCAATTACCTTTTAATTTTAACATTACCTGAAGATAGTCTTCGCAGTCTCGCTTCGGAGCAACTCCTATACAATCGGTAGTGGTGTTTGTTGTATGCTCTCCAACTCTAATGCCAGCTATCTTCTTGTTCCTAACGCAATGTGCTGCCGTCAGTACGTAGTTCTCATTAATCAAACTGCCACCGCATCCAAATCTGAACCCTAATCCTGATGGAGAAAAGGTTATTTGAGTAACTACGTTTTATAATATTCTTTAAAAATTCGGAATTGTTGCTTATGTTTTATGGGACTTTTTTTTATTGATATGGATTTGCTTTTGCCAACAACCAGCTGTAAAGGATGAGGCCTATATGATGGAGCGAGCTCATCCAGAAAATCTTACCACACTTGTGGTAAGATTTTCTGGATGAGCTAAGATTTTAAGATTTTTAAGATTTTAAGATTTTTGTGTTAAGATTGTCAGCGTCTCCACAAGTAGCCTGCCGCCTCTTTTAGTAAAATTTAAAGGTAGTTCATCCATTCATTTAGAACTGATAAAGTAAATAGGAAGAATACACATATTCTACCACATACCAAATATAAAAATATCAAAGTGAAGAAAATAGGAAAAACCTAAAGACAACTAAAAAAAAAATCAAAATTTTGGTAATTTTGTAAGTCGCCGCCGGATTTTGGTACAGTTTTCAACTATTTACCGAAAAGAGCAATAAACGACGAAGTTTTGTCGTGTTACAGTGTTTTTAACCAAACTCCTCCGAAACGGCTTGATTGATTTTTATAAAAATTGTGTATAAGAATTTAATTTTTTTAGTACAAAACAACGTTTGCTGGTTTGATCAGCTAGTGTAAGTATATAATTTCTAGAAAAGAAAATACATCCGTGCGAGGCAAGCAACAATTAATAAATATAACAACCGGTGTTTTTGTATGTGTACGTATGTACAGTTTCAGTACATACTTGTATCGAAGCCAATAAGCACCATCCATGGAAACTCATAAAGTCCTGCGACTGTTCCACCAATGATTCGGTTCGGATCCATCTTCCCGCATTTTTCTGGCAGTAAGGATAGATTTGGGTGTCTCTCCAATTCCTTGTCTTCTGGTGATGCGAAATCTGAACAGCAAACCTGTAATGAAAAGACCACAAAAATAATAAATAACCTAATATTTCAAATGTAACAAGACTTACTCAAAAACTAACTATCATTGTCATTAAGAGTCATTCTGACGAGAAGTTGGTTTTTAATATAGAGAATGTATATAGCTATACTAATATTATAAAGCTGAAGAGTTTGTTTGTTTGTTTGTTTGAACGCGCTAATCTCAGGAACTACTGGTTCAAATTGAAAAATTCTTTTTGTGTTGGATAGATCATTTATCGAGGAAGGCTTTAGGCTATATAACATCACGTTGCGACTAATAGGAGCTAAGAAACAGTCGAAAATGTGAAAAAAACGGGGAAAATTATTCATCTTTGAGGGCTTCCGTTGCGTGCGCTGCGAAAACCGTTCGAGATACCCAAATGATTCCCAAAATAACTATTCCACGCGGACGAAGCCGCGAGCACCAGCTAGTGTTGTATAAATATGGAAATAGAAATATTGGTTTTTATTATAGAAAACAGAATCAAATCGTTATTTAAAGAAACAAAGAAGAATTTTATTCACTGAACGCAACACAAAGACACAAAAATAATACAAAAATAAGAAGACAGCAATTAATAGTCGAATTATTTATGTGAATTAACTAGTTAACTAAAATAATCCTTTTATTTTACAGTGAAGATATAAAGAAATATCCATTTTGTTTATTTGCTTTGCGAAAGACAAGCTTTTATAGGCTAAATTACCTGTTCAAAAACATTCCGTCGCTACCGTTACTAAAAGGCGAACCTCATACAAATGGTCAAAAATGACTTTTTTATATAGAAATGCTCAATTTTTCGAGATCTATCTTGTCACAAAATTTCAAAGCTCTAAGTAAGCAAATAACGAACTTAAGTTACGACGTATCTCAAAATTTCTTCTGGGAGTCTCCACAAAGTGGTGTAGTCATGGAAGTAGGTATGGATTTTTTTACTGCCACTAGAATTTTGCAACAACTGATGTTTCAATAATAATTATTTGTTCATGGAAAAACAAACTGATTGATATGTTTGAGTTATTACTTCATTGATATGCAAACATAAAGCAAATACAATAAAGGTAAAGTAAAATATTAAAACAATTTAATATTTTATTATTACTTATTAAAATATTAATTTAACAATTTAATATTTTACTTTATTAACAATTAAAGTTACTTATATATAAATAAAAAAATATAATTTAAACAATTAGGAAAATGGGAGTATTCCGGTTACGGTGAATGAAGGTCAACCTCGCAATAAATAAAAATAACTTGTTCTTAAAACATTTGCTATTGTATAAAAAATTTTGCATTAAAGCGTTTGAATAAATTTTTATGATGTAGGTGTACGTTCCCATCGTAAGGATAATAGCGAATAACGAGGAAAACTTGATAAGATAAATTAATTATTAAAAAAAATTGCTTATGTTTTTTTTATGTAAAAGTTGACAGGTATGCTAAAACCGTCCATGCTTGATGATAAGTGGAAATGATAGCATTTTGTTTTTTTTTTTTATTAGAGACTAGCTGGTACCCGCGACTTCGTCCGCGTTGAAAAAGCAATATATCGCCTGACATCGTTATTGCTATTATTAGCCAGGAGTTAGTTTTCTTAATTTTAGATAATCCCTCGTGAGCAGTAATTTTTTTCTGGATGAAAGCTACCCTATGTCCCTATGTTGGTGTCCCATACAACGTGTAGGTATGGAAAATTTCAGGTAAGTTTGTTTACTCTAAGTAAGTCTTTGCTTACATGACAATGGTAAGCGATAACTTAACATAAAATGTTATGAATTTTTAAGTACCTTAGGTAAGCCACTACCATCGATTCCACACAATGCTCCTCTTACTAGTTGCGCCGCCGTGCTATCCATTTTGCTGGCCTTCTCCACAGCCCTTGGACATTGTTGTATTTCTTGACAATCGTCGCATGTTCCTATAACAAAATAAAAACAATATTAAGTATTTTTCAAATTTTATAAAAGTTAATTTTTTAATGTCACAAATCTCACAAGCAAAAAGCACAATAATAAACTAATTCACGTTGTATTGTTAATTATTATATCTTTACATAGTATAAAACAAAGTCGCTTTTTCTGTCCCTATGTCCCTTTGTATGCTTAGATCTTTAAAACTACGCAACGGATTTTAATGCGGTTTTCACTAATGGGTAGAGTGGTTCTCGAGGAAGGTTTATAAGTACCTAAGTTACGCGGGCGAAGTCGCGGGCAGCAGCTAGTAATTTATAAATCTTGAAACTTTTTTATTATTATTTATTTACAATATAACACATTAATTCGATATATCTGTTCAATTTTGATTATTGATTATTAATTGATTATTGACATAAAAACCTTATTGACACCAATCTAAATTTCTTATAAACAATGGTAATGTTTCGCAGTCATTTGGGCAGCCCGTCTGGCGGCAATAAGGGAATGAGTTAAAGGATGCCAGAGTCCATTTCCCTATCCCTTGCCAATCCCTTATCCTTAATCGTTGCTTGTGTTATAGGCGACTGTAGCCACCTGCCATCAAGTGGACTGTCAGCACAGGCAGACAGCTGTCGACTTAACATAAAAATAATAATAAATTTTGCTCTCGATAGATGGCGCAATCAGAGTCTTGGAATTAGCTCGTTAACAACGAATGAAAAGAAAAGCTAAATTGTCAACAAAAGAGCTAACTGTACATTTATCTTAAAAATAATTTGACCTTTAATTATTAAAAAAATGCACATAAAAGTCATAATTACTTGATTGAGAAAACACCTCACTGCATGAAACAAGCACTATTAAAAACGATATATGTTTTAAAATCATTGTTTTAATTTATTTACTTATTTTAAATTAAATTCTATACGTATGTTTACTGTGGGCGAAACATGTTCCGTGACTGCGAACATAAGCTGCGTAATATCCTCAATATATATAAAAGTTGGATTTTCCTTCAACTTTAGTATAGGTATTACCATACGTATAGATAGGTCACTTTAAGTAGTGATGTGCACTTCTTTTTAACGTTAACGTTAAGTCCGTTAACGTTGACGGATGATTCATTTGTCATACATGTATTGCTGATAATTATATCGCTTAATATCTCATCTACAAATTAACATTTTAAAATAATTAATTATGTGGTTATTATAATTTTTAGTTAAAATTAATAAACCCGATTAATTTTTTTCGGCGCACGACTGTTGACGACGGTGGGGCTGCTCAATTTTTTCCATATACATGACGTGTAATACCTACGCAAAATTTAATGGTGATCGGTTCAGTAGCTAAGCAGTAATAAGTGTATCAAATAAACAAATAAACACAATTTCGCATTTAGGGGTATAATATTAGTTAGTATACATGTGAAATAAATTAAGATGCGTCGATACTTGTTACTCAACAGTCAACACTGTTAGTCAACACTAACAGTGATTACTGTTAAAATCCTAACCCTATTTCAACTGTTCTCTTTCTTTCTTACATACATTATTTTTACATTGTTGTAAATAATGTTAGATGGTAAAAATGCATAATTATATTAATGATTAGCTGCTGCACGCGACTTCGCCCGCGTAACTTTATAAAATATACCCTATGTCCTTTCTGGTGTCCCAGACAAAATTTCATGCTGATCAGTTCAGTAGTTTTTGCGTGAAAGAGTTAAAAACATCCATACATACATCCATACAAACTTTCGCATTTATAATATTAAGTACGGATGGTCAAAAATAAAGGCTAACCGCCCGAAATTTCAGTCCAAAATATTTAGTAGTAGTTATATTATGCTAAAAAACTATTGGGAAATTACCGGCTGCGAAATTGGATAACCTTTTCCAGAGTTGACTCTGGTCTGTACTTACGGAAATAAATATAGTGCAAACGTGTTTTTTTGTTATAAGAGATTATCAACTTTTAAAAAATTTTGCTATTAAAATTATTGTAATAATAAAGAGAAATAATATTTACCTTTCCATGATAACCCCTTTCGCGGATAAGTCTGTCATACTCTGCAGTAGATCTACTTGGATATTTTTTGTCCAACCTGTTGTATCGTAGAACTAATAGATCTTTTTGGATTGACCCCATATATTTCTTCATCCAAATTCTGAATTTGAAAATAACCCAGTATTTCTACTCTGCGACAAATTCTATTTAAAACTCTTTCTATTCTATTTAATTATTATGATAAAAAATATTATTACCTACCTACTTATCTCCGGGCAATTCCAGGTCACGCTGTTATAAGTTTGACATCATAAGTTGCGTTTGGGCTTATCCCAGACGCAGAATAAATTATTTTTAAGTATAATTTTTCATTCATTGAATAGGTACCTTAGATTGCTGGCATGTTGTGGGCTTAAATTTGGCTTATTAAGACAGTCATTGGATTAAGGGATTCACAAAGGCGAATGACATTGACGATTTGACCTTCACCGATATGACCTTTAGAATGTTTATATATATCATACTAATTCCGCACCAAAAACACAAACGTAATCCACACCTCAACGCAGTCTCTGAGACACTGTAGCTCCATATATTTAGAGTTCCGAGGCGGCGGAAACAATTCAACAGGCCTGATAAATGTGGTTTTTTGTACTTTTCATTAAAACTACATTAAAAAAAAAAAATCCATACATTTTTTCTAAATGATATTGACTTATTATTCGGTGTAGGAATCATTTGCGCGCAATAAACCGTTTTCGCAACAAATTTCAATATAAGTCAAATTCTTCTTATGTTATAACTTTTATTGTGGGGTTTCTTCTACTTCTATGGAAATTCTAAACAATAAAATTTGTTCTTCACATGTTTAAGTATAACATATATTTTTTTCAAACCAATTGCATTGACAGTTTCTTCTAACAATTTTTTTTTAAAATGCAAATTTTTAGGATTGGCGTGTGTTTACACCTTAAGATTATTGTTTACGGTAAATCCAAAACTATATTTACACCAGTATTATAAGTGAAAATATTAGGTTTTTTTTACTCAAAAACTGCATTATTTTATCTACTTACATAGTTTTTTAAAGATACATTATTGATAAGTAATATGAGTTGTATTTTTTTTAAAAAATACAGATTTTATGAAAATTACATTACAGTAATGTAATTTTCGCTCTCACCGCGGCTTACTTTTTCCCTTTTAAGCATTATATACCCGAAGTTAATTTTAAACGAAAGGTCCGATCTGAATAATTTAAAGAGGTTATAATATAATCAACCTTGATTATAAAACTATTTATAAGTTATAACTATATTTATAAGGATAGATAACGTGATATGAACAAAAAACTATTTTTGAAACTATAATAACTGCTTATAATAACTACTTGTAATAGCCTCGCGAACTTTTTTGGGTAATTATGAGTACCTACTATAAACATGACTATTTATTATGTATTTACCTACATTATTTTACGTATCATCAATAGTTTTCGCAGCGTACGCTAAATAGTGACTTTTTAGGCAAAAAATTTAGAAACTTTGTGTTAGGTAGTGTACATTATTGTAATTTTTTTAGGAATCTCCAATATTAAAAATAAAATAAAATACAGCCTACGTTACTTGATGATACTTCAAAACAGTTTTTGAGTTTACTCATTACAAACAAACATTGAAACATACAAGCAATATTTTTTTTTTCTTTTTAATATAATTTAAAAAAAATATAATTTAAATATAAAATAATAATTAATTGATTAATAATTAATTATTTAATTTTAATTTTTTATTTTAATTTAAATATTTTTTAATTTTTTTTTGTGTAGAAATTTAAATAACAACCTTTTCAAGGTACAAGTTTTATTTATGTTCGATAATAAGGAAAACCAAGTTCATGGATCAGCATAATAAAGAACGTAGTGCAGTTAGATAACATAATTGTTTACTGTGACCTTATTGCTTTATTTTGTACCTAAGTAATAACTACTTAGCTATATGTATATACTTACACGTGATTAGCAAAATGTTTATTTAAACTTTATTTATTAAAATTAATTAGTGCAAATGTGGTTTTCCTGTGTTGTACTTTAAAAAATATGTCATATTTAATTAGAAATTCAGTATTTACCTATATACCTAAGGAAGGAGCCCGAAGCAATGATTGATTGAGTCATTCGTTACTGGCGTGTGCTTTGTTTAGTGACGTAATAATATGTGTAATGACGTGGTTAATTACCTTCATCGGACCATCACCGTCATTACCATCATTTTTTTTGTTCCTCCATTTTTTAATTTTTTTTATTAAAAGGTTCACAAAACTGGTATACAATTCAATTTACAAGCAAAAAGATAAACAAGAATATACAAATATAGCAATTGATTCGGAATGTGACCTACTACATGTGAACATAACATACAAAAATAAAAACATACTGGACAGTTACACAAGACAAACAATAAATAACAATTAAGTATAAAGTTATTGTACACATTTATGAATTGATCTGCTTGCCAAGACCTCAGTCCTTAGTCCTTGTCTGCCATCAGTCCTTGACTATAATCAGATGTGTTATCTGGTCATTAGACAGTGTGAGTGCCCTCTCCATCGAGAAGACTGTTTTGTTTCTTCTGTGTGCGTGTGTTTGCATTACATTATTTTGTGGAGCTCCATTATATCATGTCTTTTAAGGTGTCTGTGGTAGCCCTGATCAATAAGTTGCGCCGTCAGTTCGTTTGGGTGTGTGGACAGTCGATTCAAGTGTGATTCCCACTGGACTACAGCCAGGTTCAGTGGTCAACAGCCAGAAAAATTAGATTTTTACGTTTTTTGGAGCAATTTCTTTCATTTTTTCTGTTCACATACTTCGCTGAAGGAGAATATTTAAAAAAATAAAATAAAATTAAAATTTGCCTAATAAAATTGGTCCAGCCGTTCTTCAGTTTTGCTCTTAGCCAAACAAATTTAGCGATTCGTTTTTATTTAGTAGATTTTAAATGTTTATTTGTGTATAGATTTTAGATGAATTTGAATATATAAAACAAAGAAGCAGTGGATAAACCCGCATGGATTTTTGGCCAGCCCTGCTTAAAATAGGACTCACTTGCAGGGTTGCATCTTGAATCTTGAATTGCAGTGGTCTATGTTTAAAACTGATTAATGTATAAATGTATAAAAAAAGTGCGCAATTAGATTCTTGATATTGCCTCAATAATAAAAATATATACTTAATATGAAGAATGAAGTTCTCATCGTACCATATTATGAGTCATGTCGATATCACATAACATGAGTAAGAAAAGCTGTCTTATAGCAGTCCAGCTATAAGTGTGAGATCATCCGAAGCCCCTTAATTCGCTTAATATTCCAACTTTATACAATTTCCCAATGACTGTTAATAAATAATAAATAATAAAATAAATATCTTCACACATTCCACATACATAATATCTATAAATATAAATCAATGTAAGTATGTTTGTTTTCTATAGACTCCAAGCCCGAGCAAGAACCTATATAAGAATTGCATAACAAGCGGAGTAGGGGTGGGTCACTAGTTTTAGCATAACTAATTAATATGTTTTTATGTATTTTTTTTAAATTTAGAACTAGTCACACGCGCCAGCCCATTCTGATTTTGAACTTAATAAATTTAACTTAATAAACTTAATAAATAATCAGATAAATTTGTATTTTTATCATTTAAATGTACCGAACAAATATTATACTTAATATAAATTCGTGGGTGCCGAGATGGGAATAAACCCATCTATGGGGCCTTAAGTCAAAGTAACAATTGGAAATGTATGGGATTGACATATGTCGTCGCTAAATCACGTGACACATCCCATACATTTTATTCTTTCGAATCGAATCGCTACGGAGCGAGTGCTACTTGTCTAAAGGCCGAGGTTGTATTAACTACTGGAGCTATTTGCTCGCAGAGATACTATTTCGTTGATTAATCCCAAACTAAGCAACAGTTAATAATAATATTGAACAAATAAATCACAGTTGAAAAATTATTAATAGTTTATAATAATATATGGGCACATATATAAATACGTTCTTAACACAACGTTCATATTAGTGTTTAATTAGGCGCTGTGATAAAATATTGTGTGGTGAGGTGTGGTGTATGTGCATAGCGGTTTATTTTATTAATTAAGAAAAGGAAAATGGTTGGCAAATTAATAACAATTATTTTGTTGTTGAAGCTTCAATGTGAATTATCGCTACAATTACAGAGTAAGTAACATTTTCATTAAGGTTGTTTTTTTAACGCCCGACTTAAAAGGTGAATTTGTGTGTTTGTCTGTGGCATTATATCTCCCAAACGAATTGACCAATTTTGATAAAGTTTTTTTCATTTGAAAGGTGACGTTATCGAAATGGTTCCAACATATAATTAATGAAGATAAGTTCAAGATAAGATCATCAATTCATTTCCTATATATCGAAGGGATCTCACTAACTTCCACAGTTTTAATTGATTTGAAAATATTCAATACTTATTGATCATATATTTTTGTCTTTAACTCACTTAATTTCATCTTTAACTTACTTAACTTAAATTTCATCTTACCTTATCTGGATGAATCATTTTCTATGTAATTTCCCTCTATAGCCTGTCTTATTATAACATAGCAGTTGCCCGCGACTTCGTCCGGGTTCAAAAAGTTATATAGCCTTTCTCGATAAATGGACTATCCAATCCAACACAAAAAGAAATTTTCAATTCGAACCAGTAGTTCCTGAGATTAACGCGTTCAACCAAACAAACAAATAAACTTTTCAGCTTTATAATATTAGTATAGATTTACATAGTAAGTATAAAACAAAGTCGCTTCCCGCCGGTTTTCACTAATGAAAGAGCGAAAGTAAGAAGGTTTTTATATATAATTTGCAGAACAAATCTGTGCGAAGCTAGTTATTTTTTATATGTATACTGGCTGGTGCCCGAGACTTTGTCCGCGTTCTGGACGAAAGGTACCCTATGTCCTTTCTGGTGTCCCAGACAACGTGTATGCAAAATTTCATGGTGATCGGTTCAGTAGTTTTTGCGTGAAAGAATTACAAACATCCTGCATCCATCCATACAAACTTTCGCATTTATAATATTAAAATGAAATTAGTACGGAAGTACTGATGTAGCACGCAGCGCCATCTAGGGAATTCTGTTTGAAACAATGTAGCACTCTACTTCGAATAGTGGAGAAAGGTTATCATAGTTACACCGTGTTTTGATAGATGGCGCTACATATTTAGTTAATTAAATAAAAGCTGCTGCTCGCAAATTCGCCCACGTAACTTTGTGAATCATATACTAAAACCTTCCTCGAGAACCACTTTATCCATTAGTGGAAACCGCATTAAAATCCGTTGCGTAGTTTTAAAGATCTAAGCATACATAGGGACAGACAGACCGACAGACAGACAGACGCGGCGGAGGACTTTGTTTTATAATATGTAGTGTTAAGATAGCAACATTTTATGCTAAAGTATAAAGAATAACATGAACTTTGTTAATTTTAGGAACATGTGACGATTGTAAGCTAATAAGTTTTTGTCCTGGTGCTGCTGAAGCAAGGTCAACAAATACTTACAGCTATGTTATCAAAATGAGGAACGCGTTTTGCGGTTATTCCCCGGACTCGTATCATCCCATGGTAAGTGGAGTTTGAGAGTAGCAAATAGAAATAACAAATAATGATAATATGACTAATGTATATAGGTATTATTAACATAAATCTACTAAGTGCACAACTGTAGATTTCGCATGCCATACAATACAAAACACTACGAATTTTATGGAGAATATGCGTATCATATGCATAGAGCATGCACTCTGTCATCTGTCATTTAAAACCAACCAAAAAAATTTGTCATTTATAGAAAATGTGACTTTACGTCAACACATTGGAGTTTAAAATCAATAGTAGAACTTGTGGTCGTTACTACCTTTTACCATCGACGCGCGAAGGCAAGATTCCGCTATGATTCCGTTTTAGGCGTAGGTATTTTTTATGTGCCGCTTTGGCATTTCATCACCAAAATCAGCTTGGTACTTATAAAACCAAGTCTGCTTGGTACTTATAATTTTTTTTTTCAGATATGTTGTTCCGATTTTGAGCAACCATCCGGACCTGGAACATCTAGTGTTCCACCTTCAAACAGACAAGAGCGGTCAACTTCCACTTCACCTAGCGTAGTTAAGCGACTCTCCCCAGGAAAAACCGGATACAGTTATATTTCGAATGCAATAGACGTAGAGGAGGATAATATTGATCAACATCCAAACCTCCGTCTATTACCGGAAAAGTGTGGGAAAACTGATGAAAAGAGAATAGTAGGCGGTTCCGTTGCTGGTCTATACGAATTTCCATGGATAGTGCTCATAGCTTACACTAAGGGTGCAGGTAATATAAATAAGTATATGAAAGTAATATAGTAATAATAAGAAAGGAAAATAATATGTATCATGTAAGCTATTCAGGCTATCTGCTCTTCAAGCTGCTCATCCACTTATTTAGTCTTAATTAAATCTTTTTTTTTTAAAATTTCTGTCTTACCTTAAAAGGGGTAAATTTTTAAAACAGTAAAGGATGTTGTCATTGGTTTAAAAAGTTTTTCCTATGTATGCCTATTTTTAAAATCGGCCCAGTAGTGTTTGTTTTTTTCATTACAAAAAAAAATCTCTTTATAATATTTTTTGTATAGATGAAACTATATTTTTTAGGTAAAGGATTCACATATGAATGCAGCGGTACATTAATCAATGAAAGATATGTCCTAACTGCTGCTCACTGTGTCAAAGGAAAGAAAGTGGCTGGTGTTAGAGTAGGCGAATACAATTTGAAGACAGAAGAAGATTGTGTCGGGGTCGCTCCGCAAAGAACCTGCGAGAGTTTAATACAGGTTAGCTGTTTAAGAGGTTTTATACACTTACTTAAGTCGCTCAGAAAATTTTTATAGAGGCTTCTGTCTTTATGGAAGGGCAAATGTCTTTATGGAAAGCAAATGGGTAATTTAGCCTGAATTAAGAACATCCTAGGCTTGAATTAAGACATTAAATAAGTTATAACGCCTGACATAGTGACATCATTATCAGTGTGACCAACTTTCGGGAGCCTAATATTTTTCCACATTCAAAGTAATAATCTATTTTCGTTAGAGTTAATATTGATGTTTTTTTTTATTATCTACTTAGTTATTTTATTTAATTCTATTTTATATATTATACGAAATAAAGCTTCGGTCCCCTAGGCAGGGTCCCAAGCATGCTGGCTGCCTGACTGCATTAGCTCGGGCAACAGGTTAGCATTGCCATACCACTAGGTAATGCAGCCAGCATGCTTGGGACCCCGCCTAGGGGACCGAAGCTTTATATTGTACTCTGCGTTCTGGATGAAAGGTACCCTATGTTCTTCTGGTGTCCCAGACAACGTGTATGCAAAATTTCATGGTGATCGGTTCAGTAGTTTTTGCGTGAAAGCGTAACAAAGAAACAAACAAACTCACATTCACATTTATAATATATTAGTAAGGATAAGGATAATATGTAAATATGTTGATGTTGATGTTAATGTGAACATTAATGTTAATATGTAATATTTCCTAACTGAAGTATGTGTTCCAGGACAGACGTTTAGAAAACATAACAGTACACAAAGATTACTTGGGTCTGGGAGAGGCGAAAGGTCATGACATTGCTCTCTTACGTCTTTTCCGTCCGATAACTATGAACGATACGATCAGTAAGTAATTACCTTGTTATGTGTAAATATAGAACAATGTTTTATTAGTATAAATTTTTGCATTTCACTCCGAAATTAATATTGCACAAATCTGTCTGTCCATTTGTTTAGTATTGTTAAGTAATAAATAAGCATTCATCGTTTTATATGTCCAGCTTGTGGACATACATTTTATTTTACATTTGTTACCTTTTCTATGTCTTCTATGTGCTTATCTTTGATCTGGACTATTTTGCGCTTGATATAATAATTAATATACAAGCTTACCTACTTACTTATATTCTTAAAATTTCAACTCCGTGCGAAGCCGGAGTCGGGTCGCTAGTATGTAATAAATATGGGTAATTACTATATAAATATATTTGTGATAATTTTCTGGACTTTCCGTCACTTTACGGTAATAGGCAATGATTTTAAGATGCTTATCAAACGCTATTGTCTTAGAACGGATGTAAATAATATGTAAACAGTATGTAGGTAATAATATAATATAAAATCTTCGCGTATTAAAAAAAATTAAGTGCATATACCTAATATAATCAAACATTTTTCAGAAAATGCTGCAACAGTCTGTCTCCCAACAACAAGTGAACTTCAGAACCGTGATGTTTCCCATCAAGAATCGACCGTTGCTGGCTGGGGAGTGAACGATTATAGACGCCTTTCGAAAGTGCTACGTAAGGTTAATGTCAGTGTTTACAGCCCCGAAGAGTGTCGCGAACACAGTAACATTAAAGACGTAGTCGAAGACTATATGACAGTACTTTGTGCTGGTGAAGTTGGTAAAGACTCTTGTTACGGTGACTCCGGTTCGCCATTGATGATAGAAAGCAGTTATCCCAGTGGTAGCAGCATGAAACGGTACGTCCAATACGGGATCGTTTCATACGGTCCGTCCGAATGTGGTATCGGACAACCTGGCATTTATACGGATGTCACCAAGTATATGAAATGGATTTTGGATAATATACAAGAATAGGGAAAGAATAAAGGATAAAGGAAGTAGCTGTAGTATTCGGGTTATGTAAGCTGTTGCACGCGAGTTCGCCTGTGTAACTTTATAAAATATAGCATGTGTTACACGCTGATAACGTAGTTGCTATCGGTGAAAAAATTTTCAAAATAGGTCCAAGCAGTTTTTGTTTTTGAGTTTATTTATGACAAACTTACAAATCTTCTCTCTTTATAATATTAGTATAGATTAAGAATTTAAAAAAACAATAAATATTTATTCTATTTATTGATGTTCTAAATAAAACTTGTGGGGTTGAATATCAGCATACTCCTATATCAAAATTTATTTCATTGTATTTGATTTTACATCCAACGCATCTAAAAGTAATGTAGCTATTATGGTAAATAGACCAGAGTAAAATGAAAGTCATATAAAAGCATATTCTTTATTATACCGCGTTTGAGATTTGAGTGTGTCAATGTGTGTGTGTGTAAATGATATAATGATGACAAAATGAAACAAAACAACTTCAATGAGTTTTATTTAATGTTTAAAATAACATAATTTTTCTTATTACTTACATTAAATAATTTCTTATAGTAATTTGTCTGTACATTGATTGTTTTACTTAAAACATTAATTAGAAACTACTTAGCAAAAACAGTGAATGTTTTTCAGTCGTTTTATATAGAAATAAAAAAGATCGGCTTCGTGATAATAATTCTAATTCTGCCTATAAATTTGTATGAGATATTCGTCAAAACTCACTAAACTCGCTGGGACTTGTCGGGGTGCTGTTAGCTACATATGCTGTTAGCTGTTAGAATACCTATGTAATTTTTGATCTAAGAGATCAACACAAGTGTTCAAATTAAGTACTTACATTAAATAAAAATGTTCTTGTGGTTTGTCGGTTGGTAGAAGTTACACAAAGAGACAAAATTATATTTTATGATATCATAAACATTTTAGCTATTTCCACAATCACTGGTTCTTATAATACAACTAGTTGACGCAAACGTTGTTTTGCCAAAAAATAAATAAAAAATAAACGACCCTTAACATTTAGGGGTATGAAAAATAAATGTTGGTTCCAGACTTACCCGATAAGCACACAAAATTTCATCAAAATCGGTCCAGCCGTTTCGGAGGAGTTTGGCAACAAACACTGCGACACGAGAATTTTATATATTAGATTTAAAATAATATCTACATCTTCATCAAAACAAGAAAATATAAAGTACAACTTCTATTTTGTTGATAAATTGCTTTGAAAATTTTCGCGTAAAATTAATTATCTAGGCTATTGGAAACATTATCTATAGATATATTATAATTACCTATATTCGTACGAAGGTATTTGGAAAGAGCTTCGTTTTGGCAGTTTGGGTCGTGTAAGTACTAGGTGTACCCACTCAGTTTATTACTGAGAGTAATTAAAATATTATATTTACTTTTAATGCCATTCATAAAATTGTCAACAAGTACCTAACTCTGTAAACAAATACACCAAGCACAAAGTTTTCACTCATACTAAAGTCCTAAAAGGAATTCAAGCTCTATTCGTAGAATTTCTTGTTAATATTGTAAATGATAGTTCAGTTTTTATAATGTGTCCACCAAAAAAAAATATCTTCTGTCAAAATAACAAAGAAACAAATATATAAATATTTATTTTTAACCTACACTTTTGACGTGAATTACGCTTAAGACTCTTTCAATGTTTAATCTGCTATGCTGATCTTAACATTTAGTTTGGTCATAATACTGGAACAATAATAAATAGAGTAAATTGTGGACTTCCAGAAATAAAAGTAATTTATGCAATTCTCTACACTTTTACACATTTCAGACAACAGCAACATTTGGTTAAATCTTTAAATTGTCACACACAATTGGCTTTGCAATGTCAGCACATATTGGTGGAGCTTAAGAATTTCAAACCGCGCTTTCTCTGTGTAAAGTGAGCGTAACGTCAGGCGGTGGTGCGTCACGTCGTGGCTTTCGACGTCGGTCGACTAGCGGCAATCCTCCAATCCCACCCACACTCGCTCCCATCACCAAACTCCTTTCCACTCCCGCTCCCACGACGGAGGACAGCTCAGATCCGCTGCACTCCGAATAACCACTGCTGCATGATCTAACACTGCAGGCTGCATGGACTTTTTGTTCTAAATAAAATACATTGTAGATTAAATTATATTAGCCTTCATATTAGTCTAAAGTAAAGCCAAGGAGACAAAGCAAACAATGTGAACAAACCAGACCCGTACCAAGTTATACGACATCACGATATCGAATGATTTTGTATCTCTGTCCTTTTCACTCGCACGTAAAAATGACATAAACGATTGACGCTATATCTGTCTCATGGTACACTACAGCGAAAGCGATTTTGACAATACTTGGACACCTTTTCATGAATAGTTGCGCTAATAGATAAAATTACTAGTAAAAATACGTGTTAACTATTTATTAAGTATATTAAAAAATGTTATGAACACCTGAAAGTTTGTTTTTATATTCTTTGCGTTGTCTCCGTGGCCTAGACTATTTAGTCTTCATAAAACCTTTTTGCATTGAAATATATCTTCAATAGCAAATCTTTAATAGCTGATACACAGTGCTCATGTTTTCTGTAAAGACCAAAAAACATACTTACTAACCTCCGATAGCGTCGAAGTAGTCTCTGGCGACTTCGTCGAGCTGGAGGACTTGTATGACGGGCGGAGGAGGTTTGGCACGGCGACGGGCGGCGCGTACCGCCAACGCTGACGTAGCCACAAAAACCACCACGAGCAACACAGCGCCTGCTGATATGCCTACATCACGCGACAGGAATACTGCGAGGAAACATGTCGACTGTAAAAACTTAATTAAATATTAATAAAAATGTCTTTTCTTGCATATGAGAATCTGAAATTGGAGAAGAATAGTGATGGAAGCTCCATCGAGTAGATTTATTATTAAGCGTGTGATGCATACTTCAGATGCAAAGGCAAAGGTGAGAAAATTCAACTAGTTACCGTCAGATGGCGCTGAACAATGTAAAACAATTAAATACAAAAAGTACTTACGATGCCACCAAGGTGGCGCTGCTTCATATAATAAAGTATTCGTAGGTCTTAGAAGCAAAGCCCGTGAGCAACCATATCTATTGCAAGCCGATGCGCCTGCCTCATCGCCCTCCCGTAGGGTTCCCACAGCCCCCCTCACCAGCCATGTATTGGGCCCTCCCCCTGGTTCTTTTGCAGTGACCGCGCCACCCGAAGCTAAAGCTTGTCCTCCGCCAAAGCCCATTGAGGCCCGCCTCGTAAGGACAAGGGACGCGTTAGAGGTGGACATTCTCCACACTGACACCTCGTAATGTGTTGCATTTTCCACTGGAATTATTATTTTCTTAATTAATTATAATCGTATTAAGTAATTTTTTTTGTGACATAAAATCAGTTATTTTTGTATATTGTATAAGTATATTCCTGATATATAAGTCAGCGAACTTGCAGCAGCTGTAGCGTTGCATGTGTTATAATAGGCTATGGCTACCATAATGTGGATCGTAGCGCACTACGAATACGAATATCTTTCAATTTAACCTTTACAATGAAAAGGGCATCACCATTATCTCAGCGGCATGACATCTACTGCTGGATATATGCCTCCCCCCCATAATTGTCCAATAGGACCGGTCAGACGCAACCTGGATCCACCGTCAATCGCGGAAAAATAGGTACAAGTATTTACCTGGTATGCACCTGACTTGAAACTCCTCATATTCATAAGCAAGATCACATTGCGTTGGTTGCGGAGGTCGCAAATGATCTAGATTTATTGTACTTTTGCAAGGTTCTTCCTGAGAGGCTATGCCGTTTCCAGCTTCGCAAGTAACTGCTAAATGGGTGACTAATGGACCGGTGATTTGTCCTAACGGCAGATTAGGTGATCCTGTCGTTAGTTGTTGCATATCGAATCCAGCCGGTTGGATGTGCCAGAAAAATGTATCGGGCGCTGGCAATGCACGTATATTACAATGTATACTTTCTTTAACTAATGTCACGCCGTGGCCAGCACATTCTGGAGGGTCTGGAAAACATAGAGGTGAAACTGTGAGGTTCGCATGAAATAAACAATATTACATGCTAAAGTAGCAGAAAATAACGAGAAAAATAATTAAAAAAAGAAAGATCTTATAATTTTTTTTAAGAAGACCTTAAATGAAAAAAGTGAAAAAAGTGAAGTCTTAAAGTGAAGACTATGTATGTATTTAAAAAACTATGTTTAAAATTAATAAATAAAAGCAAAAATACAATAAAAACAAAAAAATACACAGTAAATTAAATTATTCATTTTTTTGTTTGACTATTTTTGAAATAAACTCGAAGAGAATTACAATTTGATTTTAATTATTGGTACATACACTACCTATCGAAGGTAACAATTTATTAGAATGGCAATACTTGTTTATTGATTTGAAATCAACACATTTTTAGGTACAAAAAGTTTTTTTTTCAGCACGATAAAGCATAATATTTTATTTTCAGAATGTTATTTACTTGATATACGTATAACCAATGACGTATAACTAAATACATGACGATCTAAGTAGGTACAGTAAAATAATATCTTTTCTAGATATACTTGTAATCGGATCTAACTGTTTATGAAGGATGAGTACTAACATAATACTGTAATGGATATTTGTTCAGCTCTTGTCTCGCCAATGCTATTAGCAGCCGCGCACGAGTACCTTCCGCTGTGGACCCTAGTTGCCTCCTCGACCACTAAGTGCTGCGAATGAATTTTATCACCCCAAGCGCCACCGGCCTTTATTTCACTATCCTAAAAACAATCACAATATTAGAAATTTTTCAACGCATTGAGATATTTTCACACGTACGCACACACACACACACACACACATACACACACGCACGCACGCACGCACGCACGCACACAACACACTCGCACGCACGCACACAACACACTCGCACGCACGCTCACAAATTGCTCATACCCTACCCCAGATCTCTCCCTCATGGTTTAGAATTAATAATTAAAAAGTAACTTAGGTAGTAATACCAGTAATACTGTGTCTATAAAATAAAATAAAATAAATAAAAATAAAACACTTAGTATAAATCTTAGGTAGACTTCCATAGACGTCCATGTGAAGCAATAGAAAGTATGGTAGTACTTTAGTATGCTGTGGTACTACCATAGGATAAAGTATAAACGACATACGCAAATTGTTAAGTCTTTTTAGATAAATCAGGTTTTCTTACAATGTTTGAAAACATCTACAAAACTCAAAGGTGCTGGCTTGACCTGTGTATCTAGCTTGTGACCTTTGCCTATTTAGGTATAATAAATAAGATTATTACTCACATTAAAATACCATATAAAAGTTTGTGCACTCGGATTGGCCTTCACTTCACATTCTAAATGTAACGGGTCCAGCTCGACCACTTCATTCAGGTTTCCATCGCCAACTCTTGAAATTTCTACTAGGGGACTAACTGAAAATAAAATCACCAAGTTACTTAGTTGAGCCTGCGGTATATTCTTAAAACTATAAAAGTACTTTCTGAGATACATGTACTATACATGTTTTTTTTAAGAAGTGTATTTAATTATTTTAAATTTTATGAAATACATTACTTGTGCCTGAATAAAAAAATGCAGTCACTTCATATTTTTTTGTAAACAGATTAGGATTTCTCTGCATTTATCTCTTCAAAAACGACTTCAACTACATACGGGATGGAAATAATTTTTTTTTTCTATTTTTTTTTTTCAAAATTTTACATAACACAAACGAATAAGATTCATTTTTGTCTACGTACAAATTTCAAAAAAGTCGCTTCAATGATTTAGCGGTGATAATAGATATATATTATATAATTGTTTTTTGAGTAGTTGAACTCACAATTTTAGATATTAACAGTACCTACTCACACTTCAGTGGTATTTAACCAAAATATGTTGGTATTCGAATTTAGAAGATTGCAACATGAAAAGCTTCAAAGTAAGGATAAAACACCAAGCTTTTCGATTTATCTGCCAATACATCGGCTTTCGAATGTCAATTTAGATCAGCTTAAGACAAGTTCCAAACAAACGGGTGGATTTTAACTTTCCGTCTCGACGAGTTCAGGAATAAATCGAATTTGTCGTGACTTGATTGTGTAAGCGACTGTTTTACAGTCAAATATTATTTTAACCACGAAGAAATATTATTAATAAGAGAAGAGATAATAAGAATTCTTTTTTTTATAAATACAATATTTTTTTTATATTGATAGAACTCTATGATAAACGCTGATAATGCAAAGGTACAAGTCGAGCTAAGTTGTAAATTTTTAACGAGAATTATTTTAATATTTTTTAAATAATAGAAAATTCTGATCTGTTTTATTATGTTTTAATACTTAAATTTTAATATTTTTAAAAAGAAAAAATATCTCGAGTGTTTTTTCCAAGAGCGCCATTAATATTAAGTATGAATTAAAAGTTTGTTAAATTTACCGATAAACTACTGAATATAATATTTGTGTTACGGCAATATTGTACGGAGAAGTCTTGAAACCTTGGAAAGTATTTTATTTTACCCTCTTAAGGGAGAAAAGGGCATTACAGTTAACATTTTCATACAATTATTAGCTTGTGCCCGCGACTTCGTCTGCGTAACTTTATAAAAATATAGCTTATGTTACCCGCTGATAATATAACAGTGAAAGAATTTTTCAAATCGGTTCAGTAGTTTTTGCGTGAAAGCGTAACAAACAAACAAACAAACTCACATTTACATTTATAATATTAGTAAGAATTGTGTAATAAAATTTGATCATAAGCCTGTGTTTCTCTATAACTAGTTACTAGATGTAGGCCTTTCCCAAGGCTCACCACCGTGCAGTCGCATCCAGCCGCTTCCTGCGAAGTCCTAGTACCTGGCTACAGATTTATATTAGATAGACTAGATTTCAACTTACAAGTAACATTAAGTTTAATAAGGTCAGCCTTTGATCCTCGACTCGGTGCCATGGCTGGGTTTGTAGCTACACACGCGAGGGTTGCTTGATTGTCACTAACTGAAGGTGTCAGCTCCAAAAACGATACTGCCACTCCCGTAACATTGCTCCAACTCTGATAAATGAATTTAAAAGAAAAGCAAATAAGATTGGTTGGTACACTGTGTTTCGCAATTATAGGTAAACGTGGTTACTGTGATCAGTTTCGTATCAGTGACTCAGTGACCACGTTTTAACAGAATTGCAGGGTGTATTTATTTTTGTTTTATTCTATTATTCATTCTAAATTCACAACTCTCAATAATTTGATTGTTAAGCAAGTAATAATGGACTTTACAATTGTACAATTGACTAACAAACAAAACAAGAAAAATATGAATAATTAAAATTGTAAAACTAAATATAGTGAATGAAAAAATACCGCACACACATAATTGCCAGTGTGTCAATTGATAAAAGAATAAATAAAAATGTTATATAATTTAAACAGAACAAAGTCCATTTCCCATTCCTATCTTGTCGCTTACCCTTTCTGTTATCAAGAGGGAAGGGCTGCCGCCTGCCGCTGTCTGTCTGTCCCTATGATAGATTGGTTCTCGAGGAAGGTTTTAGTATATAATTTACCTACAAAGTTACGCGGGCGAAGTCGCGGGCAGCAGCTAGTTTAAATATAAAATCGTCCTGGCAAGTACCTGATTGCTGTGATGAGTTAAGTGCCTGCGATCCAGCCACCAGGCAAGGTCAGGAGCGGGATACGAGCCTCGCGCTATGCACTGTACTACGGCTGTTCGTCCAGCTTGCACTGAGCTCTCTCCCGTGCCAGATACTAAATAAATTGACACGTCTTGGGCGGGTACTGAAAAATGCATACAAAAATAAAACATTTGGAAAGAAAGAAAGAAAGAAAGAAAGAAAAAATTTGGCACTAAAAAACACTGAAATATGGAGTAAACCAATATATATGAAGATTTTCAACAATAAACATTTAAATAATCGGATCGTAAAATGTTCTTCGTCGGATCGTTTATTCTTCCAGTCAAATATTATAAAGAGAAAACATTAAATTTGTATATTTGTTTGTAATGATTAAACTCGTTCTTGAGTTTAATCATTAATCATTACTGGATTTAAAAAATCTTTCACATAATATAGAAAGCCACGTAATCAGCGAGTAACATAAGCTATAATTATGTATGTATAAAGTTACGCGAAGGAAATCGGGTGCTACAGCTAGTAGCTAATAATTTACAGAATTTCAACTATATTATTATTATTAATTTTATTATTAGTATGGAATTCCTTTGTCAGGGTTTGTACACCTATTGATAATATAGGTACATATTATCAATAGATTTAGTCATAGTAGCATATATTACAAACCTTTAAAAGCAAGTAGGTATATACTTACAAAACAATTCTATATTCAAATAGGCAGCAATGGGTTGTCTAAGATTGGTGTTCGACGCCCTGCAAGACAGAGACGCGGCGTTTTCTCGGGTCAGTGGTAAGAACAATTCGTTTTCTTTCACTCTTGGGATATCACTTTCGCCGTCAGAAGCATCGACCAAAGTGTCACCGGAGTACCAACTGATTCTGGGAGGTGGCCGACCTGTTCCAAACAAAAACTTAATTAGAAAATATCTTAACTTTTTTTTTAACGGAAGCCCACCGTGAAATTTTAGGGTTTTTTAGTACTATTTGTAGTTTTCAGAGCATACGATTCAGGGACATCTTTTTTTAATTTTTTTTATGTAGGTATATGTCGTGGGAAGATCTTAGAATTGGGCAGATCGTAAAGTATGAAATCAAACATCTTTCACCAAAAGTCAAAAATACTTAGGTGCGACGAGGAGCGAAGCGAAGCAAAGCGAGGAGGAGCGTGTTAGGTTTACATGGAAATAAATTTGGGGAGCCGAGCGAAGCGGAGCGCGCGACCCTCTCAGTTTTAACAGAAATATGATCCGCCCAGGAATATCACGATATGCCAAATTAAACGATGTGCCGACGACATATATACCTATTAATAGAGATTAATAACGATACATATTTACTAAGCTCAAGTCATTTGGACTTAAGTAATTTGATCCCGTAGACCAACTGCTTTCAATTTTAATGAGACAATGTAAATATTATTAAGATGACTTTTTATGTATTATAATAATTAAATAAATAAAAATAAATAACAGAAGTTAAGAGTCAGACATCTTTAATAGAGAATATTCAGCTTTCGCTATACAAACGCTAGCACAGAACATAATATTATAATAATAAACCACTGCACCAACTAATTGTGAGTTTTGTTGGCATTAAATACTAAAAAAAATATAGTAAAATTCCTTAAAATTTTAAAGGACAAGGCATTAAGATAACATAAACACAGATAAAATTACATTAACAATTAGGAAAGGCTCTTACCTCCAATTACGAGGCAACTCAACACAAGGGTGTCCCCTTCGTGGTAAGGGCCGATTTTGTTCTCAACCTTATTGCCGAACTCGTCGAGGAAGAAAGGTTGACTCGGCAACACTTAAACACAGTTGTTGAGATAAAACATCTTGTACAGAACATTGGGCAAATCCGAAGACTCAAACAATATAAAGGCGAGTAAGGTGCTATTAAATAAAATTACTCAAAAAAAAAATTGAGGTGTATAAACATATGAAGTGTTTTTCGTAATGTAACAGTCGCCATATTATTAAAATTATATACTAACAGGGCTTAATATTGAGACCAAGCTGCTGAGACTACTTGATCAGATCAAGGTTACTTAGTCATGCAAATACCACTGAATAAAAATATTAGGTAAAAAATACATGACAATTCGCCCGTCGGACGGGCGGGCGAGTTGTCCATTAACTCGAAATAACAGTATACCAAATTTCACGTAACGTTCCACGGTTGCCATAACAAAGGTCAACGTATGGAAAATATGTTTTTTTTTTTAAATCGGTTTCGGTTGGATTTTTGGGAAAAAAAGTAGGTATATGAGATTCCTCTTCTGTAAAAATACAGCCACACAAACCAACATAATATTTTTATATATAAATATAGCTAACAACAATCCCGATCACGTTAGTTATGTTCTACCGATTTAAACACTGCAATGGTTTCGTATATTAACTTAGTAAACACAGTGGAAAAAATAATAGAAATTAAAATTAATTTGACTGACGGACAAATGAAAAAAATAAAATCAAACAACACCACCGACAGGTTATAAAACAAACACCAGTCACATGGATAGAATCAAGCGGTTTGTTTTCGTAACACGTTACCGAATTCCGACGAGATTCATATGAAATAAATTATTTCGACTTTATGTTAATATAATCAGTAACGTTGTTTTATTAACATATTGCCAAAATTATAAATAACAAACATTTAAGAAAAATATTTTATACGATTAAATCTCTTGTCGGATCTGTTACTATGAGGGTTTAGTGTTGATTTAAAGTAGGTATTGTTCGTTTGGGTGTCTTAGAATAAAATATGGCCTGCGAGTTCTAGTTGTAAAGTAAATGGTATCGAAAAACCCGTTGGATAAGTGGTTAGGGTGCTTGCATTAACTTTCTGTCTCAGGGGTCTCCAGTTCGATTCTGCCAGGCTCAACTTTGGAAATGAACAAAGTTGACTGGTCTAAATTCGTACAGTAGTGACAGAGCACGCTGCATTTCGCATTCATTTTGGCAACCGGTCTGGTGAGTGAGTAAGGGATGCCAAAGCCCTCCCCCCCCCCCCTCCATACAAAATCACACCTCGATGGCGGTTTTGCAACTTTAGAGGAGGAGGGTCGACTCGCCGCTGCGGCCCTCGAGGCCGAGGGGGCGAATGACGAAAAGGGGGATAGGCCCTATCTCTTACCAATCCCTTGCATTAAGATGCAGGCGCACTTGTTCTTGCGCCCTATCAGGCGTTAATGCAAGCACCCCGGACCACTTATTTTGAAAGGACTTTTTACTCTTTTGAAAGGTCCCAAGAAACTTTGGAATACTGAGTTAATTACCTGAAGCATAACATTTAAAGAAAAGTATTTCTTACCAACAACAGTCAAATTGACTCCGACGTTCCTGGTTTGGGAGAGCATAAAATCCACGCGACAATGATAGATCGCTTGGTCGTCTTCTCTCAGTGAAGTTACTGTAAGTGTCGTGGGCTGTTGCTGTACGTTTGCATTTAATCTACCCGTAGTGTTAAATGTATCGTTCGACCATTCGGTCTCGATGCGGGCGTCGAAACTGAAAGTTTTATCATCATAGTTTAAAACCGTCAAGCTCGTTGCCGTCAGTTACGACGCGACTCGGAAATTGGGATGTTGTGGCCTGTAAGTTCTAGATGTCAGGGGTTAAAACACAATATGACTTTAGTTTTATTCATTTATTTAAAAAAAAAATACACTAACAAAGTGAAAACTAGACACCAGTAAGTTCAAAATAAGTATCACCTCATCAAAGTGAGTTAATATCAAAAATAAATTTAAAATGTATATACTTTTATTTTTGATAGATATTCTCATCTAGTATTTTGACACCAATATAGAAAATTGTACCAAAATAAATGTATGCATATTTTATTTGTAATATTTTATTAAAAATAAAATAAAATAAACATATGAGATTGCAAGCCAGATACTAAATTCTCAATTCTAAAATTAAATTTGAAACTAAAATTCTAAACTCACGTTCAACCACTTATAGTTACTTATGCACACATATTACGAACTAGGAAGACCCTGTGAAAATTATTTATGCAAAGGTTATCGAGCTTATATGTATGTACCTGTAAATTGGAGAATTATCCTTGTACCAAACTAGGAGCATAAGCTTATCATTTTCAAATGCTGCACTGGAATCGCAATGAAAGGTAGTGTTGCCTCCCTCCAACGCTTCCTGGTTAGATATTGGTCCTGGAAAAAAATTGATGAATTCAATTCAGCGAAAAATAGTAACGGAAATTATCTTTTCCGGTGGTAATCACCGCTCGGGGCTACCTTTTAACGAGACTAAGCAATCAAAGAGAAAATTTATATAAAAAATTTGGATCGTAAGCAAAAATTGGACGGAAAATTCCATGACCCAATAAAATCAGGCGGACAGGGAAGGACTGATTGAAAGTTATTATTATAAGGTTAGCAATTTGAATTTTTTTTTTGACTAAAATTCGAAGTCGATATTAAATGTCAATTAGTAAGAGTATAAATTTACCGGTCATTAGGTACCTACTTTGCTTTAAATTATTCAATTCGTTACAAGGAGCCAAAATTTTTTTTAAGTTGTAACCTCAGACTAAATCTATACTTTACTAAGGGTGGGTTGCATCGTAGCACGGTTAAAGTAAAAGTTAACGTCAAATTGTCACTAACAATAACCCTGACTTTAACAGTTTCTGCGAAACGCGTTGCACCGCCATATTTGTAAGCTTAGTTAAAGTTACCAGGGTCGCCAGTCTAATGAGTTGTAATTTACCTCAGAATCGTTGTGGGAAATTTTTTTGGATATTACAACACTAAAAATACACTCATTACATAGAGTAACTTATATATTTACTCATATTTTCGAGCTGTCATTAATGTCATTTCTATAATTTGAATTTTGATCTGACACGTAACGTAAACTAAACTACAAAATAAATTCAGATCCGTAACCATAATTTTATCAAAAGTTGTGATTATAGTTATTATTTATCATATTAACGTTTAAACATGGAAGAAAACGTATTTCACGTCCGAACAAAGTAAGTACCAACTTATTATATTGGCCGTAATGTGACAAAGGTTTTTTTTTGTAGGAAAATAATTTTGTAGTTTATATTATGCTAACTTATTTCGTGTTAATTAGAAGACGGGTGGATAGTTTTGATAGTATTTCACATGTAGAATTGTTTCTCAACCCGTACAATAACAAAAGGCAACAAGTCATGTTTATATTTCTGGAACTCAATTGTTATCTTACCTGACCTAACATGCTTGTGATTTGCCTGTTGCAGGGAACGAAGTGTAAATTTTACCAAAGGAGAAATGGGTTGACTACAAATGTTAATAACTAAGCACCAGAACATTCTATTTTGTAAAAAAACAGATAGTATTAGTACTAAGCAAAAAGAAAGTGTGTGGAATGTTATTCATTGCGAATTTAATGCATTGGGAGATACTCCGCGCACTGTAAAGCAGCTCAAATATAAATGAGAATTTGAAGAAGACTGCCAGGAAGGTATGCTTATTTATATTGACATAAATATTTTATTTAAGTACATAGTGCTTTCTAATATTTTATTCAAAATACATATATATACACCTTTACGTTTGCAGGAGGCTAGCAAGGAACGTCAGGAGATGCTCCGCACTGGTGGAGGGCCGCCGCCACGTCCACCTAACCCGGACGATGCTAGTGCTGGAGATTGGCTGAGAACTATGATGCCAATGTCAATAGATGGCAATAAGTCAATAAGTGGCGATGACACCATCACAGTTGTAGTGGTTGATGACCATATGGCTGAGGAGTCTCATCTTACAAAGAAGGTATTTATATATTGCATTGAAATACAGAACATAATATATGCATAATATATAAAGGATAATGTAATTATGTATGTACTTAATTAGTACTGCAGTAACAATTCTACTCGCACACGGTGTCTTAGACCGATAGTTGATCTTGTCAGGTTTATTGTGGTTATATACTTATGCTTTAAGTAAATGGGTTTTAATTTAAAGAAGAGGTTATAATTGAAATAAGAAAAACAGAAAAAAAACATTCTTTATTTGATAGAAAGAGTCTTTTAAACCAACCTCACTGTCACTGCTGTCTTATAGTTTTGTTTGTCGGTTCGAGAGATCAATGCGTGAGTAAACAAAAATAAAAGAACCCCATAATCAATATTGTTACTTATTTTACAGATTTCTGATAACGAAACAATGCCGGCAAATGCAAATGAGGCCTCTGGTAATAAAGAGAAGAGGGAGTTCGACGCAAGTACACCGTACAGTTCACTTAAACAACACATATCATCACCACTAAAACGTAATGATTAACAATCATGAATACTAAATCATGTATGTACCTAAAGGTGTGTAAATAAATCTAATGGGCTTTACTTATTAACAGGTTCAGCAAAGAAACAAAAAACTGCAGAGCATTATAAGGCCAACATCGTCCGCCAGTTGCTGCAGGAAAAAAAGTTAGCCATTATGGATGGCCTGCAGGAGCTGGAGCTCAAAAAAATCAGCGAATCCATCAGGCACAGCCAGGAGCTGCATGAACAGACGATACGCCATCAAGAGGAGCGACATAGATTAGAAATTGAGAAATTGCATTTGGACATAAAAATATTGAAAAAAAATTTAGAATTCTAAATTTAATTTTTTTTTTCAATATTTTTATGTCCAAATGCAATAAAAAACTAGTTTTTTATATGTTCAGGTCGGCAAACAGGCCGACGGTCCATTTGATGGTAGTGGCTACCGTCGCCTATCTATAACACAAGTGTCACACAGGAGCTGAATGTGCTACCGACTACAGTAGGATTAAGGATAAGGGATTGGGAAGGGATAGGGAAATGTGCTCTGGCATCCCTTACTCACTCACTAAAACACTACAGCACACATGCTGTTATTTTATGCTGGTCTTCTGTAAACTAGTTTAATTAAATGAAAAACATATATTTAAAAAGTTATTGTTTATTATTTCCTCATATGCGTTAGGACATAGTATTATTAATGTAAGTTTGACATATATTTTCATAAAGGCCAACTCAACTGAATGTACTACTGTTCTTACGGGTTAGATCATTTAAGTGGTGGGGTTTTTTTTAAGAAAAAAGGCTATATTTATTATCACCGGGAAGACCTACAATTTGTGAAAATGTTAATAGTAAAGCGAAGTGTAAAAGTCTCAAGTGTATTGTTGAGTATAAGGAAAACCAGGTTGTATCTTTCTTTAATATAATATTACAACGTTTATTTATTTTAATCAATTAATCAGTAATTTACCTCTTGGCGTATTGGTGGTTATTTTCTCTGATGTAAAACGATAAAACGATACTGAGTAATAAATGTACTTTTGCCTTAATCTGTTGAAATTGTTTTATTGAAGACTGAACGCTCACCCGTTCCTAGAGCTAGAAGCTAGAGATAAAAAAAATTCAGGTTGAAGTTGAAATACTGGAAAAAAAAATGAACTCCGTTATCATCAAACATAATTATTTTTTTATTTTTTTGTTACTTAACACAATCATATAAACAATAAAAAAAGTATTCAAAATATTTTGTATATGTGTATTATTTATGGACCATGTACAAATGTTGATAATAGAATGTGGTATATAAGGTATGTCCGCAACAATCAAATTATTGATAATAACAAAATAAAACAAGTGGTTGTGAATGGCCATTTATATATTATTACTTTTGCTAGTAAAATAACTTTACATGCCTAGGCCATAAACCTATATTATCACTTTACCTCTACCTTATTTCAGGGAGCTTGTTATCTAATTACCATAATTGGGCTTATGCATAAGATACCCTAGTCTAGCACTCATAAACTAAACATATACTACTTATAATACACATACTAATTTTAATTTACCAAAATATTTATTAATCTACGAAAATGTACCTAAATATTAATTACAGTATACACTTATTGTAATCCACCGAAATAATTATTAATCAATGTGTCCCTATTATGAGCATTGTTTGTGCTTTGTGTATAACAATCTTCTTCATCAGATGAATCTGAGGAAAGATCATCACTGTCATTCGGTGATGATGGCATTGGGTCTCTGAATTTTTTAGACATGTTGTGAAGCACAGCCATGGCAACGATAGCGCATTGAGCCCTTATTGGGTTTGTACGTAGTTTCCATGTTAAAGCAGGAAACCTTTTTTTCCAGCAGCCAAATGTTCGTTCTACAACATTTCTAGTCCGTATGTGGCTTTCATTGTAAAGCTGTTCGGCTCCTGTGATAGGATTACGCAGAGGTGTGAGCAGATACGGTTTCACAGCATAGCCTTTATCCCCCAGTAACCAAAAACCTGTAAACTCGCCATATTCTAGTCGTCCTTTAATCACACTGCTATTAAATATATGACTGTCATGACTGCTTCCTGGCCATCGTGCTACAATATTTGTTATATACATCTCTGCATTTGTGATTACTTGTACATTTAATGAGAAAACATGTTTCCTATTCCTATATGTTTCTGCATCTGTCCCACCTGGAGATTTTATTGGAATATGGGTGCAGTCTATAGTTCCTATTACTTTAGGAAAGGCAGAAATTTCATAAAATTTTTTGGCCTCCACTTCCATTTCTTGGATATTTTGAGGCATTGACACCCACTCTGGTCTAAGCCCGGCAATGGCTCTACTCACTCTATGTATTATTCTACACACACTGGATTTATGAACACCTGCAGCATCCCCTATGCAGCGTTGAAATGAGCCACTTGCATAGAATTCTAGAGCCATCACTACTTGTTGCTCTGGAGTTATTGCACAATTTCTGAAAAAAATATAGGAATCATAATCAGCATAACAGGTTAGGTACAGATTCGTATCATATTATTGAGAAAACTATAGATGTTAATGTTTATTTGTAATAGAGTATCTTGTTTATTTGTATTTAATGTATCGAGTAAATCCGATCAAAAATAAAGATTTCTATAAAAATTGGTATCCTGCTTTTTGTAGGTACCTAAATCTACAGTTTTATTTTTATACTAGCTGGTGCCCGCGACTTCGACCGCGTTCTGGATGATTATTTCTGGTGTCCCAGGCAACATGTGTGCAAAATTACATGGTGATCGGTTCAGTAGTTTTTGGGTGAAAGCGTAACAAACACATTCACATTTATAATATTAGTAAGGATAGATAGGCACTTACTTCATGGTTCGAGTTTTCAGCAAGGGTCCTAAATGAGCAGCCAGCGATCGAGCGAAGCCCTTGGAAATACGAAATCTGTCTAAAAATTCGCGATCATCTCGAAATCTATCAATTCGAGGTTGATAAATTTTTTTCTTTCGCATTTCGGCCACTATATTGTCACTGTCTTCATCAGAAGATTCAGAAGAACTAGATTCCCATAGAATATCACGGAGTAAAGACATGGTATTAAGTAATTATCAATACTTTCACACAAAACAAAATATTTCTTCACAAAGTTTGTAGGTTATCCTGAAGATGACAGTTGATATAACCATAACAATAACTTTAGCCGGCCAATATGAAGCGGTTAAGGTTAGCGGTTAAGTTATGACGTCATTTGACTTTTTGTTAACTGGTGCAACTCATTTTCGGCCTAACCGTTACTTTAACTGAAGTTGCGACGTTTGTTATAGTTAAAGTAAGATGGTGCAACTCACCCTAATATTATAAAGCTGAAGAGTTTGTTTGTTTGTTTGTTTGAATGCGCTAATCTCAGGAACTACTGATTCGAATTGAAAAATTCTTTTTGTGTTGAATAGATCATTTATCGAGGAAGGCTTTAGGCTATATAACATCACGTTGCGACTAATAGAAGCAAAGAAACAGTTGAAAATGTGAAAAAAAAAACAGGGAAAATCATTCATCTTTGAGGGCTTCCGTTGCGTGCGCTGTGAAAACCGTTCGAGATACCCAAATGATTCCCAAAATAACTATTCCACGCGGACGAAGTCGCGAGCACCAGCTAGTAAGAAATATAGACAGAAATCTGCGGACAAAATAGTAAAGGCGGTTTTATAAACATTTGTGTAGTAGGCCGTTTACTTTATTGAAATATTGTGTTCCAAATAGGTTCCAGGCTATATAACCTTTCCAGGTTTATTTGCGAGTTGCGATTGAAAAAGTACTTTTTTATTTTTGGAAGACTGGTTTTTACACCATTTCGTTAAGCAATTCGCCATTTTCACTAGTAAATTTTTTAATAGGGTGAGGCGTAGTTTTATTACATTTGTGTGGGTGAAGTGTACACACACGGCGAAGGCGTAG
Source organism: Synanthedon tipuliformis (assembly GCA_947623395.1). Lineage (NCBI taxonomy): Eukaryota > Metazoa > Arthropoda > Insecta > Lepidoptera > Sesiidae > Synanthedon > Synanthedon tipuliformis. The sequence goes on along the minus strand of OX392424.1, from coordinate 3,520,604 downwards.
TTTTACCGGCTTCACTCTGCCTTCCTTTAGTTCTTATTTAAGGGATTCACAAAGGCGAATGACATTGACGATTTGACCTTCACCGATATGACCTTTAGAATGTTTATATATATCATACTAATTCCACACGAAAAACACAAACGTAATCCACACCTCAACGCAGTCACTGAGATACTGTAGCTCCATATTTAGAGTTCCGAGGCGGCGGAAACAATTCAACAGGCCTGATAAATGTGGTTTTTTGTACTTTTCATTAAAACTACATTTAAAAAAATAAAAAAATCAATATTTTTTTTTAAATGATATTGACTTATTATTCGGTGTAGGAATCATTTGCGTGCAATAAACCGTTTTCGCAACAAATTTCAATATAAGTCAAATTCTTCTTATGTTATAACTTTTATTGTGGGGTTTCTACTACTTCGATGGAAATTCAAAACAATACAATTTGTTCTTCACATGTTTAAGTATAACATATATTTTTTTCAAACCAATTGCATTGACAGTTTCTTCTAACATATTTTTTAAAAAAATGCAAATTTTTAGGATTGGCGTGTGTTTACACCTTAATCTGAGGTTGTAACTAGAAAAATAGTGAACCTTTTGGCTCTCATTATAAAAGTCGTATGTATTCTAATATCATTGCACATACACTCACTTTGGAAAGCATATTGTTTTCATATTTTGTAGCTACATGTATAGCCTTATATCGCTTACCTTACTCGGAGAAGCAATCTTCTCCGAGTATGTAGGTACATACATAAATACTTTAACACTCAACAGCTCAACGTTATTTATCTGAATGTAATGTAATGTACATGCTTCTATGTAGGTAACTCTGTTAAGTTCCCGTCATGAGAGAATAAAATTTATGTAAGTACGCAAAAATTTTTGCATTTTTAGAATTAGCAAACCATAAAAATAATAGAGATAACCGGTAACTTTAAATGGCTGTTAGCCTACTTGACAGATGGTGAAAGAGTCCCTTACTATTTTAAAAATTATAATATTTTTGCAAAATAATAAAATTTCAAATAAATACTTAATAAAAAACCAGAAATAAATAACGTGAAGCTCACGTGAACTGAGAACTGAACGTGATAGATCCTTTTAGCTATAATTTATGAAGCTCTGTTCAGGCGCGTTTGAAGATAAATAAATAATCAGCCTATATCTTCGTTGACGAAGGGATTTCTCTCACTGACTTTCACGTATTCGATTGATGTGAAATTTGGTATAATGTTACTTAGGTGGTGTTTCCATGACAATAACCTTGATCTGATGCTGCAGCATCAAATAATCTGCGATATACCTAACCCCTTAGCAATTTACAGCTGATATAACGGGTTTTGCGCTCTATAGTATTATAAGTCGGGGGTTAGTTTATAATGTTTAATAATAATATAGCTTATGTGAATCTTTAGGTAGTATAAAATAAGTTCCCACAGTCTGTCCTTCTATATGTTCGCTTAGATCTTTTAAACTACGCAGCTGATTTTAATGCGGTTTTTACTCATGGAAAAAGCGTTAAACGTAATTAATAATTATAATTTGCAGAAAAAAATGTCGCTAGTATAATAGTGTTTTTTTTACACTCACCGTCAGCACCCGGAACGAATGTGGAGCAATGTGAACACAGCAGCAGAAGTAGTATCGGCGCCGCAGTGACGCGCATCCTATGGTCCATCCATGCTCTCAGGCACTTTCCTCATTGGTCGACGTCACCGCTCGCACATCAAGCGTGGCGACACCTTTCAAATTTGAACTGTCTGATAATGTCCGTAATTCTGTGAACAAAAAGAAATATACTTATTTAATAAAACAATTTGAGTTTTTTTTAAGGGATTCACAAAGGCCAATGACATTGACCATTTGACCTTCACCGATATGACCTTTAGAATGTTTATAAATATCAAACTAATTCCGCACGAAAAACACAAATATAATCCACACCTCAACGCAGTCACTGAGACACTGTAGCTCCATATATTTAGATTTCCGAGGCGGCGGAAACAATTCAACAGGCCCGACAAATGTGGTTTTTTGTACTTTTCATTAAAACAACATTAAAAAAAAAATCAAAACATTTTTTTTAAATGACATTGACTTATTAATCGGTGCAGGAATCATTTTCGCGCAATAAACCGTTTTCGAAACAAATTTCAATATAAGTCAAATTCTTCTTATGTTCTAAATTTTATTGTGGGGTTTCTACTACTTCGATGGAAATTCTAAACAATTTATTTTGTTCCTCACATGTTTAAGTATAACATATATTTTATTCAAACCAATTGCATTGACAGTTTCTTGTAACATATTTTTTTAAAACTGCAAATTTTTAAGATTGGCGTGTGTTTACACCTTAAGGGATTCACAAAGGCGAATGAAATTGACGATTTGACCTTCACCGATATGACCGATATGATCACACTAATTCCGCACGAAAAACACAAACGTAATCCACACCTCAACGCAGTCACTGAGACACTGTAGCTCCATATATTTAGAGTTCCGAGGCGGCGGAAACAATTCAACAGGCCTGATAAATGTGGTTTTTTGTACTTTTCATTAAAACTACATTAAAAAAAAATAAAAAAATCAATACTTTTTTTTAAATGATATTGACTTATTATTCGGTGTAGGAATCATTTGCGTGCAATAAACCGTTTTCGCAACAAATTTCAATATAAGTCAAATTCTTCTTATGTTATAACTTTTATTGTGGGGTTTCTACTACTTCGATGGAAATTCAAAACAATACAATTTGTTCTTCACATGTTTAAGTATAACATATATTTTTTTCAAACCAATTGCATTGACAGTTTCTTGTAACATTTTTTTTTAAACTGCAAATTTTTAAGATTGGCGTGTGTTTACACCTTAATTATAATCTGGCGGCCCGTACCCCCTTCGCACCTTTTTAGACAACTTTTTAGAATGTCATCGTCCTGAAACGACACTTTTTATGCACATATGCAAATCTTTTTGTATATGTATACATATAAATTTTAACCCGGTTTATATACGTTTAAAAATTCGAAACGGGTAGATCGATTTTAATTCGGGTTTTTACATATAGAAATATGGAAGATTTTTTATTTTATATATAAAAATAACACAAAGCGAGCCGGGCCGGTAGTAATTTATATACCTCATCATTTTTTCTAATAAACTTATATAATAAATCCTGCTGCCTGCATTCCTATACATTATAGGTATAGGTATGTAGATTAATTGACATAATAAATGAATCCTTGATGTGTTTTCCGTACTTGAAGCAGTCAGTCAAGGTAAAGTGGCGCAATTAGACGGAGATACGTTAAATTATGTAAATGGGCGGAGGTCACTATAAAAACCTATGAGACAATAAATGATGAAAAAGTTGCAGTACATAAAAACCTCCATGGTTCATACTTAATTAAAAGGAAAGGCCGCGTCTATATTGGTGAAATAAATTTCTCAAGAAGAATCCCACCGTGAAAAGTAAAACTGTCTGGCAACCCGTCTGGCGGCAGTAACCACCCCCTTACGGAAGACCACCGTGAAATAAAAGCACGTGTGCTTTTGTGTTTGGGTGTGTGAGTAAATAATGCTAGAGCCTATTACCTCATTCTTTCCTTATCTGTAACCTTACTATGGTCAGCAGCGCACTCTATAGGCGATGGTAGCCAACTATAACCAACTAAAATCTGTCTGTCTGTCTGTTTTTTATGTTAAAGCTGTGAACTGTGACAAAATATACACTATTTGCATCAAATATTGGGCTCAGGCTTTATTGTTTAAAATAATAGAATTGATAAAACCATAGTAGCCGTACGTCCGTGACAAGATTGAGTTTCTGACACTTCATTATTGGACGGTCGACGTAACATTGAAATGGCGTACCATTTATGAAGACACAATTTTATTGTACTTTTTTTTTAAATAAACCTTAATGTAAAAAATTTCATGAAATTTTTTTATAACTCAAGTATACTTTTTGCACATAGCAGATTTTTTTGACAACAACGATGTGCTTGTTATGCTTCGATTTATAATTAAGGGATATTAGAGCCCTATTTTATACCTATCCGGCAACGTCTTGCATCCCTCTTGTGTTGTCTTGCTTATTTGTTTATTTCATTTAATCGTCATCCCATCATTTATTTTCCATTACATTTACTTTGTCATTAGTCATTTGTAGGTACGTAACATGTACAAGTTTTTGTTCTAATAATACAAACGTACAGAATACATTCTCCAGATATTTGGGTCTCGTGCGAAACCCTTATCAACGTGACATTCGAATGTACCGAACCCCAGAAATGTGACAACACAAGTTGCTGAAGAGTCATTCATTGAATGAAACTGTGCAAAAAACGCATGAGTTGTATATATCCTGTTTTTTTTATTACTCATGTATTTTATTGGTTCATATGATAAATGAACAATGACATCATAGACATATTGAGGTTCTTAGACATTTTTATTTGGTTGCGATTAATGGTGTTAGTCAATCATGTGGGTGGCATACGTCGAAAGCCTGTTTCGCAGTAACAGTCATTAATAATACTCAGTGGTCAATAAAACGATAAAAAAATGTTAGTACTTGGCATTAAGGGTTCCATACACGTTTGGGTAATCTTAAATATAACCTTATTTAGTTGGAGATTGGAACATGTGAAAAGTCCTAAACGAAGTTCCACACTTGACGTGATTGTTTAACAAAATATGTTTACAATATTTTCTTAATCAATATAATTATAAAATAAAGATTTATAAACGATTGACTTGTATGTAGTGTTCGATTTAATTTGCCTTATCCTGCCATAAAAGTTGATTTGTGTGCTAATTGTAAGAACGTGTAGGTATGATTTGGCCTTTGAGGTTCTTGCGTAATTTGACCAAAACCATGGATATAATTGCAGTGATTGACGAAAATGTGATGAAGATGTCGAAGTCTAGTAACTTTATACTAGAGACCTTGCGTCAATTCCGGCAGTTTTGATTTTTTTTGCTTGTTTATGATATTGGTCCAATGAATAATTTGAGTTGAGTTTAACCTTATCATTAAACGAAAAAGGTCGCTATTAATTTTTTTGAATTTAGAAGTTTAAGAGGAGTTAGCGGCCATACGGACAGACAGACGTGGAAAGCGACTTCAATTTGCACTATGTAAAAAAGATAGTCGCTTGAAAGGGAAAGGCGGAAAGAATTTATATAGTTAGTACAAAAATGGGTTTATTGCGATAAAACCTGAGTGGAAAAACATCGGTATATCGCATCATATTCATATTTACACGTCGACGGCAAACCGAATATTCATTGTTCCAAAATTATGCTCTGTATTTTATTATTATGCATCGTAGTGTACGAAGTATTATGAGCTGTTGAAACCGACTAAAACAATAACTGGCGAACGTTATCGAATGCAATTGATGCGCTATAGAAAGACAGTACAACAGAATGAGTGACACGATAAAGTAATTTAACAGCATGACAATGCAAGAACGTGTAGTGAAATAGGTCAAGCAAGACTCAATATTTGGAAACGGTCAATATTGCTACTACCCCATCAGCAGTATTATCCATACATTACTCACTCTTTCTCTCTGAATATGACTTGCTTCAATAAAAGGTATACCTAAGGTATGGCCGTCAATTGCTTCAGGTCTTCTTAATCTTAATCTTATCTTTAATCGCTTCGTCGATGACCTCAAAAGTTAAGAAATTTTTTCAAGATCAGGTATTTACACTATAGTTTTGTTTGAATTACAAAAGAAAAAAGCCTACTCTCTTTGCAAGAATAATAATTTGAAAGAATGGCTTCAAGTGTCTACGAAGTTTTATTCGTTACTTTGGTTTATTTTCGCTATGTTTACGTTTGAAAATATTCAAAGATATTTCATAATACAGCTGCATTTAAATTTGCATCTGCCATTTTGGGGGCGTGCTTACGAACTACTGGGCTGTTATTGCTCATATACTCTGCGGTAAAGCTTCATTTTTCTATGAACTCGTTAGTTAGTTTTACAAAGTACCTAATAATTATCATCGGGTTAGTCATTGCCTCATATGAGTTTTCCTCTAGAACGCATTGGAACGCTTCTGTTATTCCAGAAGTGAGATTCCAGTGAGTATTTACACAAGTACAAAGTGTACCGACTACCGTATTGATTTGCAATTTAAATTTTTTGTAGCAAAAATTACCTAAAATGGAAGAAAACATTAGCGTAAATATGTCAAGAAAACATAAAACTTACAAATCCAGTTAGCAAGTTTCTTAACAACGTTTAGGTGAACACTGAATGCTGATTAGCGTCAACCATAATTGGTATTTAAAACTGGTTAGGAAGATATTTATGCGTAAAACCTGTTACGCTAATCGTATATTATATATGTAGCAAACAACTTGCAGATTTTAGATATCGGAAATTTTATGTATACTCAATGGACAAATATGAGCTTCTCAAATATTTAAATCTTTAGAGCCTCTGATCGTATAGTTCTCAAATATCAGGAAACCATGTGTAGTTTTTTTTATTACCTTGCTACGATTTCCACCTGGTTGGTCCGTTAGGAATTATTTTTCCAAACTGACAAACTAACTAATTTGTCGGTTAGTAACTATGTTCCACTATTCCTCTGTAGAATGTAGTCTGAAAATTTACTAACGCATCAACCAGGTTGTCAGTCCTGATCGGACTGACGGACAGGACTGATCGGACTAACGGACCAACAGGTGGACAGCGTGGTTTGTCGATTAGGAATAGACGAGTAAGTCAGTAAGGCATGTCAGAGCTTTTTCCCTTTCACCGGGTATACCAACAAATCCATCTTCAACCTGGCTGTGGTTCTTAATATAACTACTGATATTATAAAGGCGAAAGTTTGTATGTTTGGATGTTTGTTACTCCATCACACAAAAACGGCTGAACAGATTTAGAAGAACCTAAAAATAAAGATTAAAAAAAAAAAGATTTAGAAGAAATTTGGCACAAAGATAGTTTAATACCTGCATTACATATAGAATACTTTTATCGTGGAAAAATGTTAGGTTCTCGAGGAATTTTCAAAAAACGGACTAAAACGTACGAATTCGCGGGCACCAGCTAGCTGTATCTAATAAATTGCTCGCAAACACAAACGATGAACGGCCGGGGAAGCGAAATTATTTTCTTTTTTAAAAATTCCAAAGATATCTATTTAACATTCAATGTAAACATTTATTTTGCATCTCTGCGAACCTTTTCAATTTCCCCTAAGCGAAATTTTCATGAAAAATTAACTGAACTCACGTACATATTTACGTCGCAAAATTTCCTTCTGAAAAGTCACGAAGTGTTTATTTGTTCGTATGTCCAACTTTATCAAGAGTTTAATATCAAGGGAAGTCGTTAAAGGACTTATCTTTATCCTTGCGAGTGACGGCAGTTGATTGATGGAAGCTGGTTTAATTCGTAACTTCTCACTCAACTCCGAATTGAAAATTTGGTAATTAATTAAACATAGAAGCATAACAATACATCGTATACAATTACGAAAGAGAAGTATAGGTCAAACTAAAAGAAACAGACGAATTATGTTAATATAATTTACTAGTAACTAGTACTAGTAAATACGAATACCTATTATAAGTATAAGTCGCGGGCACCAGCTAGTATTTCATTTATTGTCAACTGCGTTTCGCAGTCATTTGGTACAGAACAGAAGGTACAGAAGACCACAGAACACGTGCTGAAATAATGTTGTTTGTTTTATACTAAGACGACGGTAGCCACCTTTAATAATTAAAAAAAATGTGAAATAATGTGTGTACATACGTCAACTGACAACTTGCGTAAATATTGTACGAGATATGAAACACTGTGGCCTGCCCACATTTTTTTGTTAACGCAGATCATCAGGCCACGTGATAAGCATCGTACAAGTTTCACGTAATTGGGCGGAAATGCCAAGGCGAGGCAGAGGTCATGGTGTTTCGAGCCAGTTTTGCGGTTTCACTGCGATCGAACACAGTGATCGACGCGGTGGCTGATTACGCGCGTAATCGTGTCTAATCTTTGACGTTTCTTTTGTATCACTAAACCGAGAGATCCGTTTCCAATGACTTTAACAATACCATATTTTTTCTATAACTTACTTTACGACCAATAAATTAAACCCAACTATTTTAATATTAGGTATTGGTAACTAAATCGTTAGAATACTAACTTAATTTTCTAAGTTCCTAACAAAATCTTAACCAGAGATTTGACATCTGCCTTGTCTTTGTTGCATTTGCCATATTTACATGGTGCAACCTAAACTGACTCTAATTAGATTTAAATCAGTCATGTATTTAATTTTATAGCCTCACGACCATGTCTACTGTGGCGATCTAATACCTACCTCAAGTTTATTGTGTACAATTAAAAATAAATTAGAACCGTGACGTCACGCCTGTAATTTTCCAGATACCTACATTATATTTATATAGGGACGATCTGTCGTGGCCAACTATGTGTGCCTGCACAAGGTCTATCAGTTTGGGGATTGCCTAGGTGTCTCCAGGCAATCCTCCATTGGCGTTAGCCTAGTCAGCAATGGTAGGTAGCCCTGAGGTGGATCGGAGTTGTTGCCTAGGCAGAACCCGGTCCATCCTGCACAAAGGGCGAGGAGGCACCGGGGAGTTTTAGTGGGTATTGCCGGGCCCGCTATGATTAATATAGCGCGGTGCGCCGGCTGACCTCCACACACCCTTACCGCCTGGCCAGCGGTAGGAAGTCTGTAAATGGATTTCTCTTCGTAAAAAAAAGGGACGATCTGTCGATCTTAGACAACGATGACGTAGACCACAAGAATTACTTCGGAAAGATGGTTTGAGTTTCACAAGAAAAAGTTTAAGTAAAAAATATGTTCCTGCTCGTGGTTTATGGCGAAACTTTTTATAATATTGACAGATTTGACAACGTGTGGTGTGGGCGAAACGCGCAAAAAACCGGCTCGGGACTTAGACTGTTTGGTAAAACCAGTACGATGAAATTTGTAATCTATTTACCGTTATTTGAAGAAGGCATTAGGTATCAATTTATATTACGGTAAAAAAAACACTGCGAATAGAACGGCTTGATGACAGAACACTTCGTACTTAGCGGATTAAAAGTAAGAAACTATGTTGTATTTAACTTCTCTAAACGTCGTTAATTTAAATAGTCATAAACAGTAATTACAGCGATTAATTAATAAGTTATTAACTATGTTTATTTCATTAAGGGCCTCTTTCACCAACTACAAGTAAAGTGTTATTAGTTACTTTTAGAAATAATTTTATGTTTCATTAAATTATGCACTTTTAGTGCATCCTTCGATAGGCGAATTTTTTTTACTAAAAAATTATTAAATTTATTAAATGTTTAGGACTTTTACCGTAACAAAGGTAGGTATATCAGCTAAATTATTCCCAGTGACAGGTGACTTTAAATGATGGTTAGCCTACTTGGCAGATGGTGAAAGAGGCCCTAAGTATTTAATTATATAAACAATTGAGTGTAATTAAATAACCAATGATAATCTACAATATAATTTTGAAACAACTTGAGAATATGTTACTTTAATTTAATTTTATGTAAAAGTTCAGATGGTGGTTATATTAACACAAGCAGTAGAGGATTAGGAATTAGGAAAAGGATTAAGAAAAAGAAGTCCTAGGCAGGAAATGGGTTTTGGTGTCCATTATTCACTCGCAGAAACACAACAGCACACGTTCTGTTTCACAGAGGTGAACAGATTGCGAAACGCAGTGTGCCCTGCCATTACTTTATTCATGCACAAGTAGTCAGAATTTAGGAAATCTAATTATTAGGTAAGTACCTAAGTATATTGTTTGTTACTTAAAATTTAATTTTCCATTTTTTAGTGACCGGATGTTTTTATACGAATTCCATACGAAACGAGCGGTAGCTAAAACCTAGACATACCGTTATCTAATTATCTATACAGAAGACAGTAACTAAATCGAAACACGGTTCTACTGTTTGAACAGTAGATTGGTTGAAAAAACTTTTCTCCTCCGAAATTGTGAACAGGCGAAAAAGAGTGGAATGGAAAAATGCTTTGTTTCGGTAACACACATTTTCATCCGATCTCCGAGTAATAAAAAGAAATTTGCGTTTAGTTAGGCGAGCGAGTAGTGTATTTTAAGACTAGCTGGTGCTCGCGAATTCGTCCGCGTGGAATAGTTATTTTGGGAATCATTTGGGTATCTCGAACGGTTTTCGCAGCGCACGCAACGGAAGCCCTCAAAGATGAATAATTTTCCCCGTTTTTTCCATATTTTCGACTGTTTCTTCGCTCATATTAGTCGCAACGTGATGTTATATAGCCTAAAGCTTTCATCGATAAATGATCTATCCAATACAAAAAGAATTTTTCAATTCGAACCAATAGTTCCTGAGATTAGCGCGTTCAAACAAACAAACAAACAAACTCTTCAGCTTTATAATATTAGTATAGATTTGATATACGAGTACCTACTGGACTGGTATGGACTTATGCATTTTGACATAAATTGGCAGCTTGAATTAAGCCACTGGGACGAGATGTCGCTGGGGCTTTATCAATGTTAAAGCCCAGGAGAATTATCAAAGTTAATATTAGTTACTGTATAGCGTAATTCAAGTTTCAGGCATAATTTCCTATTACTTCATGAGTATTTCAAGTCATATAATAATAATAAAAAAAAAGCCTTTTATTTCTATGCAGTAATAAAAAATGTTAAGATTACAAAATTTTAAAGATTTAGATATTAAAAATGACAATTTATAAAACAAATATTTAGTCTAATCAAGTCATATAAACACCATTAAGTAAATGCAAATACCTACGTTATTAAAGTGATACATTTTATTCATTACGAAACCAATAACACATGTTCTTGGAACTCAAGTCAATCACACGTTGAAGTCACGACGAGTTTTATAATGATTTTATCTTTGAAATCGATCTAAAATACTGCAATCTCATGATTACCATCAGATTAATGTCGGAATGTGATCAATTTTCATGATTATTATACCTATCTATATTATGCGTAATAATATGTCTATATTATGTTTAACTACATAATATATTATTATACTAGACTAGTTGGTGCCCGCGACTTCGTACGCATTAGAAAATACAAAATATATAAGTACAAGCAATATAACGCATGACATTTATTGCTATTACCTTGGGAATAGTATTTTTTTTTCTGGATTAAAGGTAGGTTATGTCTTCCTTGTACATAGGGTATGTCCTTTATTGTATCCTTGACAACTTGTTTGCAAAATTTCATGATGATAGGTTGAATAGTTGAGGCGTAAAAAGGTAACAGACAGACAGAGTTACTTTCACATTTATAATACTTATTAAGTATATTAAGTAATAAGTAATATTAAGTAAATTAGTTTTAAGTTTGGAGTACGTATAGTACTTAAAGAAGAATACAGTACTATAAAGAGGTAATGTTCGTATGTTTATTTGTTTGTAATGTTAGAAGGTAATCTTTGAGACTGCGAGTTAAAAAAATGTTTCACAGTTAGAATAGAATTTCAGTGTGAATATAGGCTAAATATTCCAGTCAATTGAAGCCACGGGCACCAGCTATCTAAAAATGAAAATCCTACGTTCTTGACAAATGTCAGGCGTTATTCATTTATATATTTTGTCAGGCGCTTTATTTTTTATTTTTCAACTCGAACGAAGACGCGGGCAACAGCTAGAGTTCCATAAAATACATTGAGTAGTCGAGACAGCTGTCATTCTCCGTAATTAAACGACATAAATATTAATTAAGCGTAGTGAGTAGTATATTTGTCTGTTGTACATGTATAGTATGAGAGTTCTTTCTGTGTTGAGGTCGTCCTTGTTGTTATATAAATCAATAGAGGGTTACACAATATTGCTGAGATAGCAAAATGTATCTGATGTGGCCTCTTTGCTACATCAGGCGTGTGAAATGACCGTTCGTTAGGAACAATTCTAAAAAGAAATTTAAAAAGAGAATGCCGCATTCGAATGCACAAGTTTTCGTTAACCTTCTGAATATTCTTTCTTTCTTTTTCTATATAAAGGATGGTTGGGTGACGGTCCACCTTAAGGTAGATGTAAGATGGACATCTGACCATACCAACCTCTTTTCTTAAACGTTGGGAAATTCTCTTGGATACTCGGCAGTGTAGAGGACACTGCGGGTTTATGCCTGCTAAAACCAAATGAATTTCTGCTGAGAAAAAATAATTACTCAAACTATAAAATTTGTAGTCTAATTAAAAGTAAAACCTGTTTACAAATATTTGCAAACATCAATGAACTCGTTCATTCTTAGCTTCTTTTAAATAATCTAACTGGTAATATTTTTTTAATAGAACTGATTTTTTTTTACATTTATTGTACGTTCATTGATTCGTAATTTGATGAAATTAGTTAATTAGTTTTAATCACATTATCGTCATTATCATCAATAAAAACTGGTCTAAACCTATATCTAGTCGTCATTTTAAAAATATTATGTTTTTAAAGAAAGGAATTACAAATTGCAACTCTCAACAGCTTTAAATCTTCTCACGCTTTTCTCGAATTCAGATTAACGTAAGTTGAAGCACAGTATATCAAATCATTAATGACTTATTTTTACTTCATTAATGACTAATAACTTTAGTGCAAGATAGAAGCATTGATCCAACTTTGATGCGTATGAGAAAAGAAAAAAGATATGCAAGCAATCTTCATTGTATCCACTTGATAAATGTTTGTTTAAAAATTACAAAAATTAATCAAAAATACCAAACTGGGTTAACCAGCTTGGTTAACAGTATTTTCTTTTTTAATTTTTTCCCGTTTCTCCCTTTTTGTCTAAAGTAGGTACTGAAAGAGTAATCACCACTATGGAGTTTCACGATCAAACACTTGGTGAGCGTCGTCAAATAAATAATCAATCGGTGAACAAAACACCATGAAAATTATAGATCGCTATATATAGAGCAACTAGCTGGTACTCGCGACTTCGTCCGCGTGGAATAGTTATTTTGGGAATCATTTGGGTATCTCGAACGGTTTTCGCAGCGCACGCAACGGAAGCCCTCAAAGATGAATAATTTTCCCCGTTTTTTCCACATTTTCGACTGTTTCTTCGCTCCTATTAGTCGCAACGTGATGTTATATAGGCTAAAGCCTTCCTCGATAAATGATCTATCCAACTCAAAAAGAATTTTTCAATTCGAACCAGTAGTTCCTGCGATTAGCGCGTTCAAACAAACAAACAAACAAGCTTTATAATATTAATAAAGTATTTGGATCCAAAATTGTCATGGGCGACTGCGTCTCACGCCGTTTCAATAGTAATGTTTCCATGTCCAAATAACACAAGCATTATGATTTGTTTATAAAGACTAATGCATCAGCCTTATATAGACAGGAGAAAGAATAGAAAAAACAAACAGAACTATGTAAACACAGTTTTTTATAAAGAACAATGAAGATGTTACGAATCGCATTAGACAATTGTAAAGGCTTTGTTGTTAGATGGTTATAACACTTATAAAACACATTCCTCTCTGAATGTACATTCTCTGAATATAGTTTCCTGTACTAAGTGATACTTTTTGTTGACTGTTACAAGATATATTAATTTTATTCTAAGTTAGACTTCTTACAAAATAGGAGCTACTAATACTAGTTTTGTACTCATGTCTAAAAAGACTAAAAAATAAAGATAAACATCGACAAGCAGTGCCTAAGATTCACAAGGAAACCACTTCTAGGATTTTTTTACAAATCCTAGATTGTCTACAAAGACTAGTTACTAGCGACACTACTTTTGTTCTATTTGTGGTATCTGCCTTATCAAATCTTTGGTCGGTGTCCAAAGAAAATAAATAAATAAATAGGTATATTAATTTTATTTTATTTAATTATATTTATACTTTTATGGATTTTATACTAATGAGTACCTAAACATACTATTTTATTAGTACTCAAATTATTCTGTAGATGCAGGCCAAAATTTTTCAAAGGAAATTAGGGGGAATAATTTTTGTACTTAGTCAAAATGATTTTTTTACTATCCTACAGGTTTTTTTATGTAAATGTCTATCTATAGGCATGCAACGAAATAGTACCTATATCTCATGTTGACGGCCCACTTGACGAAAGATGGCTACCGAGTACCGTCGCCTTTTAAGACAGGGCACATCATAGATGCTGCTGGTACTCTGCCGAACTTAGATGGATAAAAATTTTCTATTAGGGGGTGGTGACTGCCGCCAGACGTGCTGGCCAATTTATGACTGCAAAATGGAGTGAGGCCCTGCCATTACTAAATAATAAACAAACATAAAATTATAATCAAAACATAAACAAAATTTATAAAAATTTTACGAGCTCCACATTTCATTATTATATGTGGGTGGGTAAATAAACAAAGCGTGTAATTTTTCTTTCACTTCAATAAAAGTGCAGTGTGGTGACCTACATTACTGGTTTATATCATAAAATTCAAAGAAATTGCCAGTCATAATAATGCTTTTTTTTAATATAGATACTACACGTACACGTCATGTATTATGAAAGCAGAAATTCAGCTCTTTCGTCATAAACCAGACCCAATCCTTTGCGTCAAAGGTTATCAAAGGCTGACGATTAAAAAATTTTTTTTTAGTTATAAAAATATTTTATTAATTCTCTTTATTTGTAGTTAAGCTGTAAAAGCTTGGTGGATTTAAAGTTCAGGTGCATATTTTGCAAAGTTTAACAGGCTTGCACCTCTGATTTATTTTTATTTATTCAGATCATGTGATTTTTAAAAATCATAAGCTATAACAGCGAAGAAAAGCAATGTGAGGAATCTTACAGGTCTTTGCAATTTTTGAAAACGTTAATTTAGAAAAAAATGTTAATTTAAAAAATATTTGGAGTTTTATACTGAAGATAAATTTAAATATATAGAAATGACAAAAAATATGTAACATTTTTTTTAAATATATAACTATGTATTTCATAATTTATTCTTGTTTCAACTATGTATCAAGAACGGTTGGTATGATAATATAATTTTCTCAGCTTTCAACTGTTTGAAGTTAAGTTTTTGTGAATATGTATTCTCTGCTTTGCTAAATACCGTCATTAAGTCAAAGAAAATGGAAGGCATAAACGCTCTTAACTGCAACATAAGTTTAGCAAACAACTCTCGAAGCAAGACTATGAAACTTACTGCTCAACAACGTTTTGTTCGTTAAGTTCTACTGCTATTTGTCTTTGTTAAGACCGTTTTTTTGTCTATATTAAGATCGACAGACGTGCTGACGGTTGACATGATGGTAAGTGATCTCTATTCTGTAAGGGGGCCTAGTCTGCGCAGACCTTTACAGCACATGCGCTTTCATATCCCGGTGGTGTTCTGAAGATATTTATTGTGCCGGTAGTTGGCCGGTAGTTAATATAGCCAGTTATATCTTAGAACAGTTATTTTTATGACTGCGGCACTCAGTGTGTCCTGCCATTATTAACGGTAATTTCTCATTTTATTCGTACTTCAATTCCTTTGTCATAGAAACTTTCCACAAGAGTTTATTGTCCCCTTTCAGCCATTGTAAGTTAATGTAAAATGCCTTAATAGTTCCTCATTTTATCTAAGGCTGGTTACACACTAGGTAATTAATGTTTGAGAATTTTTTTTTAAATGTTTCATAAATAATTTTAGTTCATTCTTACTATTAAATATATTAAAAATATGTAACATACGTTTTTTTAATATTATATTGATGACAAAATTATATAATATTTTGTGCTAAAATATGAAACTAGAAATAAATAAATAAAAAGGATATGGCTTTTTTTTCGTTTTAATAATAAATAAAGTACTTACATTTTATTGGTTTTATGTAAATCGTCCTTATAACCCTTCACTGCTACCTACTATAAGTTAATGGTACGTTCGCAACACCAGCAATTACTTTAAAGGGGTCATACGGGTACGAAGCCGTTGCCAGGACATTTATTATGTTCATACAACGATTCTATTGGAAACTTTCAGTAAAATTGGATGTTAGTATATGTAATTTGAAATGAATGAATCCACTCTACTTTCTAGTACGTTTATAGAGAGTATTTGATTTGAATTAAGAACTTTGCACCGACATACAATCAATGGTTTTACAAACTGTTATTTCATAGAAGGCAAATTTTAAAATCAGGCTTTCTGCTTTTTTTTAAAAAAAGGCACAGAGTCTGTAGTTTTTAAAAGTTACGTAATTTATTTAATATACAAACAATAAATATATAATATTTGTATTTGTAAAAAACAAATTCAGAAAAGATACTACAATAAAACTAAAAACCATTCTTATGTTTTTTAAAGCCCTCTAGAGTTTTGTTTTAAAAAATTAAAAGATGTTTTTTTAAAACACTAAAAACAAAAAAAATGTAAACAACTTATTGATTAAGGAACCTTGAAAGACACTTTAAAATTAAATATGTATGTATCTATTACAGAAGCAAAGAAAACATTATACGACCGTCAATCAAATAACGCACATCAGCTGTTTTTTTTTTTCATTAATAAATTAAATTTACGATTTAAAGAAAAAACAATTTTGACAGAAAAAACAAGAAAAAACAGTTTTGTCAAGTGTATAATGTTATATGTTAAACATCTTCAACAAGCCGTGTTTGTACAAAAAAAACTGTAGTAGGTACTTATATTACCGAGGTCAATAGTTTTTTTGGAATTTCCGTCTGTCTGTCTGTCGGTATTTCCATGACATGGCAACCTTAATCTGAATCTGCAGCATCAAGTAGTCTACTTGACGCCCAACTCCTCAGCAACTTACAGCAGATATAGAGTGTCTGGGTTTAATGAAAGTGGTAGAATAGTTTATTATTTTATAGCTTGTTATTTTAAATTTTTTTAATTGGAAATCTAAATATTACTAAAATAAGTTACAAGAATAAGCACAATTCGTATTTATTATAACCATTCGTTTGTTGTAAAACATAATTATTCATAGCATATTAGTGGACAAGTCGATCGAGGATAATAAGGTCTGAGACTCCATATTACCAGATTTTCAACACGACCGCGTTTTATGAGCACTATTTTAATTTAGTAGTCATTAATTATTATGTACGAGTAAAATTTTGATTAGTCACGAGTTGTTTTATGTAATGAATTATTTGACAATATAAAAATTACGTGTCACATGCTTGTTCTCGATGAACTTCGAAACTACTGAACCGATTTTGATAAATTTTCGTAACTATGTGTAATTTGGTCCCACTTAAAAGAAAGGATAATTGTTATTTTGAACCAGGGGGAAGCCGGGAGCATGTAGCTAGTAATATATATGTATAGAAGAAATCACACACACGAGTAATATTTAAATAAGCCACGTTCTATGTAAGTAATAAATTATTTGACAATATCAAAATACATTATTGTTAAACTATATTATAGCTAAATATGTAAATACTTTTTCATGTTGTCCGACCACTTAGAACGCAAAGTGCATCTGGATGTCGCTTTGCATCGTGTGAACACACTATCAGTAGGTTTATTGTATTTAACAAATATGTATAGAAAGTAATTGAATAAATTGAGATCCGTCACCAAATGTGAAATCACCTTGTGACAGTCCCACCGGTGGTTTTATATAGACTGCGAGTAGACGCGTAAATGTACAATTATATTATCATAATAATATAATAATAATAATAATAATTTATTATATTATTATTATTATTATACATAATAATAATAATAATAATTTTTTTTTGTATATAATATATATTGTAAAAAAATTTAAGATTAAGAAAATAAATAAATATGTGTAAATATATAATATAAATATACATATATAGAAGAAATCACATAGGGTTCCTCAAAGAAATTTCAGTCAGACTCGACCGTCCGAAACAGCGTTACGAATGAAATTCAACGACCCTTCACTGATGGAGACAAATCGATGCGACTACAGACAGTGACATTTTCACCCATCTCAAATGTTTAGGAAGTTTTATTGAACATTTCTGTCCTTACAATGTGTTCAACTGATTCTTGCGTTTGTAAATAATGACTTTCCATGCCCATTTACGTATTTATTTCAATATTTTAATTCCGCTGGTTACACCTACTGTGCCTTACCTACGTATACATCTACTGTTAAAGCTACACATACTTAGTTGGTTGAAAACGGTAGGTATATCAAGACGTAATAATTAGTGGGGTCTGTTTTTGCTATTCGAAATTGATCAATTTTGAAGTGTTATAAAATCAACCTTACTAAAAATTAAATTACCTATGTTTTGTCATTTCATGTCAATCTTCTTTTTTTAATATTGGGAAATTCTCTTAGATATATGGCAGGTTAGGGCAGGCTGTGGGGTTACGACACTTCTATGATAAAATAGGACTGCACCAAGTAACTATTTTATTTAATCTGTGACTGCACGTAGTGAAAACTTAGCTTCACAAATATGTATGTACCTACTGTAAATCTTCGTAAAAAAAATTTCATACATTAAACGTCATTGAGCGACTTGACGGTCACTCGAGTTCAGTGCTTTTTCCCCATATAAAAAGTGCCTATGGGCCTGAAAAAATTTTCTCTTCAAAAATGTCTATGGAAAAATGGAAAATGCCTAATCGACGAAACACTGCGTATTGCCGTAACCCTGGGCAAGATTACCGATAAAATGCCAACGTTGTCATTAATGTACGAGTAATTACACTTCAAAAAAGTGCAGTAACTACTAGGTCTGTAGTATGCGTGCCGTTCGCCATTCTAAAAACTTTTAAAACCGAGTCCAACTTCGTCGTTTGTCATAATTATGTCAACAACCACGCCACGGCTTCGGTACGGGCATCAAGTGGTCATTAATCCACTGCTAACTCTGAAAAACAATTTAATTGTAATAAAACGGTTTTTTTTCTAAATCGACGAAATACGAGAAATATCTTACTGGTAGGGTAACAATTATTGGATAATTAGTTACTTTATGGTCGATTGCAAACAGCTATCGGAATACAAGGAACAGCACTTTTAGAACCTTTAAAAATTTCAGGATTAAGATTCAGGGCAGAGGGCAGGATTTTGGAAGTAAAAACTTCCAAGTAAAGTGAATTTGGCCGTTACGCTCTGTGAGCAACCACCTCAGTGACGTTTAACTTTATGAAATAAGCGCCATCTATCCCAACTAGTAGGTACGTACTTCTTAGTTCATAATAAGCTTAACTTCGCCAATAGTTTGTTATGATATTAACAAATGGCGATAACCAGTTCCGGCAGTGTTCCATAGTTTTCACTTCTGACGTGCAGTCCTACGATTGACAATTTTTTTTACTTATATGGGTATACTTATATGGTACGAAATACGGCTATAAAAACCCGGAATAGACGTTAACAGTCTGAAGAGTTAGATAAATCTCGATGATGGCTATCCTTTAAAAATAAGAAGAGCTTGAAAAAAAAATAAAGAAAACTCTTTAGAACAACAACTCGTAACAAACAAACTCACTATCGCATTAATAAATATTAGTTAGAACAGGATACTGGTGTAAGAAAATTATAACTTGTTTTACGATCAAGGAAAACTTACGACTTCTTAATCTGCGAATACACGTGAAGTCTATTAAAGGTGCAGCGAGCTAGCGTGATAGACTGCATTATATATCAGGCTCTTACAAAGAGCGAGGCATTGCAGTGGAGTTTGAAACGTAAGTATTTCACTATATGAAGTAACTAATCAAATATGACTGCAGCATAACGGATTACACCAGACAAAAGCCTTCTAGTCTCATTTTACAACAATGGCATACAAAAGAAAACGATTCGAAATGTGTTAGTTTAATAGTTGATTGTATAATATTATATTGTTATGTTTGTATATCACCATATACAAACATATTATTATTATTGTAATGTAGTTGTAATTGTTAGGTATTATTATAATTATATATGTAAAATATCTAGACAAACCATCTTGTGTTGAAATATGTGTTGGATAGTAATAAAATAAAAAAAATATGAACGCTTGTGTCAAATCGTCAATATCATTTGCCCAAGTAAATCCCTTAAATGAAGGAAAATAATCTTTTCTAATAAGTAGCGAACTGTCAAGTCCGGCAATTCCTTAATAATATTTTAAATGGTGTTTAATAAATCTATCGGCCTATTACTTTACGGCCCTTAAATTAGGAGAGTCCCAAACGTATAAATGGGACAGCCCATCTGGCAGCATTTAACCTGATCTGATGATATCTGATGACATTTTCCTTGAAAATAACCAAATTATTGCCATTTATATGACCTTTACAGTAATTTATTTTATTACCAACCTGTTTATGATTCCAAATGTAAAAATGTGCCAAAAATTCCATTAAGTTGCCAAATAAGAGATAAGATACAACCTAAAACAATACTGACAAAGCTAATAAAAACCTTGCACTACTGGTTTATGTATAAAGTTCAAAATTCTTTAACACTTAAACCTTAAGAAGTGCTTTTCTTGTACAATATGTAACTTGATACGGCATACCATTTTCTATTCTAATGGTTTCGAGCTAACTTATTCTCAAAGTTATTTTCACAAGATATTATTAATAATAGGTTTAAAAAGTCAAATATGTAGGTTATTAGTTCTCAACAACTCTAGTTATTTGTAGTATCTTCGAGAAAAATATGTGTTAGCAAAAATACAGGAATCATTAATTAAATAAAATAGTTTTGGTCCAAACAAAAGTTCAATTTTCAGTTTCTTCTAATTTCTATTTTCTCGAAGTGGAAACAATACGAACCAGGTGAAATTAAATTTCGCCAGACTTAGAAGTTAACAATGGCAATTACAAAAGAATTACTTTAAAAACCAATCAGAGAAGAAATCGTTAAATGTGAGCGAATTCAATCCTAGCAAAATTAAATATTTTTATTTATTGAAATAATTTATTATAATAATGTTTCATAGATAACTCTATATAAATAAAAATAAATCGCTAAATGTGTTTCTAACATGCACAAATCTTGAATTAAAAGAATATAAATTCTGTCTATAAGTTTTTATTTACTCTAAAATTAAAACCTTATTAAACACCTGTAGTAAGAAATAGGAATTTTCTAGTATAGTTTAAAAATTTGTTTAATACCTTTATGTAACGGACTGTACATTATGATAGTGGGAGAGTTATCTATTGAAATAATAGGTAAAATCAAACATGATAACTCGTCCGTTAGGGCGAGTATTCCATTAACTCGTAGCTAAATATTGAGCGCGCCTATTGCCTTGCATATCGTGCTTATTGTATTCTATAAATGAAATAAATAAAAATTCAAAGGTAAACGTTGAAACGATGAAATTTTAAATGCGAATGAAATTTAAAATGAATTAAAGAAGCGAGAAAACAATTAAATTTTGTCCGTGCGTGCCGCTTGGTGCGCGACAATGGGCGCCGGTTTGTTAACACCATTTCAGCTGTGTTACGTTATTTTATTTGCACATTTTTTGCATAATTGACAACCGTTTACATTAAAAAAATAGAACATCCATAAAATAATCATTTATGTATGGCGAAGCCGGGGGCGGGTTGATAGTATAACAACAAACTAACAATAACTAAGCAACTTTAACAAACTAGCTGGTGCCCGCGACTTCATCTGGGTTTAAAAATAAAAAATACAACACCTGATATGATATCTTTATCGCCGAGACGACAATGGCGAAAACTTTTTATATTTTTCATTTCAGACGATCCCTGTTAGGGGAACACAGAACACTACCACACAAATTACTTATACATTACTGATTTCTATTTTTAAATAAATAAAACACTGCACTGATCTTGAGTAGAAGGACTTTATTAAATTCATCAAGAGAATTCATACATATTTGCGGTCACCAAACGTTAGCGCGATCTAACTCGACTGAGTGACGCCATCTAGTAAACAGTTTTGGTACTATTTCGACATACGCGCCTAACAATCCCTAAGGACATTTTTCAAAATAAAAATTATCCCATATGTTAATCCAGGTAATAATTTATCTGTGTGCCAAATGTCATCCAAATCCTTTTTTGCTGATTTTGCGTGAAAGAGTAACAAACATACATACATCCTCATAAACTTTTGAATTTATAATACTAGTAGGATTATTAAATTTAAGTATATAGGTAGTAGGTATGTTTGACAAATCATTATAGTCCTATTTGCCTAATGAGACAGCTGCATCAAACAAAGCACACATTACGGCGTAATAGTTGGTTTACGAATCACATTAATTCGGGTATTTCGCTCCGTGTGTTGACGATTGTACCTTCCTATAGGTATTTGTATGTTACATCGAATGTTAGTACTCTCAAATTGTTCTACCAAATATCCAATAATGACTACGAATAGTCGAGTTGAAGTGTCACTATAACATGTACATGTAATTTTTAAATTATTCATAATAATTTAACAAAGATAAATGTAAATAATAGTACTTTTGCTAGTGACTTCGTCTGCGTTCCTCGATAACAGTACTTTTTTAGTTGGTTAGGTTCCCGACATCCCTATCACCACATTACATTAATAATAATTGTTTCCAATTGTTTCGTAAAAATTTAAAAATATTTTCAAGACAGAGTAAGTTTGACCTCTTCCTGACAGGAAACGGCTTAATGTTTTTTTTTTTCTCGAATGACTCGTTATATCCCCATGTCTAACATAATGAAAGGAATTCAGAAAAAATAATGCTTAGGTACTATTTTTTATATATTCTTTTCTTATAATTTATCCACGCAAGACTACAGCCAGGTCCAGGACTAATTTTGATTTCTTTTTATCTGCATAGGTTATATGACTAAATAACTATGTCTGGTATGTTTGCCAGTAACATTTTATTTTTTGTATAATTAAGTTCTTAATCTATAAGTTCTTTATCTCTTAGTTGGTTTATAGCAAGTAATAATAAATTTTATGTTAATTACATTTTATGATGATACTCTCTACTACTACACATAAAATACACTTTGATATTATGCGAGATTTAACATATCTTTTACTAATTATCTCGTAAATAATTTTATGTCTGGAAATGTGTAAGTTTTTACTAAGCATTAAGTTTTAATATTTTTATTTTTTATTTTATTTTATTAATTTTTATAAAATATTTATTAATAGAACTAGCGGCACGCCTCCGGTTTCGGCAGGATACATTTTTTCCGCAAATTTTGTAAACTCGACAAATAAAGTGCTTTATCACCCTAAGATTGAACATTCTTTATATGTTGTAGAATGATAAGGCCTGTTTTCCTTTGAAAATTCAAAGTGACAATTTCTATTGCTATCTTTATTAGTGATGACAAATTATGTCAATCAGTAATCGAAACTGATAAGCACTTTTCTTGTCTGCTTGTCACAACAAAAAAAAATGAAAACTGTGTCGATTTTTTGGAATTTTTTTTTATTATAGATGGGTTTCCTCTTTTCCAACAACTAACTGTGTAGAGAAGATGTGGCCTATGACGAAGCGAGCTCACCCAGAAGATGTCTATCACTCGAACTTTGAAAGGATTTGGGTTATAGAGCTCGGAAATAAGTTTCTGGTCGCTTGTTTTGATTTATTTAGAATCCAAAGTAAGATTCAGGACCTGAATAACTAATGAGCATTACTTAAGGGTCGTTTTTATAATAAATTCATTAGGTTTAAAACAGAAAGTTCAAAGTCAATTATAGCATTCGAATTATCTAAATGATTAAAAAATTTAACAAGGAAATACTAAAATACAAACACAATTCTCAAGTTAAATGGTGGTGCCATGTCTGCGATGTTTATGCAAGAGCTCTATCTACGCAATTAATATTACACACCCCATATACATAATTATTTTGGCTTATTGATCCGCAAATAGTAGAAGCTATCTTGCTCGTCTGATCTTGTTCTGATTAACGACAGTTGGAAACTAAGTAAGTAAATTCTCGTGATAGGAAACTACGATTTTAGTTACATTTGCAAATAGTTTTAGAAGCAAGGTAATTTAATAAGATCTTTTCTTAATTTCAGGTAAACAAATGTGGTCACCAGTTATGCAGTACCACTGCCCAAGAGAATAACGCGACTTCGTCCGCGTTCTGGTTCTGGGGTACCCTATGTTCTTTCTGGTATCCCAGACAACATGTATGCAAAATTTCATGGTGATCGGTTCAGTACTTTTTGCGTAAAAGAGTTACAAACCTGCATACATCCAGACATCCATACAAACGTTCTCATTTATAATACTAGCTGGTGCTCGCGACTTCGTCCGCGTTCTGGATGAAAGGTACCCTATGTCCTTTCTGGTGTCCCAGACAACGTGCATGCAAAATTTCATGGTGATCGGTTTAGTAGATTTTGCGTGAAAGAGTTACAAAATCCATACATCCATACAAACTTTCGCATTAAAAAATTAGTACGGATACTTTGAAATGACATCACGTATGCTGGTGTGAGTAAGGATTAGAAATTCCTATCCATATCCTCGTCTTGACTCTTACCCTTTATAATATCCGGATAGGCACACTTGCTTGTGCACTAGTACACCAACTTTTGATGTTGGATTAACCTATGATTAAATATTTAGTTACGGTAGGCAAGTGCCAGCCAAAATGAACCGCCGACCTTTTTAATATAGAAATTACTTAAATATTCATGTTGTTGGATTTTTTTTACAAATCTGAATAATACTTAATAAATAAAGTTGCTAAGTAAACAGTAAGGCGAAGATTGTCACTTTATGGAATTAAGGGAATAAATATAAAGCACAATTTTGAAATGATGTTAATGTAATATCAAAGTAAATACAAATTCATACTATGTATGCCAGAATTAAATATACCTAATAGAATTTCGGATTGACTTTATTATTGTAAGTAGGTAAAAGATTTCCCTAGAAAATCATCCGGAACAAGAGAAAACACAATGAAAAAAAATATCCTGTGCAGGTGAGGAGCCCAAGAGAATAGGTTAGTCGGTTTGTACATCGTTTTTGTGACAGGATGAAACGACGATACATTTTTTAGAACCGACAATTCTAGTACCGGGAAAAACGTATATATTTGTAGGTATTCGTGAACTTTTCCATTTTACAAAGCAAACTTCAATCAAATACAAAATCGCTAAATCACGCCAGTACATAGTGTTTTTTTGTATTTGAGTAAGATTAACATTAGGTATAACTAATAATAAAAAATAATATGAAGCCTTCTCTGTGCATGCAAAAAAATTTAATTAATTAAATTAAATACATACTTCCTTCTACCGTTGCTCATTGTCAGCAATTGTTATTAGCAGTTAGATTTTATTCCCACAAAAATTACCATAGCGACCTGTTTTGTTATCTTGTTACATAAAATCCATAAATTACCCATTAATGACATTAATCGCAACATAAACAGTGTCACAAAATGTTGAAACCTCCTAAAATTCAAAGTTTTGTAGGCTATGATCTATGATCTACATTATTTAAGTGTAACTTTTGTTGACATTAAACTAACATTATTTGGTTACTAATTATCATATTTTTATCTCATAATATATCAATGTCGTAATCTCAGAGTGTCAACAATGAGATTGTGATTTAGTTGTAAACAATATAAAAGATAGTTTTACTAAGTATAAGTATATTAAATTGTATGATATTTGCGCTCTCCAGACGGTCTTCTCAATATGCAACTGACTTGTACAGGTATTTATTAACTACTCTTTTCGGAAAAAGTCTGGAAGGTAGTCCTTCCTGTCATCCATCCTCCTTAATGACATACATACCTTAATTATAATAAACGTATGTCGGTAGACTATGATATATTTCTCGACTGCTTTTATTTTACCAAAGATCTGAAAAAGCCTTTCGTTTCTCTTTGATGTAAAAAAATTACGGCATACTTTCGCCTACTCGATGCTAATTTGTATATTTTATAGATTTTCCTCCTTCTTTGGACATACATAAAACATTTTGAAGTAACTTTTTTTTGGGAAAAATACCGTTCTGCAGACGCGACTGCGTTCTACTTTTCCGTCATTTTGCGGGTTGCATTTTAAATGTGGGAACGATCGCATCAGTTGCAATATTGCAATGGAATTCATAAATCGATTGTCTATACCGATACAAAGAGGTGATATAAAATTCCTTGCAAGCAGTCGCTACCTTTGTGGAGGCATTCTATGCAGAAGAAATGGCGCACGAAACGCCCAAGTCAGGAATGGCGTCTTTGCCTGTCAATATTATGTTTCACACAAATTTGACGAGTTAGCTGTTTTTAAATTTATTTATTTGCATGATCTGTCTTACAAAGACGTGCCAGTTCGAACAAATCCTAAGGCTGTAGCTCGACGCTGGATCCAGGCTGTCTCTGACTGTTTCCATTGATGATGATGGTAATAAATATACTTAGATTTGGATGACTTTGATAACAAGCTTGAATTTTTACGAATGAATTAAGTTATCTATGACTTCATTTACCTATTCCAACCCCTTATCTTCAATCCAACAATATGTCAATATGTCATATATATATATATGCTGACAATATGTCAGCAGCGCACTTGTACAACACAAGCAACACCACAGGTACTGTGAGGTGTTGCTTGTGTTAAACGACAGTGACCATCAAAGTCTGTCACATAAAGAAACTGTCAGTCTTAACAAACTTTTGACGAAGTTATGCTCATTATGAACCAAGAAGTACATACTAATTTGGATAGATGGCGCTTATTTCATACAATTAAACGTCTCTGAGGGTGTCGCTCAAAGAGCGTGACGATGCGAGTTCTCTATTTTTTCCATACAAAAAGTACCCAACCTAAAGAAGTTTTCACTTCAAAAACAGAGCTAAGAAATACTTATTTTGACTCTATTTAGTCTTACTTTGAGCAATCAAAAGCACAAAACAAAGCGATCATTTAAGATTTCCATTTTTTTCATTAAAAGTCCAGAACTCTAATTCCTCTAAGTAAATGTACCCAAAAAGTAAAGTCAATTCAATTCACAAATTGTAATGATATATATGATGTTAGAAGTGGTCCCAAGTTTGTAACTTTGATGCAGTGTTTTGGGACTGCGAAAGTTATGAAGCTTTTAGTGAAATTGATACGAAATATGTTTTTGTGAAATGTGTATACTTAAATAGTAGATGCTCGCGAGTTTTCAATTTAATGCAAATAATTATTTTGTGTAAGTACCTAAAATAATTTACTACAACAATGGCCACTTTACAGTGTGTAATTTTTAGGCTAACTTGTTATATGGACGAAACGCAATGTAAGGTGCGACCGGAAAAAATGATATAATTCGTTATAAAACACTTCATACGTTGGTTGATTTCAAATAAATTAAATTTATTAAAAGTCAATAATAATAAAATCAGTGTAGAGATAATAATAGTTATAGTTATAGGTTTGCTTTTCAGTTTCAACAGACGAATAGAATATTAATCGAATTCGTATGAGGTCTCTGTGTTATCGTTGATAGTTTCAACAACGTCCTATTGAATGAGAACTTACAGTGTTTGATATAAATTTATTAAATGAAATCTGCAGCCTAAATACCTAAGTGTCCTACATCTATATTAATAATATTATAAGGAGAGAAGATTTGAATTTTTAACTCCTTGCTTTTTTAGAAGCATTATAGCATATTAGATGCGAACTGATCTATTACCTGCTCTTGACTCTGTCATTTTTGAATTACCAAAATGTCTCTATTGCACTTTTATACCAAACTTTCGATGGAAACAGAAAGTAGAAAAGCGGAGGAGTGGAAAAGGGAAGAAAAATGTTGTTTGTGACGCAGACTCAACTTTCTTCTGCAACAAACACAGTTGTGTTATGCTAGCAATTTTCTACCGTACTTAACTATGAATTTATATATATTTTTTTAAATATAATATCAGATCCATATATGCGGCGTGGACAAACGTAAAAAAAAATACAAAATACATAAACTTTATTCATTCAATCAATAATTCAAGAATAAAACTGGTTATCCTTCATAAAATATTGATGTAGAAGAAGCGGTTAATACTTTATTATACGATGTATATGTATGATTGATAGTACAAACAAAGTCCAATGAATACAATAAACCAAATTAATAATTTATCTTCTGTTTTTTAAGTATTTTTTTTATTTTGTTTTGAAACTATCTTCTACCTATCTATTAGTAGGTACCTAAAGTCTCTAAAAATCACTGAAAAAGACTAACATTTTTTAATTCTAACCTTCACCTTGATCTGTTGAGGGCAGTTGTCCTTGCAACGGGCGCACAGGTACCGCTAACTAATTTCATAGTAAGTATTATATTGTTCAGAATGTTCATTATCATCATATTGTGCAGTCGTTTCTACAGAAGAAACTAAATATTTCTCTAAGATTTACGTAACTACGGAATCGGTTCGTTAAACACGTTTCACTAATTGATTTAAATAAAAAATAATCCTTAAGCCTATACCTATATGGCTTCCTTATACAAATGCGGATTACGCCCACTCGTAATGTTTTCGTAGTAGTAACGCAAACATGATTAATTCATAAACAACTTGACAACAATGTATTTCTAATCAGTCAATTAATTTTCAAAATGTTACTCTGAAATTCTGTGTGTCAAGCTAGTTGATAATTTACGATTTGATTAATTGATTTATGACTACAGACACATCAAATTACTGCGATTTCCCACAAGTATTAAACCAAAAATTATAAAGACAAATTAGAAATTTTGACACTTTTCACAATTTCTGAGACACAAGAACTCATCGACCTTATTTTCATTATAAGGTCGCCGAGTTCTTGTCCGTAAGGCGGCAGTAACCAATCTTTTAGAAAAAAAACCGTAAAAAGTCCCAACTTGAAGATATGGTTGAATTTCAAGTCAAGTCAAGATTGATCATGAAATGAAAGCAATCAAAAAGTTGTAGCTAAGCACGCTGAAAGAAGTTAATTGCGCTTCGAGCTAATGCTTCAAATAAAGTTGAAACTGTATATCAATTCGCCTCGAGCTTACGGGTTTCAATTAGTAAGTGGTAACCACGTTTTTCTTTTATCCCGCGGGAACCTATTGTGTTTCTCAGAAGACATGTAGCCTATGTCTGTCTGTCTAATGATACAATTTGTTTCGGTAAGGTCGATTGTATCCGTGATGTAATGTAAGTAACAAAGATTCTCAAATTCAATTAAATAATTCTTCCGATTCAAATATAAGCTCAACAAAAGTAATACGTATATGTTTTGGTAAATGTCAAATACTATTTTAAATGGTAAATGGTGGTGGAATATTTTGACAGTAGATGGTTCTTAACTTAACCATGCAGTGTAACCTACTGTCACTACAAAAAAGCAATATTCTACCAAAAGTTTATGATTTAACAGGATATTTTGTTAGATTTTCCTGCTTCTATTAAGGTTTTTGCATCTGATACTCTATATTGCTCATTGATTGCCATTGCCCATGATTGAGCTAACATCAGAAGCTTTAAAGTAGTTACATAAAATCAATACATGGATCTATTTCTTATAATTTAAGATAATGACATTGCACTTACGTATGTTATATAATTTGAACCTATTATTTTGATTAATTCTATAATATAAAACATCAAAATGCAAGGAGCAAAAAAAAAGTTAGCTTACAAACAAAAAAAAAGGAACAAAATCAGTCCATCCGTTTGGTAGCTACAATTCCACAGTCAGATACACAGATACATATACACATATGCACAGACAAACACGTCAAACTTAGTATACCCCGTTTAGCGTCGGGCGTTAAAATCCAGAATAAGGATATTATTAGACTACCATTTATCTTATTGTGCAAGAAAACTGCGAATAATTCTACAAAATAAATTGACATGTAATAAGAGATTGTTACACGTACTTTACTTTTATTTGACGCATGTGAAAAATATTTGCGGACTCATCGCGGAACTCTTAGCACCGTATTTTTTTGCTACACTTGAGTCTGATTAGTCAAGTTGTCCGAAATAAATAAGGATTTAAGGTAAAAGCACCTACTATCGCGGTATGCAAAATCGGCATCAATTACCGAGGTATCGGATATTTTCGTATTTAAATTTAATAACAGTAACTTTAGAACGATACTATTTTGGACAAGTTCTAACTTGGAGTGTTTTACATCGAATTAATGGGCGTTGGTAGACATACCAAAGATGAACAGATCAAAAACGATCAATTTGTGCGACGGGAACGCAGATTCAGGTTGTGTCCATACAAGCAAGGGGCAATTCATGTAAGGGCACTCATATTTTTGTTTCGTGATTTTTAAGGTAAAATACTTTATAATTGACTACGGATGATGTTTATTTGTTTTTGCGTATTTCTAGGAGTATTATCTTTTACTTTTCATGGTAAAATTTTCAATAAACACATAATAACATTAAGAAATAAAACTCGCGGTGATAGATGCCTAAAATTGGAGGCAGCTTCTAATACCGAGGGAACACTCGGTAATGGAAATATTGAGGTTCCTATTTTGCTTATTATATTTAAATTATTTATTATCTCATTAGTAAAAATTGATCAATCTTCCAGTCCTCATGTATTCTATAAACGAAAAATCTATTTTCGATGTATGCAAAATCCATAAAAATTCATTATTTTTATAAAAACTCATAGCACTTAAAGTATAATTTTGTACTGGGTGTCAAAAACGTCATAAAATATATGCAATATTCATTTGAGAAAAGAATGATAATACGGCATATCTTGTCATTCAAAATACTGTTTTTCATGAAGATTTATCTCTATTTTTTCGAAGTGACACCAAAAAATCTTTCTGGTATTCTTTTTTTAAGGGTCGGAATTATATTTAAAAATATTGTATACTACTCTCATTACCGCGGCATACCTCGGTAATAGATTATATGAGAATCTATTAACGAGTGCAGAGTACTCGGAAATACAGTTTTCATATAAAATCTATCACCGAGTGATAAGGCAACCTGTATTCGTATTCGTATCGTGTTGTAGTAACCAGTTTCCAAATTTAGGGTTCCGTTAATGAATTATTCTTGATAAAAATATTTACAAATAATGTTTCATAACAAAGACAAAGGTTTTATCATGTTACTCTGCTGTGATTTTGATTTATTGATCATTAATTCATGACATCATAATCGAGGACATTCAGTTTTGATGTCAGGTCTGCTCTCACCCCACTGCTTTCCACTACGTCAAAGACTTTGCCATAAGTATAAGTTGGCTAGTCCCGACAAGAAACAACTGTAATTAATTTAAATTTCGCAGTAATTATGGAAAAGTTATTGGGTTTTTTGAAACGACATCAACATTGAGTAGAAATCAAACCACAAAAGACTCAATACGAGCGTGGTTTGGAAGAGTTTACTCGTATTTTGAACGTAACGATTTGCTTCAAGTTTTTTAGGGCCCAAGACGCATATTTAACTACAATGAAACAGCTTTTTTATGTCCGAAGAATAAGTAAGTTTTAGTAAAAAGAGGTAGCGTTTATATACGTGTTTATAATCGAGAATAATCGAAAAATTGATTTTATTGATTCAATTTTAGTTATTTGTGTAATTATTATTGTTATTTTTCTCATTATACCCAACTTACATAAATAAATATATCTATAGATTTAATGCAGTTTATTAAGTACTACAAGTGAATAAAATTTAACCCTGTATAGACTGTAGATTAGTTATAATAAGCAAAATATTATAAATATTGTTGTTAATATAGGTGGAAGGTAACTGTGATAGTCTTCTTCTACATTTGTTCAGTTTCTTAATTATGATAATAATAAAGTTGATCGCAATGTTTTGTGTATTTTTTAAATATATTTTATTTTATACGGAACCATCAGGACAACAAGTATTATTTTTCTTCTATACTCGGTAATAGGAGCCACATACCGCGGTAATAGAAAAAAAAACCTTTGAGCATGCCTCGGTAATAGGGGATGTCGACATCCTGTTTTAAAAAAAAAATTATAAATACTACGCTTCAAAATAAATAAAAAGAAGTGAGAGAAATCAATAATAAAGAGTCCCTAAAATGTTTAAAAAAATGCTTACTTGCCGAGGATAGACCTGATTACAAAATATTTCACTCTAAAGTCAAAATTGTCAGTTGATACTCTGTTGTCAGTTGATACTCACACACTAATGAGTTGCTCCAAGTTTTATTATTGATTTATTATTAATATATCGTCAAATTCCACATTTTGTCGATTATACGCTATATCAGTGAAACCTTATAAGTATGTGCATCTTGTGGTGATTTTGGTGTTAGAATCAGTGGTCTAAACGGAAATTTCTACTAGTAAATACACAAAAATTTTATTGTTTACAACCTATCGAATTTACCCACGTAACCATTATTTTGTTCAAACGCCTGTGTGAAAATAATAGCAGCATTACTCGGGATCACCATTGCTGATAAATATTATTGATTGAATCGATCAGGATAAAACAAAATGCTTGAAGGTGAAATGATTTGCGGAGGCTGTCATAAAGCTATAGACTCGAGGCAATTTATGAAATGTCATCTATGCATGTGCGGATATCACTATCAATGTCTTAACATGGTCAAGAAACAATTTCTATCTTTAACTACCGATAGTCGTGAGTCGTGGACATGCCCTTCCTGTAACAATATCTCTCGACGTCAGAAATCGGCCGAACGCTTTTCGATGCACCGTGAACTTGAGTCACCCTTGTCCGAATCGATGAATATGTCGTATGTAACCACCGATTTTGCTGACTCATGCGCGCCTTCGAATGCTAAATTGACTGACGACACTGTGACCTTGGACAAGATTAGCACCCTCTTGGATGATAAACTAAGTGCCGCGTTGACTGCATTGATGGAGAATTTTCGAGTTGCTTTAAAGGAGGACATAACAAATATGATCAGAGGCGAAATTCAATCGGAGGTCCAGACACTAAAGGAAGAATTCACTAGAACAACCGATTTCATCTGCGCCGAACAGAGTACGCTTAAACAGGCCATTGAATCGAGGAATGATATTATTAAAAATTTGGAAACTGAGAATATTCGTCTCCAGTCAGACTTAAACAAGCTGAACAATAGATTATACTCTGTCGAGAAAATATCACGCAGTTGTAATGTTGAATTGCAGTCTGTTTCTGAATCACGTAATGAGAATGTTCTTAATCTATTTAAAAAATTATGTGATGCGGTAAAGTTGCAGATTGCTGACGTCAATATACTTGCTTGCCGCAGAGTTGCAAAAATGAATGCTTCTTCCTCTAGGCCACGTAATATACTAATCTCATTAGCTAGTCCTCGACTTCGGGATGAGGTACTATCTGCTGTGCATCGATACAACAAATCTCACTCTAATGATGCACTCAATACGTCCCACTTGGGTCTAGGTGGTGATGTACGTAGGATCTTTGTATCGGAACACCTCTCACTCGAACAGAAATCTCTTCATGCGGCGACAAGGCTTGAAGCAAGGGCGAAGAATTATAGATATGTGTGGGTGAAGTACGGTCAAATATATGTGCGCAAAGATGATACCGCTAGAGCAATCATGGTTAAAAATATGCAATCTTTGAATGAACTGTAACAGACTTTTAATTGTTGTGAGATCTTTTGTGTTGTATTTGATTGGTCATGCAATACATTTTAAATTTTGTTTCAAGCTATGGCTACTATTTTTTATCAAAACTTAGGAAGGGCCAAATCTAAAATTACAGAAATTTATTTAAACTTGCTGAGCGCAGACTTCGATGTTGTTTGTTTGGTTGAAACTAACTTTGACGCCAGCGTCTATGATAGAGAAGTAATTGATGAGCGGTATAATGTTTTTAGGAGGGATCGTCAGGACACCTCATCAATTAAAACTGCTGGTGGCGGAATTCTTATTGCAACTAAAAAACACCTCATTGTAACCCGCCTGTTGTCACATGAATCCAATTTCGAGGATCTCTGGTTGGCCATTGATTATGAAAACCGTACTCTCATTCTCTGCCTTTGTTACCTACCACCTGATCTGCCGATTGTAGATGTATTCTCCTTTCATTCCAACTGTCAGAGAGTAGTTCTCGATTCGTCATCCAGTGCTGACTTTGTGGTTCTTGGTGATTTTAACACCCCAAATATTACATGGGAAAGATTTGACGGTTCTAGTCTCATGACTCCCTCTAATCCACGAGACATGAGGGCTGCTCTCCTCGTCGAAACTTTGAATATATGTAATTTAGCACAATTTAATGATATACCGAACCTCAATAACCGTTACCTAGATCTCGCACTTACCAGTCTTCAATCGATTTCCATATCTGTTGCTGATCCAGTATGTAACCTTGATAAGCATCACTTGGCCTACCTGCTCAATATTCCTAAACTGAAGTGTGTCAAATCTGTTAAACCCAATATTTCTAAACGATTCAATTTCAACAAATGCAACTTCGACAAAATTAAACATGAACTGAAACAGATCAACTGGTATGACCTCTTACTTGGTGAAGATGTTGATGAATGCACTACAATTTTTTACAAAGAGTTAAATCGTGTAATTCATAAACATACACCTATATCTAAAAAATCACTTAAATATCCTGTATGGTACAGTAGGGCTCTTGTTAAGAGTATTGATGAAAAAAATAAATACCACAAACTATATAAGAAATATGGCAACCCTCGTGACTACGATACGTATTCTTTACTTCGCGCTAGATGCAAGACTCTCCAGCGTCAATGTCACAAAAGTTTTATATCATCAATTGAGGACTCCTTACATCACAATACTAAAACTTTTTGGACATACATAAATGGCAGAAAGGATAGGGTCTCCATACCTCTGAAAATGCACTACAATGGAAAGTTGTCTTCTGAAACCCTTGACACATGTGAACTTTTTTCCGAGTACTTCAGTTCTGTTTTTGATGAGGTCCACTCGGACACAAACATTCCATTGCCAAATATAAATGTTAAGGTCTCTGATACACTAGCACACTTTGAAGTTGACAATGACAAAGTCTTTGCCAAACTCAACAAACTTAATATATACAAAGGTGCCGGCCCTGATGGTATACCCCCCGTTGTCTATAAAACGTGTGCTCGTGAACTATGTGCACCGCTATCAATTCTGTACAACATATCCATTAAGACGGGTGTTTTCCCGGCATGTTGGAAATCGGCTTATGTAATACCAATCTTTAAAAACGGTGATAAATCTAGCTGCTCAAACTATAGACCTATCAGTATCCTGGCTTGCCCCGCTAAAGTGCTTGAGTCTATTGCTTATGTACCGATATACAGCCATTTTAAGCAGTTCTTGTCTGAAAAACAGCACGGTTTTGTCAAAAATAGGTCTACTTTGACTAACTTGCTTGAATACAAAAGTTATCTATGTGGTGTATTTGCTACTGGAGGCCAAGTTGATGCTATTTACACTGATTTCAGCAAGGCTTTCGATCGAGTTAATCATTCTCTGCTTGAACACAAGTTAATACAATATGGCTTTCACGGTAATCTCTTACGCTGGATTGTATCTTATTTAAGTAACAGGAGTCAGCTGGTTGCACTAAAAGGTTTTGTATCTTCACCAAAACCGGTCCTCTCCGGAGTGCCCCAAGGATCACTGTTAGGGCCACTTTTATTTGACATTTTTATAAATGATCTGGTTGGACTTTTGCGGTCTTCCTGTCTCCTTTACGCTGATGACTTGAAACTGTTTGCGTCTATTGATAATCAAAGTGATTGTGTTACTCTTCAGGGGGATATTGATGTTCTGGCCGATTGGTGTACTTTAAACAGGATGACCCTGAATGTTGATAAATGTCAAACTATCACATTTACATGCAAATTTCACAAAATTATAAATAATTATTATATTCGTGATTTTCCATTGAGACGTGTATTTGTGATTAGAGATTTAGGTGTTCTTTTTGACGATAAACTCACATTTAGAGATCATTATGATTACATTGTCAATAGATGCAACAAATTATTAGGCTTTACCTTAAGGTCCACTAAGCAATTTAAAAAGCCAGCTTCCACTATTTCCTTGTTTTGTGCATTAGTGAGGAGTGTTCTTGAGTATTGCTGCCCAGTTTGGTCTCCCTTCTATTCTGTTCACATTAATAGGATTGAGTCTCTGCAGAAAAGACTTCTAAAAATAATTTTATATAGAAATGGACTGGGTCGTACACACCAAAGTTATACTGATCGCCTTCGGATTTTCGGCCTATTATCTCTGGAAGATCGACGAAGGAGATATGATATTGTCTGTCTTCATAAAATATTGCACTCGTCTTGGGATTGTTTGAATCTACTCTCGGAGATTAGAATTAAAACTAAATATAGGTCACGCTCTCCCCACTCGGGTCCCTTTTCCATCCAGGCATATAGGAACAACACGTCATACTACAATCCCCTAGTTAGGATGTGTCGAACCTACAATGACATGGTGATTGGATCTGAGGTGGATATTGACATATTTGACAGTAGGTTCCCTTTATTTAAAGCTAGATTAGGGTTGTTATTTAAGTAGGCTAATGTTTTGTTTGTTTTATTTACTTTTAATAATTAGTGTTAATTAGTTAAGTTACTTAATTGTTCTAATTAGTGTTTATTTAGTATTAAGTTAATCATGTTAGGCACTCAATTTGGGAATACAATTTAGCTAATAATTTTACACATGTATCCTTGTTTTCACAAATTTAATTGTATTCTGTCTGTGTGCTTTGTTTAATAAATAAATAAATAAATAAATAAAATTCCCCGAAATACCGCGGTAATAGGTGCTTTTACCTTAATGCTTATTCATTCGAGTGCGGTTCCATGAGTCTCGCTAGATGTAAAACCACTGATATTGTTGTATCATTCAGATGTCCAACTCATCGGATTTTACGTTCTAATAAACATTACGCGCTTATTTAAGCGTCCGTCTTCTAGTCTGCCGTAGATTTCTACTAACTGTACATTGGTTGTTTTTTTCTTTAAATTGCTTTGTTATTTCTGGAAAGTTTTCCGGTTATATAGTGTAAAAAAAATGTGTGTTTTGTACAAAATATAAAGATTATTATTATTCAAGTATGTATTTTTCCATCTTAAATTAATTTTTTTTAAATATAAATATACAAACAATAAATATTATGAAAAACTTAAACCTAGAGTGCCGCAAGTAGCGGGGCAAGGCCCATTATTATTATTATTATATTACATATATTATTATTATTTTAATTATATTAAGAACATATAATTAAAATAAACCGGAAAACATTACGCAATTCTTGAATAGCAGTTATTTTAATCATAACGGTATGAAATTATTAAAATTACGTACTAAATAAAATAAACCCGAGGCAAATTTAGTATTTTATAAGTTATTGTTGCTAAAGCTCGCGATCATTGGAGCTTTACAAATTCACCAGAGCTTAAAATCATAAATAGTAAACAAGATGGAAAATTTAAAGAAAATTTTCTACAATTCTACAATACATCAACTACTCAGAATTTATGGTACGGTAAATTTGTGACTTTGTTATCCTCAGGCACGTGTATAGCCGGTAATAACTATTAAACTCGATGTAATCTGCTACAGACACTTATCAGACTGTCATGAGCCATGTCCTCCAAAACTTTATCGTACACAATAGTTAGAAATAAAGTATAAATGATCTGTTTAAAATCAACCTATTTCACATTAACCTATTAACCTATGAATCAAACTATTTCACAGCAAGTTAAATTTTTAAATTTAAGTACTATTAATTTAAGCTTGTACTTCATAAATGTTACCCCTCCCCCACTTATTAAAAGCATTTACATCAAAATAGTTATTTCTTATCATACTATATTCTCAATTATTCTTCTCTATTAGTTTTTATTACCTGACATCAGGCGTAAACACAGCCTTTCTGTCTATTTTTAAAACTTCATCAACAACTTGACATTATGGTTGAGATTTTTTTTAATGACCTTACCTGATAGGGTATGTTTTGCGACAATAACAGCTATCATTGTTATTTACCCTCTTTCTAAAGGCGTTCCTATAGCAATTAATCTTCGAACATTTTGTATTTACGCTACCTTTAAAGAAATTCAGGCACGATCATTTCGAAGGTTATAGAAAAGAACTGCTTCCAACTTTTTTTTAACAATGAAGCTCGTCAAGAGCTATTAAGCAAAAATATATAATATTATGTATATTATCTAATATATAAAATTCTCGTGTGGCAGTGTTTGTTGCCAAACTCGTCCGAAACGGCTGGACCGATTTTGATAAAATTTTGTGTGCGATAAGCACACAAAACACAAAAAAATAGGTCTGAGAATAGGCCAACATCTATTTTTCATACCCCTAAATGTTAAGGGTGGTCCACTCCAAAATTTTTATTTTTATTTTTTGGCAAAACAACGTTTGTCGGGTCAGCTAGTTATTTATAATATTATGCATAATATTATATTTTAAAAGAAATTTTAAAATATAATTTATTTTACATACTC
The DNA here is from genome assembly GCA_947623395.1 of Synanthedon tipuliformis. Lineage (NCBI taxonomy): Eukaryota > Metazoa > Arthropoda > Insecta > Lepidoptera > Sesiidae > Synanthedon > Synanthedon tipuliformis. The sequence goes on along the minus strand of OX392424.1, from coordinate 3,482,144 downwards.
AGCTCAGAACAGCTATCTATGTATATATAGTAATATTGCTCAACATGATTATATAATCATGTGATTATGTATTATAATGTACAATCATGTTAAGCAATATTGTTGACAACCTTTAAAGCAATTACAGTAATTGTATTTATTACGAATGTCATAGTGAATTTGTAGTGAATGTCCCTTGTGGGTTGACACACTAAATACAAGTCTAGGGACTGCAGCTACTATACCACCTATTATTATATGTACATAGAGGTGAATTACAAAGCAGTTTAGTGCCTCTTACTCATCCTTTATTGCACTCGAGAAGCGTCACTGACGGTATAGCCTAGCCTACGAATAGCATTTGTACTACCAGTAGTATTTCTTGGTTGTACTACTGTAACAGAGCGAACAAAGATAATTGATTGGTCTCGATGCGCTCTATTAGATAGAGCGCTATACAAAAGCAATAGCTCCGAAAATGTGCCAACTTTTTATTGTAGTTTGTGTAAAAAATCATCACTTTTTATCACTTTTGAAGTGAAACTTTTTATGGGACACTATTGAAGTGAAACTTTTTGTCATGAGAGTGAACTCGTCGAGCTAACAAACTGTTAAGTGTTAAACTGTTAAACTCACAGATGTTAAACTCCTTGTCTCTTTCTTATTACCGCCTCTCTCACTCTAGCAGAGTGAGAGAGGCGGAAAGAAAATTGTTGATGTTGACTGACAGTGACACTGTTGACATTGACAGTCTGTGTCGGATAAATTGGATAAATACAGAACAACTAATTAATATTATGGAAAAAATGAGTACTACACAGACATAGTTCATTCTCTATATGCTATTTACCCAGTTTTATTATATTTTTACACAGTTTCACTACGCAAACTGGTATTTTATTATGCCTAAAATTTAATAAAACATTCGGCACGTACACATCACAGACAGTTTGCAGTGTGACTGGCTAGGGTACGCCGAAATCGGCGTACTATTTAATGCTGCATTTTACAAGTACGACGGCGGTATCTAGTCGAGCACAGCGAGACCAATCATTTATCTATGAGAGAGAATAAATAATACTATTCGTAGAGCCTAGCCACTTATTCTAGAGAAACGGAAAACGGCCTGCCTGCCGAGCCGACATATACTTAAATTAAAAAAAAAACATAACATAACCGGTGAAACATATTATTTTTGTATCTTAATTACAACCTACGATGTATTTATAGGTATAATGTATACAAAATACATTAATTAATATTGTATTAATTAACAAGGTATTATAATTTTTTTTTATATTATTATAATACTAGCTATTACACGCGACTTCGCTCGCGTAACTTTATAAAATATAGCCGATGTTATTTGCTGATTTAATGTAGCTTTCTATAGGTGAAAGAATTTTCAAAATCGGTCCAGTAGTTTAAGAGTTTATTCAATATTATAAACACTATAATATTTAAAAACATATATTTATTTACTTACTAAATTTAAATTAAATTACCAAAATGTTCAAACTAAATCATACGAAAGATTAAACTTAACTCTTTGAATTATTATAAATGTGACACGTGTTTAATGGACATTAAGTCGGATATGACAGAGCATTGTAGAGCATTAGAAGTTCGTGACTCTTTTGTTTTACTAAAGAGCTTAGGTGGTCTACAAATGTCATTTTTATTTCTAATGGACTGTTGTTGGATCGACGTTTGCGCTTTGTTTGAATAAATTAACCCAAAAATAGTATGGCATATCGCAAAACATGTTTCCTTTGGTTAAAGGAATTTAAAGAAGAATATTGCCAGGTCGTAAATCTTGATTTTACAAGGATATCACATTGTTTTTTTGAACAGTGTTGAATGCGATTTAAGCATTATGTAAGACTAGCTGTGCTCGCGACTTCGTCCTCCTGGTATTTTGTCTGGGCTCTGACACCTCTTAACTTACTTAGCGAAACAAAACTCCTCGTCAAAAAAAAAATAAAGAACCGCACACGTGCTGTTATTTCACGCTGGTCTTCTATAAGAGGGTGGTTGCTGGCGAGCTGCCCAATTTTATGACAGCGAAACACAATGTAGTAAGAATAGCCTTTGTCATTGTATTTTTTTTTCTAAGCAACACTTAGGCTGAGTTGCACCATCTAACTTTAACTATAACCAACGCCGCAACTTGAGTTAAAATAACGGTTAGGCCGAAAATGAGTTGCACCAGTTAACAAATAATCATAGCTGGTTAACTGGTGCAACTCATTTTCGGCCTAAAACTCATTTTCGGCCGAAAATGAGTGCGAATTAACTGAAGTTGCGACGTTGGTTATAGTTAAAGTAAGATGGTGCAACCCAGCCTTAAAGAAACATTTGACCAACCCGGTTAAGGTCGTGGATAATTTGCAATGACGTTAGAGTTGATTGGAATTTGTCACGGTCATACACTAAATTCTCAGAATATGAAACAAACCAGAAGGAGCATGTAAGGACAAATGAGGCTTTATATTTTATGTGTGGTTCCGATGTGAAAAAAACTTGAAACTTTCATTCGCATCTTTATTTTTTTTTATTTATCTCAATATTTTATAATAATAGTACCTAACCATTTTTATACACTGCGTATGGCATATAAATATTGATAAAACGCTATTTTCGGTTTTATTTATTCTAAGGTAAAACATAGAAATCTAAATATTTATATAAATACATGAATTATAATATAGAAATTATACCTATAAATTGTTTGTACGATAAATTTACAAATTTGACGAACCACGATAGATTTATAAAATTGAATTCAAGTGGCCACACTAGCCAATACCTAAAAGGTTTTTGTTGCTGAACTACATTGACGCTTATAATTAAAACAAATTAATTATTAACGGTTTCGTAAAACGACCTTTTTAATATTCAGTAAAAACGATCAGAGTTTGTGAAAGGATCGATTGAAAAGGCGCAACTTCATCAAAGTCTGAAAGTGGTTTCAATAATTCAATCAATCCAACAGCAATTTCATTGTTTCGTATTGCGATTCGGTACACTTTCTTTTGTTAGCGAGGTGCGACTGTGTCAATATGGAATTTTCAAATTTATTGTCGATCTTCAATAGAGTTTTGTAGGGACCAATTTATATAACAATTTATAAGCTTACATCCAACCTACATCCAACCATCGATGCATCCAACACATGTATTTGGCTCACGTAGCAGAATAGCAATTATAAGACTTATATAAAGATATTTATTTACTTTACTTAATTTATTTGTATTTGTGAGAAAAAGTGCTCATTTTTCTTTATTTATCTTCATTTAATTAACCTATTCTAAACAGTATTTTTTTTTTAAATTTGAAGTGTGTAATTTGAAAAGTGCTCATTTTTCTTTATTTATCTTCATTTAATTAACCTATTCTAAACAGTATTTTTTTTTTAAATTTGAAGTTAAAATTTCTTTAGGCTTGGGTTTGGGCAGTTTGTACTTTGTAAGCAGAATTTGGCAGAGGGGTAAAACAGTAAATACGACACCGCCTACACCGTCACGGTGGTTTTGTAAACAAATAAAAACACAAGCTAAACCAGAACAGAAGGCTTGAAGAGAGTAGTAGGATCTTGTATGAAAAGTGTAGTTTGCGTTGAGGAACGAGACGATAGAGCGTTATAACCTGTCGGAGCAGCGACATCTGCCGTCGAAAAAATAATTTGTGAAGCAAAATTTTCAGTTCTGTGCTCTAATTCACTAACGCAACTTAGCGATTCCTTACTTCGAACCCACGTCAATTTCTTAAATTTTTACTATATCTAGTAATGCATACTTGCCACTGAAATGATTTTTTTAATAAGCTTCCGGTCAATTGTTATCAATATGTATATTTAATTTACCAAAATACATTTTCCCTAGCAGGCTTTCATATTGTCATTAGCGGTACATGAGTACCTAATACTCATTCGTGACCTTGTCATAGTACGAGTATGTTATAGGTACCATTTCGTTTTCACTTAACAAAGTACAGTTTTGATAATAATACAATAATTTGCTTTTTTTTTGTTAGATATTAGTCTGTTAATTTATTATTTAAGTTAATTGTAATTAAAATTTTAATATCTATTATTTTAAAAAATGATCCAATTAATCGCTTAAGCTTGGGATAAGTTGACTAAAATCGCTTAATACAGGATTTAACTTATAATTGACGATTTCGCTTAGTTTAAGATATTTAGGTTACCAAGCTCATAGATAAATGATTGGTCTTGCTGCGCTCGACTAGATACCGCCGTCGTACTTGTAAAATGCGGCATAAAATAGTACGCCGAATTCGGCGTACCCGAACCAGTCACACTGCAAACTGTCTGTGATGTGTACGTGCCGAATGTTTTATTAAATGTCAGGCATAATAAAATACCAGATTGCGTAGTAAAACTGTGTAAAAATATAATAACACTGGGTAAAAAGTGTTAAAAAGTGACAATTTTTTACACACGCTACAATAAAAAGTTGCCACATTTTCGGAGCTATTGCTTTTGTATAGCGCTCTATCTAGTCGAGCGCAGCGAGACCAATCCATTATCTTTGAACCAAGCTATTGTTGAAGTCAACTATAGTTTTAATTGAAGAATTCCACCTCATGTTCACAATTCTCTAGATTATTTATTCTATTCAAAGTATCAAAAGATTATAACCAATTTAATGAACTGAATTTTCTTCAATAACCGTAATGAAGGGGATCGTGATAATCAAACGAGACTGTTCCATAAGAAATTACAATACAGATGTTTCTTGATTGTTATTTGATTGGCATACACCAATGTTCAGCCAATTTCATTGAAGCACAAAGGGAAGAGGGAATACTTACAACTACATTCTCATAATTTAAAGGCATTGTTGATGTGGCATGCATTCAGTTCCGTAAATAAGACCTCACATAACATGCACGTGTAACAGTTGAAATTGTACACTACACCTTAAGCTGAAGCAAATACGTATTAGTTTTCTTTGAAAAAAATAAAAATAAATGTCGCAACAATTTAAGTGTGCGACTGTACCTACATCAAAAGCAAAGTGTATAATGACCGACAATTCAATAGTTTGCGTGGCTATTATGAAACGTACGTGGGTACGAGTTTGATAAAAGAATTTTGGGGATAAGGTTTTGAGACGGTTATCTAAATATATTATTTTATTTATTTTTATTCAATTTTTTTTTTAATAAATTTCAGTCTAGTTTTATGGTAAGGTCGACAGACAGGCGACTACAGTCGCCTATAACACAAGCAGGTTACATAACAGGTTAAGCAAAAAAAAAAGAGATGGATAAAGAAACGGGCTCTGGCATCACTTACCTACTAGTTTACCAAAACACAAAAGCAGACGTGCTAATGGTTACTGTCGCCAGACGGGCTGCCCAAATGATTGCGAAACGCAGAACTATCTTTGAAAAGTTCATTTCAAAAGTTGATCCTGCGGCGAAATCGAACCCTGGATGCATCCTTTTTTTTACAAGAGGAATCCATCATGGATACCCACCGGCCTGGAGACAGACCGATGGGTTATGTCGGACTCCTGCCCCTAGGTGGTATTGGGGAAGACCTACCGGCTAAACCTCTTGGCGTCCTCCGCGTCCGCTATGAGGCGAAATTGCGAGGTCGGACGAACACTCTTCCGCAACTCCGCCGCAGGGATCCGTAACCGGACACTGCTGCCCTGGATGCATCCTAATACTCTACCTAGTTTTTGTCTACTATGACAAATTACCCTTCTGACATTTTGTTAGCCGTGTCCATGACATTCAGAATACTGAACCAGTAAACGGAACCCCTAGATTTTAAGTTAGCTAGTCAAAAACTTCAATATATAGGTATATGAAGGACGATGAGAAGAGGTTAGATAGCACAGTGTTGGTTGTATCTTTGCTCGTATTTTCTATCGATCAGAACAAATGTATGTAGTATAGCTAATTAATTAGTGGGTTTGCTCCGATGGAGGCAAGGTTAAGATTTCCTAATCTCTCAAGAAATGACTTATTCCATTATGGATGGTCCTTATCCTAAAGTTGTCGGAAAAATGGGAGTTAGGGAGAAAGGAACATTGCTTATTTAATTATGATCCCATGTATCTAAACGTACATCTCTCCGCTAATGCCAGCTAACGGATTTTAATACGGTTTTCACTAATGAAAAAAGCGATAAACGAGGAAGGTTTAAGTACACTACTGATTTCTTGTTGTCAATACAAATAAATTTTAGTAAAAAAAGGCGATAACAAGAAAATCGTTTTAAAGTCTGTCGTATGAACAAATGTAAGGAAACCTTATCCTTACTAATATTATAAATGTGAATGAGAGTTTGTTTGTTTGTTTGTTACGCTTTCACGCAAAAACTACTGAACTGATCAACTTGAAATTTTGCATACACGTTGTCTGGGACACCAGAAAGAACATATACCTTTCATCCAGAACGCGGACGAAGTCGCGGACACCAACTAATAGAATATAATTATGTAGATAATAGCCACTCTAATAGCATATTTGACTAATATTGAGGTTTATCATTTTTACCTGTATGTACCTAGACGGTTGTTTTTCATTAAGAAAATTGTTTGACATAATTCACAAGGAATAATAAAAAAGGAAAATTACAGTCTTTCAACTAATTCATGTATTTTTCATCAATATTTTATGATAAAAAATTATGAGTAAAAAATATTCATTTCCATTTACTGTGTTTTTTATAAATGATTGACTTCGATACGATACCCACACAGCCTTTCTAAGTTTAGCTTAGAATTTAGTTTAGCAGTGAATTGTATCTACAAGCTTATAATAGAAAATCAATCCGTTAAATGTTCGGTAGCCTTGTTAATCTGCCAACTTTTCCTAACTAATATGCGAAAGTGAGTTTGTTCTTTACGCTTTTACGTCTTTTTTTATTAGAGATGAGTTTCGCTCTGGGCCAGCATCCAGCCGTGTAGCGAAGATGAGGCCTATGATGGAGCGTACTCATCCAGAATCTGCCTATTCACTCGAACTTTGAAAAGAACTCGGAAACACAGACGAAACGGAATAACCGGACGCCGGCAGGGAGTTCCAAACTTTGGCAGTGCGCATTATAAGAGATGTTTTAAAGCGCTTGGTCCGAAAAAGAGGGACTTTGACAAGATGAGGATGGTAACCAGCCGTAGATACGTCTTGAATGTCCGATGGAAGAAAGGGGAAGGCAGTATATGAGCTCATGCAGCATAACATACTTAGCTTCCCATATAACATTAAGTATATGTTTTCTTCCAATCGGTTTATAAACAAGAAAATTATGCGCTATTTCGATACCACGCGTAGGAAGTCGCGGGCACAGATAGTAAAAGGCTTAAATGAAATAAATGTAGATATAAAGAAAATCAATTATTTTATTAGTACTTAACTCAATCCATTTTAATTGAAAAGACGTCGAGTTAACGCCTAACTATTGCTATACATAGATTAATGGCGCCCATTAATGTGATAGTCAATTACCAATATTCCAATTTTATAGATTTCTGTTCACATAAATTTTAGATATGGACATTTTTTTTATTAAATTGAGTATCGAATTAAGTAATTAAAGCCATGAAAGTATATCAATTTTATTTTTTTTGGATAAAAGGTCAGTTAGACGATGGGCGTTTTACGTATTTTAATTTTAATAGAATTGGTCAACCTATTCGGTATATTTAGTGAAATTAGGATATTCACATAGATATTGCGTATCAAATCTTAATCAAAGGGCTTTAAGATATTTTGAAAAAATTTGTGTTACATACATAGACATTCTTTAATTTATGTTTTAAGTGTACAAGAACTTAAGAATATCTTAGGTTTTTTGTTAATTTCTGTTGAGAAATATATATTAAATATACGAACGGAGAAAAACTTTTACTATTTTATTATTATAGACTATTAACTATTAATGCATGTAAAGTATGCATGTCGTTTAAAATAATTATCGTAAAAAAAAAATTCAAGGTACACAATAAAACTGTTTATGGAATCCATTTTAACTGAAACAGTGTTGAGTTAATAATCACTACATAGTATAAAACAAAGTCGCTTTTTCTGTCCCTATGTCCCTTTGTATGCTTAGATCTTTAAAACTACGCAACGGATTTTAATGCGGTTTTCACTAATGGGTAGAGTGGTTCTCGAGGAAGGTTTAAGTACATAATTTACTAAGTTACGCGGGCGAAGTCGCGGGCAGCAGCTTTAATTTTATTAACACGTAATTTTATAAACTATAACTAACATGTAGTGCCATCTGTTAACAGACTTTTTCCATTATTCGAAGTGAGATTAGATGAATTAGAGTACTACATTGCTTCAAACAGAATTCCCTAGATGGCGTTGGAAATTTTGCATACACGTTGTCTGGGACTCCAAAAAGGACATAGGGTACCTTTCATCCAGAACGCGGACGAAGTCGCGGGCACCAGCTAGTATTACATAAAATGACTTTTTCATTTTGTAAATTTCAATTTCAGAGATCATTTTGTTCCTGTATCCTTTACGACAGGGAAAATCTTTTAAAACGTACATTGCCTACATAGTAGGAGTAGCTGTATTATGCGATACACTTGTCTTGAACTGCGCCTTTACGACGCTATAGAAACGTTCGCTGTCTGAATGGAGTTTAATAAACGCCTGCGGGTCGGAACGATCAAAGATAGAGGATGTAACATTCAATGCCCTTTTTAATCTTTACACTTTCAATAATTAATTCATCAAGCGTCCAAATTATATAAACATTACGTCTTTAGAAATCACTGGTAAGACGCGTTTGTTGTTCTAACTCTTTGAGTTTTCTTAAGTTTTTATTAATAACATTGGGGCATTTGCAACATATTGAATAACGGTATTTATTATATATTATTTTATGTAATGATTTTTTGTATTAAAGTCGATAGACAGGCTGACGGTCTACTTGATGGTATGTGGGTACCAACGCTGCCGATCATAGAAGGATTAAGGATAAGGGGAAAGGGACAGGTATGGGGCAATGGGGAAAGGGATGGGGCAATGGGCTCTGGTATACCTTACTCACTCACCGAAACACAACAGCACACATGCTTTTATTTTACAGTGGAATTTATGAATTGTGAATTTGTACAACATATTTTGTGTCTATATAACAAAAACTTCAGATCTGCTATAATAAAAAAAACTTTTAAAAGCTAATTAAAATCATTAATCACAAAATCTACCTTTCTAGATACTGTTACTGGGGAATCTTTTTTTATTTACAGAGAAAAAAATATCTTGTGATTACGTGGGTTATGTCCCTAACCTACTCATCGATACTATGACAAATACTATTATTATTGTAAACCTTAGTGCCTAAGTAACTGTTTGATATTCTAAACAAAAAAATATTACCAAACATTTCGTTTTCATTAAAAACAGAAGCTCTATTTAAGGTTATTGTTATAGAGTTAATTATTGTAATACCATACTTGCTTGTTAATTTAATTTATACATAGCAATTATACCTACTTAATTAATTATTCCTGTGCTTCCAAAAGAAAATTAAATAGCTCATTACAACAGGCATAATTTAGTTACTATAATTCCATTTACTTGTGATTATAATTATATAAGACTAGCTGGTGCTCGCAACTTCGTACTCTCTGTAGTTCGTTTTTGAAAATCCCACAGGATAAAAAGTCAAAAAACATTTTTCCAGGATAAAAAGTATCATGATTGATTTAATACATCAGCAAATATCGCATTCAAAACGGTTAAGCCGTTTCTGAGATTATCGTGTAATTCATAGACAGACAGACGAAACAATTTTTTGTGTGTAGGTACAAATTTATTATTGTTTTTTTTTTTTAATATTTAATTTTTATTATACGTATTTTAACATATTAAATAATGTTTTTTTTCTACTACAAGCAGATAATATGTATTTAATACATAGGGTAGTATTGTAATTCAATCAATTATATTTTTTATACCTGCAATATAATTACGCAAAACATAGGTTTACATTATACTAATCAACTTAATTATTAAATAATTATTTTGTGTGTCTCAAATATTAACACAGAAATATTCTATTTAATAAATACAAGAGCTACATACTCTACATAAAAAGTTAATTTTCATACTCACTTAATCCTTCAATAACTTGTTAAAATTCCATTTTTTGTTTTGCACACAAATCAGTCATTTAAAAAAATGTCACAATTTTCATGTAAAACGTAACACTATTAATTAATGCAGTTAATTTTATTAAAATAATTCACAATTTTTCTTTTCGCAATAAGATAAAATTTTGTATTCGTTGTCACCCCTAAATATAATAAGTACGAAAGCAGTACAGTGTTACCGCGCAGAGCGGTACGCACGACCGCAACGTTGGAAAGCTTCTTTCCTACTATCGCATGAAATTTATTGTACGTGTACCGGTCAGTCCTTGGGAAGTTGCGTGCTTCGAAAAAGCCAGTTCATAACGTGATGTGAATGAGAAGTTCATTTTTAAGTTTGACATTTTTGTGTTGACCGTGAAGATTTCATAGAAAAGGTTTTGTATTTGTCCCGTTTTCGTCCAAGATAAATTTAGAAGCTACGATCGTCCTGATAACCTATTTGAGCTTTGATGAAAAAGTGTGTGTGTCAGCTACTCAGCTCCGATGCACTACTGGAGTTTACTTTTTACGAACAATAAATAAATAATTTAATAAATATAATTAAAATATATTAATATAATATTATATATTATACATATGTATAATATTACATTATATTAATATGTATTGAAGTATTGAAGCATTTTGTAGCCTGTAACGCGTAACGTGTGACATATGACATTTGATTTTACTCCCATAAATTTTCAAATTCCGGGCTTATATATGAAAATAAAATCGATTCTTAAGGAGTAAACATCAAAAATAAGTTTTATAGGTTGTTTATTGCTCTTTCCATTAGTGCAAACCGCATCAAAACACGTTTGCGTGGTTTAGGTTTATAGGAGGTTTACAGACAGACAGACAGACGCGGAAAGCGGCTTCAATTTATACTATGTAGCGATAAGGATAATATATAGATAAAATGGAACATTGAATACCGATAACTATCTTTGGTCACGTGATCTTGTCATTTCCTGAATTCCATAGGATGTTGAATATAATTTTGACAAAACTTCACAATATCAGAGCTTACACACTTTCAGATTTTCCTATTTCTTTTCTTAATAAAAAAGCGCTATAGCACATTTTAAGGGAAACCCATTTTTTAAAGGCCCGATGGGTTTTCCGTGTCAAAGCCCCAGCTTTTCATTTACATAATAGTTTTGGCGTCATTATCGCACATTTCGCACAAAACTCTGTAAGTGGGTACTAAGCGACAACAAAAGTTTCCTTTCAAAAAAGTAAAACACCAATACCAGTAATTGTTAGATAGAATTAAGTGTAAAATTATATTTGTAAAAACTAACGCAAAAAAGCTAACAAGGAACTTTTAATTCGCCATTCAATGTTGTGCTTTTTACAGATATGAGAATGAATGACTATAATTTTCATTTAATGTAAGATAATAAATACTTAGAGACCGGTTTTATTTTAAGCTTTTTTTGCATTTGTTATGATTTTTATGATTACAGGTAATTGGAAATAAGTTTTTGTTGTGTTAAGTAATATGTTGATGTAAATTATTTTGTTAATATTAGGAAAGTTCGAAATTGGCTCTGAATAAGGAAACTATAAATAAAATTACTATGAATTTGGAAGACTAGCATCGTGCTATTTCTTAATAATAATAAAAAAGAACAAATATAATCTGGAGTTTTTGGAAGTGGTAATATTTAGTTATTTATTTATCCCTAAAAATGAAACAGATCTGATTTTTTTTATAATCGATATAAGAATAAGAAGTGGAAACAATAGTGATTCATTTTAGTAAATAATTTCAACATTTAAATATTCAATACAATAATAAATGTTTAAAACTAGTTGATGCCTGCGACTTCGACCGCGTTGAGAAATTAAAAAATGTAACGCCTGGAAAAATATATACAAAAATATACAAAAATATACAAAAACCCCGGCCCACATCTTTATCCTTCGGGAACAGTTTTTTTTATGAAAGATACCCTATGTCCTTTTCTGTATCTCTGACATTGTGTATGTAAAATTTCATGTTGATCGGTTAAGTAATTAAGGCGTGAAAAGGTAACAGACAGACAGACAAATCCTTTTCAAAATTTGTGTTTATCTTTTCCTCTGATATAGAATTTCCCCCGGGGTGTTTACAACTTACATTAGCCCAGGGCAAGTTTTAACAACCAACTTCTAAAGATAAGTAGTTATAGGTACTTTAGAAAACAATAAACAAACTGCAGTTTGTACCTAGTACGCTTAATTACCATTTAATTACACATTAAATAGCCTATTAGATGGTTTAAGTAAAATCAAGTTAATATTATAAATTATGTGAACGGTTGGATCTAGGGCAATAAGTTAAATTGAACCCAATATGATATAAAGGATACAGAGGGCTAACAACTTTACCATTTATATCCTAGCAATCCGTACTAATATTATAAATGCGAAAGTTTGGATGGATGTATGGATGTATGTATGTTTATAACTCTTTCACGCTGAAAAACTACTGAACCGATTACTGTGAAATTTTGCATACACGTTGTCTGGGACACCAGAAAGGACATACTACCTTTCATCCAGAACGCGGACGAAGTCGCGGGCACCAGCTAGTGTCTTAATAACAGAGAAAAATACTAAGTATAGATATATGTTTAAATGTTTATGCAATCAAAGCTGTTTATGGTTCGGGCAGGATAACGTTTTCCCATACACATTTGAAATTAGTTTTATTATTTTTATTTACTAAAAAATTCCTCTACAATTGTAAATGGTACTAGAAGACCATATAATTAAATATAAATAAATACACTCAAGAGCATATAAATACATTAGTTTCAATAGGTAAAAATTCAATGTTTTCTTCTGTGATGTGCGACGAAACTTGGAGCACTTGAGTCAGAGTCAGAGTGCTAACACCTCAAACACTCGATCTACGGGACTATTCAAATATAATGTCATTTAAATAAAGGCACAAAGACTTGACATACAAAAACAACCTTTAATGAAAAGGCCAAACATTCAACTTGGATGTATTATTGTGTGTACATTATGTGTTTTTGGCAAAAATCGAGGAGTAAAATCAATTCAGGCTTACGTGTTTTTATTTAGAGACTAATATATTGTTTTATTATCAACAGAAAATGTAATTTTATTTTATTAATTTATAATTTTAACTATTTTAAGGTTACATGTACAGGTTAAAGGTTAAAGGTTACAGCTTAAAGTTTACAGGTTTAAGGTTACATTTACATGTAAAATTACAATACTAAAAACCACTGATGTATGTACTTGATAAATACATATTTATTTTTAAAAATTATTTAAAGTTAAGCTCGACAGACAGACAGACAGACAGGCTTGATGCTAGGTGGAATGGCTCGTTTACGATTTTATTATATGTTAACCTACATATCATAATAAATTCGTAAACGAGCCATTGTAGGTATACCTATAACAATATATATAACTTCTAATATTGTGCCATTATTTTTATATTCCTCTATATCTTTTTCATTATTTTTTTAATGTATATTATAGTTTATATGTATTATGTATATTAAATAAACGGAACTGTAAATTACTATGTGAGTAATGTAAATAAAACTGCATCCGCTCAATATCAGCGTCATGATGATCAAGATCGCCAAGACTACATGCTGAGCGGTGACCATTTTGGTACACATTATTATAAATTATAAAATACAATACTTTACAATGTACAATGTACTAAATAAAATTTTTTTTCTTTTTTTCTTTTCTTTAGGTATAGATGTGTTAGTGTTGCTATACATATGGTCGGGCCTTAGTGTGCCTTGTTGGTGCAACAAATAAACAAATAATCATGGATGATTATAGGGCGCTCGTAAATGAATACGTCTAGATAACTCTTATAGCGTGTTTACTGTCATGTTTATTGAATTACTTCAGAGCTTAAGGCCGACCATACACGAGCAGCTTGAAGCAGTCAGGAAGCGACTGCTTCAAGCTGCGACTGTATATGAACTACTTCTTCCAATTACAAACATACATGGAACGACCGCTCGAGCAGTTGCTTTAGTTCGCTATGCAGTCGCAGCTTGAAGCAGTCGGTCCTGGCTGCTTTAAGCTGCGTGTGTATGGCCGGCCTAATACGTCATGGTTTTAGTTGCTCATTTAAGACGAAATGGGCGCGTCACATTCTGGGGTGCAGTAATTTATCGTGCTACCATCAAAATGGTCTTTTTGTATTTGACACTCATCGTCACCCTAATTAGGTTGAACGTAGAGTTATAACTACAAGATCAGACACATAACCGTGTAAAAAACGTGAGAAAAATATGAAGATTTTCCCATTGATTCAGAATAAAAATAATTACAGTTTGTTAAAGTTTAAACCGAATATTTAAGTAAATGAATGATTTATGATCTTAATATTACTAAAATGAATATTGTAGGCTTAAATTAAATGAGTGAGTTGTTTTAGACACATCAACGGTGTCCAGAGATATTTTAAATTTACTAACCAAAATTGACAAGTGGATTCGTTATTGCCACTAACCTCCTTGGTGTTCCGCAGTTTGAATTTTATGGGAGGGCTTGGTAATGCTTGCATACAAAACATGAGCCTTCATCTGTAATAGTGAAGCCTCACACTAACTTCTTCGGTGGTGGTACAATGATTCTCATCATTGTACTAAAATATCTGAAAATGCATATTTCTTCAGATAGTGGTCACTGCATGTTTTTGTGTGTGAAAAAATAAAACGGATTTGTAGAAAAAAAATATACAATCCGAAAAATAGAACTCAAAAAATAATCCTTACGCATATTTTACTGTTGGCCTAAATTGAAAGTATTAAGTAAGATTAAGTAATTAGTATAAATAATAAATCACTTCTAGTCACAATCATTTCCTATGTCGTTGGTAGCGACAACAAGACAAAGGAAGACAAAGGTTTAGCAAATGAATGAACTGTTACTGAAATGTCCATTTTGGGAGTTCCTATTGGAAATGTAGGACAATTGGGGAAGATAATCTGATAAAATAAAGGAAAAGAATTTTTCGGGGTGTGTTGGTTTATAAAATTTATGCCGCTATAAAAATAAAATCAGGGCTTTCCTTAATCCGATATTTACAATATTGTAAGACTTCAAACATTATTCGTAATTTAAAAGAATTAAGTATTTCCATCTGTGTTCTTATTTTATTGGATATTTAGAATCTAATGTACAAGGAACCTGGACTGTATTATATTGGCTTTATGCCACATGATTTGTTTTCTTCGACTCCAATTTCCATTTGGTTAATTACCAGGCGCTTTTCAAAGAAAATCTCAATTCTTCCATTTTCATTTTGTTGGTGATGTTTAATTATTATAGCTCTAGGTTGGGAGAACGTATGCAGATCTGAAATTATTGTTAACAGTGTTATTGGAAAGGTATCAGCTTTTAATGAATGCGACCTATCTTGTTACCAAATTTCATCACAATCACTCAGTAGCCAGTAGTAAGTGGATGTGCTCCTGTAAAATCTAGATCTAGAAGAGGTCACAATTAAAAAGACTTAGTTCTATTAGTTATACTTTCATGGTCACAAATCGATCCCGGACCGTCATTTCAATTGTTTAACATTTTTTTTTTATATATAGAAAAACTAATATTCTAGAAAAGATCTCCAATTAACCAATATATAGGAAGTCAGCTATGACTATCATATAATTAATATATATGAAAGTAAAGTCAGCGTACGAAAATCTTCGTCAGTTTTTAAATTAATTCCTTTATCAAGTCATAGACTCCTTAACACGAGTAGAGTAGCTTTCGAAACTAAAACACTAAGTAAGCAGAAACTTAGGCGTTTGATAATTGCGTTCAAGCAAATTTCTTTTCTTAACCTACATATAAGATAACATATGACAGTTGGCTGGTATTTTGGACTCCATCATTTCGAATCTTATTTAACATTTATATATTGTTACCTGTATTGAAGCAGTTGCTATATTATATGTTTAAAATATACGCTGGAGACGGACTAATTTAAATAAAATTTATCCGTGCAAAGCCGCAAGCTACAGCTAGTATTGCAGTATGAGTAAATAAACGTAAGAAAATTAGTTATGTCTGTAATAACTGAATTTCTTCCTTATATTGGACGTCTGAACAATCGGTTATGGCACAATATGTGAATGACAAATTGAACACGTTCGTCTTTCTTACATTATTATTTTCAACCAACCATGTATATGTGTATAAGTATGGACCTCACTCCATTGTTTATGAACTATAATTATGTTCTTATATCGTATTAGATTGGTAACAGCCATATCTCTGTCCTTTATTATCGTGAAAATGTGTTTGCATATGATCGTCTTGTTTTTATTGTAGAATTGATATGATCGTTAAGCTTGCGGTTACTTGTGGTACTGACCACAGCATACTTATTTCCTACAGTAGGCCGACGCCTTTGATGTTGGGCGATACCGCCGCCTGTGTAGGTATTTAAAAATTACGGAAGGGTTGACACAAATTAAGTAATACAAAATGTGCTTAAGTACCTTTCTTCATCGTGGGGAAATTGATAAAAGCTTAGTTCTTTATTTATGCGAGATAAAGATTTGCACGCACTTACAGCACATGCCGTATGCACCATTTTGATTTATATAATAAATTAAAATGTGAAAGACGCGATAGCCCTAGAATATTTATACCAAGCTACTAAGAACGACGAAGTATGCAGCTTGGGCACGTCCCACTCGCGCCTCACCCCTCACGCCCCGCACGATTGCCCTGTCTAGTCGTCTCCGTCGGCCTACTGTATGAAATAAGTATGCTGTGGTACTGACACCTTGTGGCATGATTGTGAGTTTTTGTGCCTCCTCTCTGTTCTAGTTCTTGCCTTGTTTTTGCTTGTAGTAGAATCGATTTGCCATTTATATTAGTCAAATGTTCTCTTTATACTTTAAAGTTGCAAAATAGAGATGTTGATGAATAAATTCGAAAATTGACTAAAAAAAGTTCTTCACTAGACTGTGTTCCGCCGATGTGTTATTTTGTTGCTTTTATCAAAAGATAATTGAGACCTTGAAAGATTTAATTAGTTATCATTACTGTTTTAAATTCGGCGAAGTTATTAGATGAAATCTTACGCCGACAATTACTTCCATGAAAACCTTAAGAGGCTTCGCATTCAGTATTGAAGTTGTCTGTGCCAATTATAAATTTTTAATTAGTATTTTATGTTCATTATTTTAAAATTGTTAAAGCTTCTGAGTAAAATTAAAATAACCTAAAAATAACAGATAAACTCTGATATTGAACGAATGAGGAATTTCTCAATATTGTAGTCATATTACTATATGATTATTTATGTTATTTATATAAGTAATTCAAATTACTAAAATTGGTCGACTACTAACGAGTTGCCAGTTGTATACCCCAGCACAGTATTAAGTACCAGTATGAAAAAAAAAACAGATTTTCACATACATATAAAAATAATCAAAATGTACACAAAGAGAAAAAAGCCCAATTTCAGACTGAACGGACTTTTTATAGCAACTTAATTCCGTTTAATTATTTTCATATACTTACATTGTTCCTTACTCATAAATACACTACACTATACCGTCGTTAAGGGCCTCCACTTTCTCTATATTTTATAGTTGAAGTCTTATGGGACCAATAAAATTTTGTAACACCAAATAGTTGTAAACATGGAGCAGGTGCTTTCAAAATTATTACGGCTAATTGCGTAATTAACGTAAAACTCACATTCAAACTGTAAAACGACAACCATTTTTTTATGGTAATTATAAAAATAAACAAATGCTTTAAGAAAGGGCTTTTTGGATGTAATTTTTTTTAAATATGTTTCGGAGCGCAGATGTTAGTGTAGTAATTAAACGAAATGACAAATAAAAATGAAAATATTGAGTCGTTTAAGCTCAAGTTTTAAGCAGAGTTTTAAGCTTTGTTACTTTTGAGATTTTAGCTGCGAGTGCACCAAGTTGAAATGTTAATTTTTTTTTTTCTATAAGGCTCATCTAAGCTTTTTTAATTTTTTTTTATATACCTATGCATGTTATATTATCGGAACACTCATAAAATAGGTATAGCATATCGTCTACAGATTGCAGGGAGCTCAGCGAGCTGTAAGGGTGGCAATGCTCTGCATTTCTCTGAAAGTTATAATCAGTATATAACACGGAATTTAATCAAACTGTACGAAATAGATAAGTTCCAATGCTGACAGTTGCTGTGAAATTACATTTCCCGATTATAAATGCCGTGGAACCACTTTGATAAATCATCTAAAACTGTCTGTTAAACCGCAAACCGCAAATACTTTTAGATACACAATTCCGTAGGCGAGACATTATTTTAGTAACCTTGCAAATTTGAGCTAATGTAATAGGTAAGTATTAGAAAGCGACCCTTGCCTGCCAAGTACGCTCACTGCCAAAATTATTATGCATATGCCGGCATATGCTTTTTGAATTTACGTGATGAGAAATTCTAAGTATTTTATGTAGGCTAGAGGCAAGAAAATGTCTCGCTTCTAGCGTCAGGGGGTTGGAGCAACAATATAATATACCTATGTGTTTCTATATTGTATTAACATCCGCCGTCTCAAAACGTTGTGTAAATGTTACGTTTAGAATTATAGAATACCTACTAAAAATAACATTTATAAACATGAGTTTTGTTTACTTTTTATCATCATAAAAATTTATCAGTTCATGAAGGGATTTCACTAACTTGCACATGTTCGATCGATTTGAAATTTGGTATGTTGTTTCTTTGGTGGTATTTCCATGGCATAGTCACCTTGACTTCATGCTACATCAAGTAGTCTGCGGGATACCTAACTCCTTTATAATAATAATAATAATAAATCATTTATTAGATGTAAGTTTTAACAAAACATTTATCCTCCTCAACATTACTTAATTTACAATTACAAACTACCACCGGTTCGGAAAGCTGTTTCTAGGGGGAAGAACTCGGCAAGAAACCCCCTAGTTGCTCTTTTCATAAATCCGTCAATCAGTTTATAATACATAACATCGATATAACACAAATATACAACTATTCAACTCCAAGGACATTCATCATTTATATAATCTAATATCCTATAATAACCCTTTTTGCACAGGGTTTTCTTTATATAAACTTTAAATTTATTCGTAGATAATTGTTGTATATTAACAGGAAGCTTGTTGTAGAAGCGTACACATTGTCCCATAAAAGAGTTGCTAACCCTGTGGAGACGAGATTTATGCGGTTGAAGCCTATGCTTATTTCTAGTATTCAAACTATGAACATCACTATTTCTACTGAAAGTGCTAATATTTTTGTGAGCAAACAAAAGATTCTCAAAAATGTATTGTGAGGCTACAGTAAGTACATCTATTTCCTTAAACTTATCTTTTAACGAGACCCTAGGACCGAGCTTGTAGATGGCACGAATAGCCCTTTTCTGTAATACAAATATAGTGTTTATATCCGCAGCATTACCCCAAAGCAAAATACCGTACGTCATTACACTATGGAAATAGCTAAAATATACTATCCTCGCGATAACTTTAAGCAACTTACAGCAGATATAGCGTATTTGGGGGTTAGTTTATAATTTTGAATATATAAAACTTTTTTTTTTAATTCTTATTAATGTTATTTTTTTTAATTCATTTAATAAAATTATTTTTTGCATTTGTTTGAAATGGAATTTTTAGACACACAATTTTATTAATGTCGGACAATAATATAGCATAAGGACATTACCAAACATACACTTCAATGTTACTTTTATAGATTAATTAATTAGCAACAAAGCTGCATACATCTGAAAAGGGTAGAAATATTGAGCCGATATGTTGGCAGGCAGCTAGTTGGCAGCTATGCTATAAAGTGGTTTTATGACTCATAAATGTTGACGATACGTAATAGACACGCCAGTAAAAACTGGTTTGAATGTTGAAGCGGAGCCGTCTAGAGAAAGATACACATTTCATTAACTTTTTTCACCAACGACCACCTATCTAGAACCGACCCGTTGCTTGATAATTATTATTTTTTTCTTTTTCTTACTAAGTATCTATTTACATCTATAATAACATTATTACGGGGGAAGTTTTGTTTGTTTGTTTTTACAAACTCACTAATCGATTATAAAAATCCTCACAGCAACTGAATTTGGTTACATTTAAGCAAATTTAAATAATTGTTTAGTAAAATTTTATTTTTAATTCGTAAATGTTGTTAATTTTGGTTTAAATATTGTTTTAGAAAATACTATTTTTAATTCTAAAACGAGGTCTTGATAATGTTATCTTACATATTTTATAAAATTTTACTTATAAAACTCAAGATGGCGATTAAATATTGGTGGTAGATTATCCTATAGTGTCAACTTTCATATCATTTTATTATAAAGCTACTGAAAGATTAAAAAGTAAATTGATAGATAGCCGTTGTCTGTACAACGCCGGTAAATATTGATCACTAAAGAGGCGACTGAGTGCTGAGGTCACAAAGATAAACTTGCCGGGAGGAGTGAATAAATCAAAAAATATTTCTTTCAAATTAGGTATCTTGTATCTGGCAGTACAGAGATAAAGGGTTTTTGTTGGTAACTAGTGATGGGAATGTAATCCAATATAATACTTAAATGTATATATATATATCCAAGTATATGTATATATCCAAGTAGCTGGTGCCCGTGACTTTGCCCTCGTGAAATATTTAGCTTATGTCCATCCTCAAATTCTGTTGTAACTAGTAGTAAAAGTCAAATCGGATGAGTAGTTTCAAAGATTACCTCCTACATACGAACAAATCCGTACTAATATTATAAATGCGAAAGTTTGTATGGATGTTTGTAACTCTTTCACGCAAAAACTACTAAACCGATCACCATGAAATTTTGCATACACGTTGTCTGGGACACCAGAAAGGACATAGGGTACCTTTCATCCTGAACGCGGACGAAGTCGCGGGCAGCAGCCAGTCAAATTATAATTTCATTAAATGAGGCGAATAACTCATTGAGTAATAAATTACCTCACTAGTCAACTTTTTGAATGAAATACATAGCCACTAAATCAGTGGCTATGGATACATGTGTGCTTACACAGAATATTTGATAGGTTAATATCAGGTGGCGAACGGCAATAAATCGTGCGGAGGCAACATTTGGTCGATCAATACTACTAATACCTAATCGTGATTGAACGAATCCTGTACGTATTCGTAGATGTGAAGATTTCTTATACTTAGGACTAGTTGTGTTTAAGGAAATGTTCACTATTAATGACATATAATATCAGTTTTATCTGCGGCTTAAACCGTGTTAAAAATAACCAGTATCCTTTCCCAGGTTTTAGATATCTCTCTCGTACCTACGAGCTTTAAGCATCCATACTTATTAAGTAATATTATAAATGTGAAAGTAACTCTGTCTGTCTGTTTGTTACCTTTTCATACCTTAACTACTCATCAGAAAAAAGTACTAAAATAAAAGGCCAAAATGTTATAGCAACAAGAGGTCAAGATTTATTATTTAATTCTGAACGCGGACGAAGTCGCGGGCACTATCTAGTAAGTTATAATAAAAATAATAAACTAACTCTCAACTTTAAGCAAATTTAGCTTTAAATTACTTTAAGCAGAACCGAATAAACTTCAACTAATGAAAATTTCATGCAGATCAGAAACATCGCAGTAATAAATAATTCAGCGGGCGGATGATTCACCCACTAATTTGTTGACAGAGTTAATAATTATGTTGACAATGAAGGAGTTTTAAGAACGCAAATAAATTAAAGGTCAATGTAACTAAGGTAAGGTACTCTTTTAATGAATAGGCCAGGCCTTAAATAAAATAAAAGCGTAAAATACCAACCCCTTATTTCATTTAAAAAAAAAAACAAGGGTTTTTACAAGAAACTCTTATGATCGTCATTATCGCTCACTCTTACGGCGGGTTCTTGTGTCTACGAATATAGAATCGAAATTACTTACTATTTAAAATACAAATATGTAATAAGAATAACTGCAAAATATGTGACTGCAACGAGCTATCAAAAAATAAAACTTAGGTACATTTTTTAATTGGTCAGAGGTAAATTCGTATAATCCTACTAATATTATAAATGCGAAAGATTGTGAGGATGTATCTATACTAATATTATAAAGCTGAAGAATTTGTATGTTTGTTTGTTTGAACGCGCTAATCTCAGGAACTACTGGTTAGAATTGAAAAATTATTTTTGTGTTGGATAGATCATTTATCGGGGAAGGCTTTAGGCTATATAACATCACGTTGCGACTAATAGGAGCGAAGAAACAGTCGAAAATGTGTAAAAAAAACGGGAAAAATTATTCATCTTTGAGGGCTTCCGTTGCGTGCGCTGCGAAAACCGTTCGAGATACCCAAATGATTCCCAAAATAACTATTCCACGCGGACGAAGTCGCGAGCACCAGCTAGTCGTATGTATATATGTTTGTTTGTTTGTTTGTTTGTTTGTTACTGCAGCTATACAGCCAGGCGCGGTTTGCTACTAAATTATTTATGTATGTAATCGATACGATACAAAACTTTATTTTTAACTGAGCGAATGCCCAAACAGTGACTCGCCTCTTTGACCCAACGTCGAATCACATTTAAATAAGCAAGAAATAAATCAGACATTGTTATTGAATGAGTTTAGTCGGATAGAGTTGTAACGTCGTTTGATATGTAGTTGTAGATAGATGATTTTTGTTGTCTATGGTTTTTTTTTTGTCAATTAATACCTAGCTAGTGCCCGCAACTTAAACAAATAAAAAATATAATACTGAGAAAATATCTTTACAAAGATATCGCTGTGGCGACAGTGGCGCCCAATTTTTTTTATTTTTTGACGTTACCTAACATTTTTCAAGGAGAATCTGTGAAACGAAGGTTTTATTTTTTTTGTATATAAAGTAATATGACATACTTAATAATTATAATGTATTATTCAAAGATGATTCAATCATAATGTCAAGATTTATGATTTAAATATTGAGTATTTATCGGTTAGGCATGAAGCAATGGTAAACCGTTACCCATGACCATGCACATAATATACTTATTATTATTTTCAACAACACAAATACAGATAATATTACTAAATACTTACATTTAGTAACATTATCTCTAGTAAAAATTAAACCTAAGTTAAAAATTAATTCTAAACGAGGGGGGAGAGGATCTGAGTAAGGGTGCGCGTGTGTGTGTGTGTGTGTGTGTGTGTGATTATTATTATTTGTGTTTTTAATTAGGTACATATTGTGGCTTGTAGAAAAATGTTTAATTAATTTTCTTTGCTTTACGATAGCCTTCATTTTGCCATAACAATTTATTCAATCTTAATTAAGAAACGGCGCGACTAAAATAGACCTCCATAATTCCACGAATCAACGAAAGATGACCAAAATAATTTCCTCACTTTTTTACAGCAAACTAATTTAACTTCCCTAACGGTGGTTGCGACGAAATGTCCTCAAGATCCCTTGAGTGGAAAGTAAATAATGAAAGTCCCAAAAGATAAAGAACTCATTTCTTTGTTCGATGGTTCAATGACACTTGGCTATTTTCTATTTACAGTGTGACGTCATCAGTAAATGCGGGATGCCCGCTCGTTCTCTCGCGTACGTTCACAGGAAAGGTGTAAATCTGTTAGCAGCAACATCGATCCATCGTTTCGATAAACATCGAGTCCAATTGCGATGATCGATGGTTGAATTGAATTGAATGTATTGCTTTGCGATCAATTCTATATAATGTTTGTTGTAGTTCTAATTATGGCTTTGTAGCCGCACTATATGATTGTCGTCTGATTATTGTATGACGAGCGTATAAAGGCCGGGACTCAACTAAAGCGGAGATTTGTGAAGCAGAGATTACACGTCGTCTTCGCTAGTGTGAGTCTAACGAAGCGATGATGCGTACGGACACTGTGTGATCATAGCTTTACTCTCACCTTTTCACTTGATAAGCAAGCGAAGAACCCTAGTCTGATGAACTCAGTTTTCCATCAGGATCCCCTAGTTGGGAATCACCAAACCAAAGACTGCTATTCTAAAAAGGTCTAATACCTGGTTCGTCCTACTGGGTTGTGTCTCACAAAGAAATTCCCACTACGTCCCCCAGTTTGTATTCCCTGCTTGTCCCGAAATAACATTTTTGATACTTTATTCTAGCCTACTATACTGCCTCTGCCGTGCACGTCTAGGCGCTTAATATTTCTCCGAAATATGGTGACCGAGAAAAGTGAGTTGTGTAACCGAGACATAATAGTTCTGTAATCATACTTAATCATACTTAATACTTAGGACATAGGGTACTTTTCATCCAGAACGCGGACGAAGTCGCGGGCATCAGCTAGTTGATCATAAAGTATGTCTTTATCGCCCATATACTATATATATTACCGCGCATTTCCTATAGGCGCTCTCAAAGGAGCGTAAAGGAAGTTCATATTTCAAATAAAGTTAGCACTAACTTTACACTAACGTAATGTTGTCTGATGTTAGCGCCTTGCTCAAATGGCCCACGACTTGCATGCAAGCTCTCCTTTATTGTGTACAATAGAAAAATAAAGCGCCTTTCTATAATTAATAACTATAGACGGTATTCGGTCATAATTAATATTTAATTACCGTAAGTGATGACAAGTATTACCGACATTGAATTATAGTAAACCTCTTTCTGGACGAGCGAACGTAATAATTATATATGGGTCGTAAAAGGAAGCTTTTAAATTCCAAAGTCATTGGAAACGCCCTTCAGAAAGAGGCTTACTTATTTAATTTAACGACCACAGCTAGAAGCAAAAGGTTCTATGTGATCTCACATACCTAAAGGCACTTACTACATTGCAAATTGAAGGACCAAATGTGAAATGGCTGTAAGGTTATTTAATTTACTTAATAACAGTAATAACGTTATTCAAGTGGCGAAGATGCCTTTAAAATGTTAGCCTTTTGACTCACAAGTCTCGAGATCAATATTCTAAATTTAAAAAATATATATTGAAAACCAAATTTATTTAAATGTTTGGACGTTTCACATCTCGGTAATAATCTTACTTCATGAGGTTTCGTTTCCAGTCTGTTTCATTATTGCAGGTGGCAGGCAGGCTGATGACGGTCCACCATCACCTATAAAACATAGTACGCTATAAATGGGGGTCGCAAATGGTTTTGGTTTTGCAAGAGGATCAAAAATAAAGACCGAGGCGAAAAAAGGATTCTCTCTCTTTAGTCTATGAGTTAGTTTTCTATGAGTAGGTGGTTACTGACTGCCGCTAGACGTGACTGCTTGTTTTATTCAATAAATTAATTATATTCAAATAAATGTTTTTTTTTTTATTATCAAATAAAAATACGTATATTATATATATTTGAATTTACATCATTTGTAGTTACAAAAATTATAAAGTTTCGAGTTTGACTTTATGGAAATTTTGTTCTAGCTCATTAGAATGTTGTATCAATTCTCAGACTATTTATGTGGTTCCCATTCCCAGCGTTTCTATTACTTCATAATTTACTATATAAACATAGTCACATACATTCAAAATAGAACATGATTCGTTAATGACCAAAACGTGATTTCAAAACTAATACTAGTTCCGTTGTTAGAAAGGGTTATCCTCACTGGCCATAACTCATTGCTAATGAACCAGAAACGAAGTCTTGGGGAGTAATTATTGTTTTAACAAACATAGCTCGAACAAAGTTTTTTTTAAAGAAGAAATAGCGATTAAAAAATCTATGATAAAAATTATAGGTATCATTGTAAAAAAATCGGAGTATTGTATGGAGATTAGGACATCAGTTTGTTTAGTACGTTTTAACGGTTCAAACTTGTATCCTTTGATAACTTCTAGTTTTATTTATGTTAAGGTCGACAGACAGTAGACGGTCACTTAATGGTAGGTGCCTACCGTCGCCTATGACACAAGCAACGCCAAGGGTGCTCCAAGTGCGTCACTGTAAAGGTTCGATTTCGCGGGACGCGGCAGACCACAGACGGAAGCGGCACACGGCAGACGGCAGACGGCAGCGGCGGACGGCATACGGCAGCGGCAGACCGCGACGATAGACGGCATTACCTTGCAGTATTCACTTGTATGAGACCGATGTGGGAATTGCAGTCGCCGTCTGCCGCTGCCGTCTGCCGTCTGCCGCGTCCCGCGAAATAGATCGCAAAAGAGATCGCAAAAGCTGAAGTCGCCGAAGTTCAAGTTTTATCTAGCGCCGCCACTATAAGATCTGGAATGTACAATATGATTGCATTCTAACCAAATGTGGTCATGTTCAGAAAGTTTTCAAAGAGAGAACTACAAATGAGCAATAAAAAACCGGTACGAAACCATTTTGAGAGTTTCCAGTGTTGCGTTACACATTCTATGCTAATGTTACACAAATAACTTTACAAATAACTAGTTAGGATTGTGCTGGTAGATTTGAATTTCTATTTTATTGCTCTCTGTGTTATCTGCTAGGAAAACTTAATGTAATGTAAATATGAACGCTGATGTTCAATATAGATAGATATAGTAGGTACCTATAGATTATACTAATGTTATAAGGAGAGAAGATTTGTATGTTTGTAATGAATAAACTCAAAAACTATTGGACCGATTTTA
This sequence comes from Synanthedon tipuliformis, assembly GCA_947623395.1. Lineage (NCBI taxonomy): Eukaryota > Metazoa > Arthropoda > Insecta > Lepidoptera > Sesiidae > Synanthedon > Synanthedon tipuliformis. Next base: position 3,455,397 of record OX392424.1, on the reverse strand, counting down.
AAAATTCTTTCACCCATAGAAATCTACGTTATCAGCGAATAAAATAGGCTATATTTTATAAAAAGTTACGCGGTCAAAGTCGCGTGCAACAGCTAGAATTATATATTTATCTAATATATATAATTCTCGTGTCGCGGTGTTTGTTGCCAAACTCCTCCGAAACGGTTGGACCGATTTTGATGAAATTTTGTGTGCTTATCGGGTAGGTCTGAGAATCGGCCAACATCTATTTTTCATACCCCTAAATGTTAAGGGTGGTCCACCCCAATTTTTTTTTTGGGAAAACAACGTTTGTCGGGTCAGCTAGTAGTAGTATTAGGATATGTTAACTTGGTGTTATTTCTAAGCCAATAAAAATAAATAAGTGTGATACTTTATTGGAGACAATTTTGTGTACATTCCTCTCAAAATTTAAATGAGACAACGGTTGCAACGGTTCGACCCAAAACCAATAGCATATGTTTATTATCATGTCATGTAAATAAAGTGAGATCGTTCAAGATGCCCTTGGGTCAATCAATGTCTTTCTATTAACACTTTACAAATTCATCCAATTTGAACCTCAATTTGAGTTTTATAAATATGTTGAAATTCCTACTTCTTTTGGATACGTTGAAGTTTAAACACGTCAGAAATTCGATATCATAACTACGAAAAAAAATTGTGTGTCCAACACAAAAAAGTGTATCAGCTCCAACCTCCAACACACGACTGGAGTTTACGAACAATTATAAAATTTAAATTTTCACAACTCAAACACGCCGAAAGAACAACGTTGTTCTTTTTTAAAATAATTGTGTAGATGCCACAATATCTCTGAAACTTCAGATATTCCAAAAAATTACAAAAAATAGAATATATATAACTACAACGCATAAAATAACGCATTCGTGTAACAATTTTGATTTTACTCCCATAAAATTTTTCATACCACGGGCTTATATATAATGCAAATCGATTCTTAAGGAGTAAACTCCAAAAAACAGAGTATGTCTGTACACATCGAAACGAGATACTTACTACTTTTGTGTTGAATAATAAAAATTGATTTTATTACTAAAGGAAGTCATCCCTGGTAGACAGTATAAACACGGGTTCAAGTTCACTCGTAATCGTTTTGATGGGCAATATCAATTAGACAATGTTGACTTTTACGAGGTATTAAACAGTGTAATAGACGCGTTAATATAACTGTTTAATTGCCGAAGGGTATTGAGAGTTGACAACTAATTTCCGCCATGATCGATAACTTCGAAGGTTTAACAAAAAGAGGTCAGCCACCCTCGATTAGGATTATCAACGTTACTAAGTGACGGGAGGCTTCAAATATTCCGGCATATTATATTCGGTGATAATTATGTATAGGGCCACATAGGATATTATCTTCATTATGTACCTACTATGTATCTTCAGATACGCTTCTGATTGTGGCAAAACAACTTTCAATGTATGGAAATATAAAAGTGTGGCAAATGAACAAGTATGGCAAAACGACAATAAGCCTTCTGAAGTTGCAGAAGCGTTCGCAGTTCGCATATTATATAGAAAGAGGCATATATATCATATTATTGATTTATTTTCCCTTAAGAGGGAAGAATAGTACGTACTCGTCCATACAAGAAAAGAAAATGTTTTTCCACTTTTAAATATTTTCCAACCTCCACGATTTTTTTGTATTTTATTGAAAGACTATCCTTTTCACAAGTTTTCCTTTTTTTTCAAAATAACTTAATTTTTGTCATAAAACTTTGTCGAATTAAACCGTTTGTTTTATAAAAACAATCTAATTTTTTTTAAAAAGCGAAACCTATAAACCTAGAATATATTATGCTGAAACGATCGACATAAAAATCAAAGTGATTTGTTAAGATTTAGTTTGTGGAAACTGTTTTCTTCCGAAATGGAAATTTCATCAAAAAAAGTACCTATTGTCAGTCGCGAGCTGCAACGCTCTCTTCACTTTACATATATGTATATATGCTTATATAGTATATCCTTTAAATGGTAAACAATAACAAGATAAATCGTTTAAAGTTGAATGTACAAACGCACGTGTTTCAATATAAGCGCCACTCGAAATGCGTATAAAATGTCATCGACAACGAATCAATGGCAGGCATGACTTCATTCAACGGTATAATTTATGAGCTCGATACGATTCATTGTCATAATAAACGTAAAGGTTGAAATACACTTGAGTTCTTATACCTACCTACTATAGCACCATTATGTACCAAATATAAGGTTTTGCTGGGCTCTCCTCTTTATAAAGTTTGGCAGAATTTTTACAGAACTTTATGTGTCTTTTAAGATGATTATTTAGTATTCTTATTATTATCTTATATTAAATTCTAATTGTGTAAATATTTACGTAGCGAATTACAATTATGGTATCTATTTTAAATATTGAAAATTTATTTGAAAGAAACACACCTAACAATAACTATAATTTAAAAAACTCGTACTAGTTCTATCTAAGCAGTAATTTCCGCACGCACGAACCACCTTGGGCCGTACCATGAACTTTTAGTAAACTATCATGTTTTAAGGAAGTTTTGTTTTAAGCTTAAAGTAACATTACTCAAATTCGTACCATGACGTCCACAAAATAATATTGTTTTATTCCTGCCGTGAACGAATGATATTTGCATGATTGTCTATTCCCTGCTAAATAATGCCACAGAGTCCTAAGTATGAAGCCATATCGTATTTGGTATGTTCTGAAACATTTTATTTCTACGCTACGAAAGCAAGATATCATAACGAAATAGAGAATGACGTCACAAAACTGCTTATAGAAACAACATTAAAGTAAGCTTACTTTTAAGGGGTCATGGTACGAAATTTGAAAGTAAGACTAAAATAATAATGCTATAAGAGGTGGTGGTAAGGCCCCTGGTCTCTATCCACTGTCTCTACATTTACCCTTTTTAGTATCTACACTTCAAAAGAACTTCAAAAAATGTTTTTTCAGTTCTATATCTTGCCAGATATATATTGTATCAATACCTTGACCTCTTTTTACCTTGGCAGAAATATTGATATAATTGCTGGTTTCTCGAAAACAGGTGTGTTAGGTTTGAGGATCACAATGACCTCTGAGATGCCTATAATATACTCCGTACTTCCTATCAGTATTGTGAAACTTTTGCTGAGAACACATATTGCTTTTAATGTCTTAACTGGCACCATATAGATCCTCTTTTATAGGACACTTTGCACGTTAAAAATTTTGTCCCATGAACTGTGAAATAAATAGCCTGCTGAAATATATCCATACAATAAAACCTTTACGGGAAAGTCAAGTATGAGGTTTCCAGCGGAAGATCTGTGCTGTGTGTGACTCGTTGCACACACAGCATATGCTGAGTTGGGTACCTATTTGGGTCGATGCACTGGTGCATGCACTGGCAAATATGACAGTATGGCAAGTATTGCCAATATGATGGTTTGTACTGTTTTCTCTTGTTCTTGTGTGCATGTGCTTTTATTGGCTCAATAAAATTTCTTTTCTTTCTTCTTTCTTTCTTTCTTTCTAAATTCTTGCACACGGTCAGAAGCACAATTTAGGTTTATAAGTATTTATTCTCATTAAAGCTTAAAGCTAAGTTACATGAGAAATAAAAAATAAACTTAATTAAAAAGACGAAACATTAAACAGGCAGACAAGACATTAAAATTTAAACAATATTTTCCCTGATTTTTACAAAAACACGCCAAAACATTCAAACACTTAACATAACATGTTCCAACAGCTTGGATTTAAATTCTGTGAAAGATTTTGCCTGTTTTATGTGCAAAGGTAATTGGTTAAACAGTTGTGCTCCCTCAAAAGTAATCATTTTTTTACCATATGTTGTTCGTACCTTTGGTAAGACAACATGGCTTGCTCGTCTGGTTATGCAGTTGGAAATATCTTTTTGTTTAAGCAAGGTAATATCGGAATGAATTGATTTATCTAATATCTTTCGAACGAGTAAACATGTATTAAATCTAAATAATTGGGTTAAATTCATTAATTTTGTTTCTTTATAAATTTTGTTAGTCGGTGTTAAATAGGGGTAATGAAACAGCATTTTAATAATTTTGTTTTGCGTAATTTGTAATTTAGCTAGATTTGATTTGTAGGCACTCCCCCAGATTTCAATCAAGTATAATAAATGTGGTTTTACCAATGAATTATAAATAGTTTGACGTACTTGGCGAGGAAGAGACCGCACAACCCCTCTAAGAGAACCCAGCAGTCGTGTAAGTTTGGATTTAACATGTTCTATATGAGAGTTCCATGTTAGGAAAGAATCTAACCGTAAGCCAAGATATTTCTCTTCTTGTTTTTCTTTAATGGGAATATTATTTAATAACAAAGGTTTATGGGGTGGAATCTTTTTGTTTTTTGGTTTAAAGACAATATAACAGGTTTTGTTTGTGTTAATCGTTAGCAGGTTACACTGAAACCATCTATGGAGAGTACTAAGGTCATCTTGAGCCCGCGAGATGATTTCGTGGATAGAGGATCCATAATAAAACAACGAAGTGTCATCTGCGTACAAATTAATTTGGCCATGTAGCCCTATCTGGTTAATATTATTTATATATATATACAATTTCGTTCCTTCAGTGTCTTGATTACAAACGAATGTAGCCACTTATGAAAAAGCGAATTGTCGGATAGCCTGCCCATTTTTTTTATTACAGAAATAACCAACAATCACAGCCTAACCAAAATATAAAGAATGTATAAGGTAGAGGTACTAACCGTTTGTAGCGATATTAAGTGTTCTTCAACATTTTATTTCACAAGTGCTCATGTTGTCTAGTCGACAACAGCCTTAAGGGCTAGCTTTCACCTCGAGTGAATAAACGAATCATAATCTCATTCAATTGCTATCGGACTATGGTAATGTTATTTATGGCTCTTCACAATCATGCTACTGGCAAAAATGTCGGCTCATTGTGTAATCTCTCATTGAGATTGTTATGGCTTTAAAAGAGAAAAGTATTTATGTAAATAATGTTAGGAGAGTCATTGGCGATCTTGTTTGCTTAAAGCTTAAAGGGATTATGATCTCTTGGTGTTAGGCGGACTTTAAGCAATTCTCTTTTAAATTTAAAACTTTATTTTAAAATACAATTAAGTAGCTCATTTTCATTATACCTAAATTATTTCAGTGCTTATACTTTTATGATTTCTATAATAGTCCATTAGCGAACTACAAAAACAGCTGGTGCAGCAACTTGTTTCAGAATAAAAGTTACATCCAGGTTTAACTTTTATTCTGGTATCATCAGGTACCATATTAATCCAGGTAATCATCAATACATCAGTGAAAAACCACATTCAAATCAGTTAACGCGTTTTAGAGATTAGTGTGCGCAAACGCACAAACAGACAAGAATTCCAAAAATCAATTTTTTGATCTCGGTAACATACGAGTAGGTACTTACAACGGTTCGTGTACAAATGATTTTTTTATAATATTTAATGTATGGACACATGATTTTACGATTTTATTATATTATTTATAGATCTACTGGTCTCCATATGTTCCATAGAATTCCTGTAAGACTTCCAAATTGGACAATTCTTTTCCACTTCTGAAAAGGCTATTAAGACTGTCGCGCATATATTACGGAGGCTTAGTTGGGCTTCTCTTATTATATTATTCATGTTTTTTTTAATGTTATGTCAAGCTCGACAGACAAACTGACGGTCCACTTGATGAAATGTGGCTACCGTCTCCTATAACACAAGATCACAAGAAGAATAGTCGGGTTTCTTTCGGGGTTTTTTCTCAGGATCGTCATCTTGGCATTTTCTTTCGAAACCCTGGTAAATGTAAATTTAAATTTATAATGACGATCATAAGAGTTTCTTGTAGAAATACAATTGATAAATGATAAAAAATATTTTGATTTTGATTTTGACTTTCTCAGATCTTTATTCGTAGCTCAGATCGGATAACCCGATTGCAGCTCTACCTATCGAGTCCAGAAACGTTTAGGAGGAATTCATTCACATACACAGAGAGAAGAAATTTACTAGCTGTTTCGACTTCGCCACGACTTCGCCCGCGTTCAAAATGTTATATAGTCTAAAAACTTTCTCGTTAAATGGACTATCCAACACAAAAAGAATTTTTCATTTCGAACCAGTAGTTCCTGAGATTATCGCATTCAACCATACAAACAGACTCTTCAGCTTTATAATATCAGTATAGATAGATAGATATACATATTGTTAGTGAAATGATTTTATTTAATAATTATATTTAAAATTTTATATGAGATCGAATTTTGTTCACCAATAATAAAGAAATATTTACCTTATATTACGGCTCGCAAAATGAGTAAAGGTTATGGAACCCTCAGGAGATAGCGTAGTTCTATTACGAATTGAAATTTATGAGGTCAAATCTATAAGCCATGTCACATTGTTCGAGTTGTTGAGAAGAAAATTTTTATGACACACTAGCTTTTGTTGGCGACTTCATCCGCGCCCTTAGGCATTGAAAAATAAAAAATCAACGTTTGACAAAAAAATTAAGTAAAAATTTATTCAACCTTTATTGCTCAATGCTCATATATTTCTGTCAGGCATGGCATAATCCCTCGGTAGCATTACTTTTTTTCTGGATGATAAAGTATCCTAATATTCTTTTCTGTATCCCTGACAAGGGTGTTAAGGTTGAATAGTGCAAAAGTTGAAAGATGATTAAACTCTTCGTCTAATAGAAAATAATGTTCATTATTAATCCGCATCACACCAGAATCATCTACTCATAAGTTACTCTAATCTAAGCGTACGGGAACATAAATATCCTGAGTCACTCACGCAGTGAGGTGTGGCTTCCTGCTCATAGAAAAATTAAGAGTAATGTTGTCAAATTTATTTCATTTACTAGGTTCGCACGACCTTTTTCAATAATGTACTTATCTGTATTAGTCACAGTTTTTTTTATATATTACGCCACACTGCTAGACATTTAAAACGGTACACAGTTAATTTTGACGTAATTGATGAAAAGTTTCTATTCATAATTAGATCCAAGTATCTGTTTTGTCAAAAATATTACAATAATTATCATTCTGGAAGAAAAGAGTCAGACATGTAAATTAAACACTATAAATTATATTATAAACTGTATTTAATAGAATCTTAATATATAAATATGTCTATCTACCTAGGTACTATATCTAATACATTATGCTAATGGGAAAGTTTTTATGTTTGTATGTTGGCCTCAATAACGCAAAAATGGCTGAACGGATTTGCATAAAAGAATTTCACAAAAAAATTATTATATGAGATATTTTTTATCCTGGAAAAATGTTAAGTTGCAAATAAAATTTGCAGCAAAAATTGCATCCGCGCGAAGCCCGAGGGCGCGTCGCTAGTTATTTATAATGTAATGTATTATTATTAAAGCTGCAGTGGATGGTCCATCGTCACTACAGGAGTGCGCAAGGAAGGCGGCTATCAGAGAGGAATGGCGGCGGGTTGTTAAGCTTGCCACCAACACCTGAAATGGTGACCACGACCACTCTGTCAAGAGTGAGACCGAAGGAGAAGAAGATAATGGAATGAATGAAAATCGATTGGCGTATGTCGATTTTAGTATTGGTCTATTAATTTTGGTTAGGTACTGAAGGAGTGCAACTTTTATGCAATAACTCACAATAACCTAATTAGCGTATTTGTCTTCAAGTAGTTCTGATTCATTGTTTGCCATCATTAATCTCTCTCAGCGTTGAATTAAAACGTATATGTGTTAATATGTTCTAATATAAATCTTCATTTAAAGTGATGTAATCTCAGCAGTGATCGACGATTAACGCAGTATTAATTACACTAAGGGCCTGTTTCACCATCTGTCAAGTAGGCTAACCGTCATTTAAAGTCACCTGTCACTGGGAATAATTTAGCTGATGTATGTTTGTACTGTAAAGTGGTAAAAGTCCCAAACAAAAAAATCTCCTATCGAAGGATGCACTAAACCGAGTGCATAATTTAATAAAACTTAAAAAAAATCTAAAAGTAACTAATCAACACCTTACTTGTAATTGGTGAAAGAGGCCTTAAAGGTATAAAGGGCGATATAAAGGGGACAAAATTTAGCGGACAACATACTGAAGCCGATTTTATATACTGTACTGAGATTTTGGTTTCCAAACTATTCCTACCTAATTTTTCGGTTTATTTTTATCGAAAATATTGTTTTCCAAGTTTTATTATGTGTGAAATGTGATTCCATCCTGCTTTATATTTTTTTGAAGACCTGTTTTTGCACTCTTCCGCTACGCTATTCGTCATTTTCACTAGTTAATATAAAATTCTCGTGTCGCGGTGTTTGTTGCCAAACTCCTCCGAAACGGCTGGACCGATTTTGATGAAATTTTGTGTGCTTATCGGGTAGGTCTGTGAATCGGCCAACATGTATTTTTCATACCCTAAGGTCTAATGTTACCCTAAGGTCCACCCCAATTTTTTTTTAATTTTTTGGCAAATAACGTTTGGGGGGTATTACCTAGTATTTAAGTATACTAACTAAAACAAAGATCCAACGCTTGACAAAAGTATTTATAATATCAGGCATAAAATTTTTATATTGCTTTACATATTTTGCCAGGCAATTATATCTTTTATTTTTCAATGCGGACTAAGTTGCGGGCATCGGCAAGTTTGTTATAATTACAATATCTAGTAAATTATTAGGATCGGTTTGAATTTGGCCTTACTTATGTTACTTATAAAGTTAAATATGACAAAAATCTGTTTCTATTTTAGGAGAACTCAGTCTGTGCGCTTAGAGCGCTTGGTGGTACGTTCTTGTTCACAAAGATAGGATGTTTTAATAAACCTAAGTGCCTCTACAACAAATTAGAGTGAGTTCTTCTATCAGCCGCCATTTTCTGTTTTATGTACAAGTATTTTCTAACTATTTCAATTTAGTTACTCTGTTTGAGCTAAGAGTTTCCTATTTGCCTTAACGTTGTTGCTTCCATCAAGTTGCTTCATTTTTAAAAGAATGTTTAATTAAAATTAGTTCTCTTTTGTTATACATTTTCTTAATAATTGAAGTTCTTACTTACCTAGCTTGATACAAAACTTAGAAAGAAATCATTTAATCGAATGAGTAACCCAAAGATAATTGATTGATCTCGCTGCGCTGCGCTCGACTAGATAGAGCGCTATACAAAAGCAATAGCTCCGAAAATGTAGCAAGTTTTTATTGTAGTCTATGTAAAAAATCGTCACTTTTTATCATTTTTTACCCAGTTTCATCATATTTTTACACAGTTTCACTACGCAAACTGGTATTTTATTATGCCTAAAATATAATAAAACATTCGGCACGTACACATCACAGACAGTTTGTCGAGTGACTGGCTCGGGTATTTTGTGCCGAATTTTACAAGTACGACGGCGGTATCTAGTCGAGCGCAGCGAGACCAATCATTTATCTATGGAGTAACCCTAATTATTGCTTTTCTATCATTTTACATATTTACACTATAGATAAAAATCTCAAAAGATAAATCCGAATTTCAGTTTGCAAGATAAAATATATTGAAATAGAAAACAGAATAAAAAGGCTTTGCGCTTCTAAAGAACTAATAAGGTTGGAAAAATATTCACAGTGCAGAGGCGTCACACAATACATAAATATACATATTTTACAATGTAGGTAGACTTTGGCGACATTTCAGATGGATTTCAGTATTTCTAACAGTTTCCGAACTTGTTCAAAGAGAAGTAGGTATAATATTATGAGCAAATAATAAGATAATATAGAGTATACCCTGAATACATATTTTAACATATAAATATGTTAGATATCTGTTTTAATGTCATTCATATATTATTGCTGATTAGATAGATAACAACCACATCGAAATAATTATGTTATTAAAATTATAAGTACTAATTGAAGAAGAGGTAAAATTTGTATGTTTGTTTGTATATAGGAGGTAAAAAATTTATAAAAAATTTAAAAATTTAGAAACAAAGATCCAACGCTTGACAAGGCGTCAACGGCGTCAATGTATGGACGAAGTCGCGGTCACTTTAATTTTTGTGTTTTGTGTTTGACATTTATTTAGTTTGACGAGGCGCGGGCGGGGGTTTCATCCCTTCGTGGTTGAAGTTCCTCGGTCACGCACGAAGCGTTACAGTTCCACCTTCCTTGTCCGAACTGCTAAGGAGTGGAACTCATTGCCTGCGTCTGTGTTTCCCCAAAATTATAACCTCGGGGTCTTCAAACGTAGGGTGAATGGGCATCTACTAGGTACTTGATGTTAAGTGAGCATCAAGTGAGATCGCGGCCAAGCGCTGCCTTGACTTTTATAAAAAAAAAGATTAATTGTAAGCAAATTTATATATTTGTTATATATTATATGTATTACAAATATTATCATTTATAAACTAACTGGCGATTGTACTCACGGTTACCAAAACAAAAGGCACAGGCTCGAACCTCGGTTAACATAATAATCTCGTTTTTCGAAAATAAGAGATGCTGACCCCTAAAAAAAGCTTAAAGCAATTAGATGAATGAACGCGACAGTACTTGACCTATTCGTAAATCCAATTGTGAACATAATCGTATGAAATTCCTCAGTGGTTACGTACGTAGGCGATAGTAAATATTTTAAGTCGAATGTGACATGAGCGAATTAAAAATTAGCATACAATCATATATCAAGATCATATATCAGTACCAAATGGCTTTTAAGTTTCATAATTGTGATGTCAGCTGTTATGATAGGCGGTAAAGCGTGTTACGTTATGAAATTGATAAACATAATTTATTTAAATGTCTTAGAACTTTTTGCTATTTCGTATGATTGATTGATTCCAACAAGTTTTCAATTACAATTTTTACTTTAGCACGTTTTTGTTATATATTTTTAAGATAATAAAATAAACAGAGAGAATTTTTAGTACTAATTCAAAGTGCCTTCTGAATAGTCTGTAAAAACAGAAATCGCAGTATGTGCGGCCAGGTCGTCGCGGCCAAGCGTCTCATTGGCCGCATCAAGCCTCATTGACCTGACGAACTTTTCTCTCATTGGGCGACTAAACTAAAACAACATCTCATTGGCCGCAGCGACCTTGCCGCGTTAGTGCGTATAATTGGTATAACACAATATATCCCCCAGTGTGAGGGATTTATATCCCTCATTTTTCTCACACTCGCAGAGAAAAATGAAGCGAAGAAGGCAATATTTGATTTGTTTTTTTCATTTTTTTTATATTAAGTAAAAAATAAGACAAAAATTTGAAAAAAGTGCAACCTTGACAATATTAAATGGAAACATTCAATCACTTAACCTTTTAAGCATTTTTTTAAGTTAGTAAAGATTTAAACTAACTAAACTAAAATTATTTAAGATTTTTTAAGTTAGTAAGATTTTCCGACGATTTTACTAAGGTGTAAAAAATAGCGATAATAGAGGAATACATCCGTGCGAATCCGGAACAGAGAGCTAGTTTTTTAATTCAGGCTATACATACATAAAAGCATAGACGCTACTGCCTAGTGTAGGCGAGGCGGCCTTTTACATATTCGTGTCTCGATACGAAGAAATTTCTCGATATCCATTCAGTAATTTATTACATCTGGAGGTATTTCGTAGAGGAATTTTCAATGTAACACATTCGCGAGGCGATAAGCTTAGCTTCCCCCTTGTCACGTGGGCTTAACTCGAGCCGTGCCGAGGAAGTATTTCCACGACTGTTGACATTTTGGAGCACCCTATCACGTAATAAGACTAACCGAGTGATATAAACCTTACAAGGACTTTTATGATAACAAGTTGGTGTGTGTGCATTGTAGGTTTGAGAAATTGTTGTTTTTTACCATTTTGGAATTTTCCTTATTTAGATCCTTTTTTTTTAAATTCAGCTTCGGCTTTCGGTTGCACAATTGGGTATTTGACAATATTAAAATAAAATAACAAATGACTGAACGTACGTATATATACAACCATCATCGTTGATATCTTTTTCCATTAGTGAAAATCGTATCAAAATGCGTTGGATGGCTTAGATTAAGTTAGCGGAGTAACAGACAGATGCAAATTTGTTTAGTTAAGGTTTTAATGGAACCGGGCTTTGCCTAGGCAACAACTGCGATCCACCCCAGGCACTGTGAGTCAACCCTAACAGATAGGTATGCCATTGCGGAGTTTTCTAGGATTTATGTTGTATTGGTATATTATGGCAGTTATTGGCATGATCAATGTAACAAAATTACCTATAAGTAGGTAATGATCATAACTGCATAAGTAGCCTGCCTGAATAAGTGCTGAATTAGCTTCTTATTCCAAAGTTTAAATAAAACACAGTCATTTTCTTCAAATACGTATGGAAATTGTATGCCGTTTTTATGAGAAAACTAGCGACAGGCTCCGGCTTCACTCTGATGTTTTATATACTACACACGTACTTGTTTAAATGAAGCACCTTGTGTCTTGTCTACGTTAGCTTTCTTACTTGCTATTGCGAAAACTACTCCAATTAATTAGATTATCTTTTGCTACAATTTTATTGTTTACAGTATTATAGGTAAGTGCATTAACTACACTGTTAATTTTATGGATCAGTTAATATGTTATGTCGTTAACAAATATACCCTTCCTATCTTACCATCGTTTAAGAGACATGCATGCTTTGTTTATCTCCTCGAGAATTTATTAGAATAACCCAGTTGCAATATATCCGCCAATGAGAAACAGTACGCGAGTTATGGACAATATTTATAGCACAATCAAGCTGTTAGATTGAGGGAGTAATTTCTTCGTAATTGCTAACAACGGCGTGTTTGCAGCTGCCAAGTATATTGCTTTATTGCGGCAGATTGTCGGCCCGTTTACGCCGATGATGTGTTTATCTGGTCCTCACTGTTTGTACAAAACGCGTATCTCAATATTTAACATAAACATTGTTACCCTAATCCATGTAAAGCGATACGAAAACAATGCGTTTTGCTTACCTTAAAATGATTTTGAATAATCTTGTTGACTTGACTGAGATAAATAGATTAGTTTTATTTAATTACGGAGCTGTTTGGGTTTAATTTAAATTTTGAATTAGGATTTAGATCGACAGACAAGCTGACGATCCAATTGATAGGCGACGGTAGGTGGCGCTACCGTCGCCTATAACACAAGTAACGCTACAGGCACAGATTAAATAATTGTTATACAGGTCCATTGTCAACAACACTAAGGTTAAGGAATGAGGGATAGGGAAATGGGTTCTAGCATTCCTTCCTCATTCACCGAAACGCAACAGCATACCTTTTGTTACTTAACAATGGTCTGTAAGTCACTGCCGACAGATGGCTGCCCAAATGACTGGGATACGCCCTGCTTCTAAGTACTTTTAATAAGTACTAGCTGGCGCCCGCGACTTCGTCCGCGTGAAAAGAGTAACCTATCCTGTGTCCCGTACGTCTAAATGTTTATCTACCAAGTTTCATTAAAATCAGTTATTTCGTTTAAGAGTTATGGAGGAACATACATATATACAATTTATTGATTGATTGATAATGTTATTTTTCTAATGGACGTGAAAGTTAAATATACTATATTAGGTAGGTATATGACATAAATGCAACTTTCACCCTTATCTCTCAAATTCAAGTTATTTAAATTAAAATATTTATTTCGTTTTCCAGTTTCTCTGAGTAATTAATTTCCCTACAAGTTACGAAAAAAATTAAAAGGTCTGAATGCGGAAAATAATTATGACGCTATTAATAACTTTTGAAACCTGTTTGACCGACGGTTTTACTGTTTGAAAAAAATGTCAATTATAAATTCTTTACCATAATAAGATTGATGATCTATTTCCTACATCAAAAGGAGTAATTACTCTAACAAACGTCACGCGTCATGGCAAAGTGTTCAGTCTATTTTCTAGAATAAATCCAGTTTAAGTGACATGGTAATAAGGCGGGATGTCTCAAAGTGACCGATTGATTAATCATTCGTTTTAAATTAAAAGGTCGTACCGATTCACAGTAACGAGCCGATAAACGTCTTTTAGTGACGTCGAGAGGCCTAAAATGTCGCTTTTTAGTTGAACCGTTATTTGTACTATAATGGCGATTTAAGGGGTTGTGCCAAAAGAGTAATGTAAATGATTATACCTACACGTATAACACAAATGGGCTGATAGAGTATTTGTGGTTTTGAGACCAAAGCAAACCAAGTCTTGGAGAGAAAGGAGAACAAAAATTACTTATGATCAAAGCCGGTTTCCTTCCAACGATCGATCTAACTTATCTAACAAAATTAATTTATCTTAGAAAATAATCTACCATTTAAATATATTTCCAAAAATCTAACATTTGTAGTAAAATTCAAAAACATTGTTTTTATTTTAATGAGAAATCATGCGAGTTTCAAGTGAAAAGAACTTTTTCAAAGAATTTCGAAAAAATTGTTTTTATTGCAAGATCATTTGAAAGAAGCGTCATTTTAACGCCAAGGCGTCAATTTTGTTTCACTATTCAATTACAACTAAAAATTGCGTTTATATGGTGCGCAGGCGGCTGTGAATGGTTCAATGATGATGAAACGAACCGTTCAAACTACCTTACCTTTTAAGATTACAGCGACTCGAAGGGAAGTCGTTATAGATAGGCAAAATGCCCTATCTCAATACTACCGTTGAATGCTATTAAGAGTATTCATAAGATTTTAAAAATGATTACATAAAATTAATTTATTGAACGAATAGGTCTCTTAAACCATATTAAAAGAAACCCAACAGTATGAATGACTAAATTTCGATATTAAAATAATTATGATTTAAAAAAAAAATATGAATAGGTATTGGCCATACTGGTACTGGCTCTTGTAGACTTGTATATTTAGTATATTTCAATCACCAGGAAATCGTTTTAATATTTACAAAAATAAAACGAAACTTGACGAAAATATCCTGACTTTCTTCCCAGGATCATTTTGTCATTTTTTTTAAACCTTCGTAAAAAAAAATTTTTTTTTTTTTTTTGAGAGATGGGTTTGCTCTTGGCTAACAACCAGCTATGTATCAAGGAAGAGGCCTATGATAAAGCGAGCTCACCCAGAAGATGCCTATTCACTCGAACTTAAGAAAAATAATGTTTTTCGATTTGATAAACCTATTTGATAAATAAATTACTGTTTCACTGATGATACAGAAACTAAGAAATTAGCAGTAAGTAGTTAGAGCTAATGGAAATAAACTGGATGGCAGCGTCTATGCAAAGAAAAATAAATTTTTGCATCGTACTTTCCGATTTTTGTCTCACATTCCAAAAATTTCCTCGTATGTCCCATTACAATATTCGGTTCCTTGTTGATTAATTAATATTTTACAAAGTGTATTATTGTAATTCAATATTAAAATAAAATAATTTAATAAAATGTTCATAGACATCGATCATAAATGGATCTCTTTAAGCCAATCACAACCAGAGAGCACAACATAGCTCGATATAATGGCTTCGTCCTTGAACTGCCAGTACCTACAAACTTTGTAGGTTGTAGTCTATGGATGTTATAGAACAGAGAGATACGTTGAGCACAGTTTTCGGTTAATCTTTGAAAGTTTGCTTTAATTTAGGACAAAAAGTTGTGTATTTTTTATTTACTTTAAAAAGTGCAGTTGTGTTACCTTGAGGCTTATTTGAGGAACTGTTACTCAAAAAACAGGTAGGTACTCCAACACGAGTCAAACGTGAACATAGTCAACGTCCAATTTCCTGATAGTCAATATAAAATTCTTCGCCTTGTTTCGTACAAAATTGAAACGAAAGGCATTGAAAGCTCGTGCATATGAAAATATTTCTGCCACGTCTCGACGAAATGTAGTCCACAAGCCACGTGCATAAAATATTTTATATTTAACAACATAATTTCTTTAAAACAATGTAGTTATATGTTTTGAAAATTTGTGACATTGTACTCTAACTTAGTCCCACATGGTTGAATTTTAAATGACAGATTGAAATTAACTCTTTCTAAGTTACAATCCAAAATTTCGAAGGGCTCTTGCTTGCGTGCCGAAGCGTCTGAACAATTTCCGGTACAAATGCCATTCTTGGGAATACTTAAAATATTTCTTACAGGATAACTGAATGGACGTACAACATTGTTGACTTCGAGGGCTTTTAAAGCACTCTTCATGGGTTGGACTTGGAATATACATTACATTACATACTTCGTAACGAAGGAATTTTGTTTGATATAGATAATTGGATTTTCTAATAGAATTTTCAATAAGAACGATAATTTTCTTTAGTCACAGTTAATTTTTAATTTAAAAAAAAAATTACATCTAGTTTATACTGATTATTGAATTGACCGATTAAACATAAAAACACATTGAATGAGCCTGGTAAGTAATTTAAGAGAGGAAAATTTAGTAAATTTTAGTAATGACAGGGCACACTGCTTTACGCAATCATAAACTAAGCAACCGTAGGTGTGTGATTACGACCCGACAGTAACCACCCACTTACTATACGAATACCTAAATAATGCATTTGGGTTTTCTTTACGTAACTGAATACGGAATGCCAAAGCCTATTCTTCTCCCTTCTTAACGCCTGGCGCTACAGGCCGGTTGTTATATGTTTGTCCTGTGTATCTGTGTGTCCTTTCTGTGGAATCATAGCTCCCAAACGTATGGTTGCTAACGAACACAGAGCTGTAATTACAAAATTATTTGTACACTAGCTGTATCCGCGACTTCGTACGCGCTGTAGTTTCTTGAATAATCCTACGGAAGCCTAACATTTTTTCAGGTTTTTCAGTATATATGTAAATCTAGGTATTAAACTATCTGTGTGCCAAATTTCATACAAATTCGTTCAGGCGTTTTTGAGTGATTGAGTAACAAACATCCAAACCATTCAAACTTTCACATTACATACTTGTAATATGATTTATAGAATAAACATGTAGGGACGTACGGCACCCTATCTATCTATCCTATTACCTACCTATATTTTTCTAAAACTTATCATTTTGTGCTATTATTGATATATTGTTCTACAATACTTATACCTACTTGAGACTCTTGTAACATTACGAGGCCCGATAGCACAAACACAATAAACTTGTTATAAAGTCGATGTAAACATAGGCTATAACGCGAATCGATAGTTTTGCATTCGATGTATCCTGATAGTCTAGTGCAGTTTTGGTCTACTTTTATTAAAATCGTTTCTGGAAACTTTTACAGTTCTAACTTCCGGAGAAGGCGAAGCCGCAAGTACGATAGCTTTTAACTTTGTACAAACTTTAAAGTAGCAAAGAAATCCCCTATTGAGACGAATTTTTAAACTTTTCCGCATATTTTCTTCTTTTGATAAAACTTAACTCAACTTTTCATTATTAAGTGCAATCAAGGCTTTATTATGTAAAACCAATGTGCTTATAATATTGTGGACTAGCAACGCCTCTCGGCCTGAACAGTTGATAACTTTTAAATATTTTTTCTGTATTATATTCTCTATTTATTTTCTCTTTACTTATTTATCAAATAAACAAACATATGCACCATTATTCGCAGTAAGTACCTACCCACTAAAGTCTTAAAATCGGTTTGAATTATACTTGTTTCTGAGTCAATTGTGACTAACCAGATAGACCTTGGTAATCTGCAATAAATCATATCTATTATTATTTTATTATTAATAAAAAATATTTTCCACCGAAAGATTCGTCATGGACACTTGAGAATTCAACAAAACAATGTCTATTGTAAGTACTTCCTAATAGTTTGAAGGAGTATTATTTATTCGTTTGAAGGGATTTTCCATGGACATTACCGCACCCCGGACACACGCGTTTCAAGCTGCTCAACGTTTACTTCTTGGAAGCCACTAAAATAATACTAAATGTTGACTAACATAAATATTTCTAAATTATTCAAAAAAAAAAATGATTTTGATTTATTACTCCAAATTGATAGCGAGATATTCCACTATTTTGTTTGAACAAGAAACTAAGGCTTTTCTTGCTATTCAATTTACACAAGACATTTTTCCATGTTTTTATCAATTACTTCATATATTCTCTTAAAAAATAATTAGGTATCTTAATCACAAACAAAATTAAATATAAATAAACTCAACAGGTTAGTTCAGTTAAACCTCGACGTGTCATAATATTTACGGCCAATTTCTTTCTTATGATGGATGACTATTGTAACGTCATATTTCTGTATTGAAATAAGTATATTTTATTTACTAAAATGTGACAGAACACACTCCGCCGACTCCAGCAGACAGGTTTTTACTGCAAACAGCGGACATAATTCAATGTAATAGCACATTCTGTCCATAGAGTAAACGGTTACGTTCCACATTATTTATTAAGTGCAAGCGAGGTTGTCCTCAGTAAATCAAAACTACAATTTGTCCCATCAAAAACTAATATCCACTAATAATATTATATTTAACGGTTTTGTCCGCGAGGTCGTAGTTGTTTGACGAGAAAACTTGGTAGTGTTTATATAAGAAAATCCTATTAATATTATAACTTTGTATATTTGTATGATTGTATGCAATCACACAAAAACAGCTGAACGGATTTGTGTTAAATGTGGCACACAGATAGTTTATTACTTGAATTACATTATAAGATACTATAGGAAAAAGTTCAGGATCCCAAGTGGCGGCGTCACCGTCGCCAAATAAATAAGGGAAAGTATCAGAAAAATTAAGAGACTTCTGTCGAAGAATATTTTGGATATTTCGGTTGAGTGTTGTCACCCGTATCATAAATTATTTGACGATTCTATTACATACTTAGCTGTTTTTGCATGCCAGATTGTGGTGTAAAGTATTACTTGTATTTACCGCTTTTTTTACAGAATAAAATAAATGAATTAAAAATGAAATTGAGTTTGAATTTTTTTTTAAATATACCCAATGGAAAATCTAAAATCATGTTTGAGTGTACCGTGGCGCAGCGTTCCGCGAAGGTGACCATAAATTTTGTGTAAAGGCAAATTGTTCCCGGCTAGTAGCCATAACTTCCCATCGTGGTGGGAAAGTAAGGGCGTGTTTATGGGACAACAAATCATTTTGGACCACATATGTGTGTATTGAGTGTGTTGTATCATAACACGTGCATACCAAATAAGATCTTACGCCAGTTATTCTATGAAAATTTATCGTTTTCAAATAAATTTCTTCATTGTTTAAACGGTTCATAAAATTCGTTTGAATTATAAGCTTCTGTTGTAATCACAAAAAAATAACAATAAATTTCACGGATATTACTTCTTTGATTTATGTCGTAATTTAGTTCTTAAACCACTTAGCTATTACGAAGTTTATTTTGATTTTAAATTTATATAAAATAAAATTCTATGGAGTTATAACTTAGTTGTGGTAATTCTTTTATAAGTCAATGTATACGGTTTTTTAATAAACTAAATAAATCCCTACATGGTAGGCAGCACACCAGCACCCACTGCTGTTGCTTGTGTCCTTAGGCGATGGTAACCACCTACCGTCAAGTGGACTGTCAGCCTGTATGCCACCCTTTATGTAAAAAAATAAAAATAAAATACAGGCATTACAGAATGTGTCTTGCTCGCGCACACACATCATAGGCTTAAGTTTGATAGAGTCAGGATCATTAATCTTAACTACCGCTTGACCGGGTAGGACTACTTCTCCTGAATTATAATAAATCCTAAAAGTGGACCAGATTATAAGAAGTTTCCAAGATATATTTATTTGGTATTTACTCACATAAAATACAATTTGATGAGACAATTTGATCTATCTCAAGGATCTCCTTAGATTTAAGAAAGGATCAACTTAGAAACTTTCTTGTACCCCTGACGTGTATACAAAATTTCTTAATGAGTTCGGTTGAGTAGTTAAAGCGTGAACAAGGTAACTGACAGACAGTTTAACATTTATAATATTAGTATGTTATTAGTAGTTTTTTGTACTTTAAAAAAGTGATCCTAAAATTTCCTAAATATGTTAATATTTGTAAGACTACATGTGTGTAAAACTGCACATGTAATCTTACAAAATCTTAAATTTTATATCGTACTGTTTCATTTCGAAACTCATGCTTACCCTTCACTGAAAGTGAGTTTTGGCTGGACTGTTTTAAATCAAAATGTGTGCCACAGTCAGTAGATTTAGGTGTGTTTTAACTGCGATAAACAAGCGTCAGGTAAACATACACGTAACAGGAACATTACGAAATGTGCTTTCTACTATACAAAAGAGGAACACTTTATTCCGAATTTTACGACTCCCAAGATTTTATTGATATCTCTTCATTTAACTCAAAGCTATCGAGTTGGTAATGAAAACGGAAACAAGAAGGAATTCCTTTAAAGAAAATACAAAACGAAACTCACATAATACAAAATGTAGGTAATAAAATAAGTAATTTTCTAATATGGGAGCACACTCCCTCTTCTTGTTAGTTTGAATTGTAATTTCTGTCATATAAGAAATAGGGAAAACTGACACCACAATACAAAATAAGACGTGCTTTTATTTAACAGTAGTCTTCTGCAAGTTTTTTTATTTTTTTTTATTATTATTATTTATTACAAGGCCTCCAACGAGGCAGGCATCAAGCAAAATCAAGTAACACTTGACGGAAGCTGCTGGCATTACAGGAAGCAAAGCCTTTTGAGTTTTTTCATTTCAAAAATACAAATCTTCTCTCTTTAAAATATTAGTATAGAATTATCAAAGCGACCAATCCCATCATTTCATTTTGGTACAGATGAAATTTTTCTTCAAATGATACACGTAGGTAAACGAAACCGTGGTTCACAAGTAGTAATAAATAATTTAGTTATTTTACTTATAAAATTGCAAGGCCGATATATGGTTGGACGCTGGTTGAACGTACGGCAACTAATTGTAACCCAGAGGCGACCCGAGGCGAGGTTTAGCTAAATATGAGAAAAAATATAAATATTGTCCTTACATTACTTATTAGTAATCAGCGGACGACCTTCGCAGCTGTAATCAGTTTGTAGGTAAAAATGTTAGCTATTATATCTCAATAAAGTAATGTTTTCGTTTGGGTTTAAGTAAGTAAATGTCGTTTTCAATGGGATCAAGAGTACAATACAATCCCTTGGTTTAGGTTAGGACACCATCCGAGACCATCCTTTCTAATAGGCGGTTTGTGTGTCAGTGTCACATATTCATTTATAATACTTGTAAACACAAAGAGATCCGGCTATATTTTCTGTTAAATATCTTGATCCGATTAGTCTTAACTCCCCTTTTTTTTCAAAATAATATTTTTCAAAATTTATGCAATATATACGTTCCCTTCGTTGTTAAATGTCGCGGTCCGATTAGTCTTAATCCGCTTCGCTTCGCTTAAAATTATATCATTTTTAAATATATGGATGTGTTTTTAAATATTTTAAATATGATATGTATAATTTCATATGGAAAAAAGTTTAAGACATTTTCTAGAAATATGAAAATAAAGTCAGAGTATTTTCTAACATTAATTAAAAGAAAGAAATTAAGTCCTGCGGAAATAGCGTAAGTAAGTAAATCTAATTATCTTCGAATTAAGTGGTGTTAATAATCTTTGTCGTTTATGAGATATAGAATACTTTTTATCCTGGAAAATGTTAGGTTCCCAAGGGATCTTTTAAAAATATAAAATATTCGGCGCCACTATCGTCAACGCAGACTAGCTGGTGCCCGCGCCTTGGTCCTCGTTCTGGATGAAAGATACTCTATGTCCTTTCTGGTGTCCCAGACAACGTGTAGGCAAAATTTCATAGTGATCGGTTCAGTAGTTTTTTTGAGTGAAAGCGTAACAAACAAACAAACTCACATTGACATTTATAATATAATATTAGTAATTAGTAAGGATTTTCATTTTCACGCAGACACAGCTTTATCAATAGAAAATCATTAATCGAAAAATCGCCATTATACAGGTTGACGATTGCGACAGAAGTCAGATACTCGTATTACAGCTGCGTCATCCCACGGCACAAATTATAAAAAGTTTTGAAATGCGATTATTTACTAAATTGAACTTGGGGTGTATACGTAAAGTGGAGTGATTTAAACTGATCGATTTTCGTATTTTCTTTTGGGCACCGACGCCGAAGTTAATATTATAGTGTAGTATCCATATTCGAAAAAGTCTTCTAAAAACGATTTTCGTGGGACTCATCGAGTTCCTAACAATTATTGGTATGTACTTATTCAGCATGCTTTCCTGATCACGAAAAGTGCGGTAGTAAAACGGCAAAGGTGTGGAGGGGGTAGCTATGACGTCACAAAGATGGCGGTCGGGCCTATCATATTTAGCAGTTTTTCTCGATAACTACTGAACCGATTTACTTGAACAAGGTGTCGAATGAAAGAGAATAGAATACACAATATTTTATCTCATACATTAGTTTACGTAAATCTATTATTTCATAAAGAAAAACACAGAAAACTGAATTTTAAAAAATATGTACTATTTTATCTTGTAAATATCTCGCTAACTATTGGGATTTGGGAAATTTAGTTTATTTTAAGAAGTACTTCCAAGTTTATCAGAATTATAATGATGCTTGAATTATAAAGTTAGAGTGATAAACAACGAAGCTATAGTCATTTATGTGGGCGTCGGCAGCGCGAAGATGGCTGTGGGTAAGGCGTTTGGTAAGGCGGCCTGGCGGGAGAGGCAGGGCGGTAGGTATTTTTAACCGCTAATAGCTAGCTTTTGTAACTAGCAATATAAGTTGAATATAATAATAATAATAATGGTTTATTAAAAGGTCAGTAAAAAAAGGTCCCAGTAAAAAAATACAAATTAAAAAGCTTATATTACTTACTATTCATAGCGAGAATTTACTTGACCAAGATGTTCGACGAATGAAAATAGATAATGAGCTTCATTATGAACAGGGGTGTTATTTCAACAATTATAATACTGATAAAAAATAACATGTTTATACATTTTTGTTTTTTATCACTACACCCACAGCGGGATGATCGGCAACCAGCTTAGGCATCAGCTGTCAATTTCAGGGCTCGAATAGAGCGATTATAGTGTCTACCTTCCATAATACTTTAAGCGGTAGTTTCCCCATAAACAAGCGAAGACTCAAGCGTGTCTTTTTTCAGCGAAACGGAGTCCATTTGACCTGAACCCGTCTTTCCGGGGAGTGACCGTTACAATCACAGACCACCTGCAACTCCTTGGTGTAGACCTTAATGCCGATCTGAACTTTGGTAGGCATATCGAGTCCATTGCCAAAACAGCTGCCAAAAAATTGGGCGTCCTTTCCAAGGTTAGGCGGTACTTCACTGCGAGACAGCTCCTTATATAGAGCACAAGTCCGTTCCTGCATGGAGTACTGCTGCCACCTCTGGGATGGGTCTGCCCGATATCAGTTGGCTGCACTGGACTCGATTGAAAGGCGAGCTATGAAACTCATTGGCAACGACTCCCTTGTGGAGTCTCAACTTCAAAACCTGCAGCATCGCCGAAAAGTAGCATGCCTATCGATTTTCTATCGTCTGCACCATGGAGTGTGCGTCCATTCTCTTAGATTTGATCCAACCGGAACCGTTCCACTTGCGAAACACGAGGCGCGGGCGGGGGTTTTATCCCTTCGTGGTTGAAGTTCCTCGGTCACGCACGAAGCGTTACAGTTCCATCTTCCTTGTCCAAACTGCTAAGGAGTGGAACTTATTGCCTGCGTCTGTGTTTCGCTAAAATTACAACCTCGGGGTCTTCAAACGTAGGGTAAGTGGGCATCTACTAGGTAAGCGTGGTCCACCTCCGGCCGCATCTGCACCTAACATCAAGTGAGATCGCGGCCAAGCGCTGCCTTGACTTATATATATAAAACATCTGCCTCAACCCAATTATCTGAAAGACCTGCGCTTCCGAAATGTTGACCAATTACACGCAGAAAATTAAGAACCCAATGAAATCCTCCAAGGCGCACAATAACGTCATTATAACGATCGTTATACCACTGGATTTGTTTAATTTTACAATAAAGAGCCTCGTCACAAGTTAAAACAGTATGCGTTTGTGGAAGAGCCTTGGTTATTTCTTTGCAACGGTTCAATACTGCTATCAGTGTGTCCATTTCATGCGCCGGATTATTAATAATCGGAGTGTATCCAATGGTCGTAATTGGGTGAGACTTTACAACTTTATTCATATCTGTCCAAGATGGTAGCACCTGATCTTTATTAGAAGATGAACGACATGTAAGCCAGACTATGTCACGGTTATTTATAGGAATTTTTTTTGTCTTTCTGTGAAATACGCCTTATTCACTCAAAATCAAAATCACTTCACCCTCTATTTTCTTAGGTGGACCACGTTGAAAAGCAACTACTTACCTGTGTGCCATGAAAAGTTCCACGTCCATCAATTGTCTCTTCTAATATATCAATATTGTCTGTAGCAAATTGGAGAAAGTGTTGTCCATTTTGAGTCTGACATAAATTTTCGGGAATAAAAACTTTACCATTAAATTGGAAATCTTTTACAATGTGATTATCCAAGGAAGTGACAATGCGCATTAACGTCATATAGCTGACGCAATTTCCTGCAGCATGTACCAAATCAATTAAGGCCCGAGACCTAGTAGTAGCCTGATGAATAGCTAATCCAATACCAATGTGCTTTGATGTGAGATTACGGTTATTATAAGCAAATACTATATCTTGTCCTAACGATAGAACTTGATTTTCAATTTCGTCGGGGTTTTTGGTATTGTCACCTAAAATTAACTTTAACAGCATTTGCAAACTATCAGGGACAATAGACGTGGCTGCTCTTTTAGTTATTTCAGTTATATTTTTTAGTCCTTTTAAAGATTTCAAGTCCCCCTTTACTTTTTGAGCAACGTGATAGAACATTCTGGTGATCAACTGGTCTTCTCCTACTTCTCCAACAGTATCGCTTAAAAAATTGTCTTGACGTTCCTGACAAAGATTCTGCAGTTGGTGTATAGCATCAGCAATAGTTATTTTGGGAAAAATAAGGGTAGACTCATTTCGTCTGTTTGAAGAGCAACGAGAGCGAGCGTCATGCTCCATTGTTTATATATACAGGTAATTAAGTCATTTACCCGAAAATACTGTAATCTTGATGATATAAGGAACCCTAAAGATTTTTAATATTAGGTATAATATTAAGTAATCGTAACAACACACATATTTTTGAAAATTATAATATCCAGAAATGTATTCTCATTAGTAAGAAACACCCAAAGACCATTTTAGCGATTCATATTAGCCTAAAACCGTCGTCCGCCGCACCCGCGCCAGGCGGCTCAACTGCCATCTTAATGCTGCCGACGCGCACATAAATGACTATAGCTTCGTTGTTTATCACTCTATCTTTATAATTCAAGCATCATTATAATTCTGATAAACCTGGGAGTACTTCTTAAAATAAACTAAATTTCCCAAATCCCAATAGTTAGCGAGATATTTACAAGATAAAATAGTACATATTTTTTAAAATTCAGTTTTCTGTGTTTTTCTTTATTAAATAATAGATTTACGTAAACTAATGTATGAGATAAAATATTGTGTATTCTATTCTCTTTCATTCGACACCTTGTTCAAGTAAATCGGTGCAGTAGTTATCGAGAAAAATTGCTAAATAGAATAGACCCAACCGCCATCTTTGTGACGTCATAGCTACCCCCTCCACACCTTTACCGTTTTACTACCGCACTTTTCGTGATCAGGACAGCATGCTGAATAAGTACATACCAATAATTGTTAGGAACTCGATGAGTCCCACGGAAATCGCTAGCAACCTGCTTGGTTACTCTACTATTATGGATCTTTTTACGAGCGCGCATGTTTCGAAGCAAAGAGAACAACCATATTTTCATTTTGCAATGTGAACACAAAACAATGTTAAAAAGTATTTGTACTTAGGACATTTAAAAATCCTGCGTGCTTTACTTACGACAGGGTTGAAAACAATGGTATTTCGTCAAATAAAAATAAGTAATGCTCCATTGTGCTTATATTATTATTAACAAAGCTCAATGAATAACAAAATGAATGCACAAAAATGTTTTTTTTTTTTGTAATAGACTTCAAAAAGCTGTGGCGTTGCTTGTGTTGATAGGTGACGGTATCTATCTTCCATCAAGTAGACCGTCAGGCAGTTAGACGATTTTCATTAAAAAAACCGAAATAAACACTGAACTGCTAATAACAATAACAATGCATAACATACTGTAAATTTATTTAGGTACAGTCAAGGTAAGAAAAGGTACATACATGTAAAGTCGATATTTGCTTGCATGAATTTGAAAACTGACGAAGGTTTTCGTACCCCGACTGTACACTTAGCTGTGGCTTGAGTGTGAAATACAAGCAATCGCTTAATAGCAAGTATAGCATAAATTGTGAATGGCCCATCAAAACTAAACTAACATTATTACTCGAATGTTGAAAGTAATATTAAAATTCTATGGAATAATGGTATCGGAATAATAATCTAATGGAGAAGCAAAGAAAATTGCTTTATTTTGTAAGTCACGTACTCGTTTCAAACTACACATTGTTCATTTATTATTGTCACCCTTTCATGCTCCATTATTTCTATACTAATAAATAAAGTTGAAGTGTATGTAATGTTATAAAAAGTGTTTTAACCACCGACGCCCAACACAAAACCGGGTAAGTTAGACCCGGTTGTGTGTATCATACACAGACACACAGACACACGGGTAACTCCAATACAGATGGACTGATTTTAATCTTTTTTTTTCTTTTATTTGAAAGCTGACGTGACATGTTTCTTAGTTGTATTTTATGAAGATCTTTTCAGGCGTTAGAAAAATCAGCCCATTTCCTAGCCAAATTCAAAGAGGATTTCCAACATTTTAACAACATTTATATCTGATAATAACCAGAATAACCTTTAGATTTTTTTCGCAGTGAATTGCGATATCAAAACATTAAGGCAAAACATGAGTCGAGGTCAATACAATGTTCTTTAAAACATGAACATTAATAAGATACCTACACAAATGTAAGAATGCATTTTAAAAACAATTACAACGCTATCTGAACGGGTTTATAACGTATTTTAATACTAGCTGGTGCCCGCGACTTTGTTCGCAATATGACTTTGTTCGACTTTGAAAAAGCAATATGTCGCCTGACATCATTATTGCTATTACACTTAGCCAGGAGTTAGTTTCCTTAATTTTAGTTAGTCCTCTAGTACTTGTTTTCTGGAAGAAAGTTACCCTATGTCCTTTCTGGTGACCCTGACAACGTGTATGCAAAATTTCATGGTGATCGGTTCAGTAGTTTTTGCGTGAAAGAGTTACGAACACATACACACATACATACAAACTTTCGCATTTATAATATTAGTATGGATATGGATTCCGTGGCATGACTTGAAATGAACATAATATTTTTTATTTACCTATTTCAAAAGATTGTACAACAGTTTGTGGTCGTTCGTGTTTGCATATTTAATGCTATTAAGATAGCTGTATGACATTAAAATAGTTTTGCATAAAACATTTTGTTTGTAAAAAGTAAAAGTGTAGAAGAGGATTTATGCCGCATATAAGGTTTAAGTAAATTATAAACCTACAGCATGTCCAAACGTTACGATGTTCTAAAAGCATTTTTACCGAATTTCTCTATGGAAGCCGCCAATATTCATAGGTTTTATGTTATTGAATTAATATATTTTAATTTTAATTTTTGTTTTGGTTAATTTTTTATATTTTATAAATTTCTAAATTTTTTTACGAAATAATAGAAAAGCATAATAGATTTTTTTTAAATAATTTTTAGAAATAATAGATTTTTTTAGGATATATTCGTACTTTTGGTGTATGGAGTCTTTTACTCCATACGGGATTGTAGGGCGAGGGTGAAGCGCTTAGCACTTACTGACAAGTAATTCCAAACTAACGTGCCCACACACTATCTACTTAAGACTACTTATGTACGAAACCCTGTATTTTCATCCAAGTCGGTAACTTCCGATACTAACTTTAGGTATAATCCGCACAAACGAATACCACGCGTGCAGTAATCATTTCTCTTTCAGCATCACTACATATTATAAAGCAAAGTCCTCCGCCGCGTCTGTCTGTCTGTCTGTCCCTATGTATGCTTAGATCTTTAAAACTTATTTAACGCAACGGATTTTAATGCGGTTTTACTAATGGATAGAGTGGTTCTCGAGGAAGTTTTTAGTATATAATTTACAAAGTTACGCGTCGGTCGTCGGAAGTTAATAATAATATTATATCCATGCTATTGCGAATAATATTTTTTTTTAGATTCGGTAAGTTTTTAAAATGCAGACATTACAGACACGATCCATTTAAAAGTATTTTCCAAGTATATGTCATTTTAACTTGACAATGTTTTCACGCACACAAATATTTGATTATTTACCAAATTTTTTTCCATCAAAAGCCCGTCCAGCCAAGCATCACAGATTGCGTTTTGACGTTTTATTTGAATTGCTCGGTTGACTTCACGCCTGCCGTCTTCTGTGTACCGTCACGTTCCAATGCGAACGTATTCCGTCAGAATTATTACCTATATCCATATTACCTATTAGACTTTGATAACAGTAAACTATTTAGCTTAAAACTAGCTGGTAAGTGGTAATATAGCGCCTGATCTCATTATCTAGGACGAAGGTGGCGCTGCTACGGCCATCGGCGATCTAGGTTCCAGGTACAGGTTTCCAAACTTCAAAACTGATTTAT
Organism: Synanthedon tipuliformis; assembly: GCA_947623395.1. Lineage (NCBI taxonomy): Eukaryota > Metazoa > Arthropoda > Insecta > Lepidoptera > Sesiidae > Synanthedon > Synanthedon tipuliformis. The sequence continues at coordinate 3,426,632 of OX392424.1, read as the reverse complement.
TAACCAAAAATATAGTGTACTTTATCCTTACATATTATAAAACAAAGTCCTCCGCCGCGTCTGTCTGTCTGTTCGCGAAAAACTCAAAAACTACTGCAACGATTTTCATGCAGTTTTCACCAATGGATAGAGTGGTTCTCGAGGATGGTTTAAGTATAGATATAATTTAAAAAGTTACGCGGGCGAAGACGCGGGTAGGAGCTAGTTAAAAAATAAGTATTGCAATGATCTATCAAAGATTTCAACAGTCTGCTATGGGTGCGTAAGAGAGTGATGTAATGGCCTTCGGGATGACTTCGACGTCTAAATTTTAACGAACGCACATTTATTTTGTCAATCTAACGAGTTCGGTACTTAACTATAGTGTGATGATGTAAGCTAATGCAATCTCGACGAAAACAATTGGTCGCTCCGAGAACAAAATTAATAATCGATTTTAAATGTTTCGAGAACATTCAAACGTTGTAACTAATACAACTTTTGCGTAGACCGCGTTAATATCTATACTAATATTATAAAGCTGAAGAGTTTGTTTGTTTGTTTGAACGCGCTAATCTCAGGAACTACTGGTTCGAATTGAAAAATTATTTTTGTGTTGGATAGATCATTTATCGAGGAAGGCTTTAGGCTATATAATATCACGTTGCGACTAATAGGAGCGAAGAAACAGTCGAAAATGTGGAAAAAACGGAGAAAATTTTTCATCTTTGAGGGCTTCCGTTGCGTGCGCTTTGAAAACCGTTCGAGATACCCAAATGATTCCCAAAATAACTATTCCACGCGGACGAAGTCGCGAGCACAAGCTAGTAAGTTAATATAAACTACCTTTATTGCATTACTTAGATCAAATTTCAGACAACTGCAATCGTTATATTTTTTCAGCTTATTGCAATTACTTTACATCCTGTTCTATCTACGGCATTTTGAAAATATAAAAGACCATTGAATCCTAATTATTATAATTAACAATATTAATTATAAAATAAATGCGAAAGACATTTTTCTGTTTGTACTACTTAAGGGGTGTGTCTTAACTTCTTAATGGATCATTTTGAAATTTGCATACACGTTGTCTAGGGTACAGAAAAAGACATAGGAAACCTTTCGTTCAGAATAAATACTGAGTTCTCGAGAGACGCGGTTAAAGTCACGACGACACAATCATCTAAGTAGATAAAGCATAAGAAAGGGTAAAATAATTCCAAGTAAAGTTGTCGAATTCGTTAAAAAAATCTCTCTCAGCGATCTCGTAAGTTATTCGCTGTTATTTTATTGATGGCTGGATTGCATCAATATTCGTCGGCTAGTACCGCCGATGTTTCATTTCCAGAGTGTGGAATATTTTTTTCTTGTTCGAATAGCATTTTTCCCTATCAGTACCAAAAAATTCAAAAATAATAAAAACTAGGTAAAATGTTTTCATAGAAAAAAGCTCTATAAAAAACGTTGCTTAATTAAGAAATTAATGTTAATTAATTAATTAATCTTTTGAAACATCTACGGTTGAGGCCTTTTAAAAAGTAAATGCAACGTATTTTAATTATATGCTTGTCGATGCATACACTGATTATTTTTAAATTAATTTATTGAAGTAACCGCTTCAACATGGCGATTACTGAGCAAGTTATCGATAACGCCCATTACTTTTCAATTAATAATTCAGTTGGTGGGAATTTTGTTGATAAGTAATGAAAGGATGTTTCGTATAATGGTTAAATGATCGATAATACTTATATTGATAATGTTGTCTGTCTATCTATTCATATAAGCCTTTATTCTTTTTGTACAATTTGTAATTTATTGGAACTCTATTTTATTTATTTTATTTTATGGAGCTTTAAGTCTTTAAATATTTATGCATATCGTGAAAATTTATGTATAATGACTGTTTGTTTCCTGTATAAATATATTAATTTAATTTTAATGTAATTGCTACATGTGACAGCATAATTCATGCAACGACTTAAAAACCTAATTCTGTCCTAGACTTTAGGTCTATTCTGAACAAAGATGTACCTACTCCTAAGTTTTTTGTTTTGGACCGTGAGGCTGCGTGTCTACTGTCGCCTATAATCGATACGCTAACTTTAGTGTATGTGTCGTGGGCACGTCGTAGAATTGGGCAGATCGTAAAGTATGAAATCAAAATTTTTTCTCCAAAAGTCAAAAATAGGTACGACGAGAAGCGGAGATAGGAATTCTACTTAAGTAAATTTGTTACACTTTCATGCCTTATAACTACTCAATCGATAATCGTGATATTTTGCATACACTTTGTCAAGGGTACAGAAAAGGACATAGGGACGCGGACAAAAGCTATTCCAAGAACATAACCCTCCCTGGGTACGCCGAGACCTTGTCGCGGTGGGGGGGCTCACCCTTGGCCTTGGGCCGGCCTCGGGTGCTAAGGAGGCGTACAACCGAGCGTTCCGAGCGGGCTCCCAAGCGGGAGTCCGTAGCGGAGCGCTCGCGGGAAGTACCCTCGCGGGTCTCCCAGTTGCAGGTCGGCCGCACGCCTTGAGTGCGGCCTTATGTTATTGTTTGTTCCGCACACGAGGTATGTGTGCGGATTATGAGTGACGGGCTCCCTCCCGTCATTGGTGTTCTCCGCACTCGAGTGCTTGCACTTGAGTGCGGACTTTTCTTGAGAGCCTGGCTGTCTGGAGAAGGCTGCCCGCCTTCTGCAGATGGTCTAGGGGGACCTTGCGCACATGGTTGGCTAGCTGTGTGTGCCTGCACAAGGTCCCCCCCTTCGCGTGGGTATTGCCTGGGTGTCTCCGGGCAATCCCTTTCTTTGGCGATAGCCTAGCCAGTAATGGCTAGGCTGCCCTGGGGGTGGATCGGAGTTAGGTGCCTCGGCAGAACCCGGTTCACCCCGCTCACAGGGCAAGGAGGCATCGGGGAGTTTTAGTGGGTATTCCCAGTGCCGCTAACATCCTAACATCAGGTGCTGGGCGACCCCCACATATCCCTATCGCCTAGCCAGCGGTAGGGAATCTGTAAGCGGATTTCTCCTCGACAAAACAAAAAAAAAAAAAAAAAAAAAATAGTCCAAGAACATAAAGGCAAAGCTATTACAGATAATAAAAGCCACATAAACTCTTACACAGTTATAAAGAAAAAAATCTTTCTTTCTGCCTGCGATTATTTTGTATCGGAGCACATAATTGAAAATAATAATCGATCATTATTTCATGAAATCGATACCTCCTACAACGTGAAGAGCCGTATTGAAATAATGGGAGGTTCGGTACCGACAACGCGCGATAAGCATGGTACGAGTACTCGTGTGCCTTCCAACAACGTCAGGACCATAATTATATTTACTTACATGGTTCGATCGAAAAATTTGAAGATTACTGCAAATTTATTATAAGGTGGCTTAATAACTATGGACTTTCTTTGGAAATGTACCACTTCGCAGATTATCCGCATATTGGAAGATTGGTGTGATGTTGTTAAGAAAATAATTGTAAATTATAATAACGTGTGGTTTGGTCTTTTGTTGGGTTATTCGCATAAAGACAGATTCTCAAAAAGACAAATTCTCATTTTTTTTAATGAAACCTTTTCAATAAGAGAGTGTGATAAGCAGGTTGACAGTTCACTTGATGATATATTATTGATATTATAACTCTGTCTGTCTGTTACCTTTTCACGCCTTATATAACTACTCAATGGATCATCATGAAATTTCGCCTATACGTTGTCCATACATACAAGCATTGGCGTACTAATGTGCACACAAGAAAGGACATAGGCTAGAAAAGTACCTACTGTTCCCAAGGGATCATCAAATAAAATAAAAAAACTAACACCTGGCCAGTTTTATAGCAGCAAGAGGTTTTATTGCTTATTTATATAAATTTTTAAAGGGGGCGAAGTCGCGGGCATCAGTTAGTAAATATTGTATATAAATGTAGGTACAAATGTACATGTACCATTTTCACTTAAGTTGTAAACACACGTCAATCCTAAAAATTTGCATTTTTAAAAAAATATGTTAGAAGAAACTGTCAATACTTAAACATGTGAAGAACAAATTGTATTGTTTATAAATTCCATCAAAGTAGTAGAAACCCCACAATAAAAGTTAGAACATAAGAAGAATTTGACTTATATTGAAATTTGTTGCGAAAACGGTTTATTGCGCGCAAATGATTCCTACACCGAATAATAAGTCAATATCATTTAAAAAAAATGTATTGATTTTTTTATTTATTTTTTAATGTAGTTTTAATGAAAAGTACAAAAAACCACATTTATCAGGCCTGTTGAAATGTTTCCGCCGCCTCGGAACTCTAAATATATGGCGCTACAGTGTCTCAGTGACTGCGTTGAGGTGTGGATTACGTTTGTGTTTTTCGTGCGGAATTAGTATGATATATATAAACATTCTAAAGGTCATATCGGTGAAGGTCAAATCGTCAATGTCATTCGCCTTTGTGAATCCCTTAAGAGAACGCGACCGTGCAGATAACAGTTGTTAAGGAAGTAGTTAATTGTAACAACATTGAACAGTTCCACATAAATTCAAATTAATCTCAAAGGTGATCTTTGGAATTCCGCCTAAGGTGAATTGGGATGATATTATTATTATCTATTTCCAGAATTACCTTTGAACTTCCCTGTAACTTCCTTCTCTCAAACACAATCGAGGTTGCCTTTACCTTTATTGAATACTTCGTTGAATTTCTTAGAATTAGGTATTCACAGTAGCAATTGAAACTTTATTAGTGAACTACTTACAAACACTATAGATTAAAATTGAGGCCAAAATTTGTGTCCTAAGGGCGCGTTTACATGACACGAATTATTTCGATAACCAGCTGCGCGACAATATGTTGTTATAGAAAAATGAGCTTTGTTACAACTGCGTAAAGTTTATCAAATGTATCAAAGCATATTCATAGGAATATTTGAACGGGAGAATAGGAATATTGAAAAGGGGTAAGCCGACCGAAATTAAAAGAAAATAAATTTAATTCTTTATAAACGAAGAAAACATCATATAGGTAAGGCGCTTTAAGATTTTTTTGATTGCATGTAATGATAGGACTAATTATAAAGAAAAACTAAAGAAGGTCGATAATATAATTACCGTCTATGTTCTGTGTAATTAGGTCGAATTAAGTATTAGTAAATTATAAAACCTTAAAATAACTTTTTTGTACTCAATAGAAGGCTCGACTTAGAATACTATATTTTCATTTTTTCATCAAATTTAACGTACATATATGTAGGAGATAACCCTGACGCGCGACGAAAAAGCGGGGTGTTGCAAGTTCGACGAGCGTATGTCTTTGTATCTATCTGTGGAATTGTAGCTCACAAACGGATGGACCGATTTTTATCCGGTTTTATTGTTTGCAATCAGACGTGATCAATATGCTTCTTAGCTATAGTTTATGAAGATCTGAGGCCCTAGCCCTGCTTCAGTCTCATACAAATTGATGTTTACGCGTTCGACGCGTTTGATCGAGCAAAACTTGCACTAACCTCTCAGGAGTTTGAAGAACATCAGCCCATTTTCTAGTTGATGAAGGAATTTTACTAATTTCTACAGGTGCGATTGATGTGAAATTTGGTATACTGTTAAGTTTGTGGTATTTCCATGTAACTTGAATTAAAAGTTTTCTTATAAATTCACAACTATTGTACAATTTGACTCGTTGCAAACCATAACACTATAGCCATTATTAGTGGATGGAAACTGGTCCTTAATATGTGGTAGGTACAAGTACAAGTGTGTCCATCATCACCTGTCAAAATAATTATAATGACAGCATTTCACGGCCGCTGCCAGATGAAAGAGCTTGTTAACTCGCCGGACGTCTCTCATTATCACCATATTTCATCGCAACGAGTGCGCGGCCAAAAAATCTAACGCATTACACCGACAGATTATGTTTAACAAGTAACCTTAATCTCTTTATGGCTCACAATATTTTTATTAATTAGAATGAATAGTTAATTTATCTCTACATTAGAATAAAACGAAGTCTGTCTCTCTGTTTATCCGTTAACTCCTAAACCAAACAACCGATTTCGATGCGGTTTATACAACCAGATAGATAAATGATTTTTTTTTATGAAAAATAAATTTAAGTACTTGTGTCACATACTTACTAAAGCTAAACCGTAAGAGAAATTTACTAAAGAATTGTATTATAGTTTTTCCAAAATCCCAAAGAAAACACCGCAATGATATTTTTCTCTATGGTTGACTCACAGTACCTACTTTAAACATTTCTTTTATTAAAACTTTAGTCTCTACAGTCATTGGCTGCGTCTGTCTGTTACTATATAATAACTATTTCTAAACCACCCAAGTCACTAATAAACGAGAAATTTTTGTATAATTACAATAATATATATTTAATTTGTATAATATAATTTGCAAATAAAATGTAAAAAATGATGCAAAAAAAGTTTTTTAAATAAAGTCATAATGCAGTAAATACAGTTTCCTGTGTTAATGAAGAAACAATGTCTTTGCAACAATGTTGCAAACAAAATTAAACGAGTCTCACTCATTACAAAGTAAAATCCAATTTTCTCGCTTTTGTATTATCCAGTAGCGTTCTACAATCATTTTTTTAAATCTGTGTATTATTTTAAGATAATATTGAACGTGATTTACTAAAATAAATGTATATGAAATATATTTAAGTATTTCAAATTTTAAATGTATTCGAGTGGCAGAGCACATTGAGTTTCGGAGTCATTTGGGTAGACCGTGTGGCGCCAGTAACCACCCAGTAAGTATAGAAAATTTACTGGTTTGTTTCGGTGAGTGAGTAAGGGATGCCAAAGCCCATTAATAGCTTCTTATTCGCTATATAATCTATGATAACATGCATAAATTTATCATTTAGCGTTTATTTTTTCATAGAAACTGACAAACAATACGGTCCTAATATTTTGATTGAGTGACAGAAAGAGAGCAGATACAAATCTGTCATTGTATGAGTTGCGTCTACTTTGCGTTTAGAAAGTCTATGGTAGGAAAACAGGTAATTAGTTAGGCTGTCGGAAAATTTGGTACTAAAATACAGTCTGAAGTAAAACAGTAGAATTCCAACTCACGTCCCTGGAAACTGTAATTAATGAAGAAATTTATCATTGAGTAAATTAATATATTATTCGTAGTATATATCCCACTAATATTATATTTAATAAATGCGAATATTTGTTTAATAAATGCGAATATTTAAAAAAAAAAAAAAAATATTAAATATTTTTCATTTTCCAACGCGGACAAAGTCGCGGGCACCAGCTGGTATACATACAGTGCTGTGTATACATACAAAAAGTAAATTATATATTCAAATTAATCAAGTAAACAATATCTATCCCTCGGGCGGATAATATCTTCGTGAATAAATTTGTGTCCAACCAATTTTCTACGATTATTTATCACGATTACAAAATGAAGTCCACCTATCTGCGGTTGCGTTCGTTGAAAAATCACCGACAATCACAAAACACAGATATGTTTGTCCGACCATAAAATGTTAATGTAACTCCATAGTTCACGTAACCTACGTCGATTTGTGTGGGATGCACTTTCACTATTCGATAAATTTGACCCACTATACCAGTTACCTAGGTATATTATTGAATAACATCAATTGATATATTTTTTTTACCTATTTTCTTTTTTCATGAACAACTAACTATGTGTAAGTAAATGCTCAAAAATAATTTATTGGTCTCGCTGCGCTTGACTAGATAGAGCGCTATAAAAAAGCAACAGCTCCGAAAATGTGGCAACTTTTTATTGTAGGGTGTGTAAAAAATCGTCACTTTTTGTCACTTTTTACCCAGTTTTATTATATTTTTACACAGTTTTACTACGCAAACTGGTATTTTATTATGCCTAAAATTTAATAAAACATTCGGCACGTACACATCACAGACAGTTTGCGGTGTTACTGGCTCGGGTACGCCGAATTCGGCGTACTATTTTATGCCGCATTTTACAAGTACGACGGCGGTATCTAGTGAGCGCAGCGAGACCAATCATTCATCTATATAAATGCTCTATGTATTGACGGTTCCAGTATTGAAGTACAAGTATTGTGAGCGAGTTGTCTAGTAAAATAATAATTAAAAAAACAAACATGATTACTCGCCCGTACGAGCGAGTTAAACTCCACCGAGTAGTCTAGTAACTCGTGGCTGCCATGGTCTAACACTAGCAACGCTATAGGTAGTGTAAAGTGCGCTTCTGAAGGACTGCTTAGAAAGCTACAGGGAAATGAATTTGGGATTCTGGCTTATCATACTCACTCATAGAAACAAAGCACATGTGCTGTTTATTTTACTGTAGTCTTTTATGACAGGTGTCATAAAAGTGACACCTGTCATAAGATTAGTGGGAGAGTTATTTGTAAATTGGCAGTCCAATTTATTACGATTAAAGGAAGGAGACCAAAATTACATGTGCTTCCCAAACATTGCCATACATTTTCTTTTAAAAATAGGTAGATCTAAGAATAAGAATAGATGACAAATCAAAAGGTCATAATAAAATTGTACGCCCTGAACTGTATTGTAAAAGACTAACACTTTGACACTAGACAAACATTGAATTTAGTCCCATCTCATTTCTTCGAAAATTTAGAAGCGCTTGTCCACGTCGCAACAAAACAAGAATCAGTGAGGTGATATAACAAGAGGGGTTATCGCCCCCATCACTAGTGATCCGTTCAGCTGTAGTTGGCAGGCAACACTTTACTTAGTCACTTTCTAGCTCTTGAGTTGCTTGTTGCTTGTAACCCTTGTTTGTTTTTTAGCGAAATAACGTTAAAACTCATCAAATATGTCCTCGTGTATGTTACGATATTGCACTAATAATTCAAGCAATACATCAAAGTGCAAAGGAATAACTTTCCATCGGTAAGTAAATAAATAATCATTTTAAAACTCAATTCGAGCAAAATATTTAGCGGACGCCATTTTGCGTCATTTGTCATAGACAAAAAAATTTAAGAAGTGACATTAGGTGTATTGTATATATTATATATTAATATATATTTTAATAAAATAACAAATCAATAAATTAAAATATATGTTAATATATAATTACAATAATATAATATATAATTAAATAAAAAATATTATTTTATTTTATATTGATATATAATTATATAATATTCTAAAATTTATATATTATAAAATTATAAATTAAATCATAAAATAAAATTATTATAAAATCACGTATTTCATTGGATGGATACCACATCCAATGAAATAGGCAGATTATAAACAGTGTCGCCTCTATGACGGTGACATCGATTCTATGATACATTAGCCGCCTCTTGCGCGCCCCCTACTGCCGCGTTTGTTGCACAGATTTTGTTCGCACTGTCTGTTCTATATTATAAAATTCAATGACAAGAATATAATATAATTTAAGTAAAATGTACTTTAGCAAAGCGCGCCTTTTATACTGAATACAAACCATACTCCTTTTCTTTTTATTAAAAGAGGAAACTAGTTTTATTGGCTTACTAGTATTTCTTTTCTAGAGTATATTTTTTATATTTTCCAGAAAAAAATGAAAACTTATTATTTAAGGAAAATACAAGGCGTTTTGTGTTTTGCATAAGTACCAATAATTTTGAAATTGAAAAAAATTTAAACTATTCATGACATTTAAAAAATTACTATAAACTAACAAAAAACAGAATTTATATATTATAATAATATATAGTTTAATTAAATTGATATGTCGAAAATTCGAAAGAAAATATTTGGCAAACCTACGCAAATAATCGCTCTAAATTTATTGCTCCAAGAAAAAGAAAAGGCATGGATAAAGCTTCGTGTGTACCTCAGATAAGCCAGCCTTTTTATTCATCTTTGCCATTCTGGTTTATTATGTAATATCATATTTTTTATGTAAAAAAGACAGGCAGCCTAACATTTCCCTTTCTATGACATATATTTCTATGACATGGTAACGTTGACCTGATGCTGCAGCATCAAGTAGTATATCCAACTCCTTAGCAAGTTGCTAAGGAGTTGGGTGTATGCTAAGAGTAGCACGTATGTCATTAAACCTGTTGTTGAGTGTCTACTGTACAACAGCTTTTAATGTATTAGTAACCTTAATTGTTAGGTTCATAGACGTGGCGTTAAAGGTGGGTTTACCGATACAATGTTGTATATTTATATATTTATTCATACTAGCGTTTCACTATCATTTTTCACTATTAATTTTTAAATGGGTTTTCGTTTGTGATAGGTAATTGTAAAGCGAAATGAAATTCTTGAAGTTTATTTTAAAGTACCTACATAGCTGTACCCGGGCACGCTTCGCTGCTGCGTGCATGTGGGGCGCGCGCTTAAAACAGCGCTTAAACGCTTAATCAGCTAACTGCCAGTGAAAGTCCCATCAAAATCGGTCCAGCCGTTTCAGAGATTAGCCGGAATAAACAGAATTCTAAATGAATTGATATAATAAGCTATATAATGAGCGGATGTAACTAAATTCCTAATTGGACTAATTTATTTAATATAGAATAGAAACCGAAATACTTATAGTCCTGGGTTTCCGTGAATTTGTGGACCCTTTTTTTCTAAAAACATGATTTGGAAGAAATTTTTAAAAAGCTAAAAAAATACAAGCTGAAATACCAACTCAAGAGGGCAAGTAATAAAATTCGACTGTAAAAATAACTCCGGTTGTCTCATTAATTCTACAAATGACTCCAATATTTTTAAAGGCCTCCCAAATCCCAGACGGACTTCCCTCAGTGGAGATTCTAAGATAAAGGAATTATAATTCGTTCCGATCATTAGGGTTAAGTAAATAAATTAAAGAGTAAATTTTAGATGACAAGTATATAAAAGAGTGTTCAATGTAGCCAGGCGCATAGGCAGACAATTCACTTACTTGAAAGAAAGTAATTATCGTAACCTAGAAACTTTACTACATCAGAACAACTTATAGTAATGCCTTAAAATTATCGAAACCAAGCAACCTATTTTAATTAATTGTTTTTTTTTTCTTTCATAAGCAATACTTACACACTGCCAAGGATTAGAACGCTCTTCCGGCGTCTGTGTTTCAGACTATGGTTTCAGAGCTCATATAACCCATTTTTTTTTTCGAAATTCGAGTGAATAGCTACGAATAAATAAGTGAAAAGGCATTTTCTGGGTGAGCTAGCTCTCGTTGGCCTCGTCTTTGCTGTAGGTACGGCTAGATTTTTAATTTAAAAAAAAAAAATTGTGGTCTCAGCTCCGATACACGATTGGAGCGTATAGGTACTTAGGAACGATTACAAAATTAAAATTTTTACAATTTGAACACGCCGAAAGAACAACATTGTTCTTTTTTTAAATAATATTGTGTAGAGTAAATAGCGCAATATCTCTGAAATTTCAGATATTCTGAAAACGTAACTATAACTACTCCCATAAATTTTCATACCACGGGCTTATACAAAAAAGCTACCTACTTAATAAATCGTCCATATAATACCAGACCTGCTTTCAAGGCCGATTAGTAACCCTATTCTCTTCTATTTACTAAGTATGTCCTATTATCTAGAATACAGGTTTCCACTATTTTCATGTCGAATAATATTGACTTAATTTTATTGATTTTTAGTTAGGTGGTACTACATACCTAGAATTATTAAACATATATCCCATTAAATATTGTATGTTATCCATTTGAATTTGTTGTTGGTAACGGGTGATTCACTTCAACAGCCTTTGAACCTAAATAATTCAATACAAATTTCGGGTTTCTATGTGTAGTATAGTAGTTATGTAAGACACTTGGTACTTTTATATGTCTAATGGAAATTAAATTGTATGTCTGGTCGGAATGGTCCTGTCGAAGTGACCTACGATTCTTATTAACCGATTCATAAAATGTTTAAAAGTTAATAATTATGATGGATTTCTTTTTCTAATTTGTTGTAAACCATTTTTTTTATTTAGTAGCCATTGACGTATTTTAGAGTTATCAATATTTTTTGGAAAAAGTTAGTTTGTTTTTTAGTCCTATTGATCTGGGTTTTAGCATCCCTTAACTCACTCATTGAAAGCAACAGCACACATGCTGTCATTTCACGATTACTGCTGGAGATGGTTACTGCTGCTTGACGGTCTATCCAAATGACTGCGAAACGCAATGTATAAAAAAACTTGCCACCATTTCTGTCTTCTAGAGTACCAGTATCACTTAGTCCATTGCTGAAATATTGTGATCGCCACGTAAACTAAAGCTCTCTACCAATACCTACCACGTCAAGATACTGTAGTACTTTTTTGATAGAGGCATTCCTCACATCTTAACAAGCCATTGTGTGGCTTCCTAAGATGTGACTACGCTTGTGCATCAAAGGGCCGCACTCGCACAGGATATGCATTGGTGTTTCTTCTGCCTCATGGCAGAAGCAACACTCTCCTGTACTAGCGAGACACATTATTTTAAGGTGCCTATTGAGACGACAGTGCCGCGTTAGTGCCCTTGTCAACATGCACAAATTGCCTACAAACGGTACTTATAGCCACGAGTCGTAAGGGTGACGCGTTCCTATATTCATCTACTTGTAGAAAACCTGTGGAACGCTTTGTTACAATCCGTTGTCGGAAAATGAAAACGAGTAGTTACTTGTAAACAGTGACGAATGGTAGATTATAGGAACCCGCTGTAAGTGTTTGTACAATACCATGATAATTCCAGTCGTTTATGTTAATTAACGTCATTATTAAGTATTCATTAGTAGATATCTTTTAAAAAGTAAAATTGAATATTTTTAGATAAGTTAATTGCAGCGGAAATAATAAAACTTAGTGATACACATCTAAGTGCAACTGAGTAGAAGATTTATACACACCTGATACATGTTGAACTGGTAATTAGGCCGATTTTAAATGATATAAATGCGAGGTACTTACCTCGCTTAACAAAAAATGAAATTGAACTTTGCGTCCAATGGATTAAGTTTGAAATTATTATGCTGTTTAACTATTGTCATTAGCTCCTGTAATTAAAAAAAAATGTGTGTCAGCTCCGACACACGACTGGAATTTACTCTAATATATAAAATTCTCGTGTCGCGGTGTTTGTTGCAAACTCCATCGAAACGGCTGGACCGATTTTGATGAAATTTTGTCTGCTTATCGGGTAGGTCTGAGAATCGGCCAACATCTATTTTTATACCCCTAAATGTTAATATGGTCTACCCCAAAAATTTATTTTTTTATTTTTTCGCAAAACAACGTTTGCCGGGTCAGTTAGTAAAAAATAAATTTTCATAATTCGAACACGCCGAAAGAATAACATTGTTCTTTATTTAAATAATATTGTGTAGATAAATCAGATGGTATTCCAAAATATTAATAAAAAAAAATAACGCATAAAATAATTCCCATAAATTTTCATACCACGGGCACACTCCAAAAACTAGCTGTGATAGCTCACGTAGAAATTGTAAATATACCTAAGTACTTACACATTGAAAATCCAGTAAGTAGGTATAAAAAGGCCACATTATAGCGACAACTAAATTTTAGGGCACTCTCCTCGTAATATTATCTAAAAGCATTTGGTATCCTGGGAGCCGACATTTCGAGCAAGGTCAAATCTAGGTGACATTTGGAACACAAGATTAAAAAAAATTAATGTTGAACAGAGCGAAACGGTATTTCACGCCGGAGCGTTTCCTAGGCCCAGAGGGCCTAGTGCGAGTTTTACTCGATCAAACGCGTAGAACGCGTAAACGTCAATTTGTATGGGAATGAAGCAGACCTACACGATAGCCACTAGGTGGCGTTTACGCGTTCGACGCGTATGATGGAGTAAAACTCGCACTAAGTCCACTATAGTTTCACCTCTGAGCTGGCGCGCCAAAATATCAGCGTGGTAGAGGAATGTTTAATGTCACAATGTTGACTTGACGGACAATTGTGTTTTTTATTTAAATTTTGTATTATAAGTAGTATGAACAAAAATTCAGCCTGTTTCTCTCCACTGCTGGATTAGGCTTCTTCCACCAACGGGCGCCACCACCCACGGTCTTCTGTACTTCGCATCTAGCAAAGACTATATAAGTATAATTGGGAGTATAGACACGGCGTAGCCCACAAAAAATGGTAGTAGTAAAATTCGTCCACTCGAGCCGAAGTGGACGAATTCACACATAGTCGTTCGCTAGTCGTAAGCTAATCAATATCGTTGTGCAGTATACATTGATGCGTTAGTACAGAAGACTTTTAACTAGTTTATTTTTACAAAAGCAATATTCATTTGGAATTGCGTGTCAATATCTCAGTAAGTTCGTAAGTATGATTTTAATACTACCACAGATTTCAGGGCTTTTTGCTTGCTACGCCGCATCTATAGTTTAGATCAATGGCATCTAGCCAGTTTCTGCGAAGCCTTTCAAGTCGTTAAAGGTATCAGTGTTAAGAAAATATCGTTATAATAATTCAGAGTTTATTTCGAGATTTAAATAACTACAGTTTACTAACGTACATATGAGTCAAAGCGGCGCCTCACGCTGCAATTAGCCCGGAAACTTAATCGCTTTCTGGTACCGCCCAGTTACTGCGAAGCGTATTTAGAAAGGAATGTCCTTTTTGAGTAAATATTTTAACTTTACAGAATAAAGTAGGTATGCAATGGTAAATATTTTTCGCATTTGATTTAAAGTCACAAGTATATCTTTGTTACTTTATTTCAGTAGTTTAAGAATTCATCGGCGACCAACAACGTGACACGAAATATAAAACATAAAATTATTTCTAAATTTACTTGTAGTTGGTGAAAGAGGCCCTTAAAATAACTACCTACAGGTAGGTACAAAGTTAAAAATTTTTCATCTACGCTTGACGTAACCCTTCAAACGCTTAACCCTTCAAATAAAATAATTAATGAGTACCATTAGAGCGCGTGCGTCCGTAACGCCGCCGCAATTAACCAGTGATTTATCTACATCAATACTGCAGCGCATTAGTAATTAATAATACTTCGAATTTATTCTCCCCATTTGTGTACAGATGTGCTTTACCTTCTCAAGAATTTCTATCGAAAATTTGCCTTTGTATCGAAAGATTCGAAAGGACATTTACCTAAGTAAAAAACCCTATGAGCCTATGAGCAGAATGTCCTAATAGCAAAATGACAGAGTTGCAAATGGTCCCAATATCCTTTGATGAATAGTTGTTCATCAAAGCCTATATCAAAGGTATATTAATACATACAAGATCTATAATTACCGTTATGCCGTATGTTAACATTTTATTTTCACATAACTATAATACCGGTAATAGGATAAAATAAAATAGCCGTTTCGATAGCCGCTGGGCTGTGGCTGGGCTATCAATAGATTAGGTAGCCATTTGTAAGCTATTTTTTTTATTTTTTGCTTCAAATGCTTCAGAGATTACGTCTCGTTTATCCAAACAACAAATTCTTTTGTGAAACTATTGCCTATAGATTATAAGAAGAGTTGAATGCCCCGATTTCTTTTTGTTCTTCAAATGTTCTATTTATTAGGAGGGCCCGGCATACTTATTTATATTCATCTCTAAATAATGATCTTCAATGGTGTAGCGGCAGTCTTGAGGTCTTGACAAATGTGAGGTCTTACAGATCCCAATCTCACGACCTATTGCATCCGGATTATCATGGCATCGTTTATTGGTAATGACGGACGCTATGAGCACATGCTATGAGCGTCGAATGCAATGCCTTATATTTGGTAAGGGCCAATAGACAAAAAATAAAAATAAAACATAAGAAAAACAGTTCTGTTTATCAGACTTCCGATTTGGAATTTTAGTTCCAATGAATAAGTCTAAACTGTTTAGTTACCTATGTTATTTATTGTTTCCTATACATACAAATTCGTAATAGGTACATACTTATAGATACTTACATATCTAGGTACTTATCATAGACTAAAAATTGGTCTCGCTTCACTCGACAAGACAAAGCAGTCGTAATTGTCAAACGCGAAAAAATGATACGCCAAATTTGGCGTACCGGAGCTAGTCACCACCCAGTCACACTGCAAGCTGTCTGTCATGTGTACATGCCGAATGTTTTATTAAATTTTGGGCATAATTCAAACTAAAATGCCGGGGTGCGTAGTGAAACTGTGTAAAAATAATACCACAAAAAATAAGAAGAACACTGGGATCACATACCATCAGTAAGTATCGTATAATTTCGAAATTTCAACATAAAATAATATGAACCCAAAACGCCATTCAGTGTTGCCGCGTATACAAGAATCAATTTCCCCATGGTTGAGATTTTTATAATGTGAATTTATTGTTTTTATTTTATTATATTATATAACATATTTCATTTATCTAACCTAGTTATTGGGAATTATTTAGAATCGTGTGGGAAGATTTTATGGTATTTAAAGGTTAAATTAGTTAGAAATGGATGTTAATTTTATAAAAATATAGTTTTTATGGAAAGGAAATGAGTCTACAATTAATTTAATAATATTTTAGAACATAACCTAAAATTGTTTACAATACAAATAAATATGTAGGTACATACCAGGTTTGTTGCAACTATCAGCATCAGCATCACTTAAAAACATTATTACAACACACATATTCAGTACAACACATAAATTTTCACTGTTTAAAACTGTTTTCATTTATTTAATTTTGTTGTATCAACCTCAGAATAATAACTAAAGCATAGAAGTAAGGCTAAAATAAAAACCAATACTTATAGTGTGTTGCTTCTTACACTAATGCATTGAAGCCATAAGTCAAAAAGAGATAAACATACAAACTTTGTTCTTATTTTTGATCAGCGTACCTTGGTAAAACGTCAAACTTGGTTCCTTTCGTACTTTGGTGCCGTTTTATGATGCCGATTAACAACTGATGATGGCGCCAACAATTTAACAAAATGATGGCGCAATGTGTCAACTTTACTTATCTGTCTGTACCTATGTTTTTGAAGTGAAACTTTTTATGGGACACTATTGAAGTGAAACTTTTTGTCATGAGAGTGAACTCGTCGAGCTAACAAACTGTTAAGTGTTAAACTGTTAAACTCACAGATGTTAAACTCCTTGTCTCTTTCTTATTACCGCCTCTCTCACTCTAGCAGAGTGAGAGAGGCGGAAAGAAAATTGTTGATGTTGACTGACAGTGACACTGTTGACATTGACAGTCTGTGTCGGATAAATTGGATAAATACAGAACAACTAATTAATATTATGGAAAAAATGAGTACTACACAGACATAGTTCATTCTCTATATGCTACGGATTATAGAGTATGATCTTATCATACTATATACAGATGGATGACATTACTGTCATCCATCTGTCTGACGTTTAACTAACAAATCACAAATGACAAAGTTTGGTTTTATGACTGCCTGGCGAATCCTGAATTTTATTTTTAATTTAGTGTTGTGTAAAACTTATCTTCTTTAAGATAATACAGTCATGCTTCAAGTGTTCAACGTCCTTATTTTTTAATTATATGTTTATGGAAAATAATTCAATAAAATGGCACTAAAGAAAGTAAAGGGGAACTTCGAAAGAATGTTCGATAAAAATCTCACCGATTTAGTGCGTGGTATAAGGAATAATAAAGATAACGAGGTAGGTACACATCAGAAATTGTTACTATTTACTTAATAAACATGTAAATAAGTTTTGAATGTTATATTTTTTTATATAATATTCGATTTTAGGCCAAGTACATAGCACAATGTATGGAAGAAATTAAAGTGGAACTACGACAAGATAACATAACATAAGAAAGCTAACGCTGTCGCTAAGCTGACATACGTAAGTACTTAGGTCTTAAGTAGATCGAATTTGTAAGTGTAACTGTTGTAATTATTAATTAAATTGACATTTATTTTAGCTTCAAATGTTAGGATATGACATATCATGGGCTATATTCAATATTATTGAGGTGATGAGTTCAAACAAATTCACTTACAAAAGAATCGGGTACTTAGCAGCTAGTCAATCATTCCATGCAGACTCAGAGTTACTTATGCTCACTACAAATATGATAAGGAAAGATTTAAATGCTCAGAATCAATATGAAGCAGGATTAGCACTCAGTGGACTGAGTTGTTTCATATCTCATGATCTAGCAAGAGATTTGGCAAATGATATCATGACATTGGTGAGTTTATTGAAGTGAAACTTTTTATGGGACACTAGCGTTTTGTCATGAGAGTTAACTCGTTAACATAAGTCATATTAATTACTTATATAGTTCTTTTCTTAATGTAGAATGTTTATGTATATGTAATATATATATATATATATATATATATATATATATATATATATATATATATGTATATGTCTATTAAATTATTTCATATTAAAAAAATTTTAATATTGTTTTTATTCTCAGTTATTGTCAATGAAGATACAAAAAATGTATGCGTCAGTCCAAAACTAACAGCGTCAAAAGTGAAACTTTTTATGTAATTCAAAAACTGTCAATAAGTGTACAAAAAAATACATTGCAGCAAAGAAAAATTGACTGGAAATTATAATAAAAATGATTTATAATAAAAATCAAGAAAAATCTACAGACTATCCCGAATTAATTACTATGGAAGTTTCACTTGTACGTATATGTATATAGTTTTATGTATATGTAAATAATAGTACGTACGGGTGAAACTTCCGTAGTAATTAATTCGGGATAGTCTGTAGATTTTTCTTGATTTTTATTATAAATCATTTTTATTATAATTTCCAGTCAATTTTTCTTTGCTGCAATGTATTTTTTTGTACACTTATTGACAGTTTTTGAATTACATAAAAAGTTTCACTTTTGACGCTGTTAGTTTTGGACTGACGCATACATTTGTTTTGTGTGTTTCTTGATTTCTGTTTCTGTATCAAAATATAATAAATCTAGCATCAAATCAATTATAACACTAATTAGATATCTGTGAATTCTTTGATTACCTATAACAATGTCTTGTTCAGTCCCAGGATGTAAATCTAATGCGTGCAGAAAACAAAACTAGAATATGTTTATAAGTTACCATCGGTGAGTGATTTATTTTGATTTCTAAATGTTTGTTTGTATAATCAGTCATGCAGTAAATATACTGAGCGCTCTGTTTCTTGAATTTACGTTATATTTTAAGAAAAAGATAAAAACAGTATAGGTTATGTTAGTGTTGTGCCGAATATCGTCTTATCAGGTCTTATCGACATTTGTATTGATAAATAATCGTTAACGTATCTATGTTTGTATATTCTCTTATATGAGTTGACTAAAAGGCCATAAAACAAAAAAATCCAAAAAGGTTTTTATTGCAAAAATATATCATAATCCTTCATATTGTATGTTACAAAAATACTTACGGTTATTTTATTCAATATTTAGTATATTTTGATTTTTTTTTTTTTGAAACTGTTACATTATCTTCATGTATATACAACATACATACACTCACGTTCCACATTATTAAATTGCTTAATAAATGTTTCAGGAATTAGATATGCAGTCACATGAAATTCCATTATACAAGTGCTTGTCGTGGAGGATTAATTTATTCGTCGAAAGACGTAGTTGAAGTGTGCGAATTAGCAGAAAAAGTTCTGCGAACTTATGACACAAAATTTATAGGAACATCAACAAATATGCAAAAAATAACATACAAAATTGTAAAAAAAATAGAACCTACAAATATTTTCAAAAAAGTTAGCGTACCACTGTTTATAGGGTATAGCTTTTGGCGATGATCACCGGCATTCATTAATTAAATCTATATCACATGTTTACCTGCTCGTCGGGATTCATTATATAACAAAATCTCTATCTGTTTCAGTAGAAAAAAATAGAAATTATTTAACAAAAACTATTTTGTTTAAAGGACAATGATGTTCATTCATAATTTTGTTTTTCTTTGTATTACTGTATACTTTTATATATTTGTTTACTGTACGTTTTTGAAATTAAAATTGTTAGTTTAGTTGATTACTGGCTGGATAGTTTTATTTATTATCCTTTTGATTAATCGAACCTTTTGGTGACCCAACTAGCGCAAACAGCTTAACGAGATTTCTCGGCAAAAATGAGCAGC
Source organism: Synanthedon tipuliformis (assembly GCA_947623395.1). Lineage (NCBI taxonomy): Eukaryota > Metazoa > Arthropoda > Insecta > Lepidoptera > Sesiidae > Synanthedon > Synanthedon tipuliformis. The sequence goes on along the minus strand of OX392424.1, from coordinate 3,406,546 downwards.
GCAACTGGTGAAGTATATATCTACTGCTGGCGCAGGCTAGTCGAGGTAGTCTGTTTTTCATGATTCGGTAAATAGAAATTGTCTCTATTTAGCTGAGAACATTTACTTTCACATTTATAATATAAGTAAGTATGAATATATCATACTATATTACATATCTTTAGTATGCCTACAGATATGTAATTACAATCTTGGCACGCCTTCTTATATATTAAATTGTCTTGATATAATAAAAATGCTTTATAATTATTATTAACCTATTTATATTTGAAGGACTGGTATATTTGTATTTTTAAATAGGTAATCTAAAAAAACTATAATGAAAAGACCTACTTACCAAGATTGTTTACGAAGTAAAACATGTCCTATAAAAACTTTAAATAAAAAATTAAATATTATACAATTTTATCGACAATTAATAATTTAAAATGATTTGTTCCCTACACTAGTGAAATATATATATGAATAATTTGTATAGGTCACTCTGGTACGGAACGGCCAGACGACCATCTAGTGACAGTATATTTGTCTCTCTTTAGTTTGTGGCTTTCATGCATTGGTGTAAGAAGCAACACACTATAAATATTGGTTTTTATTTTAGCCTTACTTCTATGCTTTAGTTATTATTCTGAGGTATCTACTTTTTACATACGTGTTTACTTCGTTTAATCTTCAACCACAGAGCCAATGAGCCACAGAGTCATAAACATTACGGAACCTAACCTATTTGTTTTCATCCAGTACAAATGTCTTGTACCTACAACATGTATGTAAATATTGATGTACTATACAAACAATTTGAGGTCATGTTTTAAAATCTATATAAAATTAATTGTTAATGAATTTCCTCACCATAAAAACAATATTTTTATAAAACTAACATCTATTGTTAAATAATCTCACTTCCAAACACTTTATAAGCCTTCTATATTACTGGTATGTACATATTTCTTTGTATTGTAAACAATTTTAGGTTATGTTCTAAAATCTTATTAAATAGGCCAGTGAATATAGACATTTAACTTTGCACTATCCTACCGATTCAATTTTTTTTTCTATATGGTTTAGGATCACTTACTGAATATAAAATCACAAAATGGTGACAGATTCCGGTGACAGCACAGGCGCCATCTTGAAAAAACGTTTCTGGCCGATATCTCGGAAACTATGCACTTTAGGGCAAAAGTGATAGAGACCATTATTGTAGAGAATACTATTTCGCATCTTTTATTTGTTACGCATTTTTTTGTAAAACTCACCGCTTACGTTTTATGGCTCATTTAATTAACACATTTTTCTATCTCGGCCGATAACTCTTATAATATTGGATTAATCAATAAAATGCATCAATCCATTTTTAAAGATCAATCTATTCCCCACAACTTTTATTTAAAACTTTTTTTTTTAATGTCCATAGTTTTCAAGCTAAAGGACGTTAAATGTTGGACTTGGTTTTGTTTCTGTCAAAACTCGAAGTTTGCCGGACCAACTAGATTTACTAGATTAACATAATTGTACATAACCATATCCACCAACGTTACAAATTTATGGTTAACATAGTTGGTAGATTTATTATTATGTTATTTTTAGCTTACCTGTGAAAATATATATTGCAACCACCATAGGATTCGCTCGGACAAGATTACACGCAACACTCTCACCATTTTAACTTTAAATTTAATTTTTATGAACGATTTTAAAAAAACAATATGTAAACTGCTATTTAAAAACACCGCCATGACATTTCATAGGGATGCCAGTAGAAAATAAATTAAAAAATAGTACTGAAACTATAAATATTATCTTTTGTAATTTAGTAATATATCACAAAATTAATGTTATTATAATAATTTCATTTAAAAACTATTAAAATAATTGAACTACAATTAATATACATTAGTGTTTGATTTAAGATTTTTGAATTTAAGTTTTTAATGAAATACATTTTTGTAGTCTGGCAAGATGAAAGAAAGGGACACAAGGCCTTAGTTTGGCTATCTCTTTTTTTCTCGGTTTAGCCCATGTGTAAGGCGCAATGAAAAATATACTCTAACTATTGGTAATACAGTAAATTTTTTAAAAGTAATTTTTTGAAGTCATCAATCCTGTTATATTATTAAAAAATCCTTGGCTTAAACACACTAGAATAAAAAACGGCCGCATTTACGGAGCTGTCGTTGTTGTATAGTCCTCTATCTAGTCGAGCGTAGCGAGCGAGACCAATACAAAATCATTGGTACTTATATTAAAATTTGGTTTGTAAGCACTAAGCCAATGATTTTGTATTGGTCTCGCTCGCTACGCTCGACTAGATAGAGGACTATACAACAACGACAGCTCCGTAAATGCGGCCGTTTTTTATTCTAGTGTGTTTAAGCAACAACTGTCAGTTGACATTGTGTACTAGTGTGCGTGAAGAATTGTGTTACCAGCTGCTAACTGTTACCCGAGTTAATGGGAAAAATATTTTATGCTGTGGTCTATTAGTTAATTAAGTTATAAATATAGCTCAGAAAATACTTAAAAATGAACAATAAATTAAAACGGAATGTATAAATATATTTATATATAGAAAAATGGAAAATATGTATTATATCAATGATTAGGCCTCATTTTTAATAGTTTTTTTTTATTTACTTGTAATATTTACAAGTTATTATTAAAAATAAGGGTTAATAAGGGTTGGCTTTAGAATCGTGTGGGAAGATTTTAGGGTATTGGAAGGTTAAATTAGTTAGAAATGGATGTTAATTTCATAAAAATATAGTTTTTATGGAAAGGAAATCAGTCTACAATTAATTTATAGTACAGTGAATATAGTCGTTTTTTTTGGTCAACTTTGCACTATCCTACCGATCCAATTTTTTTTTTCTATAAGGTTTAGGATCACTTACTGAGTGTAAAATCACAAAATGCTGACAGATTCCGGTGACAGCATAGGCGCCATCTTGAAAAAACGTTTCTGGCCGATATATCGGAAACTATGCACTTTAGGGCAAAAGTGATAGAGACCATTATTGTAGAGAATACTATTTCGCATCTTTTATTTGTTACGCATTTTTTTGTAAAACTCACCGCTTACGTTTTATGGCTCATTTAATTAACACATTTTTCTATCTCGGCCGATAACTCTTATAATATTGGATTAATCAATAAAATGCATCAATCCATTTTTAAAGATCAATCTATTCCCCACAACTTTTATTTGAAACTTTTTTTTTTAATGTCCATAGTTTTCAAGCTATCGGACGTTGAATGGAGAAATGCCGACGAGAAGAGGAACCATCGGATACAATTGGATTTCCGCCGCCTCCAAAACGCTCGAAACTTTGATATAATTTTTAATTTCTTTTTGTATTATTGTTTTCCTGACAATAAATTTTGAAAATATTTGTAAAAATAGTCCCCTTTCCGTTTCTTCCATTTTATTATGACATCTGAACGTAACATAATCAATAATAATTACTCACCACACCAGTTTTAAATGAAAGCACTAAATATAATAAAAAATAATAAAATAATAAAAAAATTAAAAAAATTCGTTACTATCTCAGGTAAGGAAATGAACTTTTCATTGTTAAGTACATCAACATTCGGGATATTTTTTCAAATGTATTTGTTGAATTTTTACCATTGTATACCTTGAATACCTCTATGCATACCTTGAAAATTCAAACCTTGCACCTGGTAGTCCAACATTTAACGTCTTATAGCTCGAAAACTATGGACATTAAAAAAAAAGTTTTAAATAAAAGTTGTGGGGAATAGATTGATCTTTAAAAATGGATTGATGCATTTTATTGATTAATCCAATATTATAAGAGTTATCGGCAGAGATAGAAAAATGTGTTAATTAAATGAGCCATAAAACGTAAGCGGTGAGTTTTACAAAAAAATGCGTAACAAATAAAAGATGCGAAATAGTATTCTCTACAATAATGGTCTCTATCACTTTTGCCCTAAAGTGCATAGTTTCCGAGATATCGGCCAGAAACGTTTTTTCAAGATGGCGCCTGTGCTGTCACCGGAATCTGTCACCATTTTGTGATTTTATATTCAGTAAGTGATCCTAAACCATATAGAAAAAAAAATTGAATCGGTAGGATAGTGCAAAGTTAAATGTCTATATTCACTGGCCTATTTAATAAGATTTTAGAACATAACCTAAAATTGTTTACAATACAAAGAAATATGTACATACCAGTAATATAGAAGGCTTATAAAGTGTTTGGAAGTGAGATTATTTAACAATAGATGTTAGTTTTATAAAAATATGTTTTTATGGTGAGGAAATTCATTAACAATTAATTTTATATAGATTTTAAAACATGACCTCAAATTGTTTGTATAGTACATCAATATTTACATACATGTTGTAGGTACAAGACATTTGTACTGGATGAAAACAAATAGGTTAGGTTCCGTAATGTTTATGACTCTGTGGCTCATTGGCTCTGTGGTTGAAGATTAAACTTGAAGTAAACACGTATGTAAAAAGTAGATACAACAAAATTAAATAAATGAAAACAGTTTTAAACAGTGAAAATTTATGTGTTGTACTGAATATGTGTGTTGTAATAATGTTTTTAAGTGATGCTGATGCTGATAGTTGCAACAAACCTGGTATGTACCTACATATTTATTTGTATTGTAAACAATTTTAGGTTATGTTCTAAAATATTATTAAATTAATTGTACTCATTTCCTTTCCATAAAAACTATATTTTTATAAAATTAACATCCATTTCTAACTAATTTAACCTTTAAATACCCTAAAATCTTCCCACACGATTCTAAATAATTCCCAATAACTAGGTTAGATAAATGAAATATGTTATATAATAAAATAAAATAAAAACAATAAATTCACATTATAAAAATCTCAAACATGGGGAAATTGATTCTTGTATACGCGGCAACACTGAATGGCGTTTTGGGTTCATATTATTTTATGTTGAAATTTCGAAATTATACGATACTTACTGATGGTATGTGATCCCAGTGTTCTTCTTATTTTTTGTGGTATTATTTTTACACAGTTTCACTACGCACCCCGGCATTTTAGTTTGAATTATGCCCAAAATTTAATAAAACATTCGGCATGTACACATGACAGACAGCTTGCAGTGTGACTGGGTGGTGACTAGCTCCGGTACGCCAAATTTTGCGTATAATTTTTTTCGCGTTTGACAATTACGACTGCTTTGTCTTGTCGAGTGAAGCGAGACCAATTTTTAGTCTATGCACTAAGCAGGTACTTAGCTATAAAAAATATAAAGTAATACCTACTTAGTGTTAATTCAAATCAACACTGAATTCAGATTGTCTTTTTGAGTTTCGTTCGAGCTAATTTCAGAATTTAAAATTAATGTAAAATCTATTTTACCTTAATTGGCACTCGTTACGTTGATAAAGTAAGAGAAACTGACAACCTAGACAACAGTTATACCATTATAATTGAATAGTATTAGACAGATCTGTCTTGAATGGGAGATTAGATGTTCAATGGTAAGTTAAGAACGATGAAATTTACATATCTACCATCAACTCGGAGATAAAACCAATTTAAAAGGCTGTTGTAGGTATACGATTTTTTTTAAATAATATCAAAACCCTTTCCTGCAGAATTACTTACTCAAATGTTACAGATACTTTAGAGTAGAAGACTGTACCGAGTCATTATTATGTAGGGATCAAGTTATTGCCCTTTTTTGAAACGACAACAACGCCCGCCAAGAACTCATCTGGGAATGATCATACTATTAGCGTGTACTTTTATTATCTGATTTAAATTAGCTGCGATCTAATATCCGCAACTGTATCTGAAACCGTTAGATACAATACAAACAATAAATTATTCCTAAAGCTGTATAATCTATACGGTACGAAATTTCATAACCATGCCATAACCATGCTCGATATTTGAATGCGCACTGACATCTGTCGTGAATTTTGTAAAATAACTGGCAATAAAGAACTTTTACATTAAGGTTGGTAGATGGCACATTTAAATAAAATTAATCATCTTCAACCTCAGAGTAAATAATATATTCTTCAACGTTGAGAGAGAATATGTACTCTTTAATTTACAATTTTGTTTTGGTCCGAAGCATAGATTTAGTAGATTGCTACCGTTCCGTTGTCCGAAGAGTCCGTGAATAGTGCTATAATTCGCTCGCTCAGAGAACCACAGATTATAAAGTTATATGCAGAGAATCAGAGAATATATGCATTTGCCTTTTGACATAACTAGTGATGGATGAATAAGTAACGGGTAACGGGTGACAGTTACAATAAGTAACGGGTGACAGGACGGGGCATCTTTTATTTAAATGACAGATATAGGTAATTATTAAAATATTTCCGTTTGGTATGTAGCTATTTAAATTTACGCTACGCTAGACGCTTTCTGTACGCTAGAAATTGCAGTTTCGAATTAATTTCCAATTAATTGTAGTTTTTCAGCTTATATGATACAATTAAGTTCGTGACTTGTTAAAGTTTGTACTCGTTTCTACGTACCATACTAATATAATATTTAAAGCACATCACTAAATATGGGCTGCTGATGTAACCTTGTAAAGGCGTTAAAAACATAAACCTTGTTCGGCTTATAACTAGAAAAAAGTTACGAAAAATTATTACCTAACTCACAGTTCTAGAGTCAAACGTGTTCATTTAATGTTAATTCACATAATTATTATCTTTTTATATACGTTTAAAATATTTTAGTCGTAATGTATTCGACCCGACGCATCAAAGTTATGCCGAACATTCTATAACGAACTGTCAATGTGCATCACATTAATTTTTGTCTGTGTGGTTTAGTGTTGTTCTCAATTTCCCTCTGTTGGTTTAGATTTGATACACTGTGGTGAATATTACTATCATGTTAATATCTGAACGTAGTGAATACAAAGTTAATATAACATTATATACTCTGCTTTCTTGCAAATGACATTAAATTTGTTAGAATTGTTTTCGCTTAGATGTATACGACACGGTGATTGGCTATAATTAATTAGTTCTTCTCCTCAACCAATGAAATTAAAAAGACGTTTTCAAATAATATCTAAAAGAAATACGAAAACATACTCAAAAACAGCGGAAATTCGAGTGACTGACGGACGACGAGACGACCTAATAATAATGATCAAATCAAGTTTATCAAGTACTTTCCTACTGACTGTGTAATTCTACAAAAACAGTGTATTTTGAGTGTTGTGTCTAATAAAATGACAAAAATTGTGTATTTAAAAAGTTTTTAGTGTTGTATTTGTGAAAAATAAACTAATATTATCGTGAAAAGCGATATGATACTCTCCTTGGCAGTGTTCTAAGATTGTGTTCATATCGTATATCGTGTGTGTAGTTTCAATTTCATACTATTTGATAAAAAACCGAGATGTCTCCAAAACCAGCAAGTCCGAAGCGACGGTAAGTTCTGTTATTTTGTAATTAAATACATATTGTAATTTAATTATTGACTAATATCAACTTTTCAATCATGTGTAATAATTATTAAATTACATTTTCCTGTTATTGGACAATGTTAAACTTTCTCTCCAATTACTTAATTGATTGTAAGTCTGGCCTGTTGCATGTATTTGGGCATTTGAATAAAACAACATTATCAAGAATTATTAAGACTCCCTAGTTAAATATGTACTGTTTTTGTTTTTATATTTGTGCCCATTTGTGCCCATTTTTATTAAGTAAATTTAAAAATAAAATGGTCACATGAGTTCATCTTATTAGTTTCTGTACACCCATAGAAAAATAAATGTGTATCTTGTTATTTGTATTTTTCTAAAAGTTTAAATACTAGAATTTGTATTATTATTACTTATTCAATAGAACTTTTAACCTGGCTGGCCACATTTTTAACTATCTATGCTTCTATTTTAACATTAAAACACAAAGACATAAATATTTTATAAAGTTAAATCTATGGACGTTATGAACCTGATTTTTTATAATTTTAAATATGACATTCTTATAGTCTAAAAAATTAGGCTATAAAGTTAAAATATGCCCTTAGTGACATATTAATGATTGTTAATTATTAGTTATATAGATTACTTTTATATTTCAGACCTTTAAGGCAACCCCTTCTAGAAATTATTTAGGTACTTTTTAATGAAATCATTATAAAACCATAATATTAAAACTCTTTAATATAATTATAGGGTGTAGCACTTATATTGTATTGTATTCATGTTCATAAAACTGAATTTGCATTCATAATTTTATTACTCTAATTCAACTGTGTTACATAACTGCAAATATGTAGAGCACATGAATAAGGTAGATTATCTGTCAAAGGTTACCTGCCGAGAAAAATATATAACCTTTTTAGAAACTTTTAAATCAAATTAATTGTTAACTATACAATGCTACTAATTTACTTCCCCTAACCTAACCTTTCTGATAGGTATTAGTATATTATATTTTATTGTTACTGCATAATGTTAATTTTTAAAGTATAAAAGGCAAATAATGAAACATCATTCCATATTAATTTTAAATAAGCATATAATAATGTGATTAGAAATGGACCAAATGTGGTTTGAACCAAATATGAACATCGGCCGAACATTGGGTGAAAACAAAAATGTTCAGTCGAACTTTGGTTATTTTCGCCAGTCTTTCTCGACAGCATTCGAAAGGGACACTTCGAGCCTGGTGGCCTCATATAATTTATACGGCTGATACGGCTGTAGCTACGTTTTCAATAATTTTCAAGGTTTTATCGGTGTACCTAACTATTGTGTTCCATCCATATACCCAATATTTATAACCATATGGTCCCACATAATGGTCACATATTAGATTCAACTATGATAACACTATTTATATATAGTACACATGAACATCTATTGCCACACATTGCATGTAGTAATAATAATAAAAAACAGCAAAAGAGGTCGATTAACTTTGACATGTAGGTATGTATTATATATTGTTGAGTTCATATGTGTATCTTTATCGGCCTACATTATATTAGCTAGTATATATATTGTTATTGGCACTGCAGATTGGCAGGATTTAATCCTAGTCTTCTATGATTCTAGTCCTGTGTGGTCTCGCCATAATGTTTTTTTTTACTGCTAGAGCAAGAGATTATTTCTAATCCATATAAGAAGTTGTTTTTCAACTCCTTATTAGAACTTCACATAAGATTTATATTAATATAATTAAAACCTAATTATGAAATAAAATAATTTTTTTTTTAAATATGAGGAAAATAAAGCTGATTTATAATAAAGTGGCTAAATTTTGTTGTAGTTATATGAACTATCATATTAAATTTTCCCACGTGGTTACTAACCAAAAGCTTTTGAATAACTGATATTATTTAATATAACCTCTTTCCTTAAAGACTTTTTTAAATATTCTCAGAAAAAAGAGATGAGCAAAATACCTAGATGAGTTGCAGTACCAGCAATGTTTTATTTTATAAATAAATTATTCATCTTTTTTCCTTTGTGGTTTTGAATCTAACAGGTTTTTCTCAATCCTGGAACATTAATTAATTGCAGTTTATTTCTAGAAATTTATTTGTAAGTATATTAATTTGACTCAGGTCTCCAGGGTTCAAATTATGCATGTCATTTGTAGAAAATATATTATTTAATTAAACTTATTACCAAATTATTATAACATTAAGTAGGAGGTACCTACCACTTTATAAATAGGAAACACATAATAAACATATTTAAATTTATTCATTAGTTAAGGTTTTACAGCGCTGCGAAACAAAAAGTATTTTTATTTGCAACAAAAAATGTTAAATAATTTTTTTTTGTGAGACCTATAGTTTGAGAGATAAACCGTAAAAACCCCTTTTTCCAAGATGGCGGCCATGGGACAAGGGTTGCAACCCCACAAACTTGGATTTAACTTTACACTAACCCCCCCTTCATATCTAAAAAATAAAATTGCGTCCTCTGACAAACGCAACCCCAAATGTAACTTTTCAATCAATGGATTATATAGATGCCGCATAACGTTACAATCAATTGATTTTGAGTATCCGAGTAGCAATTTACATCAGAAATGGCTTTAAATTAGCAGCAACGTGTAAGTAACTAAGTCGGTTTTTACTGTGTATTATCGCTAATTTTCTGGCCAATGCTGGCACGCAAACGCAATTAATGTAGATGTACCTACTTACGAGTCAATGATTCAATTTTAGTGGTTCTTCTTTTTTTTTTAGTATAGAATCATAAAAATGCTGTGATTTTTAAATGAAGTATATATGTACTCTTAGCATCAATATACACCACATTTTACTTTATTAGTTACTATTACTATTAATCCCATCTGAGCCACAACACAACCAATCTGGTATATTACATACCAAACGTTGCATCTGATCTTAATAATCTGTGTCAATTAATAGTATCACAATAATAATTGTATTTGATGTTACTTAGAACTCTCATTGGTGCAGGCTCTTGTAATTGCGGCGGCATCCGCCAAGTGTTACTTGTCTTAGGTGACGACGATTTTGGAGTGGAGGCCTTGTGATAATAAATATTTAAATAAGTAAATATGCGTTTATATAGTTAATATATTTACAAAATAACATTAGTTTAATATAGTTTACAAAATAACATTTCAAGTGTTTTAAAAACGAATTTCCCTAATCTTTTAATTGTTTTTTGGCTTCAGCTACAATGTCGAGAGCGTAGACTTTACCTACTACAGTTTGAGGTAGTAAGTAGGCACAATGGGCGTATTTATATGAAAATTATATAACTATATAAAATAATATTTGCAGTGTTGGTTAGTGGTGGAAATTATTTATTATATCAACTATATTTATTTGTTTAAGTTTATCAAACATGACAATGTAAGTCACAACGACATATCAATAGGTATTATCAAATCGTTGATCGATTGTGGTGTAGCTAGCTAAGATTGAATGAAAAATACATGGAATTTTACTTTCAACACTTAGTTTCACCTAAGCAGCTGAATCATATTTTGTTCTGTTTGTAATTTATAGTTATTACTATTATTATTTACTTATTCAAAATCCACAGCTCAAATGTTTAAAATAAATAATGTCATCTTACAGAAAATTACAGCTTAATACATTTTTGTTATATTTAAAAACATTTTAAAAAAACGACAAAATAATACATAACAAAATAATGCACACACACATTCACAGCTAACTATGTAACATACAATTACAAATACATTTTTTTTGACACAATATTTAAGCACAACCTTCCAATTTTAAATCTGTTCGGTTATCTCTCATTGTGATGTTTTCTTTCATGCGATAGATATAATGCGTCTAGTATCAGTAGTTCGATTGTTTGTTCGGTTGACCGAACTTTTTAGTAGCAGTAGTTCGGTTGATACAAATCACCGAATACAGTTATCTATTCACTAGGTGAAAATATTGGAATCTCAAAAAAGTGAAATAGCAAATTTTAGTTTGACAATGACGATATTATGTTCAAATGGTTCGAAAAACAAAACACATGAATTTAATTTTATTTAAATATATATATATTATTTAAATAAAATTCTATGCAAAAATGCGATTTATATGGTATTTATTAAAGGAATAAAATTACACACATTACTTAGTTAAATTGTAGACAATGTATTTCTTGTCATTTATGACTTGGCTCCAACATAATAAGTCATGCAATTTATTAAGTAGGTTAAGCTGGTAAATGCTATAGTAAGTAGGCATTTTATTTTGTATTCCAAAGTAGTGACAAGCAGTCTACCAAACATTATGCAAAATCGAAGTTTTATTTGTTTTGAATAATCTGCACAAATAGATAGTGTGATATAAATGAATCATAGTTTTCGTGGAATCACTTTCGAAACTGATATAGGTAATTATGATTTTCGGTTTCACAATAAGAAACATAAAATATCATTTTTCAAGTTCTCAGGTATTCTATTATTCGTGGTTTTGTAACATTTTATTACAGTTTTACTTAATAACAGTAACTTTATAACTCAACAAATTACAGTTTTCCTTTCATAATAGACAAAATTTAAATCAACTTTTACTTAGGTATTAAAAATTTTGGAATAGAAATTTCTCTATTTATATTTTGATATGTTACTTACTTATCGTATACTTGCACAGTACGATATACTTTAAAGATAGTTTAGAGTATCGTTGATACATACTAACCAATAAAATCGTATGTCCTGATTGTTTATCAAAGCACAGCCAAAACTTAATAAGTCTAGAAAGCTGAAATTTGGAACATAGGTTTACTATATAACATAATCTAATAATCTGCTAATAAAGGAAATTTAACTTAGACAGGATGAGTCCGTGCAAAGCCGGGGGAAAATCGTTAGTTAGTTCTCTAATTGTTGAGTATTGTTATGTCTTCTATTCAAAGTTTAGGTAACCATAGGTAACTTTTATTTTCAGCTTACAATCTTGTCCTATCCGGCATTGATCTTTTGTGACTTACAGAAGATAAATTTACATTCTAATGCAATTGAACCATAGATCAAAATTAATTGACTGATAAATTACTTGTTTTCCTTGGAAAAGATTGACAGATAAATTGTTTACGTTGGCGTCAATAAGAACTTTATATAATATAACTGCCTTTTGCCCGCAACTTCGTCCGCGCCCCTCTTTTTTAGGTGTGAAAACATTTACTTACATATGCAATCGTTATTGCTCAATATATTTTTCACTCTCCATTATTAAAATCCTTTAGTGCAGTATTACCTACTACCTACGTACTTTGCCGCAATAGACTGCTAAAATAATTCATTTAATTCATAGGTTTAAGCTTTGTTTGCTTATTAAACGTTACGCTTTTCTAGCAACTGAACTGAAAAATGTATTATGGAATTTCTAATGCTTATTAGCTCTTATTACATTGGATTAGTCGTAATTTCGGAATTTTATAAAAAAAAATAGTGACGACAGGATTAGATAGTAAATTATAATATCTAGCCAAAATGTCTATCGAGTCAAAGTTGCCATGGTCGAAATTGATAATGAGCTCATTATCTATAGAGCTATATCGAGTTTTTTTTGCTACCATGTCAGTTGTAAAGTCGAGCAAGATAAGAAACATCTTGGTGCCTATCAGTCGTTCGCCGATTACGTACACAGATGGACTACTTCGTTGTTCGTTGTTTAGACGGGAGGACCTTCACTCCACAATGTTGGTGAACGGATTCGAAGACGGCATACGTCAGTGCCCGGTCGTGGGTGCATACGAAGAACCAGGATGGATGCAGTGCCCCATGAGTAACCGGTGGGCAAAGCCGAACGAGTGTAGTCTCAGTTACAATTATGTGTACCGCGACCCACCAACAGTGCAGTGTTACAGGAACTTTTATGCGGAAGATAGTGAGGTGCCGTACGCACATCAACAGCACGATTCGGTTGTCTATAATAATCGATATGTCCCTCCACAACCCATCGTGCCGAACTTGCCTTGCCAACAAGGCCAACAGTGGGACTACAACACTATGTGCTTCAACGTCGACGGCCAACCCTGTCAGTATACAAGTGTCGTAGACCTGGAAGATTTCATGTGAGTTTTATTACGGTTGCGAATGTGATCTAGCTACTAGCTACTAACTAGCTTTAAACTTAGGTGTAAAACATTCATTCCGTCTTTATTGCACACTTATATTAGTAAGGATGCTTTATAGGGACAACATGACGCAAAATTGTCCAAAAACCAAAAGGAAAAAATAAATATCCGGTCGCTAGAAAGCTAGAAGCCTGAAGATTTTATCAAAAACGTTTGAACGGTTTTGTGTCTATAGGAAACATAACACATACTTACTTCGATTTTTATGTAATAGATAACGTTAAACCTTTTGTCTCAACTTTCTCTTCAAACAAAACAAAGTTTTTTAATTGACTTAGAGGCTTCGTATGGGCGCAATAGAATATTAGCATTTTTTTAAAGTAGTTTTTTGACGATTTGAATAACATAACTGAGCTTTCTCCTTGCCAAGGTACCTATATCAAGGCCGCCACAAAAATATATTTTTTTAAAGAAGCTACAAATAAATTGTTTCCGAGTCATGCTAGTACATCATCCATCATAACTAGTGTTCAAGTGGATTGTAAATCTGGCTGCCTGATTGATAAAAAGAAAATATAAATTTATCTCACTGATGTTACAGAACGAAAGTCTGTGAGTGGTCTGTGATGATAATGACGTTTGGAGATTTGTTGCATAATTGCGCGTCAAAGAAATTGAACTTTAGTACAATTTCTTTGTTGCGCGTAAATACTTAGCTGAACGGATTTGATTGAATCTTAGTAAACACGCCTGGATTTATGTTTTCTTACATGGGACACTTTTCTAGTAACAATCCTGCTGCTAATAAGTTCTCGTGGGTTATTATTTAATACTTCAATTGAAATTGGATGGCGTTTTGTATTTTATTTAAAATTTGGTTCCTTGGTAACTATTCATGATGATCTAGATGGCGCTTTTCGTGTATTTAGTTCGCCTTCATTCGCCTTATATAATAAAAAATAGTCCGAAATTCGAAATAGGTTTCCCAGAGTTTAATATTTCACACATTTAGTCCGGGAGGTAGCGTTGCAAATGAACAAACAATAGTAAGCCAGCTGATTTTAATATCGATAGTTGATCTCGAACCCACAGTCAGTGAACCGATCGTCAGCTGCTCAAGTAGCGGTGGGTGTGGGTGTGGGAGGCGGCGAAAGTGGCAAAAAATAAATAAAAATAAAGTAATAGTACGCCGGCCGAAACTTTTTTAATACATAGTTGACATCTTAGTGAGATTTATAAAAATCGTCAGCTGAATCGCCGAGGGGGGATTATACGTCAGCTGCGCGCATGAACTTGTGAAAAAAAAAAAAAAATACGACAATAGTACGCCGGATGAAATTTAACTAGGTTATTGTTTGCATTATTAAAAGTACGAAAACAACAATCAGCTGCGTGTATAGTGGTGGAAAGGCCGTCAGCTGATGCAGTATAATTTCTATCTTTCCTGCGTCAGCTGACGGCTTTTCCACCACTAGACACGCAGCTGATTGTTGTTTTTTTATTTTTTATTATGTAAACAATCACCTCCGTAAATTTTCTTCCGGCGTACTATTACTTTAAGTTTCGCAAACGTATTTATTGATCTGTCATATACATGGATTTAATATAATAATAAGGATTTATTACTTGCGGCTAAAAAGCGGGCCAAGTAGGATATATAGAAGAGGAGCCGTGTGTCCCTTTCTAATAGGGTGACCATAAGATTTTTGTTGTATAAGACAAATTTAAATGTTCTATTTATTTATTTTCAAGAAAAACTTACAGTGATATTTATACAAAAAATTACTAATATATAGGTAGTAGTAGTTTCTTTTAATATGAACATAAATAAATGAACACATAAGCAATGGACGATTACTGAGAAATGTATCGATGGTTATTCGCTAAAGACACTGCCCATCTATCCCCGACGGTCTTAGAGATATCCCGCTTTGAAAACTCCAAAAAAGTTGTATGGACTGTAAAAAATGTATGAACGGGATGGGATACTCTCTATGACATTGTGCAAACCCTACTTTTCTATCCCTGATACGTTCCGAGGACCTTTCACCAACATTTTACTAGGTCGGTGTACTGAGCGTCCTGGTTAGGTATATTAACGATGAGTGGTATTTGATATTTCAGCTTTAAATATAGTAAAGTAAATTACAATAAATATGTAGTAAATATAGGAAAGTAAAGTAAATTGCGAAAACAATAATTTGTTTGCACAAAATGGAAAATGACTTTTTAGAAAAAAAAATTCTATACAAATGGTACGAGTTTTGTTTCTGAGGCGGCACGAAGTTTGCCGGACCAACTAGATTTACTAGATTAACATAATTGTACATAACCATATCCACCAACGTTACAAATTTATGGTTAACATAGTTGGTAGATTTATTATTATGTTATTTTTAGCTTACCTGTGAAAAGATATATTGCAACCACCATAGGATTCGCTCGGACAAGCATACACGCAACACTCTTTCACCATTTTAACTTTAAATTTAATTTCTATGAACGATTTTAAAAAACAATATGTAAATTGCTATTTAAAAACACCGCCATGACATTTCATAGGGATGCGAGTAGAAAATAAAAATAAAAAATAGTACTGAAACTATAAATATTATCTTTTGTAATTTAGTAACATATCACAAAATTAATGTTATTATAATAATTTCATTTAAAAACTATTAAAATAATTGAACTACAATTAATATACATAGTGTTTGATCTAAGATTTTTGAATCTAAGTTTTTAATGAAATACATTTTTGTAGTCTGGCAAGATGTAAGAAAGGGACACAAGGCCTTAGTTTGGCCTTAATCTCTTTTTTTCTCGGTTTAGCCCATGTGTAAGGCGCAATGAAAAATATACTCTAACTATTGGTAATACAGTTAATTTTTTAAAAGCAATTTTTTGAAGTTATCAATCCTGTTATATTATTAAAAAATCCTTGGTCATATATTTGACAATTAAATGGCGACTCAGGGCAGAGTCACGTGTGTAATATAATATCGTATAAAACCTTTTACAAAATGTTTTATATTTATATATATGTACGAACGAAAGTTATAAAGTAAATATAGTAATATACAGCAATATACAGTAATATACAGCAATATAAACTATTATGCAGGGTATACATATATGATATTAATAATGGTTTATGTCGCTATTATAATCGTTCTCCGACGAATCGTCATCAGAACTGGTTTCTGTTAAATAGCTCTCTTCATCTCGTTCAATTTCTTCAGCTTTTTTTTCTTCGCCTTCATCTGTAAATGAATATTTTAACCGTCAAAATTGGGCTACCAGAGATGTACACGCTGAACGGAAATATCACTGACAAAAATTCCACACCTTCAATATTTTCGCTGCTATCCGTTATACTGGTAATTGATGGGGGTACTGATCTCCCTCGAACCATTTGAATATATATTTATTTTCTTTCTCTTCCCATCCCCAGTCAGTGGGAGATAATTGTGAAGGGTCTTGAAGATGTGCATGGCTCCAAAGATGAGCTATATATGACGTGCGCAATAAATGCTGGCGTAGCTCGGATTGACATGGCGGAAAAATTGCTCCGTCGATACGATTTTTCAATTTGAGCATATCGTTCTTGTCATTAACTTGGTAATTTTTTATAAACGTAGATACTCGTGTAGTGTTGACATCGTTTATCGCTTTGAATCCGTACAGGCGGCAAACATATTCTTCGATCGTTTCGAAGTCCTCGTCTAATGTACAATCCGGGATGTTTGTAATATTACTTAATGCTCGCATATATGAGGGAGATTTTCGCAACAATTGCAGAGGCTTATTTTTCCCTTTTCTGTAAAACGCAGGGTTGAAATCGCAGCCTGTGAGGTAGGTACCTCGAAGAATCCGGTATGGACTATGGACTTAGCGAGTTCCAATATCTATTAAGATGTATAGTTGTAGCATTGCTCGAATAATTTTTATCTTTACCGCGTCAGCTGACGGCTTTTCCACCACTAGACGAGCAGCTGATTGTTGTTTTCGTACTTTTAATAATGTAAACAATGACCTAGTTAAATTTCATCCGGCGTACTATTGTTTAATTTTTTAAATTTTATTTACAAATTTATGCGCGCAGCTGACGCATAATCCCCCCTTTGCGATGCAGCTGACGATTTTTTTTCATCTCACTAAGATGTCAACTATTTATGAAAAAAGTTTCAATCAGCGTACTATTACTTTATTTATTTATTTTTTTTACCACTTTCGCAACCTCTCACGCCCACACCCACCGCGGGTGCGTGAGCTGACTCTTGGTTCGCTTGTTAGGCATACCATATCTATCGAAAAAGATAACAATCGATCGGCGTAAAATGACTACCTAAAATGCAACGCTACCTCCCGGACCAATTGTGTTTAAAGTGTTTATTTATCATACAGCGGCCGCAATCAGAATTCGCACGAGTACGAATTTTCAGGTTGTTGTAGGTAACTAAATGTAATCATGTCGAAAGAGATCGTCTAAAATACCTACAAAGCAAATAAAATTATTTATGAATACTTGAGTATAAAATTGTATATTTCCTTAAGTTCCTTAAGTAGGTATTTTCCTTGTTTTCAATGCAAGTTTGCACAACAAGGTAATTTAAATTTTAAATAGCGACATGGATAAAACATTACTAGGTAACTAGATTATAAATAAATACGGTAATATTAACGCTAATTTTTTAGTAGTGGCAGGGCCTTATATAAAAGCACATGTATGTTTTCTTTTCGGTGAGTAATGGGATTTCAGAGATCATAACTTTTCTCCTATCAAAACTGGCAGTGCACTCAAGGCTCCTATAGCGTTGTTCTGCAATAAAGCGACTGTAGTCACCTTATCACTGTTAGCTTGTGTGTTGATCTTTACAGAAAGAATCCGTATACCTACTTAATATTATTAATACGAATGTTTGTATGTATTGTATGGATGTTTGTAACTCTTTCACGCGAAAACTACTGAACCGATCACCATAAATTTTTGCACCTTTCATCCAGTAAAAAAAGTACCTACTGCTCCCGAGAGATCATCCAATATTAAGGAAACTGGCTAAATGTAATAGCGATGTCAGGCGGAATATTTCTTTTTCAACGCGGACGAAGTTGCGGGCACCAGCTAGTGTGACAATAATCGTATGAAACAATAGCGGCTGTGTTTTGGTGAATGAGTAAATAATGCCAGAATCCATTTCCCTATCCCTTCCTAATCCCTATTCGTAATACTGCCATGGTCGGCTGCATACTTGTATCACCTGTGGCGTTGCTTGTGTTACAGGCGAGAACAGCCGCCTACCGTCTTGTCAGCGTGTCTGTCGAGTAGGGAATGCAATCTCGCGAGATTGGGGCTCAGACGAGATCTCGCGAGTTTATGAATAACAATACCGCGAAATCTCGCCAATTTCTAGATCTCGCGAGAACGAGATTGCATTCCCTAAGTCGAGCTTAACATAAAAAATATAACCTACCAGGGATGTTATTTAAATTATATCGCCAATTTATTTTATTTTCTTTTGTCTTTTATTACAAACTTTTGATAGACAATGTTTTATCTTGTAATTACTCATACATTCGTTTCCGAAGGTTTGTACTGTAAGTACGATATATAACACACTGAGTAGGTATCTACGAGATTTATCGTTGCCGCGTCAAATGCCTTCAATTTCATTGAACGACGACAAGACTATTTTTGCAATCGCCGCCCGCCAATTGTCCCCCACTTGTTCAGTAACTGCCACAAAGTTATTGTTTATTCGTCTGACTCTGGAACATTTTGTTTGAACCACTCACAGAATAGCGTGCAAATGAACATTACATTAGACGTTTTGTTTACACCATTACACCCCAGCTTGTTAACTGTTGTAAATTATTATCGAAGACTTCGCTATAGCGAAATTATATATTAGTAAATGTAAAATGTTTTATTTGTAATTATGATTCCTTTTAATTTCTTGAGTAATTATATTACTCGCTGATAACATAGCTTTCTATAGGTTTTTTTTTATACATCGGCTCAAACAAAAATACTTTTTTCTTTTTAATACCTATGATGTTATATAAACATAAAATATTTTGATAATGATATTATTTTATTTAGTTGAAAAGATAAACGCTGCTGGAGTAAAATAATAAAGAAGTTAATTATTGTTAATTTTTAAATTAACAATAATACATACAGCGTCTAACATTTCTATCAATTGATCTAAATTGCTTTGCGTTTAGTGGTTATGTCATTGATATAAACTATAGATCCGGCGTAGCAAGCAAAAAGCCCCGAAATCTGTGGTAGTATTAAAATCATACTTACAAACTTACTAAGAGATTGACACGCAATTCCAAATGAATATTGCTTTTGTAAAAAGAAACAAGTTAAAAGTCTTCTGTACTAACGCATCAATGTATACTGCACAACGATATTGACTAGTTTACAAAAAACAAACCGCTAGCCGATGGTACATCTGGTGTAATAAAACACGTGTTTCGTGTCACAGGGCCGTATTTGGAAGCGTGTAATTTAAAAATACCTAAGTAATATAAATTAATTGGATGTTTGATATAGAAATGACACAACATGATTAAACGAATATTTAATAATAATAATTAGCGGTCTCGATTACAGCTGTTAAGAAACTTAACAGTGTTCTTAACAAATTAGTGAAAAATAAGCATATGTTTAATTATAGTTACTTCAAAACTTATTATTTTTTATTTAATCATATACATACTATTATGATCTCTTATTGTCCCTCAAATAAAATCAGCTTATTGAACTTTTTCAAACACAAGCATATAAATGTACAAAATTATTATTTTTATTTAAAAATATAAAGTGCGGCCCTCAACCATATTGAAATGATAAGTGTATTTGAAACCTATATGTGTCTCTTTCTACAAAAGGACGATCTATACTACGCAATAAGTAAGAATGAGACAGCTATAAGGTTCAAATGCTTCCTTTTGAAATATGCAAAGGTTTAGTTTAGCTAAATAATTAAATATTTTGTTAAAAATATTGTAATTTAGTCTATTTATATGAAATATTCACGTATGATACGTAATTCCTTGTCCTTTTTTGAATTAGTCACTTTAAACTGTAATGTCTATCTATGGTTTGACTTAGTATTTTCAATAACAATAATTTTCAATGCAATTCATATAAATCTAGGCCGCTGCAATTGTGCTCGAAATGGCAGCATTCGAATTGTGGGTTTACAGACGCACGTTGGCATAAATAAATATTTTTCTGCATCTCAATATGGAAAACTATGTAGCGGGACCAAATTTGGCAGAGCCATCTCACAGCCACCTTTCTGTTCGTAGTAAGATAAGAACTTAATGAAAACGACTACTTACTCTGATAAGATTGAAGATGATTTCTGTTCTACATTTACTGACAGATACCTATAACAAAGTTTCCCAGAAATTTGTGCCGCATATTCCAGCAAATTTCATATAAAACTATGCTTTTGTTTGATACGTAACAAGAAACGACTCAAAAGTTACAACTCATTTATCTGGATACTTTGAGTGAAGGCCTGGACCGATTATTATCGCAAGCTGGCAGTAGCAGTGAATTGATGCGGGGTAGAAACATTTCTTGAGACTTGGTCTAATGTATAGCTAACATATATTTTCACCCTAGGTTACACCCTATCAATTTTTTACTGTTTTGTTGTACTCTACACTATGAGAGATATAATTTATTTATTTTTCCTCAATTCTTTTCACTCGAACACCAACCACACAGTATTTATCGGTTGTAACTCCTAAAACTTGTTTGTGTATCTTTTGTCCCGCGTGTGTTTGCTCGCAACCTGTTTTCTCATTATTTTGGAGACTTGGACCGATTATCGCAAGCTGGCAGTATAGCAGTGAATTGATGCGGGGCGGAAATATTTCTTGACACTTGGTCTAATGTAGAGCTAACATATATTTTCACCCTAGTTAGTTTGCACCCTATCAATTTTTTACTGTTTTGTTGTAACTACTCTACACTATGACGGATATAATTTATTTATTTTTCCTCAATGCTTTTCACTCGAACACCAGCCACACCGTGTTTATCGGTTGTAACTCCTAAAACTTGTTCGTGTATCTTTTGTCCCGCGTGCAACCCGCGTGTGTTTGCTCGCAACCTGTTTTCTCATTATTTTGGTGAAATCTGACCTACATTTGTCGCTTAACTAGTCTGATATTGACAAGAACTTCACAGAAATGTTACGAGGGTAACAAAGAAAGTTTACAGATAAAAAGGAAATGCAAAATATTCTACTATTTTTAAAGTGATCCGATCCTTTAATACTGTGATTTCTTCGAATGCCAGGGACTTTCATTTGTTAGATATTTTAAATTAAAAATACAAAGGAAAATGATATCTTCGCACCATATAATTTTTGTATAGTTAGCATCTTATTAATCCTTAATGTAATATCTATTTTCTTTCTAAAGTTCATTACTACTATTTTTTGGACCTAAATAATCAATAATAATAATAATCGATCTAAATATATTATTATATAATTAGAATGTACTTTAAATTTAATGAAATTTAAATTCAAATGTAATTTAGAATGTACGAGTACCAAATAAACATTTTTCTTTCTTTCTTTCTTTCTTTCTTTCTTTCTTTCTTTCTTTCATTAGAACACAAGCGGCGGTTACCAATCATGAATAATATTAAATGTGATATTAGCGCTACCTATACTTTCATTTCGGCTAATTAAACATTAAATTAAGGAAGTAATAAATTAAAGAATTAAATTAATTAAAGAACAGAATATTATGCATTACAACATTGTTTTTTGCATTTGTCCTCATCTTCCACGGCCTCTATTTTTGCGCATCGCTTTATCCCCGCTTTTTGTCATTTTCTTAACAAAAAATTTGAATGACATTCTTTATACATGGTTGCATTTATTTTCAAGTTGGTATTTTTAGAAACAATTTAACGGTGTCGGAATTCTCTGCGATATTACAATTTTCTTTGTGTTGCCACCAAACGCTAAAGTGGAAGGGCACTAATTAATGATACCTCAAATTAAATATCTGTGTTAGTTTTATAATAAAATGTATATTTTATAAGTGTGCTAACACATAACACAATTATGTATAATATTATTATTATTAATAATAATTCGACCCATTTCTGATTCGATCTCGCATCGCAATGTAACCCCGAGTATAGCTCGTTGATTTCCTTTATATCGGTTTTAATTTTTAATTTAATAAAAATGGCAACAATAAACCGCTTCAAATGCAGGCTGTAACAGGACTATCTGACAACCGGTGCCCAAGTTATCTGGGTTGCCAGATGCTAACATTTTAATTGGGCCACAACATAATTAATATAGGCTGTGAGTTCTATAAGAACTACCTATGCTGTGAATCAAATAAGAGAGTACCAATATTTATTATGGAATCGTTATCAGGCAATAATGTTATCGTATTCGTGTGGGATTTATCAGCGCAATGATTAGAATAGATTTTGGGTGCCTTTGTGTTTTTCATGATTATTTTAATTTAAGACATTTTGAATTTTTTAGTGCGCCTTTGTGGCGGCAGAAACTATTCTCTCACAGAAGACACCACCGTTGAATAAATATAAATAAATAATTAAAAATATTATCTGAGGAATTGTCAGGTTCAGCTATCATAAATCAGACACATAAGCGCTAAATGAAACATTTATATGAAGTTTTAACGTTTTGTCCTTGCACTGTGTTATCCTTGTTAAAAAATGATCAAACATTGTACGAGAGAATACTGAAGAAGAGCAAATACATCTAATTACACACAACTTTTTATTACAAGCCTTGTAATTTATGCACGGTTAGATAAGTCTTAACTTTGTTCCGTTAAAGTATTAGATGCTAAGTTATTTGTTTGAAAGTCTTATCACGCACCGACATAATGCGTCAATGGTTCACATTAAAATATAATGTCGCGGGACGATGGATTGGTTTACCCATATTATTGTTGTCGCATATTACATTGTTTTTACGTGTGTTGAATCCTGACGAGTATGTAATCAATGTAATAGCACAGCATACTTATTTCCTGCAGTAGGCCGACGCCTTTGATGTTGGGCGATACCGCCGCCTGTGTAGGTATTTAAAAATTACGGAAGGGTTGACACAAATTAAGTAATATAAAATGTGCTTGTACCTTTCTTCATCGTGCGGAAATTGATGAAAGCTCTAGTTCTTTATTTATGCGAGATAAAGATTTGCACGCACTTACAGCACATGCCATATGCACCATTTTGATTTATATAATAAATTAAAATCTGAAAGACGCGATAGCCCTAGAATATTTATCCCAAGCTACTAAGACCGACGAAGTATGCAGCTTGGGCACGTCCCACTCGCGCCTCACCCCTCACGCCCCGCACGATTGCCCTGTCTAGACGTCTCCGTCGGCCTACAATATAAGTATGCTGTGGTAATAGAGTGCAGGGCCCTGATTCTGTATGCTAAAACTCTTGTCTTGACAAGGCAAGATACGTTAATGTCATTCCTTGTCTTGTCATGAAATTCTTATGTCTTATGCCCCCAGCTGAGATAACATAATATTATCTGTGTTTTCAGTGGAATAGTCAAATAAGTACTATAGTATACTGCAGTTTTTGTGAAATCATATCGTGCCATAGATAATTGTCTTGGGGCATAAGATATAAGAATTTCATGACAAGCCAAGGAATGACATTAACGTATCTTGCCTTGTCAAGACAAGAGTATTTGCCATACAGAATCAGGGCCCTGTACCAGGGCACTGTTCCGCGATTTCGAGCTCGGCTAACCCGTCGATGACAGTAAAATCTCTTATAAAAGACTAGCGTGATATAACGTCTCGTTTACGGTTTTGTTTAGATGAATGAATGAAGGATGCTTTGGCTATATGACTGCCTACATTTTAATAAAAAGCAGAAAACCAGGACGAACAAGACAAGACAATACTGAAATCGAATAGTTCAGTTTTGAGTTATTATAAATTAATATATGAGAATAAATTTTCAATTTGCCGATCATGACATATTTTTTTATCACCAATTTAATAATGGAAGATACCTACTAAAACATTTTTTTTAATTGTAATTTAGCGAAAATTATAAAATAAGTTGAAAGTTTGGCCAGAATTATCACAGGAATAATTATGTGAAACAAAAAAAAAAAACAAATCCAATAACTCGTTATAGATTTAGTTATACACAATTCAAACAATCTTATTGCTTACCCTTATCATATTTTCGAAACCTAACCTTCTAACAATATTTATTAAACTATCGTAAAATTATTATAATAATTTTCAAAATGTATACTCACCTCACCTTACTATATTATAGTTTAAGAACCAGATCAAAAATGTCATTCCAAATGCATTGTGACGCACTAAACACTCGTGCGATAAACGCACATTAAAAGGTAGATCTTAATGACTTATTAATGGGACATATTCCAAAAAGTTTGAACTCATAACGTGTATAGTTACGACTAAGACAAGTTGAGTTCGCGTCACCGCATAATTGTTAAAGAAATAGTTGATTAATTATTATATTAATTTATTTCAAAATGTGCAAACCAGATAATGCGAAGAACAAAAAGTGTAATTATCAACTTCAAAAAATTTACAAGAGGTAAATCCGATTTATTGGTTCTCTGACTTATTGTAAATTTTCAAATGTTACACTTTTTTAGTTAAGTCTGTCTTTATTTTAATTATTTCATATAATTAATTATAATAATTAAATAATAGTATTTAATTTATATATACACAATTATTGTTAACTGTAAACAGTTAAATACTAAATTTTATTTACAAATAATTATAAAATTTTATATAATCATATAAAACATACACGAAAGTCGCAAAAACAGAATGAGAGCATTTATTCAGTCTACAAATCTCTTAGTATAAAATTATATTTCGCTCAGTTACCAACTTAGTATTGAAATGTAGTAGAAATCATTTTTCACATGCGGCCTGAACCGCTTTTTTTGCAAATTATATAGGTACACAAACCACATACAAACCTTCCTCGTCGATCGCTCTTTCCGTTAGTGAAAAGCCTTTAAAAGTCCGTTTAAGAAGACTTCAATTTATTAGTATGTAGAGAAGAGACTTTAATTTTGATATTTTTATGTTAACAGGAATAATGAGAAACGGAAAGAAAAATCGCGCGTGGCGGCGCGATGTCGACGCACAAAGGAGATGCAAATCTTTGCAGAGTTAACTGCAGCTCTGCCAGCCAAAAAGGAGGAAGTCGAACAGCTGGACAAGGCCTCAGTAATGCGCCTGGCAATATCATATCTGCGTGCACGCGATGTTGTCTCTATGCGTAAGTTCAAACCAAAGCTTTCCAACTCGAGCAGCTTACCAATTCTATACGACGTAATTATACGATTACTCGTTAGTTATTAATCGTAACAATACATGAAAAAACATGACATTTCTGAGATATAATATGACGCTAAACTACTGAACCTATTTTGATAAAACTTCGTAACTACGTGTAATTTGGTCCAACTTAAAAGATAAGATAGAGTTTTTATTTTGAACCCAGTCGAAGCCGGGAGCGTGTAGCTAGTCTAATATATAATTAATTTCTAAAATGTGCAAATTTTCTTCTTAGCGAAAGAGATCCTATAGTTTTGACTAGAATTTTAATTTAAAAGTTCGAAGCTACAAATAACTAATCGAATTATTTAAAAAATTTAAAACAGCGTAAGAAGCATGCAAGAAGATTTATTACTAGGTGTTGAATCATTCTCCTGAATACTCCTTTCAATTGACAATTACAAAGGCTTTATTAATTACTGTTTCTGAACTTTGCGTTTCTGAAGTTTCCTGTTCACCGATGCTATTTAATTTACTTGTAGAAAAGCATTTCCCAAAGATATGATTTCTACATTATGAATGATTGTAAAATATTTCAATTCATTCCGATAAAATCGATAAGTGTCAAACACATACATATTATGCATATCTTTGACCTCATCGTGACATTGATTGATGACATAACAAAAATTTGAAGGTTAACCTTAGAAAAAGGAATAATCACCGCATATCCCCGAGAAACTATTGAAAATTTTGTTTGTATCCCTAAAGAATCTGTATTTAAAGATAGATTTCGATTATATTCTGCCGTCTTAGGACTTAATATCAGCTAAATGACTCGTACTAGATCGATCGTATAAGAATCGTTTAGTTGATAGATAGTTGAAAATTTCAGTAATGGGATATTTTATTGAAAGCCAGCTAAAGTACATAATTGCTGGCATTGCTTTAATTTTTAAAATACATATGAGGAATTAAACAAACAAGCCAAATTAATTATAATCAATTCATGTAGCATATTTTGCAATAGACTATTCTTTACTGACTCCAGTGGGCGCGTTTAACCGCAAATTTCCGATGTCTGGGATCCCTATACATTGAGCACGCGTTAAATCCCGACTTCCATATTTATAACATAATAAAACCGCAATGCCGTCATCGCATTCTGCTATGAATTCAAATTAAACGTGCAGACAATTTGTTGTGACATTAATTTATTAATTAAAGTTACTTCTTTAATAAGTATAAAAGTTATCCTTTAGCTTCGACGCTAGAATCGTTTATCTGCACTTAACAATGGAAAGCTTATTAGTTTGATGAAGACATTTTAGTGATACATCATTGATAAATAGCAATTGACGACAAATGGATTATGATATTGAAGTGTTAAAAACAATACACTGTTAGCGCACACTACTTGAAAATTCAATGAAGTTTTAGACTGATTCATTTATTCGGATTGTTACGCCTTAAAAAAAGAAATAAATTAACTACAAAACCTCTTCACATAAATTTAATACTATGTAAAAAATAGAAAGCAAAAGTTTATTTTTTGAATGAAAAATCAATTATTTGTATCAGATTTATTGCAAGTGGGTATTTAGGATAGGTTGCACCGTAGCACGGTTAAAGTAAAAATTGACGTCAAATTTTCACTAACAGCGGGTTCCTATAATCTACCATTCGTCACTGTTTACAAGTAACTACACGTTTTCATTTTTCGACAACGGATTGTAACAAAGCGTTCCATAAGTTTTCTACAAGTAGATGAATATAGGAACGCGTCACCCTTACGACTCGTGGCTATAAGTACCGTTTGTAGGCAAAAACGATTCGTTGTTGGGATATAGGAACCGGCCCTAACAATAACCCTGACTTTAACAGTTTCTGCGAAACGGCGAAATGACGTCATTTGATTATTTGTTAACTGGTGCAACTCATGTTCGGCCTAACCGTTACTTTAACTGAAGTTGCGACGTTTGTTATAGTTAAAGTAAGATGGTGCAACCCACCCTAGCTTTGAACCATTATTTGAAATTGGAAATTATATATATTTACCACACATTTCAGTTCCTGAAACCGAGGCAAAGGAACCCGAACCGAAACCCCCTGAGGGCTTGGAGGAGATCTCTTCTGAAGTATCTTACATGAAGGCGCTCGATGGTTTTGTGCTCGTTCTATCGCAGCAGGGAGACATCGTATATTGCAGTGAAAATATCGCCGAACATCTAGGTGTTAATCAGGTAAAAATATTTAAAAGTTGTAATACCTATATCTTTGCTATTTACTAGCTATTTACTTCGCGTTGAAAGATAAAGATATAACGCCAGACAAAATAATAATACATATCAATATAACGTCTAACATTATACCATTACCAAGCGTTGGATATTATTTTGTTGGTGCCTGCGGCTTTCGCCGCGTGGAATATTTAGCCTGTGTCCATTCTGAAATTGTACTTTTAACTATTGAATGAATCTTTTGAATCGAATGATTAGTTTCGAAGATGACCTACATACCTACGAACAAATAAATTACAAACTTTACCTCTTTATACTCAACACAAAGTCAGAATAGATGGCAATTTGTTGTTTCGTACTTTCGTCCTCAAGCAGTGATTAGCTTTTGCGTGCATTCTGAAGCTATATAACCTCTTTATAAGTGTCTGTAAGGAAATCCTATAATACGCAAGTCTAGTATCTAGTAAGTATATCCGAAAAAAATAAAATAAAAAAGAGCGCAATTTTCGAGGAAAACAGACTATACTATAGATAACATTGAACGCGCTAAGATCCAGGGCCGAGCAAAATGAAAAAGAGTCAGGGAAAACAAGAACGAATTCCCGCGGGCGGGCAAATCGACACTTGGACAGGTCGGTGACCGAGTTCGGCCGCGAGCAACTGTCATTATCATTCATACGAATATGTATAAGTAGCTGATGTCCGCGACTTCGTTCGCGTTCTGGATGAAAGGTACCCTAATATGTTCTTTCTGGTGTTTCAGACAACGTGTATGCAAAATTTAACGGTGATCGCATCAGTAGTTTTTGCGTGAAAGCGTTACAAACAAACACATTCACATTTATAATATTAGTGATATTAGTAAGGATAATGGCGGGCGAAGTCGCCGGGCACAGTTAGTACTCAAATACTATTTATTATATAATACGGATACAGGAATAAAACTACATCAAAATTACTTTATTGTCATAGAACAACCTGACCTTATTTTGAGTGACCTCTCCGAGTCTTATATTCGTTTAATTCACGCTCTGTTATTATGTTCGATCGTTATCTTTTTCGTAATTTCAATATATAAATTATTAAGCGTTGTTGATAAATGTGTATAGATTAATCGGCATTAACACTAATTTCTGTACAAAATATGTAGTTCTGTTATTATTTGTCAACAACGTCATTCTGTATCAAAAAATTGTAGATACCTGCTTCATAGATGTGAAATAATAATATATTATTTTCGTTGTAAAATGGTTGTAAAATATATTTTTATGTCCACCTAAACGCCTTGGATTCAAGTGAATTGACTAAATAGAAATTTAATAAATAGTAATTATTTAAAATTTGATTGTATTCTGTCTGTGTGCTTTGTTAAATAAATAAATAAATAAATATAATACAAACTAAACACATTATATAAATTATAAAGATTTATATGGCATGCGTTAAACCATGAAAAAACCATAAAAACTGTTTTTACGTTAAACGTTTAGTGTAGAAAAACATCTATGTTTTTTCTACACTATTGAATTAGTTTAACTGTAATTTATTATACATACTCACAGACATTCTGAAAGAAATTTTCGTAAAATACCTATATAAAATATCTACAGTAAAATCGAATCAAAATCCATGAGTTAGTTTAGAAAAACTAAGTGGTTACTTAGCGGACATTTCTTTAGTTAGGTATTTAGAGATAAGTGTAGAAAAATGTTGACTCGAAAGCGAAGTCTGCTAGATAAGATTATATTTGGCTATTTGAGGTCATTGTTTGTATTCTTCTTAATTATTGACCTGCTCGCGAAGTATACAATATAGAATCGTAAAAGAGCTGTGTCTGTATTTACATTAAATATTAACAACAAAACAATTTGTACAACTTGTACTTACTTATGTTACCGTGTTAAAAAAATTTTTTTTTTTAATTTTTGTCTGTTTGTCTGTGCGTTTTTGCACGCTAATCTCGGAAACGGCTTGTTTGATTGAAATGCGGTTTTCACTGATATATTGATGTTTACCTGGATTAAACTACAGGATATTTTGTAATCTGGGAATTCTCCTACAGGAATACAAAATTTCAAAAAAAGCGAACTCCAAAAGCTTGTAAGAGGACATTGTGTTGAGATTGTCTTCGCAGTAAATCTAAATACTTTGAAGGTTTGATAACAACCTTGAGGTATTTCTGTTGGCAATAAGAACCGTTTCCTGATAAATCGATTTAAACGTCTCAATTTTAGAGTTCTTTTTCACTATATATACTCAAAACTGTAAAAATAAATATGGGATTGGTAGTTTGAATGAAGTTAAAAATAGATTAATGTTAGTATAATCGTTTTCTGTGAAAGAATCAAACATCCGTATCATCGGATATCGGAGGAAGAATAAAGTTACATACTCGTTTTTTCTAATAAAATTATTCTACTAAGTACCTATATGAGTTGGCTACTTTGTCGCGCATAAGAACATGTAAACACTAACCTTGTTATGTCTCTTTTAAGTATTTCTGTTTTACGCAATCCGTACTACTTTATCCAGTTTATATTTATCAACGCGCGACAGTCTAAAGTGCGAAGGAACTAATCAAATGTGGCCAACGCGAAGATTACGACACCAACAACTAATTAATAAATATTCCGGTTTAATTTGTTTGTATGTATCTAGCTATATAATGTTACTGGCTGTATCTCGAGGTTTTCATTCGCCTCTTAATTTAAATTAACACAGGAATGAACGTTTCGGTTCTTCTCGGTAATGCTCTCGTTATTGGTAATGTTTTCGCGCGCACGCACTATTATGGTCTAAGATTAGAGGCGTGTCAGACAGGGATGCCAAGAGTTAATTATAATTTATACTATTTAACAGCTTCGATACGCGATTTAGCTAGGGCCTAGCTGTTAGGCAATCCAACTGAAATTTATCAATGCAAGTGTTATCTACTTACCAGATAATCTTTGTCATAATTAAATAACAGGTGAGGGCATATATCTCTAATGCCGGATCTCGCCATGTTAAGTACCTATCTTCGTTTTCGCTGAGTTCTTTCTTTCATTATGCTCGGCTTCTAAGGGTTAAGGCATACCTACTAGCGCAAAGTAGAAGCGCATCGAAGCGTCAATCTTAAAAATTTACATGTCATATTAACCCCTATCTCCACCATTTAGTGGAGATCAAATCAATCAAATTTCTATCGTGATGATGAAAAAAGGCGCACGCGAACGCGCTCCCTTCATTACAACTTTTCATCCCGATATAGTTAAATATGTGCACTAAATTGTAGAGATATTTATTCATTTAGAAGGTTAATATGCTAAGTTATTACCCAGATAGGATAGGTAGTAAGTAAGTACATAACATACTTACTACATTGTATAATGAAAATCTATATTTTCTTAATTACTTACCTATTTTTTTACATAATTGAAAACATTTTCTTAAGAATACACCGCACCGAGCTTATTAAATGTGCTCCTGACCCTACAATACAAATGGGGCGTGAAGTAGGATTTTGATCCAAATATTTGAAGCATTTAACTCTCTCTTTTTTTGTTTAAATAAAATACGTAACTACTTTTTCATAATAAAATGTGCAATTGTACAAGGCATTGTGTGGCGTTCAACCACGTGTTACGCATTTGTGATTAACTAAGTCGCGTCGGCGCATGTCGTGGTCGACTCCACAGCCACGCGCTTATTGTGACGTCAAAAGCATGTGAGCGCCGAATATTAAAAACTAAAATGGTTCCTGGATAAATTACATTGAATGTCAATGTCCCCGCATAGGGAAAAAAATACTGACTGAGATAAGCTAGGAGTTGAACTGTTCGCGGTTTTGTACAATAATTCAACACTAAATAAATATAAATAGTTTGACTTGCGACTGTAACAAATATGTATTATAACAAACATAACAAATATTATTTTATGTTATAACATGAAAAACACATTTTATTAAATTTAATACCTTATTTATACACATTTGAAAGCACTATCAATCAGCAGGCGAAGCGATAAATGTGTGCACATGTATTGTACGCTTCGCAAAAAAAGTCAAGTACGAAGGAAAAGGAGTAAGAAATAATCAATAAATGCCCTTATCAATCACTTATCAATGTCACATTTTAGAAAATAACCAACAGCGAGATATATTATTATATTATTTTTCACTGCTGGGTGCTTCTCAACGTGAGGGTGTGGTGGGCTTTTATTATCTTTACGTTAATTATATTTTATTAATATAAACATTTTTCATGTGTTTTTCAGGTGGAGATAATGGGCCAAAGTGTGTTTGAGTTCAGCCACCCGTGCGACCATGACGAGATTCGTGAGAACCTTCGCCCTAACAATTCCGGTGGCCGTCGCGAGTTGCTACTTCGTCTCAAATGCACGCTCACGAATAAAGGCAGAAATGTGCATTTGAAATCTGCCTCCTACAAGGTTAGCAGAGTTAATGGAATCACTTTAATAAAGGCTTTGTATCCCGCATATCGTTCGAACGTTTTGTTAAAATGTTAAGCGTACATGTTATTTTACTTGAAGACGAACATCACTACCTACTCAATGTAATTAAGCTTAATAACGTGTAGCTAGTAATAATATATATTTTATACCTATATATATATATTATATACATATGTATATTATAAAATAAAGAGCGAGCGAAAATCAAGCGATAAACAAGTAAGTTTTGTATTTTAATAAGTATATAATTATCAGAAAAAAAAATTGCATCCGTGCAAAGGGGTAATTTTCAAAAATCCTCCCTCAGCAAATGCTTATTTACGTTATTTTATTATTATATAAAATATAATATTATAAGGTTATAAAATATAACTAGGTATGTTTTAAATTTCAGCTTTCTAGACTTAATAGTTTGTTGATGTGTAACTCGATAATTAGTCATGACAAAATATAAAAATGCCCATTGCCCATTCCATATGTGAATGAGATGATATTTTTTATTTAAGGTACAAAAAAAATGTCCACATCTATTTTTCAAATAATTGAAAGGAGACCCTGATTAAGTTAAGGGGTACTGGACCATAGTAATTGGTCGAGATTAATAATTTTTTTTTTATTTAATGTTATTAATATAATAATTATGTTAAATTGTGAATATATGTTACAAAATAAATGGCCCACGATAGTGGTGTAACTATGGAACTATGTAACTAGGAACTATGAAAAAATAAAAATAATAATTGAAAGTACGATTTACAGGTGATCCATGTCACTGGCCACATGTTGGCTGCAGACGCCACTGAGAACAACAACAAAGTAGACGAGAATGACAAGGGCGATGGGGACGAAAAGAAAATGTTCAAGAACGGTTCCCTTATAGCAGTCGGCAGGCCGATTCCGCATCCGTCTAACATTGAAGTACCACTCGACACTAAGACCTTTCTCACTAAGCACAGCTTGGATATGAAATTCACACATACTGATGATGCGTAAGTGTTGATTCTTTGTACCTACATAAATAAAACATTAAGGGCCTCTTTCACCATCTGTCAAGCAGTTTTATGGGAAAGAGCAACATCCATACATATATTACCACATCCACCTATCCTCGCCATTTTCGCATTTATAATATTAATAGGATATAGATTCTTTTTCCCAGTAATTAATTAGACACAATACAACATCCTATGATATATTAATTTATCAATTAATATTCAACCTTTATTCAAATTTTTTGTAGTAGAAAGTGAATAAGGGCTCTTACAAATAAGCAAAGGATGTTAGAAGTTTCAGGTATTTTTTTAAACTATAAAAAATAAAAAAATAATTCTATGATGAAATAGTATGATGAAATGATTAAAATCAATAAGTTTACAAGTAAAATTTCAAAATTATTTTTAAAGTTACGTGTGGATTGAGTAACAGAATATTTGGAGTTGTAGATCTGAAACATAAAATAGCTAAGTATAGTCATTAATGCATAGTCAATTACGCTATCAAAATTTCAATAAAAAAAGTTTTATAATAAAATTTGGAGTGATCATATTCATGAAACCATGTGTGGTTTTGTATAAGTGATTCCATCCTGTATTTCACCTCGAAATGAAGTATAATGGAATATTTAACTGAAATACATACTCACGTATAAATACTGTTAGAATGTTCGACAAAATACAGTTTAAAAGTGGACCGTTCTTGACCTATTTTCGCATTATGAAAATCGAATGGAAGTACCGGGCTCCACAAGTAAAAATCAATTGACAAACCTCACCAAGAGATGGCGCTACTTGTGATATTTTCCCTGCTGGATTGGTTACCCGACTAAATACAATTTATACGACACGAGTTGACCTTTGCTCGACGTTCACTTTCAATGGCTAACTAAACATGGCCGCGTAATATCAACAAAAATATCACCTTCAAATGTATTTTGTAGGTTAAACATAATGTGAATTCTCGCTTTTGTTAAAGTGTTTGATATAAGTACAAGTTGTGATGTGAGTGTCGTGTGTTATTGTGTATTGTGGTGGTTTCATATTTGTGTTATTTTTTTATTAAAACAATTCAAATATTTCGTGTTACCTTTAAATTGTCGGAAATGGCGGGATTTTTGAACGATTCATATGTAAGTATTGCAGCAACTCACAGAACTATTAAAAGTTGTGTTCCTTTGAGAGTATCTGATTCTTACATATGAAATTGATTTTTGATTATATATTAATTTCGTTTGATGATATTTAAAAAGGCGTCGGCAAAATGATAGGTCATTCAAGGTTATCGGCAGGTAAACATAACCTCACCTTAAATGTCTTGGGTCACATTGGAAGGATGAATGCACCTTTGTCTTGCTTTGTTTAAATTTGATAAATACATTTCAGATTATCTTTGTCTTGGATTGTTTCTTTCCATGATTACTTTATAGAATCATAGAAAGAATATTAGACTGTCTAGCTAGACGACTCTTTGTATAGGAAATCACCTATTGACCTGTGCAACATTAGGGTATAGTGAGAAAATAGGACTAAGGGTAAAGGACAAAATGAGCATAGGAGAAGGGTTCTGGCATTGTATGTATGAGGAGGCATTGAAACACAGCTAGACTGTTGCTAGACGGGCTGTGTTTATTTATGGTCTCCACAGACTAGTCTCCAGACCAGACTCCATGCAGTTTAACTTTTTGAAGTTTTATATTTCTATATATAGAATGTTTTATTTTTCCATATATGCACATGAGCTACATTAGTCCCTCAATTAACCCCAGGCGATAGTCTGGGTAAATATGGTCTATGGGTTATCCTAATAATATTATATGCGAAAGTTTGTATGTTTGGATGTTCGTTACTCAATCTTCTAAAACTGGGTGCACTGACATGATAAGATGTTTTTGATCCTTGAAAAATTTTAGGTTCCTGTTGAGATTAAAAAAAATGAACTGCAACAGTCACGTACGAAGTCCCGGCCACAGCTAGTATTAAATAAATACAGCACTTACATGCCAATACGTAACATTTTTCAATTCTATAATTGTATTCAATGTAAAATCTTTAATTGTATGTATTTTGTCATACAGTCTAATGAAGATTCTCGGATACGAACCAAACGAACTGGTCGGTTCATCCCTATACGAGTACCATCACGCCTCAGACAGTTCATCATTAATACATCAATTCAAGTCATGTAAGTATTTTATTACTTATTTCTTTGCTGGATAAGAACCTAATCCAAGTATTCACTCGTGGAGCAGCGTTATCTATGTTTTTGTCTATTTTGAGTAAATGCAAAATTTTCATATTGCATATTTGTGTTACTAGAACTTCTCAGGATGAGATTTCATTTTGTTTTTGTTAATACCCTTGTAATGATATTTCAGTTCGTGACAAGATTAATAATTATAATTATGTCATTTCAATGTGTCATTTTTATTGAAAATGAACTGAAAGAAAATATACAAGTTTTTTTTAGCATGTAATTATTTTTTGTCTATTGACCTCTGCCTGGTTACATTTAAAATGAGATTTAAATTTATTTTAATCAAAAAAAATCGTTTCATATTTCTATACCAGCGCTATCTATCGTAAACTGACGTAACTAGTTGTAACAAATTTTTTCAAGGAACTCATCCATCATAGCAGCGCCATCTTTCATTTGCATTAAAAAAAAATGTTGCCCGTAGATGGCAGTATTCGTGAAATTTTCAGGTTTATAGTAGCGAAATTTTATATTACATATATGCCTATTTTATGTTCTTATCTAATTATAATCTTATCGGACCGTTTATACTTGACTAAGGCAATTTTAAAATGTTTATTGAACGACGTTGTTATCTGCGGTCGAATCAGTAGTTAATAACGTTTTGGCATTTTTATGGGATTTAAAGAAAAAAGCATTAAAATTATGCCCAGAATAGGTGGTTTCTTGAGCATTTTATCGAAATATATACTATCTTTTGTTCGCGACTTTGTCCGCGTATCTAAGTATTAGCTGGTGCTCGCGACTTAGTCCGCGTGGAATAGTTATTTTGGGAATAATTTGGGTATCTCGAACGGTTTTCGCAGCGCACGCAACGGAAGCCCTCAAAGATGAATAATTTTCCCCGTTTTTTTCACATTTTCGACTGTTTCTTAGCTCCTATTAGTCGCAACGTGATGTTATACAGCCTAAAGCCTTCCTCGATAAATGATCTATCCAACACAAAAATAATTTTTCAATTCGAACCAGTAGTTCCTGAGATTAGCGCGTTCAAACAAACAAACAAACTCTTCAGCTTTATAATATTAGTTTAGATTTAAATTATACAATCGTCCTGAGTTGGAAAATATTTGAGAGTTGTGTAATGATTTACAGTGACGCCGTTCTCGGGGATGCGATATCCGTTTTAATTATGACAAGTACGGAGTACGGAGTAGATATGTATCTTTAATATTCCTCGAGAAATTTTTTTAGGACATTTTCTCATTGAATTCAATTTCATGGGGATTTTCTTTTCAATTAAATCTATTGTGGTGGCTTTCATAAGTTTCTTGATGATAAATTTTTTGAATATTATGCATGCATGATGTTGATGTGTTTAGCCCTCATATAGATTTCATTCATAGATTCTGGTAATATCAACTATTAACATAAACTTGTAAAGAAGCAGGTCTTGGTTGTGTATACTAATTTTATAGCAAAATCGTTTTCATTCTTTCAGTTAACGTGACTGTAGAAAAATATTGATTGATTGAAATATTGAAATATTTATTGTGTTATTTTAGAGCTTAGAGAGACCTACCAGTTATGACAGAGTATCAAAAGAACGGTCAACAAAGCTAATATACATACCTTTTCGGTTCCGTATTTTTTCTTTGTGTTGCCGATCTTTAAAAAGCTTTTGTTCTGTATAAATAAGCTGTCTCTGTGCAAAATTACAATTATTTGGATTTCCCACCATGAAAATGGTCTCACTTGATCTTATAATTTTGTAACGCCAACTTAACGAATATTTTTAAAACATATTACATTTTATCTCCTATTAACGGCTATTTTATTGTTCGTTTAACTTTCTGCGAATATCGTCTTTATTATTATCTTTTTTGAAAATACTTCACAACCAATATATTAACAAATAAATCGAACTATTATTTCTAACTCATAACACACTAATAGTTCAAAACACTCTGGGCTTTTTTACATATATAATTGATTTTAGAGATGTTTTTTGATATGAAATTCAAATGAACAATAAATACCCACATATTATGAAAAATAAAACAAATCCAATGTCACATACACGTGCCATAATATAAAAAAAATCTTCAGATAACTCTTCTTAGCGCTTTTGACATAATGAGGTTATCATTATCATACAATACCCAAACTAAATTAATACCTATTAAGTATATAAATTGAATTTCTTTAAATTTTCGACGATACCTACCCTAATCGCGTCCAGTGTCCCTTGAAAATTGCCTAGGTACTCGAATCAAATTATTATTATTTTTAGTTAAGAGAGAGAGAAACAGATTACGATGACTTGACGACGTAACACCACAGTGCTTATTATTTTTGAACTCTATTTTGGCTCACTTGGCGTACCGCCACACCTTCATTGCCGAATCTCGCATAGCGTGACATGGCCATTCTTCTTCATATTTGTCGATAATACTTTGTAGCGTAATCGATAACGACTAAATCACAGTTTAAAATATGCCTAAATACGATTACGACTTCTAGTTTACTCTGAGTTTACCTTACTCTGTTCGTTCAAACAAAACATGACCACGCCAAGATCTATCTAATCTTAAGCTGACGTTAAGATTGTCATGCGCACAGCATATTATAATTATGCCAATGAAATAACGCTTTCATTTGCATGTTGCGATCGCAATACAGGATGATTATACACTTCGAACATTTTTATAAGTATTAAGTTGTTATCACTTAAAGAAGTAAGTAGGTATACGATATTTGTAGAAAAATGTCATTTTTTTAAAAATTTTAATAAGATATAAACTGCACTGCTTTTAAATTAATACACATTAAATAATTCCCAGTCAGTGAGAAAATAAAAAAATAAAGAAATGTAAAAGCTCATTATTGCAACTATTTTCAAATTTGTCTAAATAAATAAATAGTCTGCTGCTGTTTCCTGGTGCTAATTCTACTAATATTAAAAATGCGAAAGTTTGTGAGGATGGATTGATTTGGATGTAATTTGGCACACAAATAGTTTATTACCTGGATTAACATAATTATTATATAGGATACTTTTTGCCCTAAAAAATTAATGATTAGTTAATGATTAAAAAAAAAGTTAATGAGGGTTAAGTTAAGTTAATCGTCTAAAAATATAAAAAAATTGCCAATGTCACCGTGTGGTTTCACTGACGTCACAGAGATAAAGAGGTCAGTGTTATATTTTTCATCTTTCAACGCATATATGAAGTTATCTGTTCTGATAATATATAGTTTCTGAAAAATCACAAAATTCTATTATTGCGAGACTAAAATATAGTAATCAATCTAACTTTTTTTAAATATACTTTTCATCCATGTTTGCCTGGATAAAACAAATCGTTTACCGGGTACTATGAGTAAGTCGATACGGTTCTTTCATCTTTAGGGACAAAAATGTTAATTGCTATCGGATTTTTCGATTGAATTTATCGGAAACCTTTCAAACGATTCGTGGGGTAATGGGCGGAGGCTCATAAAATCGTTTTAATTTAACCAACCTTTGTAATACCTACTGGCTTTTAATGTCGCATCATTTTAAATATTTCTTCTTAATCTGTAGATTTCCACGTCTGTCTATATGGACGCTAACTCCTCCTAAACCACAACACAACAAATGTATTTTATCTATACTAATATTATATATTTTAAATATATCTATATATCTTTATAATATTATAATTTTTTTTTATATATTTTTAATCTAATATTATAAGCTTTTTTGGTTATTTGTTTGTTTGTTTGTTTGAACACGCTAATCTCCGGAACTACTGGTTCGAATTGAAAAATTCTTTTTGTGTTAGATAGACCATTTATCGAGGAAGGCTTTAGGCTATATAACATCACGTTGCGACTAATAGGAGCGAAGAAGCAGTCGAAAATGTGGAAAAAACGGGGCAAATTATTCATCTTTGAGGGCTTCCGTTGCGTGCGCTGCGAAAACCGTTCGAGATACCCAAATGATTCCCAAAACAACTATTCCACGCGGACGAAGTCGCGAGCACCAGCTAGTGTATAATAAAACCTATTGACAACCCCATTGATATAAAATTTGACGAGCCTCTTGGAAAGTGGTTAGCATGCTTGCCTTAGCCCTCTATTATTCTAGGGTTACCGGATTCGACTCGCGGCAGGGTCAACTTTGGGAATGATATTTCAAATTTGGCTCTCTTAACATAAAAAAATATTCTAATTAGTTTTTTCCTGGAGGAAGCCGTGAACGGGTCTCTAGTAAATGTATGTAATTCTAAATCCAATCATGCGATATATACCAAATACCCGTTCCGAAGTACTATATTATGCAAAATACCAATTATTATCTGGATCTTCGTTGCCGAAGCCAATCTTACTAATACACTCCCGAACACCTGAACCGAGCCACCCCACATTTTAATGTATAAGCGCACCAATAACCAGCTAACTAGCTCGTGCCCGCGACTTCGTCCGCGTTGAAAAATAAAAGATACAACGCTTGACATTATTATTGCCTTGCCAAGCGTTGGTAACGTATAGCCATTTTTCCTGACAATGACCGACCTTGTTCGTACATTTTGTATTTAGGCAATATAATCCAATTACTCAATGGCCAGTATATATACATACTCAACTTAATTAGTATCTA
Organism: Synanthedon tipuliformis; assembly: GCA_947623395.1. Taxonomy (NCBI): domain Eukaryota; kingdom Metazoa; phylum Arthropoda; class Insecta; order Lepidoptera; family Sesiidae; genus Synanthedon; species Synanthedon tipuliformis. Next base: position 3,366,122 of record OX392424.1, on the reverse strand, counting down.
TATGACTTCCTCAATTTATTGCGTACGAGTCATTTTTTTTTCACAATATAGCGCCATTTTCTTCCAGGTAATTTTGTTAACTGTATTTTGCTACGAGTTTCTGTATATTAAAAAAAATGTATGGTTTATCAATTGATACAGTGTTTAAGTCACATAAGAGGCTGATTTTATCAAAGCATTTACTTAATGGTTTTAAATGCCTGTCAAGACAAGTAAAGAACGGGGTTAAACTATGAGTGTGGCGGAAACTCGCTGACTGATTAAACTAAGAAAACGCAAGTTTTATTTAGAGTAGTACTTGCATATTCACGACTTCATTCATCTTTGTTAGAGTAGTCCAAAATTTGTTAGATGCCTGTCTAAACGATCCCACCATTTTTCGCCATTAGGCCTGATGGCCTATTTATTCATATTCATTCCGCGTGTAACAGCACGTGGCTTACTTCGTGCTTGTTTACCGCTTGTAAGCGGTACTTACCTGTATTTGTTTAGTAAATAGAAATTGTATTTTTCATTAAAAATTCCACACATCGTTACATTTTATGATGTAGGGAATACTCTTGCGGATACTTTTGCGTAAATGTCACCTAAATTCGAGTATTTCGTTATTCAACAGTTTCCATTTTTTCAAGAAACCATGAATTAATCATAGAAACCAATCAGCATAACCTTGATTTTGTTTACCAATTTAGTCGCGGTTTTTTGGATCTATGTACGTTTTCGACGCGCCATTCCGAGTACTCAATTACCCCGTACTTTTATAATTCAAAGTTGTATCGTTGCCTCTTATTTTAAATAATACCTTTATGCAACTTCAATATCCTCTATGGGGGATTCCACGTATACAGGGTATCGAAATTGAACCATTTTCTGAACAATACATACGTAGTTCATAATATATTTTGAGACAATTAATTTTATCAACAATATATCATTAAAATATCAAAACGATCGAGTTACGCAATGATAGTAAGTATTAGCACAGCATACTTATTTCCTACAGTAGGCCGACGCCTTTGATGTTGGGCGATACCGCCGCCTGCGTGTAGGTATTTAAAAATTACGGAAGGGTTGACACAAATTAAGTAATATAAAATGTGTTTAATTACCTTTCTTCATCGTGCAGAAATTGATGAAAGCTTAGTTCTTTATTTATGCGATATAAAGATTTGCACGCACTTACAGCACATGCCGTATGCACCTTTTTGATTTACATAATAAATTAAAATCTGAAAGACGCGATAGCCCTAGAATATTTATCCCAAGCTACTAAGAACAACGAAGTATGCACCTTGGGTACGTCCTACTCGCGCCTCACCCCTCACGCCCCGCACGATTGCCCTGTCTAGACGTCTCCGTCGACCTACTGTATGAAATAAGTATGCTGTGGTATTAGTTTACTTGGTAGTTTCCTTTAGTAGATACATATACACGTATTTAATAACGCGCTGTTACGCAGGAAATAGCATATTTACGGGTGAGTTGAGTGTGTCCATTTAACGTTAATAATAATGTTGCTATGGAAGTTATTGATATACGATCCAGTCGTGCGTAAGAGAACAACAGCAAATTGGAATTGTCATAAGGTTAAATACAAAGTTATGGACGAATTTTTAATGTCTTTCGCAGCTGCTGCGGGAAGAGCCTTTATTTTTACGGCTCACCTTTGAGTGTTCTTTTTATTGCTCCGAAAACTGCTATAAAAATAAGGGAAAATCTCACCTGTATTTACTGCCGGTGGAAAATCAGCGAAAGCCTTCTCGAATTTTAGACTTTCGTTCGCTGTGATGAATGTAAATGAGTTTTTTCGACTGAATCGTGTTCTATCGAATCCCTTATAATATAATCCTTTGATATATCGACATCACAGAGGTGATTGATTTCTCAACGTAGAAGCTGTGTCTCACGTTTGCCCCCAATAGTAAGCAGCCACCTTCAATAAATTTTTCAAATAACAGGTATCTACACTAAGCTCTATAAAACCTTCTCTTGGCTTTATATACCTACGACACGATTTTTATTTCAATAAACAAACGTTTATTAAATGTAGGTACCTACTGCTTTTGTAGATACAAATTTAGAATGAAAAGATGTTGCCATCCAATAAAAATTAACTAACTTTTGTCCGCGACTTCGTCATAACTAATTAACTCTTATAGCTTTTGACAATGTTTACGCGATGAATTTTGTTTTTATATTTTCTTATTACTGATCACTCGGGACTGAGTAGGTACCTACTATTTTCTAGATTGAAAGTACCCTAAGATGTTCTATATTGTACCCCTGACAACGAGTAAGAAAATTTCAGGATAATGGGTCGAGAAGTTAAACTGTAAAAGCGTAAAAAAATAATTTAATAACCTTATTTACACACTCGTTAGCCTTTACGAATTATTATGAAAGACGTGATGACTGCTATTGGCTTATAATGAGTAGATCTAATTAAAATTTTCATTTAACAGAAAAACAAAATAATATAACTGTTTTAGAAATTCACACAAATAACGTCCTATTAATACCAAGTAGTACCTATTTATATATTTTGCACATATGGGGGAAGTTCATTTAGACCTGCTCTGAAACAAAATTTATGTAACTTGTTATCGAAAGCCCCTATCCCGTACAAAACAAATAAGCAAATATTGGATTCGTTCAAAAGCACCCACGCTATTACAAAGATTTATACTACATAAATACATAATTATGTAATGTTACCTAAATATGATCTAATTAGAATTCTACAAATGGGTTTTGCTTTCATTGCTTTTGGTTATTGCTTTAGTAGGTAATATATGTATGAAGTAAATAATGGAAGGACGTTCATTATCACTTGCATTAACTTTATCGGTCTTACTACAAAAACATTAAACACACTTTAATCAGGCTTAAAACATGTGTTAAAAAAAAACTTTACTACAAAAGAGTGTCTAGGCATTGTTTAGGGTTTAACAATGCTTGAGCATTATTTAAATTTAACCACCGCCATATGCTAGTTTAACGAGTGTCTATCTAGTTAACGGCCTCTCTTCCTCTGACATATTGTGTCAAATTTCGTTTTGCGTATACTTAATAGCTAATATAAAGATTTCTTTTGATTATATAAATGAGTATGGATATTTTAAATTTAATTGACATGGAGGATATGGATTACATGGATAATTTTTGGGATAGAATGCATCGTGAGAGAATTAATCCATTCGAATATATAACTTTGGTAACAAGATTATTTATTTAATAAAGGATGATCTACCATGTGATGCTAGAGGTGGATCCTCAAATAAAAATTTTATTTAACAATTTTAACAAATCAAACTTTACATTTGACCACATTTGACAATTACGTCAGTGTTAGTTACGTTCCATTATGCTAAATATTTTTTGGTATTACGAAATTTTATAAATAATCTAACGTATTTGTTGTAATTTATTACTTATTCCAATCTTATAATTTGCTGATATCATTAATATAGTCCGTAATAATAGCTTGTGAAAACCAAAATTCATCACTATACGCCTATCAGATCTGCGTAAAATGAAAACGACATGAATGCAGGGCGAGTGACTGAATGAATGTTTGCCAAGGTTGCCATAATTCAATAACATTCACGTACTTTAACACTGTCTACCGAAACAAGCGCTAAATAAGGTTTTGTGGTAGGGACATTTTAAACGCTCGCTGACCAATGCTTAACTGCTTAATGCTTGTCTAACTAAGCATGTGTTTGAACAGTGCTTACTGAATCTTTTGTAGTAAGACCGTATGTGTTTAATTAGTTGAGTCCCACATCTAATTAATTTAGCTATTTGTATTTTAACGCAACGTGCTGTCGACTCGCTGGAGCTGTGCTGGAGTCTCCAAATATATTAATGAAAGTGAAATGACACTTTTTCGTAGTTGCAACATTAGGTTCGACTAAATAATATAATTCACATAGTGTAAACGGACTACGCATAGATAATAATTTTTCCCATCTAGCCTGTCACTCGAGAATATGACCTTGAATTAAGAATTTCCGGGAGAATTTATTCAAACAAGTTATGCGCATGGGGATAACCGAATTTCGATCTCATTTTAAGTTGGAAACTTTTGGGGGAGGTTGATGTTAGTTTCGTAATAGGAAAGCGAGCTCACAAACTTAAGGCCATTAAAGTAGCAAAATTTATGACAAGAAAATAAATATTTTATGAACTCAAAGAATGATTAAGACACAATTTTAAAGTATTCATCCGTAGGTATAGAAAGCTACATTATCAGCGAGTAACATAAGCTATATTGTTAATCGAGTTATATTAGGGATCCCTACGAAAACTCCAATAAAGTAACCCAAAGGTGTGAAAAATCCATTAGATACGAGTACTAATATTATAAAGAGAAATTGTGTTTGGAACAATTTAAAAAAATCTTTTACCTATAAAAAGCTACATTATCAGCGACATAGACATAGACTATTATATATTTTATAAAGTTAAGCGGACGAAGTTTCGTGCAACAGCTAGATTTTCATATTTTGACTTGGGTACCTAATTTGTCCTCTTAAACCAACACAGGAAAATGGTCAACCCAACATGAACCGCAGAGTTAGTTACTGCATATTCCATTTGTATATACATATATTTTAGTATTCATATTTATTATGTTACTGTATTCCGTGTTATGGTTGACCCGAAAATATTCCCTCGAAATAATGGAGGGTTTCCCCGGAAAAATGCTTGTTAGATACGAATTTCTCCCAAAACCTCTAAACTGCGGCCTTTTTCGCTCGGATGGCGGCCACAATTCGAGAACCCAACAGACCGCTGAACCATACAAGTTTTAATGCTTTCGATGCAAAATATTTTATTCTCGTTAATGGTTTTTGTAATTTGTAGGCAAATTTGTAATTTAAGAGGATGAAATGGTTTAAATTTATATTTTAATGAACTTTTTGTCGCTTTTATATAGGACTCTTACTTTTGTTGTTTAGATACGAAAGTTTGTGAGGATAGATCTATGGATGTTGGTTACTCTCACGTAAAAACTACTGAACCGATTTCGATGAAATTTGACACACAGATGGTTTATTACCTGGATTACTACATATATGATACTTTTTATCATGGAAAAATGTTACGTTTCCTTAAAAAGTGTTCGGTGTTAATAATGTGTTTCAGTGTTAATACACATTATTACTTATTCTGTTTCATCAAAAAGACCCAGAAAAACAAAGTAGATATCTTGTCGGATCAAGCGGAAAACGTTGATTGGTTGCTGAATTACGCTTTATTATTTAAGTAGGTAAGTAGGTATACCAACAGAATTAAAAAAAAAAAACTGAATTGCTTGGAAATATAAATTACTAGCTGTTCCACGCGACCTCGTCTGCGTAACTTTTATAATATAGCCTGCGTTACTCGCTGACAGTCCTATCTTGGTAGACCTATCTTGATAGACCTATCTTTGGTCGAAATCCCTCATAACAGATAAATATTGATTTTTAAAAACAATTAGATGTTAAAATGGAATTACATTCCGAAGGCTTTTCATAACCATGATTTCCCGAGGAATACAGAGACAGTATAACCCTATTTCGTTATATAAAATTCGCGTCTGTTTGTGAAAATGTCCGTAATTCTTATAAAAATTATGCGACAAGCAAATGGAGTGGTATAAATGACGATTCCAAAAATATCAAACCGTATCAGATACTCAGACCTGCTTATATAAACGATTTCCGTTGTTGCGACAACATTGCGTAAATATGACAAATGAGCTTTTTAAGTGAACAGAACTTCGATCTTGTTCTTCTTTTATTGTAAATTATATTTGTGAGTAGATACATGTACGTGTTCTAAAAAAGGTCAGAAAAGTATCAGCTTGCGGCACGTTGGGATGTTCAGCTCATGTCATTTATTGTCGAGTCCTTTTAAATGCATTACGTTTTATCATTATAATTTTTAAATAAAAACATTTCGGGGTAGATTCTCGAGTGGAGACCATGGACCGGAAGGTGCAGCGTAGGACGTTCACCCACAAGAGGACAGTCGACTTAATAAGGGTAGCGAGTGAACGCCGGATTGAGATGGATTCCGACCACAGTCTTCTTGGGAAATTATAACGATGTCCATAAATGGACGTCTTCCGGCTGTAGGATGATGTGATGGTGATTACGATGATAGAGTTTTACCCACTTTATATTAAACGTAATGAGGCATGTGAAATCCTAAAAAGGTGCTACACAACGGCCACATTTTTAACAGTACAGGCACTAAACTAGTGTTACAATCTAAAATATCACTAGAGGATTATCTGTAACATCTGTCCGCCTCAAATTATTTTCTAATAGAATAACAGTTTCTTAGCATGTGTATTTACCTACTTTACCCCACTGAAACACTCTCACTACCTATAAGTGTTTCCAAACGTCACGTGAGGGTTCTTCCTGTCAACGTGGAAATATAAATAGATTTTATTTGGGTCGTTTGATCACATCACGCGCCCGTGGGTTGACACGAACGAAGGCCGAAACGATACCTTATTATTATATAAGCAATCGCCTAAATACTAATACCAGCTGTTGGACGCGACTTCGTCCGTGTAACTTTATAAAATAAAGCCTAAGTTACTCACTGATAACGTAGCTTTCTTTAGCTGAAAGAATTCTTAAAATTGGTCCAGTAGTTTCGGAGTTCGAACAAACAAACAAATCTTTTCTCTTTATAATATTAGTAGGTATAGATTGTGAACCGAGTAAAAAACATGTTTGTACGTTTTGGCAAAATAAAAATAAAAACTTGTCAATAAGAGAGACAACTTGCCTTTTGAACCCAGCAAAGATATGATAAATGATAAGAAGTATTCGTATAAAAATAGAAAAGACAGAAATAATTATATTATTACTATAGCGACTAAATGTTACAAGTTGGGATGTCCAATAACCACCTACCTCTATATTACTTCGATAGGTTAGCTAAAGGGATTCTTCGGCAAGTCCGTTCTCGTACAATAGAATAGAACAATGTCGGCGGACAGCGAATAATTTTCGGCACGTACGTGTTCCAAACAACATTAAGTTTGTTCGAATTCTTTGAGTAAATGGGGGACAGAATTTCTTTGACACTGTCTGCCGGGTGCCGGGCTCTGTTCGGTGCGGATCAAATATTCTTTAGGTACCTACACACCTGTCAAATACTTATCATTCCCGCAGTCAATTCACCCATTTACCTGTCAAAGCGAACATTGCGGCTGTAGATATTAAATTATACGAGCATTTTCAGTTTCAGTTGACTGCCAAATTTTTTACATACAAAAAATGTCTGTAAACAGATTATGTGACGGTATTCATTTCAAGCGAGTCGTCAACAATAATTGTAAGGTCACGGTCGAAGTCGTGGTCATCTCTACCAACGTTCATTGCGGTAATTTTGTATGATACAATATACCTATCGTTACGACATCTGAGCGAAAACGCGCGACACAAACAAAATCAGAAGTATTCATTCAATTTTAAAACATATTCACACACAGTGACAATAATTTTATACAATTAGGTACATATTATATACATAGTAATGGCAAAGATTAGATAATATAGTTACTACGTAATAGCAGGTGATACTATGTTCGCATTCATAAAATGTTCAGCTATCTGGCGGTGGCGGCAGTAACCAACTAACAGGAGGTAACAGGCATATTATGGGCTCGGTTGTGTTTTGGTGGGTGAGCGATGTCAGAGCTTATTTTCCAACCCCTTTCTATAAGGTCAAGTGGATTAGACTGCCTGCCGATCTCTATATAAAAAATATTTATTCAAGTTTACAGTTTTGGATTGCTTATAAAGCTTTTCAGTATAGCAATTTTTTATATATATAAATAATAAGACACTAATCTATACTAATATTATAAAGCTGAAGAGTTTGTTTGTTTGTTTGTTTGAACGCGCTAATCTCAGGAACTACTGGTTCGAATTGAAAAATTCTTTTTGTGTTGGATAAATCATTTATCGAGGAAGGCTTTAGGCTGTATAACATCACGTTGCGACTAATAGGAGCGAAGAAATAGTCGAAAATGTGGAAAAAACTGGGGAAATTATTTATCTTTGAGGGCTTCCGTTGCGTGCGCTGCGAAAACCGTTCGAGATACCCAAATGTTTTTCAAAATAACTATTCCACGCGGACGAAGTCGCGAGCACCAGCTAGTCTTAGTATGGTGTTGCATTTACTTCACACATGTCATCATAGATACCTTGAACTTGAATTCTGACTCATCGGTCACACATTTTTATATTTTCGTTTTGGCGCCGCCGCCAACTGCCGGTTGTAATGCTTCATTACGTCGTACACTTTGATTACCACAATGTTGAAAGCTACTTTAATTAGATAACACCAAACAATTGTACAACACTTACGTATAAAATTTAGTTGGCCGTCGTCACAGTTATCATGACTTTCCAGAAGTGTTTTCTACCTGAGTTCTGTAGTTGATTGACGATAACAGTATTTTTTATTAGTATGGTAGGTACTGTATACATATAAAACTTGTCTCTGAATCTTATTATGTATAGCAGACAAGAAAAGTGCTGTATCAGTTTCGATTATAAATTCCATTCATTTCAAAATTCGCTTAGGCTTAGATTTTTATAAGGTATTGATTACTGATTGACATAATTTGTCATCGCTAATAAAGATAGCAATAGAAATTGTCACTTTGAATTTTCGAAGGAAAACAGACCTTATCATTCTACAACAATCAAAGAATGTTCAATCTTAGGGTGATAAAGCACTTTATTTGTCGAGTTTACTTATGTTATCAATTTTGACATGGAAAGAGGACGTTTTCTCAAATATTTCTGGAATGCAAGGCGAATGATCATAGCTCGCTCGTAATAGATTCTGCTACGGACACTATACTGTCACATGACAACACTCTTCTTGAATTTTGAATAGTGAAAGAAATCCAGCTATTTTTATCACAAGATGTAAACGTTTAAATTATATTTTTGTTGGCTTCTATCAGATATATACCTAATATTATTCTGCTAGTAGAATTAAAATCGATCAAATAATATTATGTAAATAACGCACGGCGTTATTGGAACAGACACCTCGTTTGGACCGTGAAACTGGAAGGGGAGCTGTTAAACTTTTATGCTTTGCCAATATTGCGAACCCAATATTGTTTCCAGAGAGAATTTATGGTTATTTCATGAGAAACAAATACCTCGTTTCGGACAGACTGAAGATGTACAATTCCCTTCGGCCGCCGACGAAACCAATGCTACATAATCGGTTACGCGTGAAGGATTATTTCACTTGTTACGAAACTAGTTACGTACAAAGAGGTTTTTTCTTCCTACGAAACTAGTTACGTACGACCGCCTATGAAACCAATGCTACGAAACCAGTTTCTAATTATGTGAATTATTATTCAGTATTTTCTGTTATTTATCTATCTATATAGATAGTACCTACTAGATAATTTATTGTATATTTTAAATTTAACTAGCTGTTTGTTGTTGCACGCAACTACGTCCGCTTAACTTTTTATAAAATATAGCCTATATTACCTACTCAGTGGTAATGTATGTAGCTTTCTATAGGTGAAAGAATTTTTAAAAACTTTTGAGTTTTATTCATTACTAACGAAAATACAAATCTTCTCTGTTTATAATAAATATATCAATATATGATACGTAATCTCATATAATCGTTTTTTAAAAGAAGATTATTGTTGTGTAGTAAAATAGAAACGTCCTACTATCCTTCGGTTTTATTTTTGATGTGGCCGGTCTTAATGGCATACGTGCCCAAACTCTTGGATATCGCATTGTCCGCATTCTTGTCCCAACGGGATTATTCAAATGAAGCATATCCCTCTAAGTAAGTATAACTCGTGATATATTCTCCAAAGAGTCCATTCATTCATGTTTTATTTTTCCACACAGGTAACATGAAGATACCCATATTTTGAACAATGAATCCATTGATGAACTTATGATTAATAAATTGAGTTTAAATAAATATATGTAAAATAGTAATTTTTTTTTTGTTAATCAAGAGAAAAAGTCTAGAAAATTTTTACTCATCTCATCAATTTGTCATTAATAAATAAAATCTGTTCGCCTTAAAATTCATCCCTTCATCTTCAGGAAGCCTTTCATTTCAAGTTTTCGCTCCTTGCATATTAATTTGCCTTTGACAAATTTATTCTTAAACGCTTTGTGATGAAGCTCATGCCTCTAAGAAATTGTCCTCCACTTGTGTAGGTCTGTCAAAAAATAATAGCTTATTAATTTTGTTTAATTTTTACGTTAGTTTGTCACCCATGAAAACAATGTTTTGTAAACACTACATATAATATGCTATGCTATGATGCTATCATGCACACCACTATAGTGCGACAATATAACTATTAAATATTTAATCAAAGATAATTGATTGGTCTCGCTGCGCTCGACTAGATAGAGCGCTATACAAAAGCAATAGCTCCAAAAATGTGGCAACTTTTTATTGTAGTGTGTGTAAAAAATCGACACTTTTTATCACTTTTTACCAATTTTATTATATTTTTACACAGTTTCACTACGCAACTGATATTTTATTATGCCTAAAATTTAATAAAACATTCGGTACGTACACATCACAGACAGTTTGCAGTGTGACTGGCTCGGGTACACCGAAATCGGCGTACTATTTTATGCCGCATTTTACAAGTACGCTCGGCGGTATCTAGTCGAGCGCAGCGAGACCAATCATTCATCTATGAGTGCGCCATTATAACTATTAAACATTTAGTATTATAATTAACTATTACTCATTAATTAGCTAAATTTTTTTGTTATTGTTTATTCTAAAAAAATTATGTCATTACCACAACGACATTATAGTTAAGGCATGTCAACTGGAAGGCAAAAACTAATATAGCTAATGATATTGTAGTATGATGGATCAATGTCGTAAATTGGATAATATTTTCCGAGAATACTGGAATTATAAATTTCATAATCCATCTTCTCAAAAAAACTTGTTCTCAAGTTAACACTGTTCCTAAATTGTCTATTGCTATTTCGGTAGTGTGACATTTTACCAGAGAAAAGTAATCTAAAAAGCAGTTTTACGAGCGTTGAAAATTATATTATGTCGACCCAAGACTGCGGGTTGTTGTAATGTTCTCGCGGGCGAATTTTATTTTTCTACAGCTCAAATCATTTTCGTCTAGCAAATGCGGGGTGTAATTTAACTTTTGAACGATCCTTGATTAGATATTTAATTTGGACGGAAATCGAACTGTCTTCGCAAAATACTTCATCTTATTAGAGCTTGTCTCCAAATTACACTCGTAGATGGTAATAAAGCAGATCTTGTTCTCAGTTTTGTGTTCAAAATATTTGTAGACTAAGGAATATTGCCGCTTTTACGTCGCGCCGTCGATAAGTTTCAGGGCGTCGTAAATTTTACTTGTTTATTCAACCAGATTGGGGGTAGGCACCGTTATTTTATGTCGCACTGCCGCAGGGGTTCTCGATGGGTATTCTTCATTAACATTTACTGATGTCGGTAGTAAACTATAAAAACTAGCCTCTAATGTTTTAGCTGTGCTAAAACAAACTTCTGTAATCCAATTCTATTGTTAATAAATAGTTTTTTGTCGAAACATCTCATATCCTACTAATATTATAGTTGCGTAAGGTCAGACGAATGTTTGTTAATTTGTTAGTTCACGCAAAAACTGCTCGCCACATTTTGATGTACTTTACAGTAATATAGTGTCTTAGCTTTTGCACGCGACTTCACCTGCGTAACTTTGTAAAATATAGCCTATGTTAATCGCTTATAATGTAACTTTTTCTATACTAACCTAGGTATGTGTTTTTTTTTTAAATCAGTCCAATAGTTTTTGAGTTTATTCATTACAAACAAAAATACAAATCTTTTCTGTTTATAATATATTTAATATTAGTAAAGATATATCAAAATAATACGTTGGGCTATACCTAATTTATGAAGATGTGCTTACTAAGTCACGGACGAAAGCTAGTTTTATAATATAAGACTACGTGAAGGATATTAATTTTACTTTACTATCTCTATCTTCATTTTTTCCAGCGTTTTATCGAAAAATCGAACACGTTTCAAATCAGAACCTCCTTATTCTTTAAATTTGTCTAACAAGAATTATTTTGCATAATTGACGCATTCGAATTCGAGTCAATTATCATTTATCAAATGGAAACATCGACTGTGTAATTTTACATTTATTCGCTATAATGAACAGCTTACTGCAATTTCTACATTCTGTAAATAAAAAATGTGTAATATTAACACCGAATGTTTCAATTATTGTCAATTTTAACATTTAACAGTTCTCAATGAATTATTTTACTTTAAATAAAAGGTCTAAGTATTAAAATTATTTATTACTAGCTGCTGCCCGCGACTTCGTTCGCGTTGAGAAAATAAAAGATATTATAGATACCTGAGACTCAAAATTCAAAATTCAAAACATTTTATTCGAAATAGGATTTACAAAATCGCCTTTCGACGTCAGAGAGTGACTATATACTATATTACGAAAAGATGAGATATACGAGTAAGTTAACTTAGTCTGACATCTATATCGCTGTAACGACGATTTATTATACGTATTTTACACTTTTCTAGGATAAAAAGTATCGTACCTACCTACTATGTTAATCCAGGTAATAAACTATCTCTGTGCCAAACTAAATTCTTATCCGTTCAGCTGTTTTTGCGTTATTCAGTAGATAACAAATATCCAGACATACAATCTTTCGCATTTACCTAAGTATAATATTTTTATCATATTACTAGGATCCGCAGTTATTTACATTTTTTTATAATATTTTTGTTCCAATTATCGAACTTCATTTTATAATTTAAACTAGACTTTAAATATTAATGCTTACTACTTGAGTAGGTAGGTGTTATATTCGGAGCACATTGCGGAGTTTTTGTGCGGTTTTATATGAATCGTCTGGTTTTCTCAGAGGCCATAAAGTCACGCGTTATCACCACACCACCCGCCTGAGCGAAAATTATTTATGATTTTTTGCGCTTAGGTTTATTTAATGTATTCTTTACTTACGGGGTAGTATATTATAGGAATTTCTTACTATTTTCTAATTTAAGATTGATACAGGCTTTTTGAGTTTGTTTTAATATATGTAGGTATTTTACATATTAAAACAGCACCTGTGGCGTTGCTTATGTTATAAGCGACATCCACTTTGATATTTCTTTCATATTAAGATTCACTTAGTTCTCAGTACATATCAGGAGTACATAGAGCTGTGTTTCCTATAAAATTGCATGGTCATAATTTTATTTGACCCTTATTTTTGTTTTTACCTTGACTATGAATATTATAGTAATGATAGATTTTCACTTTTATCCATCATCCAACATAATATAATCGCAAAATTTATCAGCCAACGTAGGGCATAAAATATAACAACGTAAAGTTACATATTATGTGCAACACTCTGGAAAGTGACTTTAATTTATTTCACAGTGCACTGTTAAATTTTCTTTTGCACATTTTACTGCTCCACTTAGCGCGCAAATAACTTTTTATATGTACAATAATAATGCTATTTTTGTTTTGTTTTTGTTCAACATCAGCAAGATTATTTTTTATTTTGATAACCCACTTACAAAACATACTTAATTAAATTTTGTCGTCTTTCCTTAGCGACCCGAGCGCTTATTTACCTACTCGTTTCTGTATAAATTCATTGTATCTTTTATTATTTTATATCTTATATTATTTACATTATATCTTAATTTAAATACTTGCCTACTACTTTCCGTCGGCCTTTACTTCCTCGCTTTACTACGCTACATCACCGTGGATTGATAGGATTATCATAGTTGGCTCTGGTCTGGATCTGGTCAGGTGGGGTTTTCGGAGGCACGTAGGTTCACTCCCCAGTCCCCACCACATTGCAGTGCATATGAACGCCAAGGTGGTTTTAGCCGGTAGGTGTCCGGCATAACCCACTGGTCGCCTCGGGCCGGTGGGTATCCACCTGTGATGGATTTCCCCTTGTCAAAAAAAAGAAATGGTCTGGATCTGGTAAGTAAAGACAGGGCATACTGCGTTTCACAATCATGAAATGCAGCCCGTCTGGCGACAGTAACCCAGAAGGTCACCATGAAATAACAGCCTATTTTCCCCTTTCATCTTAACATAAAAATAGTCTTCAAAGATTGCTTATATTCTTTATATTTTTGCTTATACATGAAATTAAAAATCATTTAGAGGTTGACTGCGATTTCAACCTGCTTCTGACGTTTCGCCAATCAAACATTCGCCCCTCTGGGATATAAATATTATTTTTTTATGTTATAAAAACAATATTTCCTTATCTTTACTTCTGTACTCGGCACGCACTACACTCGTAATAGCTTCTGTGGGTGACAACATATCACGAATCCCGATACTATGGATTGCAGTCTATTGATAAGGCGTTTGTCACTAAGAGACCGGTCGGGGAAGTGATATATGCGTGTTGACACACGCATCTGTCATGCTGCGTGCAAATCATGACCTTAAAGGTCTTACTACGAGGTTACAAATTATTTTTGCTTGCAATATTACTCTACTAATGTTTGTATAAAACGTGCGTACTTCGGTCTGCGACTTCGCTTTTCTTGAAAGACAAAAACACGAAGACCTTTACATACAGTGAAAATACACTGAAATCTCAGAACTCAGACATGCTTGATGATAATAATAATAAAAAACTTTTCTAAAGCTTAAATTGTGTCAATTGAATGGTAATACATTTGAAGCTCATAGTTTACAGCCCAGCTGGGTATAGGCCTTAGTAACTTATGCCATACTTTTATCTTTATCCAATTACTGATACTTTTTTAAATGGGTTTATTATGTTTATGTTATGTTATTATGTTATATCTTTAATTATATATTCTCGTTGGTACCATAATCTCTTTACTTTTGGATGTTGTTTTCAAACTAATCTTCAATTTCTATTTTTATTTATAACAATCTATTGACTGAGCAGCATCTTAATTCTTCTTACATTCATTTGTACAATTCATAATGTTATCCGTTCATAATTTTTTTAATAAAAATATATCTATATAAATATTTTTTTTTAATAAAAGCTACATTTACATATTTTTTTTTTACATGAGGCGTTTATTTTACCTATGTCAAAAATATATAGGTATGTTTCCAGCACATTTTTCATAGTTTTTGTATAGGTTAGAATGGCTGAAGTTTGCGTTGTTCGAAGGGCTCTCCTCACATTTCCTGATACTTTTTTCACGGTGCTGCGCAATATTTTAATCGTCCTTAAAGCACGTGTTGTTATGTTTAAAAATAGGTATGTTTTTAAAATTGTAGATGCCATGTTACCGCTCAAATTAACTGGCTGGGTTTAGCTCTTTAAGCCCTGTGTTAGGGAACAATAAGTGTCTCATGTATACGTTAACATCATGTCTGTTAATTAGCACAGGAAACTTGAGGATGTAACTACTACTTGGATGTAAAAGAAGTGGATTAATTATTAGTTTGCCTATATTAATTTTAATAAAGTAAAAATTGTCGTGCCAAGTAAAACAGTTACAACAAAGTGATTTAAATCAACCGCTAACAATACTTGCTTTATAAAAAAGCTTCTTTTTGAAGCACGTTTCAAACATTCAGAGGATAAATGGCGGACTAAAATAATAAACCTTCACAAAAGGATGGTAGATAAGTAGAAACGGATAGCTACGTTTGTAAATCACCTGCAAATAGCTGAATTATGGTAATAGTCCCCGCCATTTTTATATATATATAAATGCGAAGATCAATGTCCAGATAGGCTATGTAGGTCAAAATACGTGAATTAAATTCTTAAGTCTTGAGTTTTGAAATTTCGTAATGTGACCGTGACCTTAACTCTCCACAGCAACACAAAACAATAAAACAGAAATTTAAAATAAAAAATTGCGGCTATCGTTCCACACAAAAGTGTGTTTTGTGTGCTCATAATAATTAATGTATGGCGATCGCTGTGGGCTGCGGGGTGGCGATGCGGACTGTTTCATACGTGAACGTGAAACCTCATGGAAAATATTTCACGAACACTTCAAAGCAGTAAATGAAGCGCACTAGAAATAGGTATTTCAGGTTAAAGTTAGACACTCCAGTCCAGGTCCGTTCGCTAACAGTTCAGGCATCACAAAACGCCCGCACTCAGGTCACTGACACTTGGACTGAATTCACTTTACACGGAGAAGTTTGATATTCCAGCTTTTCAAGATTGAATTAACTTGGTTTAAAATGTTAAGAAAATACCTAAGTACCTACTGTGCGTTTCGTTTGAAACTTGTTGGTTTTTTTTAAATTAATTTGTTGGTCATCTCCGAGCGCATACACACACCTGCGTTTGTTTTAATTTAAGAATAATATATAGAAATTTTAAGAATATATACCTCCTTATATAGGAAAAAATCATTACTGGAAAGTGGTCATTATCAATCAAACTAAACGATTTTATACACTAACGAACAAGGAAAAACGATTGTGTTGAAATAAACGTTTTAATTCTAAACAGCTTTTTCTTTAAGGCACCCCTTAAATTGTCGAAACTTCAGTCAGTAGGTTCTATTTTTAGGTTTACATCGGTCTTCGTCGCGAGTATAGCTAAAGTCGTTTCTTATGTCTAAAATTACAAATTAAACAGATTGACCTTTATCGAGCGTAGGTTCCTATTTTAAACGTTATTCAAAAAGTCTTTTTTTGTAAATGGGAATACCTCCTGTTACCTTACCACCAATACACGCCTTCAAATTTGTCAGCATAAAAACCAAGACCTTTTATGATGATGATCGGTCTAATGGTTAACTTAATATATTTATTTTTACGAACGAATACAGAAAAATATTACTGCTAATCACAAAAGAATAGGTAATAATGTAAAAGCCACAGTTTACCTTGTAAACGTTTAGTTTTTGTAAACGTTTACAAGGTACACCAATTACGTAAACAATGGTTGTCAACAAAGTGAACAGAAAATAAGTGACAATAAAAAATAGTTTTGTTAAATATATTGTGTATAGCTATTTCGGGAGGGCTTCAGACTTCTTTGCAGTCGCGTGACCACGTAGTAGTGATATCATCAGTAAGCTCGATATTGTGCCAATCAAATTAGGTTAAGTGGGCGTTTTTCTTCTGCTTCAGAGTGGAACGACTTCTTTATGTAACTGCAATAAACATCAATTTTTAACTGTTAACTAAGTGAGAACAACATATAGGGAATTGGAAATTAAGCAGACGTCAAAGGTCGTAAATAAATTTGACGCAATACTAATACGAGCATTTTCACCCAGGCGAAGCCGTCGACATGTACCTACTACATACGAGGGTGGGTCAAAAAGTTCGCGGAATGAAAGGGTTAGAAAGAGTCAGGAATTTTTTCGTATACGTAGAACCAATTGGTAACTCAAATTAACTATAAATAAAAAGTTTTAGCTAAATCGGGTTACTTATATTTTAGTTATCGCCAAGTCAACAAGTCAATCGGGAAAGAAAATTTTAACTGTATAAAATAACTGAGTTTCGTGCTGTCATGAAGTTCCTCACCAAGCAGGGAAAACGCCGCATAACATAGTGGAAGAGATGTCATCTGCTTACGGGAACTCTTGCCTTGGCAAAACCATGATTTATAAATGGTAAGGCCTATTCAAGCAAGGCAGAGAGTCAATTGAATGTCACAATCGGCTGGAAAGATCATGCCCACGATTTTTTGGGATTCTGAGGGTATTTTATTGGTCGACTACAAAGAAAAAGGGGTCAACATCACCGGAAAATACTACGCCAGCTTTCTCGAAAAGTTAAAAAATGCCATCAAAGAGAAAAGAAGGGGAAAATGGACTCGAGGTGTGTTGCTTTTTCACGACAGCGCGCCAGTTCACAAGAGCCACGTTGCGATGGCTTCCCTACACAAGTGTAGTTTCGGAAATTTAAACCACCTGCCTTATAATCAAAAATTGGGCCCCGTCAGATTATTATTTGTTTCCAAAAATTAAAAAATAACTTTGTAGACAAAATTTTACAAGCAATGAAAAAGTGAAGTCGGCGATTTCGGTATATTTTGGAGGCCTCGACAAAACATTTTTTTTAGATGGCTTAAACAATTTATTTGACAGGTCTGAAAAATGCATTAGGGTTAAGGGAGATTATATTGTAAAGGAAACATAATTTTGGGCTTAATTTCATTTTCCTTCCTGGCCATTCTGCGAACTTTTTGACCTCCCCTCGTATGTTCTCATCCGTTCATACCAGGTAGTATTATGTTTGTTTGTTGTTGGTACCAGGTATTTTCGAACTTCAACCTTTTTAACCATTCTCTACAAACGGCCAGGCATACTTTGTCGTATAAATTTCTTTGTACGTAACTGGTTACGTAGAAAGAAAAACAATTCTTGTCACGTAACTGGTTACGTAGCGTTGGTTTCGTAGGCGGCCGAACCGAAGCGAATTAGTTGTGTTATGTGTAAATTATATACTTACTCGTGAATGTTTATATAAGGAATTCGATTAAGAGTCTGTCATTCTTGTGGTACTTACACATAGATATATGTAGACTTCTTAGAAAAAGCGGGTTACCTTAGTTAGTTAGTTGATGAATCGCTAATTTTTCCTTCAACTGAGGCCGACTCTTGTCACATGTCAGCTACGAAATGTAAAAATCACGCACATGATAAAGCATAAATATAAATGCGTTTTAATGGATGTATTTCATAAATTTAGGAAATTTTAAGAATACTTACGGTCTTACTACAAAAACATTAAACACACTTTAATCAGGCTTAAAACACGTGTTAAAAAAAACTTTACTACAAAAGAGTGTCTAGACATTGTTTAGGGTTTAACAATGCTTGAGCATTATTTAAATTTAACCACCGCCATATGCTAGTTTAACGAGTGTCTATCTAGTTAACGGCCTCTCTTCCTCTGACGTATTGTGTCAAATTTCGTTTTGCGTATACTTAAGAGGGCTATTACATTTCGGCGCTGAGCAAGTTTAGGTATTTGGCGTAGAGCGAACGAGCGAAGGGTACGTTGAGCGATATCCTCTCACAAAACTCGCACTGTAGCGTGACTAACGATCTTGATAGTCGCAATATTTTTCGATAATTTTTTTAACACTAGATATTGAAGCAATAATATTTCTCGAATGCCCTCGTTTTTTTATTCTAAAATAATTTAAAACCATTACACATTTATTATTTATTTCTAGTCTTAAGTAGATATGTTCTTATTGTGGCTCTCTTATATACAAGGTCCTAATTTATTAGTGTCTTTCCTTTGACTTTGACTTTTCTATGGAAGATCAAAAAAAATTTTTCGTTTGTCAACTTATGTTTCTTTGGGAAAGTTGTTCAGTTTCAGCAACATTTTCACCACCTTCAGTCTCAAATAAATTAGGACTATATATTTATATAGTACATATAAGGTTAAATAACATTATGAGACGAAACTTTACGTGGTCATTTTTTAGTTGAACGTTTGTATTGAATTGCATCGTCCAGTTTGATGGTCTGTACAACCATACATTCGGTTAATTACTAAACATCACCTTGTATTTGATGATTGCTCTAAAACTTGTCGTAACTCGATAACGGTGCGTCTTAGAGCAAAAATAACGAAAATTTGATCCCCCTTTAGTATACCCCAGACCAGAGAAAGCTATATCTACATACAGCGACATATGACCTTTAATTGACCTTGACTTCAAGTTCATGGTTGAAAAATAATTTCATTAAATTATGGGGCGTTCCTTAATTAAGTGAGATGTTTTTTATTTTAATCGAAACTAATTTATCAGCTTTATATGTATACCGGATACCGGATGATTTTTTACCGAAATTTTATGTATTTTTGGTATGTGTGAAAAAAATGACAATAATGAATATACTATCTAATATAAGAAGATACGATATATACATTAACTAAAATGTTCTGTACGAAAGAAAATAAATACTTAGAACGCAACGATCAAAACCCTGCCCTCATACTTTACAATGTTCTAGTACGCACACAATAATAGAGTTTACACGGCATGCAACGCACACAGCGATAATATCGACACGATAACAGTCTGTCCTCGACAAGCGCTCGCGCGATACTAAGCGCACATCGCCGGTGCAGTGAATTATATAGTACTTTTATTTAATTTATTAAAAAATTATAGTAGTTATTTAAAATTAAAAAAAATTAAAATTAAAAAATTGTATAATTTCAGAAAGAGTTGAAGAATATTTCAGTATAAAAATTACGTAAATATGACGTAGGACTTCGGAGATATTTTGACTTGTTTCGAAGCCTTTCGGTCGATGATTGAATTACGTGTAGTTTTTTTTCCTTTACATAAAAGGCATATAACGAAAAAGTGTTTCATAATTATTAAAGTAGAGGATGCTTATAAGAAGAACATAATTTTTGTAATGATCTATAGTGAACAGAATCTCCAAATTAGACCTCTCAAATAGAGTCTCCGTGAGTTTTTGACAAAACATGCATCGGGAGAATGATTATTATTAAATAAATAAATAAGTTATCTAAAATTCGCTTCGAGGTTATTAAAGAAGATAAAACGAACTATTATTATCACTTAATAGTTATTTCAAGCAACCAAGGGAAGTCGTACAATTTGAACGAAGAAACCTTACATCCTTGCGTTTTTTTTTTAATAGCCCTCTTAATAGTTAATATTAAAGATTTCTTTTGATTTTATAAATGAGTATGGATATTTTAGATTTAATTGACATGGAGGATATGGATTACATGGATAATTTTTGAGATAGAATACATCGTGAGAGAATTAATCCATTCGAATATATAACTTTGGTAACAAGATTATTTATTTAATAAAGGATGATCTACCATGTGATGCTAGAGGTGGATCCTCAAATAAAAATTTTATTTAACAATTTTAACAATCAAACTTTACATTTGACCACATTTGACAATTACGTCAGTGTTAGTTACGTTCCATTATGCTCAATATTTTTTGGTATTACGAAATTTTATAAATAATCTAACGTATTTATTGTAATTTATTACTTATTCCAATCTTATAATTTGCTGATATCATTAATATAGTCCGTAATAATAGCTTGTGAAAACCAAAATTCATCATTATACGCCTATCAGATCTGCGTAAAATGAAAACGACATGAATGCAGGGCGATTGACTGAATGAATGTTTGCAAGGTTGCCATAATTCAATAACATTCACGTACTTTAACACTGTCTACCGAAACAAGCGCTAAATAAGGTTTTGTGGTAGGGACATTTTAAACGCTCGCTGACCAATGCTTAAATGCTTAATGCTTGTCTAACTAAGCATGTGTTTGAACAGTGCTTACTGAATCTTTTGTAGTAAGACCGTTAGCGTTCGGTAGGTTTTTAATAAAACTATAAAAATTAGAGAAAATTCTACTTTCAGATGATTACGTGTTCTTGAACTTTCATTTGTTTGAGTCTTAAATGTAGATGAAAAATTGCCATTTGGTGATTGTACTAACGGGATACAAAATATAAGCAAACACAGAGATGACAACTCGTTTAAAACTAACATAGTAATTAGTATTTTTGTTAACTAGCATAAATGAAATGACCATATAAACACAACTTTTTATGAAACCCAGTAAATTGATTTATCGTTTGTACCAAGTGCATACATATGTTGTCGATGTAATTATTTATTAATTATTTCTTCATTTAAACCACTTAGTAACTCTTATCTGGATTAAAAATATTGTAATTTATTAGACACGTTATTATAATGTATTACAACACCTAGTTTTGTATTAAGCTGTTTGTTTTTGAAACAAAACAGAAGTTTGTTACATGAATCGCGAATTATTTATTTGCTTGTTTTTTTCTTCCACTATGTTGCTAGCCGTTTCGCTGGCAACGGTCCAAACGTTTCAAATTTAATTGAACTAAGAGTGTGAAGTTTCTTCTTCACACACTATTGTGCTTACGATATTTCCAACTTTAGTTTTATTTTAATGTTAATTGTTACTTTTTGGACTTGTATATATTTCAAGAATAGTTTATTGCAATAATAAATGAATGAAATCCCAGACTGAGTGAATGATTAAACTGAGTGTTTAATACCATAAATAATAATAAAAAAGATTAAAATAAACTTTAAGCTCTTTAACTTATAATGTATTTTTTTTTTACTAAACAAACAAACAAAATAATTTTAAAATGTGTGGTTTTAAACTATACCGATTATTATTTATTTCTCAAAAAAAAACCCCTGACTACTTCAATATATTATTTTTAAGGTGTAAACACACGCCAATCCTAAAAATTAGCATTTTAAAAAAAATATGTTAGAAGAAACTGTCAATGCAATTGGTTTGAAAAAAATATATGTTATACTTAAACATGTGAAGAACAAATTGTATTGTTTATAAATTCCATCAAAGTAGTAGAAACCCCACAATAAAAGTTAGAACATAAGAAGAATTTGACTTAGATTGAAAATTGTTGGGAAAACGGTTTATTGCGCGCAAATGATTCCTACACCGAATAATAAGTCAATATCATTTAAAAAAAATGTATTGATTTTTTTTTAATGTAGTTTTAATGAAAAGTACAAAAAACCACATTTATCAGGCCTGTTGAATTGTTTCCGCCGCCTCGGAACTCTAAATATATGGAGCTACAGTGTCTCAGTGACTGCGTTGAGGTGTGGATTACGTTTGTGTTTTTGGTGCGGAATTAGTATGATATATATAAACATTCTAAAGGTCATATCGGTGAAGGTCAAATCGTCAATGTCATTCGCCTTTGTGAATCCCTTAAAGGATTTTCTATTCTTCACTCTCAAATATTGAACAGAGAAACGTTCACGAATAGAAAGACACACATAATGATTTATTCTTAGGGGGTCTGAAGGATAAAATATACTCATAAGTATAAAGAACTATTATTCGTGTCTACCTAATCCACAAACGATGTCTTTACTTGGTTGCTAAATTGCACCGTTATTTCTTGTAACTATAATAGACGGCCGGGCACGTACGTACAGTCAAGGGCAATAATATCTGTACGTTTCCAAAGCGGCAAAAATATCTGTACAGTTGAGAGGCCAGAAATATCTGTTCGATAATTCGGTTAGAAATATGTGAGCATTTAAAGGGTCAAAAAGATCTAGACGTTCACGTGGCCATAAATATATGTACAATGTCAGTCAAATATGTGTAGGCTGTAGGCAAATAAGAGGGCATAAATATCCATACATAAAACCATCATATAGATGAGAACAAAACGCATGCCAAAAATATCTATACACGCAACTATTATATACATGAAAACAAAGAGCGTGTCAAGACTGTCAAGTCTAGTTATCAAATATTTTGATGTTTTGCATATTCTCTACTTTTTTTTAAGTATTTTATGTGTAGTTTATGTATTTTTTATGAACAGAGCCAATAAATGAGCATGTGTACTACCATAAAATTTACTTTCGGCACTTTCCTTCTTTCTCTTACAACTCGCTAAAACCTATTTTGTATGTATACTATACTGTTTATGATGTTGACGCACAAAACTAATTCAAAAAACCTAAATTGATATTTAATAAAAATTCATATCGATAAATCTAGACGTGATAGAAAAAATCGGCCAACGGGAATAGATTCAAAGCATTAAAATCTTCATATTTTTGAAATATTTTTTGAAGGAGGATTTCGTTGCAGACCAGTGATTAATTATTAAATGCTCTAAGTTAGTAAAAACCTAAGTGTTCTTTTTAACGGCAAAGAGACATTTATACATACACCAGCTGTGCTCGCGACTTCGTCCGCGTGGAATAGTTATTTTGGGAATCATTTGGGTATCTCGAACGGTTTTCGCAGCGCACGCAACGGAAGCCCTCAAAGATGAATAATTTTCCCCGTTTTTTCCATATTTTCGACTGTTTCTTCGCTCATATTAGTCGCAACGTGATCTTATATAGCCTAAAGCCTTCCTCAATAAATGATCTATCCAACACAAAAAGAATTTTTCAATTCGAACCAGTAGTTCCTGAGATTAGCGCGTTCAAACAAACAAACTCTTCAGCTTTATAATATTAGTATAGATTAACGTAATCGAAAGGTTTTCGTACTAATATTGTATAATTACTTAAATTACGAATAAATCTGTGGTCTCAAGGAAAAAGGGGATCAGCTCAACATAACAATATCTAACACGGCATGAAGGAGATAAGTGATAAAATCTATTACTTTTCTTTTAATGTCTAATAAACATCTTCCGTTTCATCGCTACGTCTAGTATAAATATGTTACTGACATAAATTTAGCAATGAAAAAACGCTAATATAATATTCACGAGAAAAGCCATGTGAAAATCGTATATGATAGCTGTGAACGCTGTGAAGCAGAATCTAAAATAATAGAATGAAAGGTGAAAGAAATATTACGTCAATGACGCCACAATAAAAATGAAAGGGACAAACAGATCATATGACAGAATGGTACTCTTTTCGATGATTGTCATAATTCAAAATACGAAAACTTGTTTGTTTGTACAGATATTTATGCACTCCTATTTGCCTAGATATATTTGACTGACATTGTATATTTATTTATGGCTACGTGAACGTCTAGATCTTTTTGACCCTTTAAATGCTCACATATTTCTGACCTTATAATCGAACAGATATTTCTGGCCTCTCAATTGTACATACATGTATATGTTTGCCGCTTGGAAACGTACATATATTTTTGCCCTTGACTGTACATATACTTCTGTTTTGTTATAACAGGGAACCTTTTGCTCTTTTATCTTCCAATTTCGCGTGACTGTTTTTGTTGGCTTTTAGGGTTACGTCGCGCACACACGCCATCTTAACTTCACGAAAATAATAACATGTACAATTAAACAGGCACGTCTCTTGTTTGTTATAATATGTTTGTTATGTTATAACTGCTATGCGTTTCAATTTTATTCCAAAAGCTTTAATGGTCTTACTAAAGCTTTATGCGACAGCTCAGTGAAATTTGTTTGAACGTAAACTCGTAATTATTCAATTATTTAATTAAACTCCTAACAATCTTTAGGATAATCAGTCGTTTTATGGTATTATTTTATTTGAAAACATATTAAATTAGACTAATTAGACTAATTAGACTAGGAATGTCTGTGGCTCACAATCGATGGACGTTCTCTAGGCACTCGCTGCGAGCTTCATATTGGATTGGCTTATGTGCCGCCTGATAAAAGGTTGGCACAGCGCCTTGACAGGCTTGGCTCGTGGGTCTCTGATGTGGTCGGTTCGAGCGAGGGTGACGACTTTCTGATTGCCGGAGATTTCAACCTGAGTTGTTTGGACTGGCGTGCGGATGAACCAATTTTTCTAAAAAAGGGCAGTCTTGACGTACAGTGCTCGGCTTTCGATCTTGTTAACGCGTTCAATCTTCTGGGTTTTACTCAGCATAATAGGCTTGCTAACGTGGCTGGGAACACATTAGACCTAATTTTTTCCACTTTTGCCTTAAGTGTCACAGCTTGTCTTGATCCCTTGGTTAAGGAGGATCCTGCTCACACAACTTTAAATATTGATGCTACGGATATTTTCGCCGTACCCCTCGCGAGGCCGCCGCGGCTTAAATACCTCTTCCGGAAAGCAAATTACACAGAAATTAATAAAACACTTGGAGCCGTCGATTGGGATCGTACTCTGGACACGAAAACGCTGGACGACGCGGTGGACGCTTTTTATGGCGTCCTGTACGCAGTTATAGACAAATACGTTCCACAAATAACGGTTAATCATTCCACACGTTTTCCCTTGTGGTACAGTCGCGCTCTGATTGCCGTCATCAAGGAGAAGAAAAAGGTCCATACTTTATGGAAAAAATACAAGAACCCCATGGACTACGACACCTTTGCACTCCTCAGATCTCGTCAAAAGCTGTTACAGAAGCGTTGTCGGGCTGCTTTTTTGTCTAGATCTCAGGAACTTATAAAGAAGAATCCAAAATATTTGTGGTCCTACATTGCTGCTAAACGTAAATGTCGTGCCGGGTATCCGAGTACTATGTTTGCCGAAACGCTCAAGCTTCAGAGTGAAGGGGAGATATGCGACGCGTTTAACAACTATTTCCACAACATGTTCTCAAAACCCGCTAAAAGCTACCCATCCGTGAGGTTGAAAAACAATTATGCTGATGGCATGCACACCCTTTCATTCAGTACGGGCGGGGTACTTGCGTCGCTCAGGAAGTTGGACGTTGACAAAGGAGCAGGTTGTGACAGAGTTCCTCCCTTGTTCATATCTCACTGCGCTAAACTACTGGCCGTGCCCTTAACATCAATCTTTAACCGATCCCTGCTGGAAGGTGTTTTTCCTAAGGCTTGGAAGGATGCCTTGGTTGTGCCCATTCATAAGAAAGGTGACAAAACTCAAATTAAAAATTACAGACCAATATCGCTTTTGTCTACTTTCAGTAAGGTTCTGGAGCGTTCTGTTT
The DNA here is from genome assembly GCA_947623395.1 of Synanthedon tipuliformis. Classification (NCBI taxonomy): domain Eukaryota; kingdom Metazoa; phylum Arthropoda; class Insecta; order Lepidoptera; family Sesiidae; genus Synanthedon; species Synanthedon tipuliformis. The sequence continues at coordinate 3,339,608 of OX392424.1, read as the reverse complement.
ATGGCTACATTTATCAGATCATTATGCAAGGCGTGCCTCTGGAGCAACACGGATTCGTTAGGGGGAGATCCACCACAACCAATCTCGCTGAGTTCGTTGGTGATGTTCTTCGTGGCATGGCTGAGAGCGGACAAGTGGACGTGATTTATACCGACTTTGAAAAGGCATTTGATCGAGTGGACCATGTTATCTTGCTTCGTAAGCTGAACGAACTAGGCATCCACGGTGACTTGCTAAGATGGGTTGAGTCCTACCTGACTAATCGAAGGCAGGCGGTGGTGCTTGGTGGTCATAGGTCCGACTTCATAGGCGTGCCCTCGGGAGTGCCTCAGGGATCTTTGCTGGGACCCCTCCTGTATATAGCCTTTATTTACGACATAAAGAGCTGCTTCATGCACTCTAAGTTTCTCTTATATGCAGACGATAAAAAGATTTATCGCAACATTGATAATCTCGGAGACGCTCTTGGGTTGCAGGAGGACCTCGACAGACTTCAGGAGTACTACATTGCTAACAGAATTAATGTCAACGTATCAAAGTGTACGCATATCACCTTCACAAGGAAGCATAAGCCCCATGATCACACATATAAAATAGGCAACACATGCATTCCTAGAGATAGCGTGGTAAGGGATCTTGGCATAACACTGGATGCAAAACTCACTTTTAATTTTCACCTAGATAACATTATGAGCAGAGCTTTTAGAAATCTGGGCTTCGTGTTCCGAGTCAGTAAAGATCTGACTGACTTGTCTTGCGTGAGGTTATTATACAATGCCTATGTGCGTAGTGTCCTTGAATATGGTAGTCCGATTTGGAACCCGCAGTATGTCACGAAAAGTAATCAAATAGAGCGTATACAAAGAAGGTTCGTGAGATGGCTCAACCTCCGCTCGCACCACACTTCCCTAAGCTACGCCGACTCTTGCAAGCGTCACGACTTGATGACTTTGGAGGACAGACGCACAGTCTCTGATATGTCGCTCCTCCACGACATCTGTTCTGGGGCGCTCAACTGTCCGGCACTCCTATCTCAAATGTTGCGGCTTCGGGCCGGGACCAAGCGTGGTAGAAGGAGAAAACTGTTCCACGTTCCGCTATCACGAACAAATTACGACCTTGGCTCTGTATACCATAGATTGCCCTCAACTTATAACGATAAGTTCACGCACCTAGATATTTTCCACCTCCCCAAAACATCTTTCAAGCGCAGCGTCGCGAATACACTTAAAGATAATTAAATGGAACCACACACAAACACACACACACACACACACACACACGCACGCACGCACGCACGCATCCCTTCCCCGTTGTTTAGAATTATTAATTAGGTTAGGCTTAGGTAATATAACTGTAATTTTCTCTTTTTTTTTTTACGTCTTACACAGTAGAGCCCTGTAACTGGCAATGAAGCAGTAATATGATATCTATTGTATATTATTTTGTTTTGCTGTAGGGTTGTTGTTCAGAATAAAAATAAAAAATAAAAATAAAATAAAAATAAAATAATTGCCCGTAGAGACCTTTGTTTAACATAATTTTGGGTTCTTGTCGGATTTTCAAAAAAACGAACTACAGCGCGTACGAAGTCGCGAGCACAGCTAGTTTACAAAAAATTGAACATACAAATTGGCTTACTACATCAGTACTCGGTACACTAAATGTACTAGGTAGGTACCTATAGGATTTAAAATAAATGTTTATTTAATAAAAATGTAATAAATCTATGTAGGTATTGTATTTATTCATTTTACGGTGGTTAGTATATTTTAGCCAAGACGTAAATATCTATCAATAAAATACAAATATTAATTAAAATATTTTTGAACTAAAATACCAACCACATTAATTGTGATATAATAAGGTCAAAATTGTATATTTAACACAATTTACTCCATATAACAAGCAATTAAGAACAGACATTCAAATTCTGAATTCTGTGCTTGTCACGAAATAAATCCCCCCAACACCATTGTTGCTTTGTCAAGGGCTTTAAAGTGCTTCGCGTTGAATACATTAGTCATATTTGCTGTTATAATTTCTTCCTCTCTGTTAAACATTTATATTCAAAAAGAGTAATGGCAGGGTACACTGCATTTCGCAGTTATTCGGCCAGCCCGTCTGGCGGCAGTAACTACCACCTTACAGAATACCACCGTGAAATAATAATAGCATTAGCATTAAGTTACTGACAGACATGCTAAAAATAAGCATGCTTATTACTAAGCAACGTTGTGACACACAGTCATGCTACTTAGTAGCTTTTGCTCATTACTAGCATGCTTTCATGCTAGTAATGAGCATTGAGCATGTCTGTCAGTACCTTTACCTTAATAATTACTCGTATATGCTGTTGCGTTTCTTTGAGTGAGTAAGTGATGCCAGAGGGATAGGGAAAGGGATGGCCCATTGCCCCATCCCTTTCCCCTTATCTTTAATCCTTCTATGATCGGCAGCATACTTGCAGCAACAGTGGCGTTCCTTGTGCTATAGGCGACGGTAGCCACCTACCATCAAGTGGACTGTCAGCCTGTCTGTCGACCTTAACATAAAAAAAATTATATTCCGTTACTCTGACTGACGCCAACGAACCGCGAAAAGCATCGCAAATCAACGCCGTCTACAAAATTACTCACACGTTTTCTTCCAAACGCAACAACCACGTAGGTAGCTCATTTGTGTTCAGTTAGATTTTTTTTCTTTTTATTAACCCCAAAACGACGCAAACAACGGGTGTCATAACTTTGACCTGTGTGTATATTTTCTGTGCACCTGAAAAATTGTATGCAAAACGTCATAGTGATCGGCTGAGTAGTTAGAAATATAATAATACCTAAATAAAAAAAATCTTCAACTTTATTATATTATTACTGTATAATCGTAGATTAAATTACCGCGATTCGCAACGATGAAAAGATGCAATAATTGCTGTCAAATATAAATGTTTTCGGCAACCGCTTTCTGTTTTAGGAATTCTAATACCAAAGCGCAATTTATCGCGATTCGACGCTTTTCCTTTAACATAATCGAATCGCGAAAGATAAAACCCTTTACTTGCGACTTTTTTCCCTAATCGAGGAGATATTGTCTCGGAACTTTCAATAACTAGAGAATAAAAGAAATAATCGATAAGGAAACCATTTCGTGTGTTTTTCCTATATCATAAACTGAATCGTTGACAAATTCTGAATTCTGATCATGCAGAGCGTTTGGATTTTAAAATCAATCTTTAAATTGATTGTTATTCGTACCGACAAAATGAATAAAAGATAAAATCACTAAATTTTTATCGAGTAAAAAGGAAAATCGAATTTGATAATTTGATGAATTAGGGTGTTGACTCTCGTTAAAGCAGTGACATTCCGATATAAGCCAGATATTTCTTGTTTATGTTGCTTTATAATCTCCTAACGTCATTAAATTTTCATGATTCGTAACAGTGATTAAGTATATAATTAAAGGAATATAGAGCAATGATTAAACCAATCATGATTAACCAATTATTATTATTATATTATTATTAATCTAATCGAACAGCCGTAATCACAGACGCTGAAGTTTTGCTGAATTTATAACGCCAAATAAGGTGACGATAGTACTTAGACGACATACCCACTTGTTATACATACATAATTAAATATTAATTGTAATAACACGTCAAAGTATTTATGCATTTAACTTTCTTAACAACGTTACGCGCTAAATTCCAGAATTTTATCTTGCCGACAAAAACACCGACATGGGATCGCTTGGCGAGAAATGATTGCTCCCGAGAGATTAGTTTCTTAGGGTTATGTGTCAGGTCCATTTGCCTTTGTGTTTGACTGCAATTAATCTGTTACAAGGAGTTTTTAAGCGTTGTTTAGACCGTGCTTTCAAATTAAATAGTTATGGGAAATAATACCGAATCCATCACTCCATAAGTAACACACTACATATAAACAAAAATTACATAGATTTGTCTAAGTTAAAAATTGGTTCAAATCTCAAATTCTAATGGTAATAACCCTGTGTTCGTAATTAGAAATATCGTTAATATTTAAAGTAATCTCAAAACTAAATACAATCTCATCACAGTTCGTAAAATGTAGCGTCCCAAATAAACTCCTGTATAATAGAGAGAAAAGAAATACGATATTACTAAAGTCTTGTCAGACAAACGCCGGATGAATCCTTACACTGATCCCGTTTTGCAAACCTGTGCGCCTCCTGATAAAGAATTCCCTACTCTATTTCTTCAGCTATTTGAACTGTCGACTTTTGGGATTTGCCGGTAAATACAGGCCTAATTTATTTTACTCTCGGCAAGGTTGGCTCGCATTTTTATTTATTAAGGAAGTTCTTTCCGGCAGGAAGGATTGCTGAGGAGAAATAATTATGTTACATTCTTACATTAATAAAGGTATTAAAACAAATATTTTCTTATGGCTACATATGACCATAGTTCTGTTTAATCTATTTCAAGAGCTCTTACTCTTTTCCTATTTTCGTTGAATCTTGTGACAATAGTTGTGAAAATAATATAAGGATCCATGTCATTATGCAATAATATTGTAAAAATATTAGATTAGATAGAGACATGCATAAGTAAACATAAGGTTACTGCCAAAGGACATTGTGATTAGATTGTGATATAGAAATGTCGTCGAAGAGAAATGACAAGTTATTTCCATGTAAAGAAATTCTGACATCGGTCATTCAAGGACCGGTTTTTTGTCGAACGATCCTTTCATAAGATCGTAGAGCATCACTTATGCTATGAGACGGGTCGTTTGTGTCAGATTCCTTGGTGATGTGTCTTATGAAATTCAATCTATCCATTTTACCTTTATATAAGGTTTTTTGCAAGAATGTCAATTTTGAAATTTCATAACAAAACCATCGTTGGAACACAAAAAAAAATTAAATTATGTAAAGATACAAATATTGACTTCTTATTTACCTCTATTTTATCAATAAATATTTATTTTATTCATTTGGATTTAGTTTCAAATTAACTTTTTTCTATATTTCTATATTTCAGAATATATTGATATAGTCATATTAAGTCTTTATGACTTTAATATGACTATATCAACTTAACTGGATGATATCGTTATCTTTAGTTCTTTTGGTATCAAATCGACCCACTTTTCCCCCTTTTCTTTCTTTAAATAGCTAAATGAATCGTGTCGTTAATCAGAACAGTTTTATATAAATCTAAAATATTCAGACGCTCTGGTACAATTCACAGTGTAAATCATAGAAGTCGTTTCCGAAAATACCACGTGTAACCAACGCCTTTTAATTTACAATTCATATTCCTAATCACTTGTGTGAGCTGTTATTCTGATTTGCGATGCGACCATATTTGTTCAAAGCCAACACTCCCGTTTCAGTATTCCGCATTTTATTTGCACAGCTGTCGTTTTTCGCTTTCATTGTTCACTGTGTGTGAAATTGAGAAAATTCTGTAACGAGAGTTGAGATTTTCGGAAGTTCCTCGTCATGAAATCGGTTCCACACTGGTGCGTGTCATGTTTATGGTGGAAATAATCATTAAGCAGACATTTAATTCCCTATCGGGTTATTTAAAAAAGTGGGATTAATATTCCTTTTTATTTAAAGGTTGACCAGGTGGGCTAATAATCAACTGGATGCTACGTGGCTACCGTAGGCTATTAATTAACACAAGCAACCCCATAGGTGCTGCAAGTGCGCGGCCGATCTTAGTAGAAATAAAAATAAAGGATTTGGAAGGGATAGGGAAATTAGGAAGGGATAGGGAAATGGGCTCTGTCATCTCTCACTTACTTACCGAAACACAACAACAGACATGCTCTGCTATTATTTCACTGTGTTCTTAATGGTGGTTACTGTTACTGCCGCCAAACAGGTTGCAGAATTGCCACTGCAAATAAATGTCTAGGTTAGGACATTTTCAAATACAAGCACAACCTTGTGGCCCAAAGTGAAACGACTGGCATTACAGGTAGGGTTGTACTTAAATGTCACATAGGCAACCTAGTGCGTTCATTCATAGCAACTTGGGAAGTTCGCTGCCCTTGCTGTAAGTCGACCCTTGACCTGATAAGTGGAACCTTAAAACAATTTCGACTATCGGGCTCTTTCAATTTGTCTGTGATCGTTACACTGGCAGCAGTTTTGTCTTGATTTGCAAATGTTTTAATTTCTTCTACTTTGTTACAGTGTTCTCCAAAGGACAATGCGAAACTGGTCAATATCGTTTCCTCGGGAAGAAAGGTGGTTACGCTTGGGTACAAACCCAGGCCACTGTCATCACAGACAAGCAACAGAAACCGATCAGCGTAGTTTGCGTCAATTACGTAATCAGGTAGGTGTAGAATGAATAAGTGAAGAAAGACAAACTTATTTGATGATGTAATGTTGAAAAGTGTATTTCTTACAGATCTGTATTTTTATGTATTTTTTTTCTAAAGGTTGTGTTCATGATAAACAATATAATATTAAATTATTGTAAAATGTAAAGACACGGAGATATATAAGGTAAGTAACGAAATTCAGTTTTAATTTATTGACATAATTTTTTTTTTAATATTTTGGTCTACCGCTGAAATTCGAAAATGAAAAGCAACATTTTTTTATTTGTAAATTTCTAAATATACACGTAATACCGTCGTTTGATAAATACATTCATTTAACTCCAAATTATGTGACTGTGCTTATGGAAAATGTGTAACAATTTAGGGAATCGTTATAAGAAAGACGCTAATTTGTAATTTTCATTAAGTTAATTCTGGCAATTAAGGGCTCAACAGCGTTCCGATGGTAATTTCTTATAACTCAATTAGCATGTCTCTCTCTATTCAGTTAGTGTCCTCGTGTGCTCAGTTAAGATCCTGCTACGCTATTTAATATGCACATACAATTTACGTCATAGATATTAATTTGTATGAAGGTATCATTTGTCAAAAGGCACGAGTTGATTCTGACTTATATCTGGACAAATTAAATTTCGTCTCACGTAGTGGAGGCACACATTGCTAGCAAGGAACGTATTTTGAATTCGAAGTCATGTCCTTGCACAGATGAAAAAGAAAATGACACACGTACTCGTATCTAGTCTTTGATGAAACATCAATAAAATATGATAAGCTTTTCATTTTTGTTTTCTAAAAACATGCATCTGTAAAATTTGTTCATTAAGGAATTTCTGAACGACGTTTTCCTCGAGAATATCCTCAGACTGAAAGGAAATACAAAACTGTAGACTCTACCAAGGGTCGGGAGTCTCGGGAGCCGAATAATAAAAGGAACGAAATCCTTTGATCGAACTTTGTGGTTTCTTATATTGTAACACTTTGATCTCTGCGGGGGTTAACCGATATTAAGACGGTATAATAGTGCGATTTCACTATTAAAAAGAGACTGTAAAAAGAATCGGTTTTTGTCATTTCATTTGCAAACATTGTTAACATAACGATTATCCGTTCATTACGACCAATTTTTGACTTTTAAGGGTCAAAAATTTAACTACATAATGATCTCTTGAAGGTTGCTAAACCTGATTTTCAATGTGGATATAATGAAGATCGACGTGTTATCTTTATATGGTGGATTCACACAAGATAAAATTTGATCTCGTCTGTCTTTTGTCTTTTATCTTTGGTTTTGTAAGCAAAGTAAAGTAACCGTTGTTATTTATTTTGCCTTATTTTGATATGAATTATTAACATGATTATCTCATTATTTTGTTTGTAACATTTTCAATCGTAAATACATTCATTCCATTTTGTCGCTTCTGTCGTCCACAAAATCGCTTACAGAAATAGCGACAACGGTTTTCGCAGCCGATAGTAAAAAAATCATGAAATTATTTAAACATTGTAAACAAAGATAAATGTCACATGTCAAACATGTGAGTCTACAGACGTTATGATCTACATTTGTATTGAAATGTGCTGCTACATGTCATGGGCGGCGCTTTGGCCTCTAACTAAATAGCTGCCGTACATTGCTTGGCATCTCCCTCTACATTGAATGTTTGCAACGTACCTGTACAAAAGAGTTATATCTCGTGCTAGTAGGAGGCTTAATAGAAATCTATTTAAATTCATCTCCAGGAAGAAGTTTAATTACACGTCACTTTGTTTTAATCTCAAAACAATTGTCTATTCTAACCATCTCAACGTCATTTCATTTAACGATGTTACAAATAAGTTGAAGGCATTTCTCATTATGATCTTGTCCAAGTAAAATTTCTTGGATAAATGTAGATTCTTGATATCTGTCAGCGCTTGAGCCCTTGAATTTCTTTAAGTTAATTCATTTGACACCCCAGTAAATATATTTTTTTAACCTACATCACGTTGAGTTTTACAAGATGTTACCAGCAATTACAATAATGGCTTTATCATATTTCTACATATTTTTGATATTTATTTGGATATTTTCACTTATAATGAGCCGAAATCGATCATATATAAGATTTCCGCAAATTTCAAAAAAACAAGATTTTTAGAAATATAGAGAGATACAGAACTTCCTTGCGGCTGCGTAATACCATTCGAAATTCCATGCACGGAGTACTTACTGCTACTGCTTTGGCTACTGCCATCTTTGAAGAAACAGCGATACTTCCTCAAGGTCCTATTATATTCGTCATTTGATAAATATCTTATTTTATAAGGCACAGTTTCCTGTGACTTTTCTTTTAAACTATTTTAGGTGTAGGTAAATTTAACTACTACTTTAGAGAGCTTTTTGAACCAGACAATCACTTCCACCTATTTAGTATGGATAACGTGTTGTTAAGTGTCCGCTCGCATTTGCGTATTCGGGCCGCAAAACTTTCATTATAAAATGACCTCTACTTTACTGCAAAGTACCTACCATTAATTTTAGGGTTATATGGCTCTCTAAAATTTTGATCATGTAATAAACTAATAACATGGTTTGTAAATGGTGTTCTTTGGCGAGCTGCGTCAACTTTTATTATAGGGTCACGGTTTAATAAATGGGTAAATGAAAGTACATCTACTCATCACCAAACCACATTGATAAATGTGTTAAAATGTGTTAAAAGTATCATCTAACCTGAGATAATAAAAGTCAAAAATAATTTGAAGCAATACAAAGTTGATCTTCGTAACTTCGTTCGTCTTTCTTTAAAAGTAGGTTTGAAAATCAAGCAAAGTTTAAATTCAATTATAAATGAGAAACAAAAGCTGCCGAAGTAACTAATGTGTTAGGTGGTATTTATGATTACATTAAGAGTAGGTATGCGTTGTTGAATACGTGCGAGTGACGTTTTCATCGATTCTCAATTATGTAAACCAATTATATTACTTATACAATTTACAAATATTTACAATGATTTAACAAGATCTACGCGAAACTATGTAAATTAAAGCCAATTTTGCTTTTCTGCTAAGTAATCTTGGTATTCGATAAGTTTGCTTACTTGAGAATGAAGTGCGATCATCCGTGATTAAGGATTTTCCGATACCCACTCGACCGTTTGATGACTATCTGGCAAATAAGATTAAATCTGCGGTTAATTTAGATCTTCAATGAAAATGAAAAAAAATATGTAATTGCATTTCAATTAAGAAATTATGTAAAATTGATACCGCGTGACTGGAACGTCTCATACAAACACAATTTTTGTAACTTTTATGTATTAACTTGTATTTAGAAATAATAGAAATATTTAGAATAAAAAAAAAAAGAAGTTACAATCGTGCATTATTAATATGCATAAGTTAACAAATTTTATTAATGAAGAGAGTAATAGTTTTATATTGTTGATATTAGGTACTCTGTCGTAGAATCTTATTTAAATATAATTTTTAAAAATATCAAAATCATCACCTGCATACTATACGGATGTATTTAAAAAGTAACCACGTCCTCAATGCCGTCAACGAACGGCAGCGGTATTTCATTAGAATTTTACGATGCCATTTCATTGCGTTATAACTTTTGCTCTCGAATCGTTCAAATCGCAAGCTAGAAGTGCTTTTATGGAATGGATATTGTTCATTTTTAATGGATTTTCTTTGTTTTCAATAAATATTGCTGAATTGTTCATAAACCTTTACCAATTTTCTGTAAGAAGAGCAGTTTCTTTCGTACAAAAGGTCTCCTATGTATGCAACTTTATGTAGTTATTATTTCCTCTTTTGTTATGATGAGAGAATAGTATTTAATCAAAGTAATCCAATTAGTCTATACTTGTCATTTCGATAGACACAATCTCCTAATTTCCCCTTCCTGTGTTATATATAAATCTTTCCATATATAAATCTTTCCAATATTAACTCTATCACAAACTGCATCTACTCTTTAATTTTTTAAATGTTATGTTACTAAATTTAAAAATTCTTTGTATCCTCTTCAAAAAATTTCCAAAAAGATAGTTCAAACAAATTTCAATGTCTAGCGACCTTAGGAATAGATCAAAAATTAATTTTAGCAAAACTTACTTTTTTTAGGGAATTACTAAAATGCGTCAAAATAGTGTGATAATATTCATCTATCTGTAATAATTATAAATTTGTTGTATAAGTACAAACACACCATCTATGTAATGTATGCATAGTTTTATAATAGGTACAGTATTAAAGTTATGTTTAAAAATGTCTACCTTCACGTAAACTTCATCTGTCTATCGTTGAAATTTCTCGTCCTCGATGTTATAAGTGCAAGGAAGCCGCTCGTAAATTGTGCCGTAAAGACTATAAAAGTCTGGCACCCTCCACTCAGGTTTTAAACAGCTAAAATTTCTAGGTCAAGGTTAATCCCATCAACACTTTTATTTCTACCAAGTTAATTAGTTTTTCTTTAGTTAACACCCGAGTCGCATCTATTGAATATTATGTATGTACCTTAGTATTATTTTTTTCTTTTCTTTTCTTCAAGTAGGTATACTTGCGGTTAAAAACTCATGTTTTGCGCTTAGAAACGTACTTAGCGATTTATTTTTATTTACACAGACAACTAAAAACCCGCTCCCGACTTGAAATTATAAAAAATCCTTTTTTAGCGGATATTTAAGTTATAACACATACACAATTTGGAACATTGTTCCAAATTTCAGCTTTCTAGACTTACAATTACTTAGTAGTTTTTGCTGTGCGTTGATAGTTAGGGCAAACAGTTTTTAAAACTATAGATGTAGATGTAACTCAGCCATGCGTTAGCGAAGACATTTTTATCAAAAGTTCAATAGCTCAAAACTCGAAAATTCAATAAGAATTTAATAATTTAAAGTTGCTGTTTGCTTCTAACATTTTTCCATCACGTTCGCCCGCAGAGAGACAAAATCAATACGCTTCAGCGCCTATATTATTTACTAAGGATTTATTCACATTCAATGGAATCTGTCTGTTCGTCTTTATTAGTTAAAAAAAAAATCTTCGTCGATTTCCAAAGGCAGAAGAATCGATCATTTCATGCCTAATATACGACAATGACTGTTTCATATTATTGGATCAAATCCTGGTCAAATTAAAGGATATATGTTTTCCAGTATTATTACTGTTTCTCTATTAAAACGAAATATTTTATGATATCAAACGTAATTTTATAAGTACCTTAGAAACGATTACACCATAAAGAGAGAGTTAGATACTTATATTAAATTCCAAAACTATGTGAACTTTCTCCGTCAATGCGTACTCATAAATCTTGCCTTTATTGTTTCCTATTCCGCCCAAGCAATTTCGACCCTTATACATATTCCTGTAAGTTCAAGGTTGAAGTTATCATACGAATTAGTTTGGAACCTTGACAGTATCAAAACACGTTGGGATCGGAAGTTTGAAGTATCTAATTTCCAGCAGAATGGATATTGGCCAATATGTATACAAGTACTTAAAGTAATGAAAAACACATGACTGTTTACTTACTTTTCATGACTTAACTTTGATGAGGTTAATGACTGTTTCTTGTTGTGATACAATATTGCATAATATACCAAAAAAAAAAAATTTTCCATTTATATAAGCTTATCTTTACACATTATGGTCTATGTGTAATTCTGATTTTAGTCTGTGGATGAATCTGTATTAAAGGTTCATTAAAATCCTTTAACTTGCTTTTGTATCCATACATAACCCTAACAAACGTTCGCATTTATAATATTAATTTATAGTGTTTTAATAGGATACCTAGTCATAATTATGCAACTGCCATGAGTTACTCTAAATAAATTACACTAATATTAGTTAGTTATTAGTTAAATTGCTTGTTTTTTTTAATTGGTTTTATTGGTTAGGCACATTAATATTAAACTTATTTTAAATGAAGCATGATTTATTATAAGAAGGTAAATAGAATTTTATATTACTTGTAATGCTTTAATAAATACATTCCACGGTGAAAGATATTTATAGAGGCGAAGAAACGAGTAAAGTTTAAAAACTTTACTCTTTTTCTAAAGAAGAGTAAATTAAAAGAATTCAAAGGAAAATCGTTTCACTTAAAAAAAACTTTGTTTCGGATACAGTAAAGAGGCTTTAATAGCTTTTGTAATTTAAATTTATATTCTTTAGAAGGTGTTTATGGGCACCTCTTTTTATTATCTTTTAATTTAACTGCTATTGACTTCCGTTAAAGCATTCATCTTTATAATGCTTATTTAAAAATACTGTAAATTCGACGTAGGTCTTATGAAGTCCGAATTAGAATTCTATGAAGTAGACGAACGAAAGTTACCGAAATTTAATAAGCCCTGTGGATTTGTAAGATGAAATGGCCGTCTATTCAGTGGGCTAAGGATACATAGTACGGAGTGGACAGACGACCTGAAAAGCGCGGGTCGATGGTGGATCCAGGCTACCTCTGAGCTGTCTTATTGGATAATTATGGGAGAGGCGTATGTCTCGCAGTGGACGTCCTGATGATGATAATGATGACTAGTCTATCAAAAATAAAACATCAGTCTACCTGCTTAGCCTTTATTATGGAAAAAATATATCCATTGTTAATGTCGCCATTGGTATCGTTCAGGTGGTCATATAGATTATTGAATCTAATAAAGACTCGAAAATTTTGTTATGCCGAAAACAACTCGAAACTTATTATTGTCGATGTCGTAACATGTGCGCCTTATTTTCTTCTGCCGTTACGTTTCGCCAACTTAGCTTTTCCTTTCACGGGTGCTTGTATACACCCGTTTCGGGGACGACAAACAAGTTCCCTTACGAACTTTCGCACATGCGTAATAGGCTTCGTCGGCAATCTTCGTTTGTGTGCTCTGAGAATTTCCCACTTCACAGTGTCCCTGGTAAATATTTGATATTGTTACTTACTTTTACAATCATGTTCGTGATTTATACGTCTAATATTCCTACCCTGATTGGCGGACTGAAAAGTTTAGGTTTTTCCTTTTAAATGAAAAAAATAGTAAGCATCAAGTGAACCTATTTACTAGACGTTTTTAGTTTTTGTCGTATTAGGCTCTCTTTCACCATCTGTCAAGTAGGCTAACTAACAGTCATTTAAAGTCACCTGTCACCGGGAATAATTTAGCTGATATACCTTTTGATACCACGGGCTTATACCTATTCAAATCGATTCAAAAACAAAACAACTCCAAAAACAAGCTGGATCAAACAAGTACCTATTTAAATTCTAAAATAATGTACAGTAAACCTTAAACCGAATACATATTTATAGTAATCTACTTACTCCAAGTATGGTTTTATATAATTATTAAATTAATATTAAATTAACTAGTTGAACGGAAAGTTTATCTTATCATTTTTGTTGACCGAGAGGCGATAATGTTTCTGATACACTGAGCGCAGTGATTGTCACTGGATGTCATAAGGGTTATCTGGGGTGAAATTGTTGCCATGTCTCTCTTCCTGGCCATTATCTTTCTTAATAACTTGTTTTCAATTCGTTTTTATGGACCCAATGAAAAACATGAGCGTTAAATCAGTTTGTCTTATACAATACAACTTTATTTCCAAAGTTAACGGGAAGTAAAGGGGGTAGCTTTTTGGTTCAAACAATTTGGTAAGATGCGACTGAATGTAAACTCGACAAATAAAGTGCTTTATTACCCTAAGATTGAACATTCTTGGTATGTTGTAGAATGATAAAGTCTGTTTTCCTTTGAAAATTCAAAGTGACAATTTCTATTGCTATCTTTATTAGCGATGACAAATTTTAATTATGTCAATCAGTAATCAATACCTATTTCAAATCTAAGCCTTAGCGAATTTTGAAATGAATGGAATTTGTAATCGAAACTGATAAAGCACTTTTCTTGTCTGCTTTACAAAGCTGTATTAAAAAAATTAATATTAACTTATAGAATTTCACGGAGAATATAAGAATTATAGAGTTCCTATCAAAACAAAGCAGAAAGATTTCGTTTCAATGGTGCTTTTGAAAATTTCGTCATAGTAGGTAATTTGATTTCATAATAAATTGCTGGTAAAGATTCATATTTCATATATAAAACATTATGGTTCAAGGTGACAGTCATCAGTCACAAGTTGGCATCGTTGTTTGTTTACCATATTGAGGTATCAGATGCCTACATGTTAATGTCCACAAAACAATCTACGTCTAATAAAAATAGCTAAAAAAGTTAGTTCATAAAAAGGTTACCATGTGGTTTAAAAATTATTTTTATTTAGATTCAAACTTCATATTATCAGTAGGTGATCAAAGGGTTTATTCCCATCTCGGCACCCTCTACGTGCTGAGTAAAATTTAGCTTAGAAGTACAGTTTTCTAAATGTTTTAAAATAAATGTAGTACGTACAGTCAAGGGCAATAATATCTGTACGTTTCCAAAGCGGCAAAAATATCTGTACAGTTGAGAGGCCAGAAATATCTGTTCGATAATTCGGTCAGAAATATGTGAGCATTTAAAGGGTCAAAAAGATCTAGACGTTCACGTGGCCATAAATATATGTACAATGTCAATCAAATATGTGTAGGCTGTAGGCAAATAGGAGGGCATAAATATCCATACATGAAACTATCAAAGAGCGTGTCAAGACTGTCAAGTCTAGTTATCAAATATTTTGATGTTTTGCATATTCTCTACTTTTTTTAAGTATTTTATACGTAGTTTATGTATTTTTTATGAACAGAGCCAATAAATGCGCCTGTTTACTACCATAAAATTTACTTTCGGCACTTTCCTTCTTTCTCTTACAACTCGCTAAAACCTATTTTGTATGTATACTATACTGTTTATGATGTTGACGCACAAAACTAATTCAAAAAACCTAAATTGATATTTAATAAAAATTCATATCGATAAATCTAGACGTGATAGAAAAAATCGGCCAACGGGAATAGATTCAAAGCATTAAAATCTTCATATTTTTGACATATTTTTTGAAGGAGGATTTCGTTGCAGACCAGTGATTAATTATTAAATGCTCTAAGTTAGTAAAAACCTAAGTGTTCTTTTTAACGGCAAAGAGACATTTATACATACACTAGCTGTGCTCGCGACTTCGTCCGCGTGGAATAGTTATTTTGGGAATCATTTGGGTATCTCGAACGGTTTTCGCAGCGCACGCAATTCAAATTCAAATTCAAATTCATTTATTTTCAGGTATCTAGACCCATATTTTACATTTTTATACATAGTGATAATACATACATACTAAGATATAATACAAAATTAAAGAAAAGAAATAATAATAATAAGTACATACATAAATAGCTAAAAATTAACACCAACATGTCTATGGAATGTTGGTGTTAAAATAGCAATGGAAGCCCTCAAAGATGAATAATTTTCCCCGTTTTTTTGACTGTTTCTTCACTCCTATTAGTCGCAACGTGATGTTATATAGCCTAAAGCCTTCCACGATAAATGATCTATCCAACACAAAAAGAATTTTTCAATTCGAACCAGTAGTTCCTGAGATTAGTGCGTTCAAACAAACAAACTCTTCAGCTTTATAATATTAGTATAGATTAGCGTAATCGAAAGATTTTTGTACTAATATTGTATAATTACTTAAATTACGAATAAATATCTTCCGTTTCATCGCTACGTCTAGTATAAATATGTTACTGACATAAATTTAGCATTGAAAAAACGCTAATATAATATTCACAAGAAAAGCCATGTGAAAATCGTATATGATAGTTGTGAACGCTGTGAAGCAGAATCTAAAATAATAGAATGAAAGGTGAAAGAAATATTACGTTAATGACGCCACAATCAAAATGAAAGGGACAAACAGATCATATGACAGAATGGTACTCTTTTCGATGATTGTCATAATTCAAAATACGAAAACTTGTTTGTTTGTACAGATATTTATGCACTCCTATTTGCCTAGATATATTTGACTGACATTGTACATATATTTATGGCCACGTGAACGTCTAGATCTTTTTGACCCTTTAAATGCTCACATATTTCTGACCGAATTATCGAACAGATATTTCTGGCCTCTCAATTGTACAGATATGTTTGCCGCTTGGAAACGTACATATATTTTTGCCCTTGACTGTACATCCAGATCTTTGATTTATTTTAAACGATTTCGATTTTTTTTTTATTAATGCTAATTGAATCTTTTTTTAAAATTAATTTTAATAAATTAAGTATTGTGGTCAGACTTTATAAATATATAAATATATAGTAATAATAGTATAAATATTATAAATGCGAAAGTTTGTATGGATGTATGGATGTTTGTAACTTTTTCACGAAAAAACTACTGAACCGATCACCATGAAATTTTGTATACACGTTGTCTGGGACACCAGAAAGGACACACCTTTCATCCAGAACGCGGATGAAGTCGCGGGCACCAGCTAGTATATGTATAAATACATTTTTTAATACGTTTATCTTAAGAAAATAATATTTTATAAGGTTAAACATTTAAAGATAATAGTGCAATTAGGTATACAGTGCTTCCTATACCTAGTTCTCAATCTAACCCCGTGCCCATCTTTTGATAAGATTTATGATAGCGAATTTAATTAACAAACTTTTTTCCATCAAATTAGCGAATTTGACTGTAATCCTTATCTCTAGGAGGTTAAGAAAGTTAACGGAGTTGGGCAAACTGTATTTAATTTATAGCCTTTCGTTCATAATGGAATTACTGACTCTTTGCACCCCCTGTTTGTTTAGGTCGAATGCTAATAAGTTTTACTTCCATTTCATTTGTATACTCTTCCTTGGTAATCAAAACACCTCAAGCAACCTACAAACAGATGTTTTATTAGCCATCTGTAATAAAATTGTTTTTGAGACATATTCTGTGATTACATATTTTTAATGTAGGTACGAGGATTGATAAAAAATACACGATGATTTTTTTTTTATTATGAACAAAGTAACAAGCTCACATCAAATTTTATTTAATCCCCTTCAAAATACTCTCATTGGCTAGCGATGCACTTATACCAACGTTGTTTCCATGATTGAAAGCATTTCTGAAAGAGGCTCCTTTCGGAAGGGCCCTCAGCTGCTCTGTCGTGGCTCTTTCAATCTCGGGAACCAGAAGTTGCATAGTGCTAAATCCGGAGAATAAGGCGGATGTGGACAGAGAGCAATGGATGTTTTTTGCGGCCAAAAACTCACGAATGAGAAGCGAGGTGTTATCGTGATGAAGCAAAAATCCATTGGCCCTTTTTTCTGGTCTTTTCTCCGTACATCGTCTTGTTCATCCTTGTTGTAACTTATTTATTAATCAAGGCAAAATATATAATACAGAAAATGTTATTAACTGTGTTTTTTCATCCAAATGCGCTAAACGGTTTTTGGGTGCTTGTTATGATACTAGTTGAGATATCAAAATTATCCAAGTATTTTATATATTATCTATAGGTATTATGAATAATGATTATATCACTGCAATATATTTCATTTTACCTACTTTAAGTGAAGGGAAACACTGAAGCAAGTCATGAACGTATCTATCTGTACACCACATTTGTTATATTGGCGCAAGTAATACGTGTAATAAATATAATTATAGTGATCTAATAATTTAATAATACTTCACAGGTACAATCAACATACATAAGTGTTTATAATCCAATAAAATTTAATCGTACCTACAAGTATTATGTGTCTAACGAGTCTTTCAAGTTCTTATCGTCACGTTTAACTTTCCGCTTTCCTCTGCAAGGCTGATATTTATTGGAATCATTGAAAATTATGGGATTATTAAGTGGTGCAACAATTAAAAAATAATAAAAAAGATTAAAATAATATCCCAATATTATAAAATTAAGATAATAACCCAAGATATCACATTTGTCTCGAATATGTGTTAAAACTAAGATTGCAAACAATCCATAAAGTCTGACAAAAAAAATATAATTAATTGAATTTTCGGGATCTGTTCCATTATTATGAGTTTATTTTGAGAGGTTTGGAAACTGTCTCATGTTTCTATGTATTTCTATGTAATTATTTATTTATATTGCATTTCTCACATAGGTACTGATTTGTCGGATCAGATTAACTGAAAAAATTAAAACAAAGTTCAAATTTATATACTTCGGTGTAACAAATCCGTAGTTTACTGTACCATTTCTCTCTTTATTCCTAGATGTTGAAAAGTTGAAAGTAGAGTTTACACAGCTAAATCCGTTCTCAACGGATTACAGGGTCTCGAAGCCGGAGACTGGTTGTAAGTGTAGGAGGTCAGGCTCAGAGCAATACCAGATCTCACGAACTCCACACTTGTGGCTGTCTTGTGTTACAATTTATTTTATATCATATGTGGGTCAATGCAAGATCACGTTAAGTATCCATTATAGGTGCCACGCCACGTTTCTGCTATAATTAGAATTAAATTGTGTCTTGGTCGATACTAATGATTCAAAGAAAGAGCCGGCCACTTTACCTAACGAAGAAATGGCAGTCTTTAGAACGACGCGAAATGCCTGCGATGCTTTTAAGGAAATGGGTCTGATAAAGTCGGACGAATTGTTGTGTTGTGAACTTTAAATCTAATAAAACTAATATTCTTAGTTTAATAAATAATATATCTGTTTAGAGAATATGTGGAACAATAGAATAAGATTGTTTCAAAGCTTAAACGAATTCAAATTTATTCATTGAAGTAATGGATACTGATTGTGTTCAAGCGGACAGTGAACCGCATAAGATCTCTACTTCGGTATCGGTACTTGCAGATGCATCTTTTATTGTAAATCAGGTCACTCTTTTGTTTCTTCTTTTGAAACGATAAGGGTGGATCCCTTATCGTTTAATCTACAAGGTTGTCAGCACACTTGCAGTACCAATGACGTTTCTTGTGTCAATAGGCAACGCTATCTAGCTGACTATTATTATCAGCTTGACTGCCGGCATTTACACAAGAAAAGTCCCAGCGGTATCAAAGAATAAATGAAAAAAAAAAAAAAGTGCCATGGCTTCTCGATGGCACAGTAGACATGAATATGTCTCATATCATAAATGAAAAGAAAGATTTAAATGGTCCCTATCCCTATCCCTATCCCTATCCCTATCCCTATCCTTATCCTTATCCTTATTCTTTCCCCTTATCCTTAATCCTTCTATGGTCAACAGGGATAATATATATATAAACAAACGAACAAACTATCCCTATCCCTATCCCCATCCCCATCCCTATCCCCATCCCTATCCCTATCCCCATCCCTATCCTTATCCTTATCCTTATTCTTTCCCCTTATCCTTAATCCTTCTATGGTCAACAGGGATAAAATATATATATAAACAAACGAACAAATTATAATTAATTCATTTACGTCATGGTAACGATTTTCGTGACACACATTCTTTCGAATTAATTCATTTACGTCATGGTAACGATTTTCGTGACACACATTCTTTCGAATAGACCCCAGAGAAAAGACATATTCATGTCAACATTTTTTAAATTGTCAAACTTTTATTATTTAAATGCGCTTACTTGGCTTGTGCTGGCTAACCATTGGACACTTTACCTTCGTCGTTTAATGGTTGCTTTTAACAATTAAACCTTTGCGAAGCCGGGGCCAGTCGCTAGGTAGCTATTAATTTGTTTGAAAATTTTGAGTGTTACTGGAATGAAAATCGTCCTGTGGGCGTAGTGGAGACAGGCGAATATTATGGAAGTTATTTAACAAACTCCACAAATTCACGTGCACTGTTTTCTCGTGAATGCTGAACGAAGCTCGGTCATTGGTCGGGTTATGCAACAGCGGCGGGCGAATGCACTGCCACCCCCCTCCCCGGGTTATTCAACCCTCCTTCCTCCTCTTTCCTAGCAACTACAGGATGCAGTTTTCGGTTCAGCTTTAATAGACCGCGTGGGCGTACCGCGTCTGTGACGTTGACCTCTTGCCTTCATAGATAATTTATCTTCCTTCAGCAAAGTTTATCTCAACTTTATATTTTTGGTAATACGTAATACGTACCCACAATGTAGAGGTGTCTATAGGCGACATGTACATACATATACAATACTTACTGGCAATTTTGTCAGGAGCTCTACATTGGTGTACAACTTCAATTATATTTATCGTCACTTTTAATTGGCCTCCTTATAGAGGCACTCGGTGTCTGATTATTAGATGAGAAGATTGCGGCGCGAATGGACCGGGAAGAGGGTCAATGGCTGTGACGTCAATGTACGGGATTGTTAGGGACCTCTCAATTGTGGCTATTGTAGATGAAGCTCGTGACTCCCAGCGGCCTTGGTCACTTGTTTAGTAAATTTGGCTCTTTTTATTAAGACACGAAACGCTACATCGTCACAATTTTCCTTTGATTCATCTTCCTTAATGCTACCTAAAGTAATAAAATTATGTCTCATAATACAAAACTTTGTGCTTACACACTTCTCTAAAATAGAGTCCCTATAAGAAAGTTAAATTTACACAAGACCAAGGTGTAATTCGTTTAACAAATACATGTCTGAATGCTGTATAATTTATTTGTTTATTCATTTGGAAGAAGTTACTTTACATCAATCTATAATGTACAATAAGATAAAGACATGAATAAAGGAAGATTTAACTGCTAAAGTGCTGACCTATTTTAACATGATTGAAATTTCTGAAAATA
The DNA here is from genome assembly GCA_947623395.1 of Synanthedon tipuliformis. Classification (NCBI taxonomy): domain Eukaryota; kingdom Metazoa; phylum Arthropoda; class Insecta; order Lepidoptera; family Sesiidae; genus Synanthedon; species Synanthedon tipuliformis. Next base: position 3,318,592 of record OX392424.1, on the reverse strand, counting down.
ATTTTGTTACTAGGTTTATTGGTTGTATTAAACATCCTATGTGTACACAGAACTCGAATATAAAGTCTATTTTATCACTGATAACACTATTGTAATTGCGCAAAATTATTGCACAAATCGTCATCTTATTGTGTGCGTCTTGGTAACCGATAATTTCGTCAGCAGTTTTATGTTCCTGTTGTCAGTGCTTCCGCAGACTCGTGTGATACTCATCGGTGTTTGAGGTCGATGACACGTCATATTGTTCGTGTCTTTGCTCGGTACTTTTACTCGTACCTATGCAACAACTAGATCAGGTTTAGAAGAATTCAGCTCACACTACTTTCTATTGCTACACACATACAGGTCCAATTTCGTGCTCGCAATTTTATACGCTTATCTTGAAAACAACATTTTTGGGTTTGACAATGTTAATGACTTCGAGTGGCATAGAGGACTGTAATTCCTTTGATTGTAATGAAATTCGTTAATGCGCATGCTCCAAAGTTTAAATTTAAAGCATAGAATCACATTCGTTTCTCAACAGCCCGGTGCGGCTCACGGAAACTCAAGAATTCACTTTGGTCTTTCGAACACTCGTTCCTCGACACGTGATTTCGTTTTCTCTATATTGTCGTCACAATTCAATGGAGCGTTCACAAATCCGGTATAAAAACGTGAGTTTTATATTCAAATTGATAAGATCTTGCTACGTTTTATTAAAAAGAACCAGACAATTTCTTTTTTTTTATTATTTTTCCTTGTCTTCAGTATAATTTATATTGTTTCCGTTTCCTTATTTCTCTTTTAGATTGACTGTATGTATGTCATTACCCAAATATGTTTAATATAGAATTTAATGAGCCCGTTGATCGAGCTCCCTAACCGTCCCTACCTCGTCTGGATGTTTTAGTAGTAACAAGGCGTTTCACAGTCACAAATTGGCCTATTGAGCCATTTTGGCGACAATAACCAACTCCATATCCATACAGAAGACTAGTAAAATAACAATAGGTATGTGTGCTGTTGTGTTTTGGTGAGTGAATAAAGGACGCCGGAGCTCATTACCTTATACCTTCCTAATCCCTTAAATTTTACTAAAGTCGACAGTGCATTTGCTACACCTGTGAGGTTGCTAGTGACGGTATAAAAAACCATAAATCAACCGACAGGTTGCTTTATCAATATCGTCAACAATATCTTTCTTTTTTCGATTGGTTGAATTCAAGTTTTTATAGATACTGATCGAGTTTTATTTCGATAGTCAAATCTTTCCTTATCTTATTCACGGATGACCATGCATGTGGTTCTATTTTTATGTATGCTTCTAAAATGTAAGAAAAAATCTTCAATGTTTACTGCCCTTTATAAGAAGAGAAGTCTGTTAAATGGTTTACTTTACATACACATTATAATCAACTTGTGAATGATACAAATCACATGATGAAATTATATTACATCAAATGTGTTGTTGTTGCATAGTTGCTAGACCACTAGTTAGAGCAAGTCATACAAATAAAGAGGTGTCGCCGCCGCGTACGATTTGGAAAAATATTCGCATGACGCATACCGGTTCTCTGTGCTGTGCAACGTTGACTCGATCACGTACTCAAAACATGAACGGGATAGGAGGTATAGGTCGGTGGTTCAACGACCACAATGTGTCTCTCTTTCACTCCAAAATTGCATAACTGTTGCATGTCCGTTAACTGCTCCGGACAAGATGTTAATTTGGTAGCGATTCTTATTCAATATTTGATGTCTGTTGTATTTGGCGTACTAACAAACGTGTAAAAAGAGGCAAATATGATTTTTCACTTGAAACCGAAAAATATTTCAAAATAATGAATATAAATGCCCAGTTATAACTTTTGTGTGAATCGAAAACTGACAAATGTGCGGAGTATCACATATTTTATATATTTGTAGATTATGCAAATGCGGCATTGTCAAATTGAAATAATATCGTAAATAAAAATAATGCTAAAGGTAGATTCAGGCATTTTTTGCAACAGTTAAATAAATAATTTATGTAACGAATTCGCTTTAAACTTTATCCCGCTGAGTTGGAAATCAAGTGGTGATCTTATTTTCTCACTAAACACAAACTTCGGTGGTCGTTTCAAAAAGTTGGGGCTAAATCAATATTGAACAACTGTCGGCAACGTTCCCCGTGTCAGTGTCACGTACTATCCAACGACAATCCAAGAGAATCGTAGGTATTCGTCCATTTCTTTTCTGAATATCACATTAGTGAGTTCGTATCGTATACACCCAAAGAATCTATTTTTGGTACATTCAGTATTTCTATAAATAAGTTATCGTTGTCATTTTAAAGATGTTAATTTAAACCGGTTTTCAGTTGTCACTTACATAATGTATTATCACCTAGCAATGTAAGATATTATAACCAATTTGTAAACTGAAAATAATAATAAAGATCGGGCTTGATTACCATAATTATTTTTTAGTGCAACTAGATTAATAAATGACTTTTTTTCAGGTATTGTTATAAAACTTCCCGAAATAGTGTCACTTCGTGATTTGTGGAAAATTCTAAAATATTAGTCCACCTACAGTTAAATATTAGTTAAATGCTTTTTCAAAAAATCTCCGACTCAGTCTGTGACTTAGTCCGCGTTTCTCGGGAAAAAAGTACTTTTTTTTCTGGATGAAAATTGCCTTGTGTTTATCTAGCCCTTACAATGTGAATGCAAAATTTCATGATACGGTTGAATAGTTAAGGCGTGAAAGCGTAACAAACAAACTCACTTTCGCATTTATAATAAACTAGCTGGTGCCCGCGACTTCGTCCGCGTTCTGGATGAAAGGTACCCCCTATGTCCTTTTTGGAGTCCCAGACAACGTGTATGCAAAATTTACAACGCCATCTAGGGAATTCTGTTTGAAGCAATGTAGTACTCTAATTCATCTAAAAGTTAACAGATGGCACTACATGTTATAAAATTACGTGTTAATAAAATTAAAGCTGCTGCCCGCGACTTCGCCCGCGTAACTTAGTAAATTATGTACTTAAACCTTCCTCGAGAACCACTCTACCCATTAGTGAAAACCGCATTAAAATCCGTTGCGTAGTTTTAAAGATCTAAGCATACAAAGGGACATAGGGACAGAAAAAGCGACTTTGTTTTATAATATGTAGTGAAGTAAGTAAATAAGATAACAACAGGCCTTGACTGAAATGGAATTAGATCGTAAAATTTTGCCAAACCGATTGTACGACTGCTTTTATATTGACTTTTTTTTATAATAATTCGAAATGTGTCTAGAATCTAGACAATTCGAGTGCCATTAACGCTCGGTATTAAATTACTCAGCTAAATAGTGGAACAACTCTGCTTCATCGGCCATACGTATCATGTGTCCTGCATCGCGTTGGCAAACGGTGATGTATTAATTACTTGTTATGAGTTTACTGTAAATAACAAGTATTACATGTAAATAATATGTAGTGTTCTTTACATAATATTAATAAATAATGAATTCTCATTGTTTATTCTATCACAGTTATTCTTTAGTCCTCTTTCGTTATTTTTGTATTTATCTACTTCGTTCTTAGGCAATTACTTATAATTGGCTTTTTTGTCTGTGTTTTATCATCATTTATAATATTGAGACTGTTAATTGACCTCACACTATTCGTATTTTAATTTCTCAGTAAAATTTATTATCGGTCTCTAGTTTTTTGTACAGGTATGTAAGCGAAGCTTGATTATTATTGATCGATACTGTTATTCGGCTATATCCTATTTCTAGAAACACGAAACGCCAGCTGTTCAATAATTGAGACTCTTCACCTTTGTGACATATACCTATATTTTTGACAATTTCAACATACATATACTTACTTACATACCTAGGCTTTTTTTTTCCTTCAAACGATTGACGCATCTTTATGAACCAACATTGTTTTGTATTCGTCATCAAGGAAAAATTTCGCAATATGTTTTTTTAAAGTCGCCGTCGTATCAATTGAATTGAATTATTTTAGTTACAAAATGCATTGGTTATGCTAAAAATTTCTGTTATAATTGTCAACATTGTCAACATGTGTTTTTCTGTCAGCTGTTGTTATTATTACTTCGTATAAAACTGGATGGACAGTTTCTTTAGACAAACAAGGTTCGTTGGCCTTTTCAGCGGGGACCGTCACCAAAATAACTTCTATCCCGATCCTGATATAATTTTAGGTAGTCTATTCGACAATTCATCTCGTTTATTTTTCAAAGTTATTATTAACAACGAGTGAACACGATTATGCTTGGTTCGTTGAATGGATACTGTGCGTTTTCGAAAAGCTGCTTGTGGATCATTTTAATACTAGCAAGTGGTGAAAAAAGCCATATTATTAACAACTCGGTAACAAAAATGTCTACTTTTCATGAATTCATTAAAATTGTAGGAATTTACACAATTGAAATAAATTTGTATGAAGTTCTCTAAATTATTTAAAAAAAATTGAAAAACAAATTGCGTATTGCAATTATTGGGCACTGTAATGGCAAATGCAATTAAACCAAATTACCAAATGACAACCAAACGCTTCGTTACTTTGACAACAATAACACATAGTAAAATATTAGCACAAATGCTGGTGTTCCGGTGCGTGAATGTAAGTGCGTCAATGTAAATGCCTAACTCTCTTTATTCATCTTATCCATTGCATGGTTAATGGCAGCTGCGACCTCTTCATGCTTTAGTTCCATTTAATTTTCCTATCTTTTCATGTAGGAACAGTAAACATGTAAAAAAAGTGTAAAACCAAACGGACCAAAAGACAGACGCCGACAGCGCGACTGTTTAATAATATTAAAGAAATTAAACAAAATTGTTATCATTCTAAAAACAAGTGACAATCACACTGTAATAAATTCTTATATTGGCCGATGCTGTTGTATCATGATAGACCCCGGTGAATTTGGGGATTATTGAGATATCGCATCGCGTGTTCGTAGAATGTTGACGGGGCCGGCTTCAGAATTATCACTCGAGATAGTAGGAAGCGGCGTAGTGGTAACGCGGCTGTGCGGAATATGGGCTTAGGTGGGTCTAGAGAGTGACGGACGATTGCGCCGCGACATCGCACAGCGTCGTATCGCCATTCGCGCCACGGACTCCGACGCGAGAGTACTTAGTTCGTACGGCATACATAGGCTATAGACGTCGCTCATCGCACGACACGCAGAAAGACGAAACCGCGATCAGCTGTTACCGCTGTACAACCGACCAACAATAATACGCCGCACCACTGTTGAGCCGAAGAAAGTCTGCTTAAAAAATCCAGACTCAACGTTTATCTTGCAATCATCATGGTAAGCAATGCGGGAAGAGTGTGGTGATCAGTGAAATTGTGTTCTGTGTTGTTAAACAAGTGACAAAAAGTTCGTCTATCATTTTGTATCAATTGGGCACTCGCTACAATTTTAAAGTGACGGATTCAAATAATAAATAAACAGCGATATCGATAATGGCAACAAACAAATACCTACTGTCCGTATATAGTTCAAATGCTGCTTACATAACGAGTTTTTATTTATTTGTATTAGGTATATTATAATATCAAGTTCACTGAAGCGCGAGTCAATTGTGTTTATTCATTAGACCCAAAAAAATACGCAATTTTATTGCATTTTGTTGTAATCTAAATTTCTTCAATTCAGCCATTATCGTGTTTGTTGAAAGACCATAAACAAAACGCTCATTGTGATCATGTAATTGTTGTTGGAAGCCAGTGATGCCACCATTGCACGCGTAAACTAGAGGAGTTGCGCTTGCGTCTGATGCCTTGATGCGTCTTGTTTGCTAGACCCGCTAAAATTAGCATAAGTACCTCGCCCTCCCCGCGCGTCTGTCTGTTACATAACCGCGCCACCGCATCAACCGGCGCGGCGGCCTTGACTCCCGCGCCGTATTCAACTCTTCGCTTTATGGTATCAATACTGGACCAATAATATTATTGATTCTAGTCTATTAAGATCAATCAAAGATTGTACTTGGTTCGCCACTCGTGAAGTTCTAAACATTGACAGTTTCTCAATACATTTCACTTAATGAAAAATCTCCACAAATTGTATAACAAATTGCTTGTTGTCTGATTAAGAAATTCGTTTAGGGAAAAAATTAACAACATTATTATGACTGATACAAAACAAAAACACACAACTCTCAAGAACGGGAAAATTTTAATGTAAATAATATCAAATTATAAAAAAAAATTTAATAATGTCATTGTTGTTGTCGCTGAATTGCATTTTTTGTCCTGACACCGTTCTCGGAATTTATTAGGTATGTGTTATTTAATACAACACAAAATGTATTGTTGTTAACTTGATAACTCAGGAATTTTTACTTAAATTCCACATGCCAAAGAATTTATTTAATTAATGCATTCTACAACAAGCTCAAGCTTAATATAGTAAATTTTAGTGTAGGCTAAATTTATTAGCGGATTTGTTTTTGATTAGCTCAACTTCTTTTTTTAATGCATATCTTTATCGCAAATCTACATCGACCTTCAACTTGGATTCATTTTTCAAATATTTATCAGCGATAACGTGTCTGACATTGTTTCATATATAAATGATAGGTGTTACTTGGTAGTTGTGGAGCCAACAAAGTGACTTCTTTCAGTTTTATTATTTTATAATGAAAAACGTGAAGTACTATGAATGCATTCATGATAGCACAACAATTTTATCTTTAGTCAACAGTGCGCGTGACTATAATTCAATATCGGACGAGATATGTAACCCTTGGCTTCGTTCGACATACTAAACTTTAGTTACATTTTGTGACAGGGTGACAAATTGATGTGTGTGTGACGTCATATAGTAGTCGTTCGCGACCGTGGCAGATGTAATTGTTGAATTGAGCTGAACGGTATCACGGTCAAGGCCACCGCGCAGCGGAACAGCTGCCCCACTGATCGCGCACTCTCGCTTCTTTGTGAAATGTGCCAGTCCTAAAATATTCAGCAAACATTCCACGTGATTGATTGCGGCAAATTATGTAAGCTCAGGACGCCCCACATTTTGCATTTTAACTTTTCTGTTGCTGTGAACAAACAGTACAATACAGTTTGAAGCCCTAAATGAAGAACTCCGTAAATTGTTGCATAATACAGACGAACAAAAGTGGCATTTCAACGTGGGCCGGTCGAAATTGGATGGTATAAGGTCGGAATGTCTAAAACCGGCAATCGATACGTCGGCCATCCCGTGTTTGTGTTGCGCGCGCATCCACTTTCACTGCCTCTCCTGGTGAATGGCCGGTCTGTTGGTTACAAAGGGGGGCTCAATCGGAGGGGGTGAGATTGTTGCCAAGGTCGTTAGCAAGGCCGAAGTTACTACCAGCAACACATCTTCTTCCCGCAACTCGCTTGTACGTAGTGTTATCCTTTTCGGACATTTCTCTTTCGAAAATCGCGCGTAACTGCACCGACCAAATAAAACACACCCACTTACGATTTATGTCTAGTCTAGGATGAATCGGCGATTTTCAGCGTGGTGGGATATTACGTCATACCAATCGAAGCAGGTTGCAGATTGTCACTAATACCGACCTAAGTTCATATTGTACCAAACAGACGGTGAATCCTGTTGAATCAAATATATTTTTTTCTTTTTTTTCGTATGTAATAAACATTTTCAATGAACGAAGTAGGTACATTAGCTTTCAGAATTTGATAAGATTACGCTAGGAATTACAAACGTAATTTTCCATTAATACGGTCTATCCGATATCTCTCAGGTCAATGAAAACTTACTCTTAGATTGATCGTCAACAACAACTTTGTTATCATTTATGATCAGTGATTTTCAGAGCATTGACGCAAATTGTTCCCACGGGGCCAGGTCTCTCGGGTCATCTAACAATCTTTCGCTAATTAATCACTTATTCTTAGCTTCGTTAATAGTTATCTTTACATCGTCAGATCGCTTTGGGTCAGTTTGTTATGTGGAGTGTAACAATATTGACGTACAATAAGGACGTGATAATTTATGTAGCTACTGTTCAATAATAACATTTTGCTTTTAGCTAATATTCCTGGTGTTCGAGCTTCTCTAATTTGCATACTCATTATAATGTTAGTGTTGTTTTCTTCATTTAATTAACTTAATTCTTACGCCGACATTCACTTAGTATTTCGACGCTTTTCACAAACTTAATTAATTATTTGAATCTAAACTCACTAGACTGTCTGAGTCTAGATGTAACATCCACTTGCAAATAGTTTATCGTCTCCGAATACATGTCTAGCAATTGCTCGTCAGTGCGCCGGTTGGCCTTGAAGTATTGTTGACTGATTACATATATTACAATACATGTCACACTGTGCATTGAAACTAGCATAGCCATTTAAACATATATTTTCTACTCACACTTCCATTTGTGAATATGTGAAAAAATAATTAACAGAGTTACGTTTTGATTTATTTTTCTAATGACCGTACAGTTTAAATTATCGTTTGCATTATTTGTTATCACTACTCCATCGGCGGTAGACCTGTTATAAATTCTCGGACTATAGGTTAATTTTTATCACCATATAAATATTTTGTCCACAGTGGTGTCGAGTGCAAAGATGAGGTGTTTGCTGCACATCAGGTGCGGCACACGGAGGTGAAACCAGTAGTAGCCCCGCCCGTGGCACCGTCTCCGCTTGCCCCTGCGCCATCGCGGAAATCTGCACCAACAATTGGTCTACCAATACCAAACGGAACCATAGTTGGCCCTGTTATTCCTAAAGACGAACAGCCCATACCTGTTACAGAGCTTATATTTACGCAGATTGGAGACAAAGAAATGAACAAAGGATTTTACATGTATTCGAAGGACGAGGGTCTTACAAGTAAGAAGAAATTTTTCTTTTGAAAAATTAGAATGCTACAAATACAAAATATATATATTTGTCTAAAACTTATTTTTCTTACAGTGCTCAAAGAAGAGGCCGACGAGCTCGTTAATTTGGCTCCCAACGCTGGTGACGCATGTATCTCTCTCGACAATAGCAGCTTCAATATGTTTGACGACTTTATCTTTAGTGACAGTTATAATGACAATTACTGCAGTTTATTGGGAGACGATCTAGCAAACGGATCGCCCGTGGATTCCTTAACTGATTCATTATTGTTGTCTTCTCCTGAACCTCAGGTATAAACTTGGTTTAATGCACTTAAAAATTGTATATTTTTTTAATCAATATATTTTAAATAAATGTATTCGTTGGTTTCAGGAAAGCGATTCATCGTGTGAATTAATAACAGAATTGTCGTTTGATGGAGTCAAGTCAGAAAATGAGGCAGACGATGGAAATTATATTCCGGCGAGTGATGATCTACCGGTTTTAGAGTCCGCTGTAATGTGGGGTGCATTGCCGGACAGTGTCAGCCTTGCACGGCCACAACCCACAGAAACACAAAGTACATCGTCAGCTCCAGCACTACAACGCTTACTAGTAGCACCACCCACTGGTCCGCCACCGCAGGATCTTATAACGAACATTTATTCGGACCCAGGTAATTTACAACAAATGTAATGACTTGTATGAATTCTTCTTTGGTTTTGTGTGTCGATTTTAAAGATTTTCATTTGTTTCAGCTCTTATTTCAAATAGAATAGTTTCCTGGGACACGGGGGTCAAAAGACTAATGAAACAAGATGAGGAGCCGCACGCCAAACGTGCGAAGCGCAGCCCTTCGCCGGCTAAGACGACGCCAACAAGTTCGGCTTCATCGAGCGTCCTCATGAATCTTCTGGTGAGCGGCTGCGATGTAGATGCTGGCTATATCTGTATGGTACAGTGTCGGCCGCGTCAAAAAGCCAAAGCATGAGGCAACCCGCCTCCTTTATAGCGGAAACTGTGATAATGCGCGTCCAGTGTTCAGTCGATAGTTGCCTCTAGCGATTCGCCTGGTCCTTAATCTCAACCCTGATCGGATTAAATACGAATTATTAAATGTTAATACATAATTATTTTTTAAAAGAAACATTATAGTGCCATCGAAACTTGTGATATTACACATAAATTAAAGTTCAACCTCATTACTAATCGAGTCCTAAAAGACAATAAACGTTTGGCACGCAAAGCGTCCTCGGCCAGATTAAAGTCTGCGGCGGCAGTTCGGGCGTCAGAAGGGCCAGGCAAATGGGATTGTCTAAGTATTACAGAGTTGGTTTAGTGTATGTAGAGTTTAATCTTCCACAGACTTGTAACGTTGTGCTTCGCCAGAAAGGCGTTAAACAGACTCAGTTTTAGGTGATATGTATATAATGGTGTTTCGAAGCAATTGATCGTTAGTCGTTCTAGTGTTTAAGTTTTAACGTGCGCATATCTTGGTGGTTATGTGATGAACTGTAGAATTGTTCCTAGATTTATTTAGTTACCGGCACCGCCCACGCGTAGGGTTGGCGATATTCGTGTCTCCTAGTGTTGTATGTATGTACATTTTGATTGCATGTGAGCTCCGCCGATCCATAGCTCCTTGCAAAACGTTTGCATCCTGTTCGCGACCCATCTATACCGAAGAGGTATATATGTGTATCGCTTAATAGGATTACGCGTAGCTCGCCGCGCACTCAGTCTTATGTTCGTATTTGTAGCTCGAACCGAGTCAATGTTAATAAAAGCTTTATTATGAACCTAATTCTCAGAGGTTCTCGCTATTTATTCGTTACTGTAATTTATGGTTAGTTGATAATTTAATGTTAGTATTTTTACAAAATAATCGATTATATCGATACCCAGTACCCACGTCTGGACCTCTAATAAGAAGTGTATTTTTTACTATATTTTAAATTAAAGCGCATGGATCGTCAGACGCACGATGATGATGCGGGCAGTTCTTGGACACGATTTGTTTGTTATTAGAAGTCTGTTCCCACTGCCAAACGGTACAAAAATACAACGTTGACTATTTTTTTGTGTTATATATACATGACTATGTTTATTTACGTTCTTTTATAACTAATATACATACATTTCATATACATTTGAATAAGTAAAGTTTAGATTATTACATGTACTCGTATGTGTATAACGTTTTTAAAAATTTTGTCTCACATTTAAATATTTTATAGAGAACTAATTAAACACATAGTTGTTTAGATGATACTCGAATTGTAGACGTTAAATGCTTTTCGATTCGTCAATGCAATATAAATATTTATTCGAAATATTAAAAACATGAAAAAAAAAGACTTAAATATGTAGAAGTCAAAAAATTATTACTTGTTGTTATTTTATTAAATTTTAGATGATAAGTGAACGATATATTTTTTGGGCGAAATAAAAATGACACTAAATTATTTGAGAAAAAACACGTAAAAAGATGAAAATAAATTTAAAAAAAATGTTAGTGTAAAAAAGGTGCATTTGTACTTTTATTTGCCTTCTTCCCGTCCTTTTTATCCTTTTTACTGGTTTCGAACTTCTGTGTAATATATCATGTAAATAAATAGCTTATAGAGCTTATAAAAGATCTTATAGAGAGAGCTAGCCTATTTGGAAAACAGATAACTTGATTGGTTGTAAAAGTAACATAAAACACGTAGTGCCTGCTATATATGAAAATATTGTTTTACTATTTTTTTAAATCTAGAATAGATTAAAATTTCCAAAAAGTTTGCTATCGTTCATGCTATTAAATATTTGACTTTAAATTAGCTATACAAAAGTACTAGTATGAAATCAACAGATTCGACATTCGAATTTTTAACTTTATTAGACACGTCGCTTATTTTGTCATATAAACTTTTCAAATTATAGCAAACAACTCGAAAACTAATCTCGCAGTTTAGGATTTTGGATGGTTTCCCTGCCAAATCGTATAAGAACTTAATTATGTTCTTGCGAAGTAGGCTCGGGGTTTTATGATCGCAAATGAAATTCCACACAAAGGCTAATCTTTTGCTTAATTAACCCTCGAACTCGCGAGAAGCGTCTAGAGAAAATCTACACTAATTTAATACTCCACTATATTTTAATCTAAAATGGGCCGTATTCCCATTGACATAATGGTTAAATGATTTGCGAGGAAATAATGGTCTTTAGTGAATGAATGAAATTGAATGAAATTGAATGAAATTTCCACTATTTATAGATATATATGGGTGAATATTCAAAAATTGGGTAACTCAATGTCATCAGCCAATAGATACGAAGTATTATTATATGTTATTGTTATTACATTTTATTTTAAAATAATTAAGTCTCTTATTTGGTCACCCAATTTCAGCTCTTTATTTTAAATACAAGTTAGTAAAAAAACACAATAAATGTTTAAAAAGTCAGTCCTTTGGCATGTCACAATCCCGAAAACCAGCAGTCAAGTGACTGTCTGTTAAACATTATCATCGATTTAAGAAAACTTATTAATTCACTACAATCTGTGAAGTACATAGTAATGTATACTACAACTTTCATAATGTAATATTCTCCACTTTATTTTTAAAAAAATAAGAAACTTTGTGTTTAGTTTTTTTCGTCAGTCCGTTGTGTGTTGTTTAAACTTGAAATTCTCGCCAAATATCAGCAACTCGAGGTGAAATCCCTGTTAGAATTTTAAAGTTAGTAATGAAGTTAGCTGCGGACCGCACCATTTTATGGCTGTTATTGCTGTACCAGTGCTAGAGTTGTGTTTACCTTGTAATACACGTGCTGATCCAGTCATAATATCAGTCTCTTGGTGAGTCGTTATTTTCTTGTTAACCTGATGTTTATTTTGATTTATACATAGTTAACTATGTTTTGTCAAAATGTAGCTTGTTGATACTCGAAATTACCAAAAGAAACATTAGTTCTAATTATAACATCAAATTTATGTATTTTTGTGAGTCCGTTGGCGTCAGTCCGTTGTCAGTTATACTGATGTTTTATTTGTTTTAGAGCACTTTTATGTTAATTGCTACCGTGTATAAGCATTTCTATTTCATATTTCAGTTTAAAACATCATGCGGCATGCTAAAAAAATTGACCAGGATTATATTAAAAAAAAAGAGCCGAAAAGAGTCACTTTTCGGCCCGATTTGGAACAATATATTCATTAGATCAGCTATCCTAAACACCCGAATTTGTAGAAATTTGATTCAATAACTACAGTAAACAAAATATGGTCAAAAGTTACCCAACTTTTGTAGAATCACCCATATATATATATCACTATATATTGAAATTCTATTGTTTTTTTTGTTTCATAATAAATATAAATAATTTGATTGCATATCTTGCGGAGTTATGATGACATATAGAAACAATAGTTAAGTTCCATTATCGATTAAAAATTTTCTTATGAAATATTAATTATGTGATAGCTACTTGTAGTAATTGTGACGGCAGATAAGTTTATGCTAAGTAGTCACCCATCGTCTTCTAAAAACTCAAGTATACCAGAGAAAAAACGAGTGCACTGCTGACCCTGATAGTGAGGAAAAATTTGCGAGCAATGTGTAAATGAGTTTTGCATAACTTACTCTCGCATAGAAACACAACAGCACATGTGCTTTTTGCAAAGAAACATAGAAAAATTTATTTCCGTAAATCAGCAGAAACAATAAGAATTTCGTGAAGGAAATTCCTTAATAAAACTATTTGCAATGAGGGTGATGGTAGAAAAACATTTCGTTTAGGAAAAGTTTTTTCATAACGATATCTTCAGATAACAAGTTTCCGTAATATGGTTTCATTAGTAGTATACTCTGAATGTCTCTTAAGACTATTTTTGTTGTGTTCGCGAAGTTTTTAGAAATATTTTTAGCCTTCCCAGTTTTAAATAAATGGGTTTTTATACTTGTGAATGGTGTAGGTAAATGTTAGTATGTTTGTTAGTCAGTCACACGTAAACCGTTAAATGAATTTGGGATGAAACTTGGCACATTAACAGATTGGATACCAACGAACCACCTTGAAATATATTACCTGTGTGCTATTGTATTTCGGTGAGTTAGTAAGGCATAGCAGAGCCCATTTTCTTATCCTTAATCCTATTATGGTCGGCAGCGCAATTGTAGCAGCTGTGGCTTTACTTATAGGCGACGGTAGCCTCCTACAATGGCCTCTCTGTCAACCTTAACATAAAAAAATGTTCTGAACCTATACAACATGTTATGGCTCCAACCAACCTCAAAACGGACTTGGTCATATTATAAAGAACTAGCTGCTGCCCGCGACTTCGCCCGCGTAACTTTGTACATTATCACTACATAGTATAAAACAAAGTCGCTTTTTCTGTCCCTATGTCCCTTTGTATGCTTAGATCTTTAAAACTACGCAACGGATTTTAATGCGGTTTTCACTAATGGGTAGAGTGGTTCTCGAGGAAGGTTTAAGTACATAATTTACTAAGTTACGCGGGCGAAGTCGCGGGCAGCAGCTTTAATTTTATTAACACGTAACGTAATTAGTGATTACTAACATGTAGTGCCATCTGTTAACAGACTTTTTCCATTATTCGAAATGAGATTAGATGAATTAGAGTACTACATTGCTTCAAACAGAATTCCCTAGATGGCGTTGTAAATTTTGCATACACGTTGTCTGGGACTCCAAAAAGGACATAGGGTACCTTTCATCCAGAACGCGGACGAAGTCGCGGGCACCAGCTAGTATAGGTACTAAAACCTTCCTCGAGAAGTACTCTATCCATTAGAGAAAACCGCATTAAAATCCGTTGCGTAGTTTTAAAGCCTCCCTCCACTTGGCTCCAAAATCTAAGCATACATAGAGACAGACAGACAGACGCAGCGGAGGACTTTGTTTTATAATATGTAGTGATAATTCTTAGATCATCAAGCCTATTCACTTAAGCTGGTTTCGTACTCGTTTTGTGATATCACCCAACGCTAGTACGAACCCATATCACTGATGTCTGATGTAGGTCTACCAGCAAGTTGATCAACACTTCACACTGCATCTTGTATGACAATTATTTAAGAGTAAATATTTGATGTCCATTGCTTTTAAACTCGCTGAGTCAGCAAGTTTTATGTTTATTTTCGTTGGTTCAAAGATGGTCTTAACTTCAACATGACATAGTATTCTTTCAAAATAAAAAATAATAAAAAGAAACGATTGGTAGTCTATATTGACCTTGCAATTTGTTCTAGATTTTATTGTAGGCAAACCTACTTTGCTTAGCAATAAAAAGTCACGCCAATTTATCTTTAAACCTAATCATTTAACAGCAATCGTGATTACGTTATATAGTAAAGTAATAACGATATTACTTACATAGTAAACAAGTAGCAAAAATATTTGAATGATTTTTATTTATGGTAATAGAAAACAAATGCCTTGTAATTCCTACTACTTCATATGAAAATTAATTAATTAAATTGGCCCAATATCAGTGACTCATAAATTTCATGAAATTCAAGCTTTTTAGTGCTTTTACCTATGGACTGTATGCATTTTTGTTGATAGAGAATATCCTACGAATATCCTCCTAAAAAATTGGGGAGCCACTGTCGCCGTAGCGGTGACACGATAAAGATTTCCATTCCAACGCAGACGAAGTCGCAGACATCAGCTAAAGCCTCTATTGTATATCTGTGTTATCAATTCTCCGTGAAAGGAAATGCAGTGGGCGACACGCAAAAACTTGTGGTAGAAATAGGGCACGATACAAGGCTCTCAAGCACCGAAACAAAATAGCTCATAGCCGTGGTCATCTCTCAGGATGGTGGTCATGACCGGGCTCTCAAGACGACTATAGAACCCACTGTTTCATGCCAAATCCAAATTTAGATACTTTTAACAAAATTAAACCAAACTACTTTAAAACAGTGGGAGCATATTTTCATATATAGCATACTAGCTGACCCGGCAAACGTTGTTTTGCGAAAAAATAAAAAATAAATTTTTGGGATGGACCATCCTTAACATTTAGGGGTATAAAAAATAGATGTTGGCCGATTCTCAAACCTACCCGATAAGCACACGAAATTTGCCTAATTTCATCAAAATCGGTTCAGCCGTTTCGGAAGAGTTTGGCAACAAACACCGCGACACGAGAATTTTATATATTAGATATAGCATTTTTTCTTAACGAATGTTCATCAAGCAAGTTTCATACCAGATATCTTAACATAACTATAGATCTGATCCTTAAATAATGTGGACCGATAGGTGCGTGAAAGCAAAATCTCTGATAAGAGCCTCTCTCGAAATCCTTTGTAAGTCAAGAGGATCCCTCAAGAGCAATACGAATAAGATCATATTTTACGTTACGTTAAAGGAATAAGCAGTAGTGAAACTGAAGCTTCAAATGTATGTGATAAATATTGATGAGATTTCCTCGTAATATACTTATTTTATCCCGAGAAAGATTAGTGTCCAGTTATGATATGTGTCTGGAATATATGTACAGTTTAGTACCTCACGAGTTGTACATTGTTCTAAAGAAAATCAACAATTTATCTAATGAGAATGCTGAAACCGATGAAATATCTATGATAATAGTATAATATGGAAAATGTGGTAAATATTCTGAAAAAAACTTATACGCGTTGGTAGGTTAAAAATAAAGCAAAATAAAGAGATAGCGAGAGGAATTTTAAGCCTGAATACTAAAAGGAGTCTTTCCATCTCATTTACTGTTGATTTGGTCCCTTCGTACAATTCAATTCTTTATTATTTTTCGTGTATTTTGAATAGAATCTGTTTTATTTTTATTATTATTTATTTAATTATCATTGCCTCTTGAACTTGAAAGCAGTTTTATTATTTTATTTTAAGCAGTTTTTATTTTGTGTCATTTTGATACCTTCCCATACTTGTATAATGTTCTTCTACAAAATTAATTTATTATAGATTTTTGTTGTATTATAGAATATTATCACGAATCAATTTGGATTATAAATCATAGTTTAATTAAACTATCGTGTTGGATTAACCAACCCCATTCAGTTGACTCAATAAGGGCATTAGTTACCCGAGCAGTTAAACCTCTTGAGCTCATTTACCAATGTACTTTCTTTTAAGGTTAATGGCTTCCCTTGGCTTCCAGCTCTTTATGACTTTCAGCAATGACGATGTTAAATTTATGAAGTAAATAAGTGGGTAAATAACATTTGCGTATGGCGAATATATTGTGTATGCTGAAAGCTCACGCGACCTTACGCTTTTTATGGTATTATATTATATATTTTATGGTATAAAATCTTTCATTAAATCGTAAACTGTGCCTGCCCTACTTGTAACGGCCATTTACCTACGTGCCATCAAATGGGAACAGCCCTCTTGTCACGTTTGAAGAGGCCAATATCTACCTACAATGTTACAAGACTTCATAATGACAATTCTACATAAATTTCACAATATGTTTATGGTACCTTCTTCATTTATATTATGAATCGAACCCAACTCAAAACAATTCTTTTTGATCTGTCATTATTATGAAATAAAGGATGATAGCTCATTGGGTTGATCGAAATTTTATCGCGATGAAGAGCTTTTACGCTCGGAAAAATCCTGTATCGATTGTCGAAATAATGTATGTTATTAGGAAGAGAACTTTTACAAAGTTCGAAGACATTTCGTTTAGCTGGGAGTAGTCTAGGTATTTGAATTATAATGTCTACCACATCTAGTTGAAATCCGGGACATAAGCTTTTACATAATTTTGTAATATCGACGAGCAATT
Organism: Synanthedon tipuliformis; assembly: GCA_947623395.1. NCBI lineage: Eukaryota > Metazoa > Arthropoda > Insecta > Lepidoptera > Sesiidae > Synanthedon > Synanthedon tipuliformis. The sequence continues at coordinate 3,300,953 of OX392424.1, read as the reverse complement.
AAACGTATTTAGAGGTTATACTATCTCAACAATAACTTGGTTTTATATTTATTTACTTTAGCTTATGTCCCTTTTTTTAAATCGAATGATTAGTTTTGACGATTACCTTCTAAGTGTAATACAAATTTTACCTTTTTATAACATTAGTATAGGATTTTCTATAATTGGTCATTTTTTCCCACCGATGTAGCCTTAATATTCGTCAGATTTTATAGGATCATTTTTGGAAGTTTTTCGCAGTAAAATTATATAGAAATATTGAAATAAGACTCGGAAAATATTAACGCAGGTATAATAATGTAGTTAACGCCATGGTCGTTTTACAGAACAATTTAAAACCCATCAAGTTTTATTGACATGCCTAAAAATTGTTTCTTTTTGCATTTGCGTTAATACTATTTGTTCTCATGTAAATGTAATTGGTCATAACTCGATCTTTATTCTTGATGATTTGACGTGAAGGTCGAAACCAGTAACCCCCGACTCACTTTACAACTTCAGTCTGTACACAATGCACCTTTTTTGATTTCAAATGAGTTTACAGTAATTTATATTTTATTATAATAATTATTTAACATTAATATGATTTTTTGTGCGTTTTACAGGATATGCAGCAAGCTTCGCAACAGATTCTACAGCAGAAGCCATCAATGCAAGCTAATTATACAATGCTCATCAATGAACAGAAGAACATGTCGAGTCAGGTGAACAGAAATGTGCAAATTCCGGTCATAAAAGTACAGAATGTTCGAAATAACGTGGCGGTTGTCAATCCGGTTGTACGCAAACCAATGATAAGCAACCCCATGTCGCCCCTCACCCTAAACGTTTGCAGTCCGATATATTCTCTCCCATCCAGCCCTAATACATCAAATTATACAAGTCCGGCAATGAGTCCAGCGCAAAGGGACCGTCTGCAAAGCCCGTATTCTACGCCTCAAATGCTATCACCAGTCGGTAAATTCAGCCAGTACGGCTTCGGTAATAATCTTATGTCCCCAAATGCAGGGTTGATACAGGATCGCGATCCTTTTCTAAATAAGATGCAAGCCAGTCCAAATTTTCCCATCCAATCGGTGGATACCCTATTAGATTCCAACATGTCCACGGATATGTGGAGCTCGGATATTCTCCAGGAGACTGGTGATATTCTCACAGCTCTCGATGACGTGAAACTGGTCTAGTGACAGAATGTATTGATTCCATTTCGTTTGGAATCGTTTTGTGGTAAGATTGAAAAACAATCTTGGTGAACGAAACCAGGAATTTATACTAATTTTAATAACTAGATTAAGGGTCTGCAGAGTTCTCTGACATATTGCTTGTAAACAGTCAAAATGTTGGTCAAGCATTTGATAAAATTTCAATAGTAACTGTTGTTCGTAGACCTATATTAAAGTATGGAGGAAATCTCGCCAAGATATACATCTATCGACTTTATAATTTCCGCTACATCTGACGTACATGCGTAAACCGCGTGCCTTGGCCAGTCGCATAGTTATAGCTAAATCTTGTAGGCATACCTAATATTACTCAGAGATCATATAATCGTCAAAAAATATTTCGTTGTATTTTAACGGTTTTTAAGCCATTTAATGTCTTGGATTTGGAAACGTGTCATTATGTATTATTATAACATATTGAACATATCTTTTTCATACATCGTTTATGCATGGCCGCCATTGTGAGCATTACAAGAGATAGGGCCGGTATTTCAGTCTTTACTTAAGTCTTACACTTAACTAAGATTCACTTTACCATAAAGCTAAGCTTACTCAGGAACGATTTGTGTTAAGTGAAAGTTGAAATACGCTCTGTATAGTAAAGTTAAGCCTCACTTAAATTTTATTCCGAATAGTAACAGTTTGAAATACCGGCCCTAAGTGACCGCAAATCTTGGTGTGACCCTTAAGAATCTTGGTAGTAGTTCAATTCTTAACACGAACATTCCAAGAGAAATATTATATCCCAAGAAAAGTATGACGGAAATTAGATTTCATTAAATGAAGTTTTTGGAATGAATGCAGGGTTTTGAACAAATAAAATAATCACTACAAGGATTCCACTCGTTATAATTATGAGCACCACATTCTTATTTATATTTTATAAATGTCAGCCTTATTTGTAATAAATCTTAAAGTTTTAACTTTAAGGTTTCAGGTTCAAAATATCTGCATTTTTAATTATCTAATACACGTATGTATACAATATTAAACATTTTCTAAAAAACAGACCCGAATCGGCTCTTGGTCTTCTATTGGTAATTCTCAAAAGTAGGTACATAGATACCTACTTAATAATTCATGTACATATTTAGATTATCTAAATAAACGAGTGGTATCCTATGGTAAAGGAACAAAGTGACTTAGCGAGAAAACTGAACTACATAATTACAATTGTAATAGATGTAGAATAAGTAAATACATAATTATCTACAAATGAAATATTTGTATCGGTGTGGTTGTATTTAAGATTTTATGGTTATAAACATAAAAATGTGAACATGTTATTGTTTTGTTTTAGAAGTAGGTGTGACATTTGAAATGTCATTATTGAAAATTAGAAATGCAATTTTATCTGTTTTAATATAATTATATATAAATGTATACTTATCTACTGTATTTTTTTTTCCTTATAGGTATTTGGTGTACTTTCGCAAATCCAAATGGATTATGTAAAAATGTAAAAAATATATACGTATATATAAAATTATTGCTTATATATTACGCAAAAATAATTGGTAGTGTACAGTGATTTTTATATAATAACGACTCGCTGAGCGGAACGTAGAAATTAGTAATGTAAGAGCCGGTTCACACATTCATGGTCTCCGTATTTAGTAGCCTTTTTATATATTAGTAGCCGGATACTACAAAAAATTATGCTGTGTTCACACATAGGCGTTCAACGTATCCGTCGTTTATACTGGATGCGATATTCAAAATAGACAATGCGACTGCGTGCGCGTACAAGTACAAACTTGTCTAGCCACGCAGTGCCCCCTATTGCCCCACACACAGTATGTATCCGGTAAAGTTGTACGGATACGTATCCAGTATTTGATGACAAAACGGAATGTCACAATTTACCGGACCGATATTTTTTACTGTATACAGAATACTGTGTTCATGTATGAAGTCGCTCATACAACTCCATAGATAGAACATCAATGAAAAAAAAAACGTATCCGATAAAACGGAGACCATATCGTGTGAACCGGCTGTAACTCATTTGCATAACTCATATGCTAAATAAAGACCCTGATTAAGTTAGGGGTACTGGACCATCTCCCCCCCCCCCCCCCTCTTTATTCCGCCCTAGTAATTGGTCGAGATTAATATATATTTTTTATATTTTAATTTAATAAATTTAATATAATAATTGTGAATGTATGTTACAAAATAAACGGCCCACGAGGGTGGTGTAACTCCCGGGGGGAAATTAAAAAAAAAAAAAAAAAAAAAAAAAATTTGCAAGCGAGCGAAGGAAGAAAGCGAAGTACGCGTACTTTCCGTGGCGCTTTCGACCTTTCGGTCGCGAATTTTAAAGGAAACTTACCGTATTTAACAAACAATTTTGTTCCGATCACCATATCTATTAGATTACATATATACCTATAATCATAGGTCGATGGTAGTGTGTATATAATACGCATTCCTTTTAGTTGCATCTTCTGGGTGAGCTCGCTCCATCTTAGGCCTCATCCTTGCCACATGGCTGGTTGTTGGCCAAGAGCTAATCCATCTCTCATAAAAAAAAATCTGGCAATTTATAATTATTTTATTAATATTTACATTATAATATGTGTTAATATTATGTTCTATATAATTTTAAAATATTTTAATGGTATCAGAGTTGATAACATGCTTCTCATTTGATATTATTTATTATAACAGCCTACGAAAGAGAATTCATATCTGGAATAGAGTATCAATTTATTGGTGTATATCATGTTAAATTTATTTGATATTTAGCTTATATATAATATACATAATTTGTATAAAATTAATAATGCACAATATTTTTTTTACGAATTACGTCTTAAGACGGTACCTGCTTAGAATTCAAACCTTTACATTAGTATGATAAAACTTGATTTTGAAGGTAACTTCAAAACACTTTCATCAAAAAATGCTACTGTCTACAATAAAACCTCCTAACCAGCCACGGGTTATCGTTCGATAATAGCCAAAAGTAGGTCTGCGATTTTAGCATTCTAGACTTAGTAGTTTTGGCTGTGCGTCGATAGTCGGTCATGGTCAGGACAAACAGTTTAATAAGAACATGCAGCGCTGTTTTTTATTCATTTCTGTCTTGTGGTTTCTGTACTATGTTTATGATTTCTCTCTCTCTCTCTCTCTCTCTCTCTCTCTCTCTCTCTCTCTCTCTCTCGTTCTTTCTTTATATGTAGAAACTAGAAATTATCGGCTCATTAAGTCGTGGCTGTTTTGAGGAACATAAAAAAATATAATAACATACGCGGAATATTTTTGAGGTATCGACTGAAACTTAATTTTGGTAACGAATTGATCAAAAATCTTATACTCAATTAGGTGGTAAGCATAACAACATAATAGTAAAGTTCTTTTTTTCTGTAGCAAGTAGACGATTTTATTTGATTTAGTGTTACGAAAACAGATTACCAACGCTTTTGTGTAAAACGAAATAAGCACAAAATGATCAATTAAAAAATAATAAGTCGTAATATATAATATAAGAGTAGCATTAGTTTAATGTTAAGAATATTAAAAAATAATAAAGAATTATAATGTGTTTATAGTAATTAATAACAATATAATATTCATATAATTGTATTTTAAAATCAAAAACTTGGCGTCAGTTAGAAACTGCGAATAAAAAATAACATTTCCTTGAAATTATCACGGTAATAGTGTTTATTTAGAAACACTAATATTAAATAATTTTTTAACAACGAACTAATAAATTCTAAATTTATGGTAGGTACTTTCGGTTAACATTTTTAGTAACATAAATTGTTTTATATTTAGTAAGTATTTAGTAATTCCCTTTTCTAAAATGCATTTAAAATGTTTGGGATGAATTATTTCAAGGTAACATTTTTTTGGTAACATTCTTGGTAACATCATTGGTTAGCTTCGCATTATTTTGTATGCACTTAGTATAATAATATGATACATAGTAAGTACAATAGCATATAAAAATAACATTTCAAGTTCAAGTTGAATTGACTAGGAATATAATTTTAATGCATACTTGCATTTCATTTATTTTAATTTAATCTCGTTAGTATTAAGTAAACTAATATGTAAGTTGAACCATTAAATTGTACATTAGTTTTGAAAATAACACACATAATGAAAATTTGTTTTTAAAAAAGTAAATTTAAAATATATTTTAATTTTTGGGAGAGAATTCGGTTATTTTTTTATAATTGGTTACAAACAGAAACGAAAATGTTATATGTAATATGTTTAGGTAATATAAATTGAAAAAAAAAAATGTAGATAAGTATGTAATATGAATAAATAATAGGTCGGGTATATTTAATGTAAAATTATATCATAAATTTGTTTATTCACATATTATTAAATAAAAACGAAGTATAGTATGTTTGTATCATACATAAATATATTTAATTTACTGTTTTCGGGTAATCCATAATAAATATTATATAATATTATATATTATTTGTTAAGTAAAAAGCTAGGGATGAAATTCATACAGATTGTGTTATAGGAGCAGTAATTTTACAGTACAGTCCGCACCGTGCCATAATAAAGTTACATTCTTAGAAGGTACTTCTACAGTTAAATTATTTTGGTTTTTTCAAAATTCCCTCGTGACGGGCTAAGACAAAAATATAATGAAAAATATATTATGTAAAAAAATATTATCCAACTGTGTAAATATGATACAAAATCATGCATTGTTTTATTTTATAATTGTAAATTTAGAGATTAAATGTCTTCCTTATTAAAAAAGTATTTTTTTAAAAGACCTCTTGATTGATTATATTATTTACTAGCTGGTGCCCGCGACTTCGTCCGCGTTCTGGATGAAAGGTACCCTATGTCCTTTCTGGTGTCCTAGACAACGTGTATGCAAAATTTCATGGTGATCGGTTCAGTAGTTTTTGCGTGAAAGAGTTACAAACATCCATACAAACTTTCGCATTTATAATATTACTACGGATTGAAGATGTGTCTGGACAAAAATTCGTTGGACGAAATTTCGACTACCAAATAGTGTGCATGAATATATCTATTTGCTATACCTAAGTAAGTATTGATTGATGATTCCTTGATAGGAATTTTTTATGATAAAGTTAGGCAGGCAGGCTTCATTTGAGAATAGGTGGCTATCGTAAATAAACACAAGCAAACCCACACCGATTTTCGGCTTATTCCCTAGTTCAATTATTACAAGACATTTATAAATACCATATCAATAAAAATAAATATAATAATTTATTTAACCTATTATAATAATATGAATTGAACTACTGGGAAAAATCAATTACATCAATTGATTGAACTAGTGGGAAAAGAGCCATTGTTAAATGCTTTAAGATAATGGAAAAATTAAAAGGTTAGATAAATATGACTGAGCTCTCTTACTAACTAACTAACTTCAGTTTAGTGTGTGTGTGTGACACATAAATAGTCTTACTACAAAAGATTCAGTAAGCACTGTTCAAACACATGCTTAGTTAGACAAGCATTAAGCATTTAAGCATTGGTCAGCGAGCGTTTAAAATGTCCCTACCACAAAACCTTATTTAGCGCTTGTTTCGGTAGACAGTGTGAAAGTACGTGAATGTTATTGAATTATGGCAACCTTGGCAAACATTCATTCAGTCACTCGCCCTGCATTCATGTCGTTTTCATTTTACGCAGATCTGATAGGCGTATAATGATGAATTTTGGTTTTCACAAGCTATTATTACGGACTATATTAATGATATCAGCAAATTATAAGATTGGAATAAGTAATAAATTACAACAAATACGTTAGATTATTTATAAAATTTCGTAATACCAAAAAATATTGAGCATAATGGAACGTAACTAACACTGACGTAATTGTCAAATGTGGTCAAATGTAAAGTTTGATTTGTTAAAATTGTTAAATAAAATTTTTATTTGAGGATCCACCTCTAGCATCACATGGTAGATCATCCTTTATTAAATAAATAATCTTGTTACCAAAGTTATATATTCGAATGGATTAATTCTCTCACGATGTATTCTATCTCAAAAATTATCCATGTAATCCTCCATGTCAATTAAATTTAAAATATCCATACTCATTTATAAAATCAAAAGAAATCTTTAATATTAATTATTGTATACGCAAAACGAAATTTGACACAATACGTCAGAGGAAGAGAGGCCGTTAACTAGATAGACACTCGTTAAACTAACATGTGGCGGTGGTTAAATTTAAATAATGCTGAAGCATTGTTAAACTCTAAACAATGCCTAAACACTCTTTTGTAGTAAAGTTTTTTTTTAACACGTGTTTTAAGCCTGATTAAAGTGTGTTTAATGTTTTTGTAGTAAGACCGAAAGGGTTTGCCCAGTGTTTTACTACATAAAGTAATGCAGTGTGCCCTGTCTACGCTACTAAACACACCACATTATTATCACATGAATAATCCTTTTATATCTTAGTAATTAAAGGTAGGCAAGTATAAAGTAGGTATCGTGTCGGCGATTAGTTCCCAATTCTTAACTTTCCACCTCGTGATCTCGAATGGAGGCCACGGAAAAGCAAGCGTAGCGTATGGTGGAAATACAATCTGATAAGCGCCGCGGGTCGTCGGTGAATCAAGGCTGCTTTGGATTCCTATTGAATTTTGGGGGAGGCCCATAGATCCTATGATACTACCGTTCTATAGGGAGGCCTATGTCCTAAGTAATGAATAATGAAAGTGAGAGGCTATTTTCTTGTGTATGCAATCAAAATTGTATTAGAACAGCTTTCGTTTGAGCATAAAATTCTTAATGCTAAGCATATAAAATAAATATTGTTTATTTCTTTTTACATTATTGTTATAGAAATTTTGTTAATTATTTACTACTAGCACCATCTATTATAATTGTCTTCTAACTCTACATACACTTATAATGGTGTTAAGTTACGTGATTTACATCGCTGACACTAGATGGCTCTAATAGTCAATTTCTATAAACTAATATTTAAAAAATGTTTTTTTTTTTAATAATGGTTTGTTTTAAATGAAATTATAATTTTACATTTGATAAAATTTATTTTATTTTTATTTACTCTGCCTAAATTATGTTCTTAAAATTGAAACCTCAATCAATGTCTAAGTCAAACGATGACAGTGACATTTAATAACTGTCAAAGATATGTGACAAAAATACAAAATCACTACAAAGTTTGCTTTGATACGGACGGAAACGGAATTTCTACTCTATTTTATTTAGTTTAAAGTTTTACACGGTTATTAGATCTTTGAAGACGAACGTTTTAACTTTTATTATCGTTCATTGTAACGCGAGTTAATCTTGTTTACTTTACTACAGTTTATCTTAAATATGTATTGAATTTTGTTGCTACTATAAATTGTATCAATTGCTCGATCCGGTATTAATCTTCAAGCCATGGCTGCTTCCCCGAAGCAAGTGAACGGTAATACATTAAATAATAACAGTGCTTTGGGCAAACGTAAAAAATCTAGCAATAAGTGTTCGTATCTATCCAAATGGTTAGATAAAACAATGCATCATATACAAGAGGCCACACCGAGTATGGACACTTATGATTCTTTCGGTCCAAATTTGAATTGGCCTATGAGTAATACTCATGCACCGCCTCCTGGTTTCGACCCGTACAGGTTTATGTATGCACAAGAACCAATGTCGCTGCCTACGCTACCAACGTATTACAGCAATATACCATTCTACAATCCTGAATGCAGATATGTTCAGAGCGTTAATAAAAGCGTGCAAGTTCAAAGGCCCAGATACAGGCGACGGAGTGAAAAAGCTGAAGAAATCCAAGTCACACCAAACGGTACACTCAACAGCACATTAAGCAATGCAAACTATTTGCAACCAAAGAATTTCACAGACAATCAAGATTTCGCCAGTTTACCGCCTATAGTGACGTCAGTTGGAGACACAACATCTAACAGTGACATGAATGCTATAGATAAAGATGTTGGTAGCGGCAGAAGGTATAGTGATCCATGTGTTCAAGGGTTACCGGATATAGCAAGACCTGCCAATGGAGATGCAGACTCGGGATCGGAAACCAGTTCAGACTTATCTGGCAGTCAAGTAGGCAGTCGACTCCTCTCTTATCTTCTTGATCAGATAACCTCACTAAAAATAACCAATGAAAGACTTAATAAGGAACTTCTAGAGACCAAAGGTGAGTGTGAATATTATCTACATCATTATCTGTAATAATATTATTCAATTAGTTGTTTTTATTATTAGGTGTTTGATATTACTGTAGTTTGCCAACTACTATAAAATTTTCAACTATTATAAACATACCAAGTTTAATTTTAACAATGTATCAATGTATCATTAATTTATTATTTACAATACAAAGAAAAATACACACTCCTAATAATTTAAGACTAAATGCTGTAACTAGTTAAGTTGAATTGACTGATAATTTCAAAGTAAATAAAGCCAAGCATAATTAGTTTACAATAATAAATAGTTTACAAGTTTACAATAACTAACTAATTTACAATATGTTGGTAAAAACGTGTTTTATATATATTATACTGAACTAGAAACCCACTCCCACATTTGCATTATTATTATTATTATCATCTGCTTAGTGGCTATTTCTGTCTTCTAGAGTACCAGTATCACTTCGTCCATTGCTGAAATATTGTAATCGCCACGTAAACTAAAGCTCTCTAGACCAATACCTACCATGTTAAGAAACTAGTACTTTTTAGAGGCATTCCTCACATCTTCACAAGCCATTGTGTGGCTTCCTAAGATGTGACTACGCTTGTGCATCAAAGGGCCACACTCGCATAAACATCAAAATGTTCCTAGTTTAACACTCTTTCCATTAGTGCAAACCACATTAATATCCATTGTGTAGTTTAAAATATATAAGTCTAATATAAAGGGACAGCCACCGGGAAGCAATTTTATTTTACTAACTATAGTTCTAAACTAATATTAACTATAAAGAGAGAAACAATTTGTATTTTTTTATGTTTGTAATGAATAAACTCAAAAACTACTGCACCGATTTCCAAAATCCTTCACCTATAGAAAGCTACATTATCAGCGAGTAACATAACCTAGGCTAGGCTATATTTTAGGCGGCTATATTAAAGATATATTTATCTAAAGTAAAGGTTGTAATTTTACCCAGTGTCCACACCCACATAAGCAATAAGGACACATTCTAATACCAAGCAGTGTACACCTACTTATAGGTAGATATTAGATAACATACATCAACATCGCCCACACACACTGCACAAGTGAGTCAAGGAAACACACCCAAAACATTATTATTTTAACATAAATGGATTGAGGAGGTTAGACAAGATAAATGTTTTAACTTAGAATAACTTAGGTACTTGTTCATTGTATGGTTATTGATTGTGCATTTGTAAACAAGTTTAGCTTACATTACATCAAGACTCTATTATCAAACTTTGCACTTAAAATCCAGATTAGCTTAATCACTTAAATTATATAAACACTTAACTATCTATACTTATTTAAATCATTTGTCCTGACTGACTATCAATACTCAGACTGAGTAGAAAGCTGAAATTTGTAACATAGGTTTTTTTATGTTTAGGTCGACAGACAGGTTGACGGACCACTATCGCTAGGTAGGTGGCTACTGTCGCCTAAGATAACACATCCATTTTAAAATCGATGGAAAGACTACTGAAACACTGTAAAATAAAGAAAGCCTTTATTTTGAAATAATTTTGATAGATAATAAAATATAATGTTGTACCTAACTAGGTAGTAAGTAACTTTGGTTTTTTTCTCCAGCTGAATTGCAGAACGTTCGACACCAACATACTATTTGGCAAAAAAGTACTGCAAATATTGGGACACCAAATCATTCACCACTCAATAGCAATGGTATGTATTTTTTTCTCACTATTTTATTATATTATAGTTATATATTTCTCTTTTTAACACCCAACACAAATGGTTATGTACGTCTGTGTACAATAAGTTGTGTACTGTCTGTGGCTTCGTAGCTCCAAAAGAATATATCAATTTTGATCAGTTTTCTTTTTGTTAAAATCTAACGTGATAGAGATGGTTCTAAGCGATAATTTATAAACATCTAACATTTATAACATAGTTCAATTCAACTCCAAATTCAAAATTACCCCTAAACTATCTAGTGAATTTATTCAGCCATCCTTGCGATATATTAGCTAACATTATTACCTACATAACAAAAGACTTAAAGTAATATCATCACTACATAGTATAAAACAAAGTCGCTTTTTCTGTCCCTATGTCCCTTTGTATGCTTAGATCTTTAAAACTACGCAACGGATTTTAATGCGGTTTTCACTAATGGGTAGAGTGGTTCTCGAGGAAGGTTTAAGTACATAATTTACTAAGTTACGCGGGCGAAGTCGCGGGCAGCAGCTTTAATTTTATTAACACGTAATTTTATAAACTATAACTAACATGTAGTGCCATCTGTTAACAGACTTTTTCCATTATTCGAAGTGAGATTAGATGAATTAGAGTACTACATTGCTTCAAACAGAATTCCCTAGATGGCGTTGTAAATTTTGCATACACGTTGTCTGGGACTCCAAAAAGGACATAGGGTACCTTTCATCCATGTTTCATGTTTAATATATATAACATGAAACATCACATCTTTTGTGAGACAGTAACGCTTTTTATTGCTTGTAATTTATACAACATGATAATGCTTTCTCTTACCACAGACCATAGTTAGCCTTCTTTTCTTCAATGTAGTTTTTTTTTGTAAACTATGCGCATAATTTAACATGGCATCTCATTATATGCCGTCTGTCTGTACCAGTTAACACTGCATTAATGTCGGCATACTTACCATTACCATGTTGCAAAAGGATCCACTAAAAACAATGACTAAGAAAACATGAACGCTGTATTCGACAGGACAACAAAAGAGTGGCATAAAAATGTTATTATTTTGTAAAGTTAAAACTTTCCTTTTTAGTAAAAAAAATTGTGGGTTTATTAATTATGTAATGTAGTTGTGAAATGGTCGTTATGTAGTCATGCAAAGAAATGTCTAAAATTAATTTTCGCCAATGTCCTTTTTTTTCAATAAATTACTGTTTTTTTTATAAATATTATCGTAATAACAAGCATTGTTTATACTCGGTCCTACATATCACAATTACCATGAAATGAATATAAATTTTAAAACTACATAGCTTTTGCCCCGAACTTCGTCTGCACTGCACTCCTTTTTAACCCCTTTATGTGTGTGTGTTTGTCTGTGTGACAAAGGTTTTTTTATTAACTTATTTTTTTTTACATATGGTTCAAACTTTCATAAAAATTGCGTCAACGGTTTAGCTGTAAAACGAGAAAAGTATGTAATTATAAAGTACCTATTTGAACAGATAAATTTCGGATTTTCTAACGGATTTGATTCGTAGTTTCGAAATTTTCGGAAACGGAGAGCATGTGGGCTAATTAAAAAACACAACACCACGAAAGAAATGTAAACGAAATTAAATACAAGCAAATTCTCAGCATCATAATGATGTCGGAATAAAGTCTTTAATCATTATGTTCGCAAGAAACACATTTATTCTTCAATAGTTAGCGTACCGTACTTCCTATAATTTATTCTCTCGCTAGCTGTACTTCCACAGCCAAGATAGAAGATGTGTAACACAAATAAAGAATGCGTGCAAAACGTTTTACAGTTACTCTTTTATTTATAATTTATGAGAAACTCATTACGAAATAGACAATAATAAGTGGATATGTGTGTAATGGCAAAAAATCGCGTGAGTCACGTGACACGTTGCGGCGAATAACCGATTTCCTCCTCATTATTATTGGATATTTGTGGAAACCTTATTCTTTTGATTGCGAGGTTTTTGTGTGTTGTTTCAACTATTATCCTTGAACTATATATTGAGGTTCGTTATATAATATTCTAGTAGTTTTAGTGGACATAATATGATATTGGTAAGTATAATTGGTACCTACTTTTATATGTCATATTCTTCTTCTTTGCCTGGCCCTTTCCCACTTTATTTGGGGTCGGACCCAGGCAGCTCGGTCCTGGGTCGTCTCTTTGTTGATTTGGGCTTCGTTGAGGTTCTTATTTACAACAGACATCCATGTGATTCGGGGTCTTCCTCGTCCTCGGGGTATATATTATATGTCATATTATCATACCAATAAACCAATAGGTTTACCTAATTCACAAATTCCATACTTTAGTGACATACTTATCCATTAATCTCTTGTTAGTGTGGACTGGGGTCCTGTCTCAATCAATCAACTAATATGTTTTAAAAGCGCTGACTATCCGTAACACTGTCTATTTATCTGTTACGTCTATCTGTCTCTACCTTTTCACGCCTTAACAACTTACTATTATGGAATTTTGCGTTTATTCACATTATGTCCCACAAGAAATGTCTCATTTGCGCTATTCTATTTGTCAATCATAAAGATCAAATCTCTGACAAATATTGTAAATAAAATAAAATAAAATAATAGAAAGCTGTGATAAAATTTTGATAAAAAAATTACGTCAAAGATAATCAAATGATCTGTAACTCACTTGATCATTTGATGTATTTGACGTAATTTCTTACAGCATAGCAAAGGCGCTTGTCCCAACTTGCTAACTTTACATACTGAATACAATAACAATAACTATATTGAACTAAAATACTTACTGTTTGTATTACCCCTAAATATCTGTATATGGGTATTTACTCGTGTACGGCTTTATCTAAAGACAAAACGCTTTTTTTTTTTCAGGCTTAATAAACGGACAGTATTCTCCTGGTGTGTTGACGGATTTAGTAAGAGAAATAAGGGACGCTGCACGCATTCGAGAAGAAGCTATGTTCTCTAGAGTTCGGTCCATGATCATAGAGAGGACTGATGTATGTATAACTTTTTATCTTTTAGAATGTGTCGTAGATCAAGCTTAAATTCTTCGCTGGATACAATTTTTTTATGGTAAAGTCGGCATACAGGCTGACAGTCATAGGTGGCTATAACACAAGCAATGCAAGATTACTCCTTAATCTTGCATTAATGCAAGACTCATTCACTGAAACACAACAGGCTAATTACTTAGGTATACTTAGATTAATTTAAGAACTTAGTTAGTAAGGTTAAATAAAAAAAAAAAAATTGATTTTTAGTTTTTCATAGATTCAAGAAAAGATTTTTATTTTTTTTGTTAAAATTTTTTTATAATATGTAATAAACAAAAGGAAAGGTTAAAAAAATGTTATCTAAAATTTCACTTTATATTCCTGACACTAATGTTTGAATTAAAGTGAGCCGCATTAGTAAGGTTTCCCGTTGAAAGCGATTGATCCGATTGGAAAGATTATCGTCGCTGGTATTAATAGTATAAGCTAGTATCAAAGTTGTAATTTGATACAACTTTTTATATCTAAATGAATTACCGCATATGAAAAAATATATAATCTTATCTATTTATTGGATTAAGCTATGAACTAAGTAGAGTAAAATAACAATTTAATTTTTTAACACAAAAATAACTATGATATAGTGCAAGCTTTTCTTGTATAATAAACGAAAAATCAAAAATACAGGGGGTTTGACGCAATTTGTCTACTTAAATTTTTTACCACATTCGCTATTCGTCAACTTCGCTTTTCATAACTCGGAAATTGCTTGTATTCCTCTTAGGAGACGAAACCTATTAAAATATGGCAGGCGGGAAACTTAATATGATATACATACACAAACTCTTCAAAATTCGTTGGTGTTATAGAACAAGTTAGCAAAGAAACAGATATAAATATAATAATATAGATATATATAATATATCTTCACACATTTTACACAGCACCATCTAGTTCCACAGTAAGCAACTAATGCTTGTATTATGGATACCAGACGGTTGATATACTACATAGATTACTTTTTTTTTTTGTAAATACATGCATATTATAAATACAAAACATCCATGACTCAGGTACAAAGGTAAAATGTTAACACATTTTAAACATTTGCCCCTAGCGGGATTCGAACCCGCGACCGTTTGGTTAACAGCTAGGGTTACTATAGCCACTAGACCAAACGTGTCGTCAGATAAACGCGAACAGTGACTTTAATTTATAATATGTATAGGTACTTAATGCAGTTGATTCCGCTGAACACCGAAAGGATAATAATATGGTCCAGATGTACATCACTGTCTGTCCAATGGACGAAATTGTACAATTTGTATGCAAATATTTTGGCGTCCCGCCAACTATGCGATTCTAGTCTCTTGTTTTGGAACGCAAAGGTCGTTGACTGGTCCAGTCTAGATGCTTACGGAATATTATTAAGACCATTTCGTGTTTTGTAAAAAACTAAATAACATAAAAACCTCAAAGGGTCGTAAGGGCTTTTAATTTGTTGTTTGTTATTATATGCATAAATAAAATAGTACAAAAAAAAAACTATTTTATCCATGTATGTTTTATGAAAAATGCACTACTTAGGTACCTTTTCTTTTCTCACCAGTGTAAGGGTTAGTTTTGACGACATAGAAAGGTATACTTAATTTAAAAAATGTACTTCATCTAACGCGTGCCTTATAGTAAGATGACTAAAATAAGAGAAATTTGTCGTTCCCTAGAAACATCCATTCCTTGAGAATTCCGAGTAGGTACTAACCGAAAAAGGTTTTTGCCAAAATAATTGAGCAATATATAATTTTAAAAATTATAAGTAATGTTAATTTTTGAATAGTAAAAACTCGTTAAGATTGCCTACATATTGAGTTGCACACAAAAATCAAACTGTTTACTGTATTGTTTGTTACGAGTAATATTTTTTTATTTGCAGAATGGCTTAGCACCAGCTGAAACTAAGTACACTGAGAAGGCTCTTGAGGAAATTAAGGTAAGGCGCACACAAATCTAAGTTAGTTAACATTTATCATACATCATGTTTTGATACATTTGTTTTGTGTTTGGCACGTGATTATAATAAGCCAAAGCAAATTATAGCATTCTAATATACTTACTAGATTTTGAATCACGGCACCTATAGTTTAGAAATGCAAGTGGTGACATCTGTTGTTTATTTGTTACAATGTGTATTCAACAGATGGCATTAGCTACCGCTTGATATTGTAGTTACTCATAAATAAAAAAGTGTTCTTTAAATAGTGTAGATGGCGCTGTATCGGATTATTAAATTTAAAAAAAAAAAGAATCAACGAATATATGTAAGTGTGCCTCGTATTTTTATGTTTATTTTGTTAATGTACAGTCGAAGTTGTTCATTCTTCATCAAATCGTAGACTCTTAGTACCTATTAAAACTAAAGCGGTCAGCAAATGTCGACCTTTAAGTTGACGAACCTTTTCTCACCTCGACTGTACTGTACATTGTTTTACAACAACAGACTCTGGCTAGATCTCAGATCTCAACCAGTAGTACTACCTACTACTGGTTCAGATACAATGCAGTTCAGTCATGAAAAGTCTAAGTTTCACATTTCCTAATTTTTATACACGATCAATTTTATACTTATACTTTTGTGAAACTGACCCAGTCAAAATTTCCACTTTTAAATTAAACGTTTAATTTTTAATATCAGTAATAGAAAAACTAGCTTCTGCCGGCGACTTCGTTCCCTCCCTCCTTTTTTTTTAATGGCGTTGAAACATATATTCAATATTTATTGCTCATATATTTTGTCAGGCGTGGAATTTTTATAATAGAATAGATAGAGAACGATAGGTCTTTTGACTTTTCACTATTCACACGTAATTTAGAAACAAAAGAACGCTTCAATGCAGATCCATTGCTTTCGTTTCGCGTTTGTATTATAATATTATTTTTTTAATAATAGTGATCTTTCACTATGGGTTTTCCTTGAACGTTTTTTCAAAAATGAATAAAAGTTAACAATGCTAGGTGTTGAAATTGAAAATCTTTAGCCAAAACGCTTGTTTTTCGACACAATTTATAAGCTAGCGACCTACTAGCTTAGATCATTAATACATAAGATTCTGAGTTGCTTCACTATAAGAAGTGGCATAGTAGAATATCACCGCACTCACAGCTTGGCGTGATATTTCAAATTAGTTGCACAAAGTTTTTCTGATGAACACGTGTTACGACTTGAACCAATTATTACTAAATGTTAAGGTTCAAATCAGTGATGCAACATTTACCTACATTATTTATCTTTTTACCAGAAATTAACGAGAGAAAGTGCTGTAGCATGTATTAAAAATCCAGTTGACACTTTTTGGTAGTGATTTTGTTTGAGACCTTGAATCTTGTGTAGGTATTAATGATCTAAAAGTTATTGAGTTGTTTTTTTTTTGCTAACGTGCGCCACCATCACAATGGTTGATATGAAACGGTATGTTTACTGTCTCTGGGTGGTCCATCAAGAGCCCTCAACATACGTATGCGGCCACGCAACGCGCCGCGAACCGTGTTCTGTTTACATTGTCGCGAAACACCCGCGCGATTCAATATTTTTTTTTATCGAAAATTTTACTCAATTTTTTAATTTTTGTTTAATACCTACATTGTTTTTTTTATTTTCCACTGAAAAACACTTTCATTATAAGAAAGTACGTTATTAAAATATCCATACACTAAATATTATAAATGTGAAAGTAACTCTGTCAGTCTGTCTGTCTATCTGAAGGAAGGAAAGGACATAAGGTACCCTTAATCCAAAAAATGGGCTGTGCCCTAAATATCATCAAAAATAAAATAAAAAACTAACCCCTGGCCAAAGTGTTATAGCAACAAGAGGTCAAGCAAGCATTATATTGCTTTTGTATTTTTTTTATTTTTCAACGCGGACGAAGTCGCGGGCACCAACTAGTTTTTCAATAGTATTCTCAAAAGCGAATTTCTAATACAGTATAAAATGAGGTGTTATGAGTTTTGTTTGAAAGCTTATTGGGATCGTTCTTAGCTATAAAATTTATGAAGTTTTGTTCAGGCGTTTGAAGACCGTCACCCCATTTACTAGTTTATTACGAAGGGATTTTATTTACTTCCACATGTTCTATTCATGTGAAATTTTGCATACCTACTGTTACTTCGGTGGTATTTCCATGACATGGTAACCTTGACCTGATGCTACAATAGAAGGTCGCGGGGGGTTAGTTTATAATTTTTAATTATAACTTGTTGAAGTAAAATGATTATTATTCATTTCATTGAAGCTGATTTTATATTGGAATACGCCAACTTTCTGCGTTTGACACAAACTGTAACAGGAATAATTTTATCCGTTCGCCCTTAGATAATAATTAAAAACATGTACAGTATGTACATGTATAATACATGTATTTTTATTTTATTTTATCTTCGCCAACAAAAAGCAGATTATAAAATCAACGGCAGTCAAATAAAAGTAGGTCTGTACGGATCGATTTAAATAAACGCCAAAGCATTTGCGTATTCAACGCGACGCAATGGCCGTCTCTCACACCGTTACACGAAAATTTCAACAAAATTAATTTTGTCCAACAACAGTTCCTTTTTATTTGAATAAAATGCAATTTTGTATACGTTTTAATAAAGAACAGTTCAATTGTATTAAAGTATGTACTCTCTTTTCTGTGTCTCCTCATTTCACATATCTCCGTAGAAAAGAACAAAAAATCAGAAGATAGCTGGTAGTTTTATACATGCAACGAATTATTCGATGGCCTCTATACTCTATATACTAAATATACTAAACTGGAACCTATAGTTTATTACGTATAGAATATACATAATTATAAATTAATTTATTGCTCTATTATATAAATTCCTCTGGTTTATTTTCACATATATAGCTTCGAATAAAAAGCTTCTTTAAAAAAATCAATTCAAACTTATCAAGGTCATAATTATTTTTCTACAAGTCTTATTTAATTTTTTTTGTGACATTCACATAAAATAATCAACTATATTAGGTTATACACTAAAAGTTCCATAAATATATTTTTATAAAATAAAAAAATGAAAATATAAAAAATATTTTTATAATTTAAAAATATATTTATGGAAAAAAGTGGGATCGATAGGTAATGTTTTACCTACCTAATGGTTTATTCGTACGGTGTGAGCGTGGTCCACATAACTTTGTACTTTGTAGTCTTTAGTGTGTGTCTCCCCACATGAAGCATTTGAAATATGAACGGGTGCGCGGGCAAGGGGAGGGGGGCGCTCTGTAAATATTGGCAGATGTAAGTGGTTGACGCTGCAGCCGTGAAGCGCCACCCTTTGCTACCCGTGACGTCATCGGACCACATTACGCACAGTTTTCACGTGTTATTCATTATATGTTTTTAAAGAACACTGCACAACGCAATGACGAAATCACACCCAAACAAAAACAGTTCCGTCTAATGTTTTAATCTGGTCCGTCTAAATGAGCCTCTGTATTCTTTTAAAATACAATAGTTTCTTGTTGAAATTTATCATTCATTCAGGATTTTTCATCCATCCGTCTGACATCATTGATGACATCTATTTATTTGTCATTGACCTTAAACAATTTTTTCTATTTTTCTCTTTAGTTACTATTTTAGTATCTGTGCAAGTTAGTTCTTCATATCCTTTTGTCTATATGCGGTTTTAAAACTGTAATTTTTTCTAGATAATCAAATGAGCTTACTTATGCACGTTTTCAAGTATTTTTACTAGCAGTAGCAAGAACTAACATGTTTTTCATAATTTGAAGTACTTAGTCTATTTTGAAACCAATCGTTTCATTCTTTTGGATAATCATCCAAAATGGTGGTTTTGAAATTACTATTCAAGATGTAATCTTCATATAGAATAGAAGTATTTTCTGGCGGCGGGTCCCTTGTGATAACGCAATAGGCGCTCCAAGTGCCCCGCCAATCTTATTAGGATTGAGGATAAGAGGTTAGGAAGAGATAGCGAAATGGGCTCTGACATAACTTACTCACTTACCAAAACTTGTTTCACTATCGAATTCTGTAAGGGGTATAGGTAACTGCCACCAGACTGCTGCCAAACTATGCGAAACGCAGTTTTCCCTGCTTCTAAAAAGAAAAAAATACTTTAGTCTCTTAAAGTTACTTAAAAGATGAATTGAAAATGTATTGATTCCAAACACAAGCGAAGGTAGAATCCGCCAGAAGACGTTAGTTCTCCAATATTCCGACTTGTTTTATTTTACGAAGCGTGGGCGCATCGAGAAGTAACTTTACACATATATTTAAGTAATTAGCACCCATGCACTGCACTCGCCTCGTAATAAGTTAATTGAAGTGCAAAAACATGGTAACTGCCTAACACGCTTAACACTTTGGGCTTAATGCGATTGTTCGAAGCGCGCTAGAACGAGTTGCTTCGAGTCTTTCTGTTTTCGAAAAAAAAAAACAGTCTCCTACTTAGTTTCATTAAATGTAAGATGAAAGGTGCACTTCATTAAAAGGTCGCGACTACAGGAACATAAGTTACAGCGATCGCAGGTAATTAATTCTCTCTCTCTCTATCTCTCTCTCTCTCTCTCTCTTTCTCTCTGGGAGAATGAGTGACTCCAAGGTGTTAGTGTCGTCCATTATGTATCCCACTCTACGAAGAAATTAATCCCACTAATATTAATTTCGCGTTGAAATATAAAAAATATAAAACCTGAGAAACGCCTAACATCTTTTTCGCTGTGATCTTTTTCGACGGTGGCGCCGCCACTGTTTACGACATTGATTCTTCGTTCAAGACCAATATCGATATCGAACGGACTTTTTAGCTAATATAATTTTATTATAGATTAGTGGTAGTTTATATTGTTTAGCACGTGTATCTTTTTGTATTCTAATAATTTATATAAATATTGAAAAAGGTATCTATGTCTACTAAGTACTAAAAATATTAAAAAAATTGTAACAAATCAATCTCAATATAATTTGATAACAATAGCAAATATATGTAGGTATTTGAATTTCACATAACGATAAATTTTAGTCTTGTTATTAAATAAATAAAAAAAATATATTTATTTAATAACAAGACTAAAATTTATCGTTCATTCCCAAGACGTTTCGTGTTTTGCTGGTAATATAAAGTAATAATACTGACATTAGAAGAGAACATCAACAGTAACAATAAGAAATAAGCGGAACAAACAATATTAGCCGGTTCGTCCAGTTGTATATTTGTTTGTCCGAGTCATATATACTTAGTTAAGTGTAATCTTACTTAACGTGCCAAACTGTTGCCAAGTTATGGGCGAATACGATATGTCAAAAATATCAATGAATATTATACCAATATCAATGATTCTGTTTCAAAATTAAATGATATAAATTTAAATTACAATCAAAATTCATGTAAATTGTAAAAAGCGTGCAAGAGAAATTTAAATGAAAAAAAAAAATCTTATTTGAATAAAGAATCATTGTAAATGAGTATAGGATTTGAAGAGTTGAAAATAATATTTAAAAAAGGAAAGTCCTACCAGAAACCCGCTTCAGCCTGTAAGTTGCAGTAAAATGGAATAACTTTATTATTCTCCAGTTTCCATAAAAGGGATAAATAACTAGGGAAACTTTGGCATTTCTTATTCAGTCACACTTACTTTTATTTCGCGGTGGACTTCTGTAAGGGGGTGGTTACTGCCGCCACAGACGGGCTGCTTAAATGACTGCGAAACGCAATGTACCAGTACCAGTAACCAGTACGGCTGGTTACCATCCTCATCTTGACGGATGCGCTTGGTCCGAAAAGGAGGGACCTTTTCGGACCAAGCGCTTTGAAACATCCTTTATAATGCGCACTGCCAAGGTTTGGAACTCCCTGCCGGTGTCTGTATTTCCGAGCTCATACAGTCATACGCTAATCTTTTCAAAGTTCGAGTGAATAGGCATCTTCTGGGTGAGCTCGCTCCATCATAGGCCTCTTCCTTGCTGCACGGCTGGAAGAGGCCTATACATTAACAGTATTAATTTATAAAAGAGATCGTGCTATAGCCTCTCTGGCGTGTCGTTGACTGACACCTATAATTCTAATTTGTATGATTTAGACGTTAGAATGTACTGGCGCTCGTGTTGGTGTAACTAAATAATAAATATGCCGTATATGATGTTTTATGTGGTCAACAATAAAACAGTATACCTACGAGTATATAGGTATTACGTATGTGGCTTTATATTGTTTTACGATAGGACATGGTGACTGCTATGGCGTGTAGCAGATAGCAGCAATTTCGTCTTTAACGAGCCTCTCGCATCCACAGTAGGGATCCACACAGGGCATCTAAAATGCTGCATCGACTTTTCGCGATATGACTTCAAATTTATACTCCCTGTAACAGAGACCCAAGCAACATTTTAGCATTACCGTTATATTACCTTCACTCAGAAACTTCCGTGAGATATTAAAGAACAAATGAAAGACAATTAAAAAATAAATATGAAGCTACATAAAATCAATTATGTATTGGCTAGAATATATTGCCATTTTAAAATTTCATGCAAGTATGTACCCGTATTGTTCGGAATAATGCGTAACTTTTTTTGTTTATCAATCGATTGGAATAAAACAAAAACTAAATGTTCCGCGACGTTACGATCCATCAGTGAAAACTGCATTCAAATCGGTTAAGCAACTTTTGATATAAGCATACATAAACGCCGGCTTTATGATGTTTAATAAAAAAGTGATGTGTGATGGGTCACGTAGTTAGCACAGCATTTTAGCGCTGCGTCCGCGTCGCTCGGAGGCACGCGGTCAGCACACCGTGTCCACGAATACATTAGCCTCCCAATGTAATGGCTCTCAGCTGCACTCTTGTACGTAGACCGTAAAACGCCGCGCCCACTTCGTGTAATGGAAAACTAGGACGTACATACCTATACGTTCATTACATTACGTATTTCTATACTAACTGGTTTTACTTGAATTCAATATAATTTATTATTTTTTAAAAAACATCTTTAAAGGCCTGTGACACCATTTTACTCAACCATTAATTCCATCAGTGTAATTAAATTACTTACACTTAATATCAGCGCATTCCAAAGGTTATGCCAGTTTACTGAATTAATATGAAAACACTTACATGCCATCTGATATATCGTCTCGTGTAGGTACTGTTAGTCGGAAGAATGTTTCCATAAAATATCTATTTTGCTATAAGCGAGAATTAGCTGTCGCTTACATGGTTTATTATATAGGTACAATCTATCTATATTTAATACTCATATTACAGAGATAGAATTTGTATGTTTATTTATGCAATAGGTAATCTCTGAAACTAGTGAAAATTTGAGAATTACCTCGGTAATAGATTTTTCTATAGCCATAACTAACATGGCGTTTATTTTATTTTGATGAAAGTGTATTGTATGTTTAAATAATACTAAATTTATGATAAACAAAGATCACACATTTAATTATGGCAATTTTTACAGAGTTCTCTGCGTGCTACCGAGGGAGACAGGCGACACATGATGGATAGGATCATCAAGCTGGAAGATGATATACGCTCTATTAGAATATCTAACAGGTATCTATATTAGAATATTAGAATAATACAAATGTGCTATTATTTCATAATTATAAAAATTTAAGCAATCTTATTGCTAACTATATTTATTTAACTATTAGATTTTACGCTTATAAGAAGTAGGTGGTACTAAAATTGAAAAATAAGTAAATCAGTTGATTTTTTTTTCTTGAATAGGTCTCTAACCGTGTGATTTTTGACATTATCCAGTTTAGAGAGTAATGAAAATGGAGCGATGAATGGCAGCACTGAAGAGGCGGAAGCGGAAGCGGAGCGCATGCGCCTGCGCAAGGAGTTGTCCGACATGCGCAAAGCCAAACAGAACGCGGAGGAGCGTACAGTCAAGTATTAACCGTTTTGCATACTTTTTGCTACATATTCAGATTCTACGTTAAGTCAATTAACTCAAGCTCTGTTAAGCTATTCATATATTATACTTTCTATATTGTATTATGGTTATGTTTTAATGTTTGGCATATTTTGTTGATTTTTTTCTCCTGAAATGACACTGAGCCAGATTTCATTGTACGAGTAACATATATTTTTTCTTATAAAGTTTATTTGATCCAATGACGAGATGGAATCTGGCAGAGGCATTATATATTCATGGGCATATACAATCGCGATTTATTTTGTCATAGATAAAATAATTGATAAAATGATATACTTTTCGTTCGGTAAACAGGATTGGTGAAGTGAAGGGCGATCTCTCTTCGTATCTTAGACAATTAATGTCACATTAGAGTCGTTTTTTTTTGAGTTGGAATGGATATTTTTTTCAATGTAACGTGGTTTTTTTTTTTCAGACTGGAGCGTCTTGTGACACAACTGCGTTCGAAATTCAACAGCCACCAATTGTCCACTAACGGACCGGAATCGTTGCCGAGCGAAAACGAACACGAAAATGTGCGCGCGCGCCGCACCAGCGTCAACTCGTCAAACAACTCGACGGTAGTATTCGGGCCCGTTACGGACTTGTAGCGAACAATACTAATTTCACTGTGTGATTTAACCACAGACTTAATCTGGTCTATGTATTTAAAAAAAATGATAAAATAAAAAGTGCATCAAATCAAAATTAGACGATTACGACGAGGGACGAAGTGGAAACGAATCCAATAGAAACGCTCGGCATATTCATAATAATTCATAATAGTATCATGCAGGCACTAAATTATACATTTGTAACATAAACAAACAAATATTCTTATATTGTCTGTCTATCTATCTATATAAACTGACTTGTTACAATACACGTGATATAATACTCATCACAAATAGGGCTAATATAAAATGTACAGAAAATTTAATGAATATAATATTTTAATCTGAAATAGTTAAGTTAATGCCACTTTGTGTTCTTAGTTCTCTTTAGTTCTTTCTTATATATCGCTATTTTAAATATTTAAAAAAAATCTGCTAAATTTGTTTCTGCCATTTAAGTAGATGCTGATACTAAAAATCGAGACCTTTCATTAAATAAATAGTAACAATTTTCCATAAAAATTTATGGTATCTTGTACTTGTACTATTCTGCATAAAAATGTGACAGTTTATATTATCTTGTACGATTCTGCATAAAAAAATGTGACAGTTTCTATATCTTGTACGATTCTGCACAAAAATTTGACAGTTTATATATCTTGTACGATTCTGCATAAAAATGTGAATGTTTCTTTATTTTGTAAGATTCTGCATAAACATGTAACAGTTTCTATATCTTGTACGATTCTGCATAAAAAATGTGAACGTTTCTTTATTTTGTATGATTCTGCATAAACATGTGCCAGTTTCTATATCTTGTACGATTCTGCATAAACATGACTGTGACAGTTTATATATCTTGTAAGATCCTGCATAAAAATGTGACAGTTTCTATATCTTGTACGATTCTGCATAAAAATGTGAGTTTCTATATCTTGTACGATTCTGCATAAACATGACTGTGACAGTTTATATATCTTGTAAGATCCTGCATAAAAATGTGACAGTTTTTATATCTTGTACGATTCTGCATAAAAATGTGACAGTTTCTATATCTTGTACGATTCTGCATAAAAAAAATGTTACTGTTTATATATTATTATCTAGTACACATTTGCTCAGTTTTAAAGGTTTTTTTTTCCACTGTTTTGCAATCTCGTTCGCGACGTCCTTCCCACATATTATTTATCAAGTGGTGTTGGCATTTTCAATTCGCGTCCAATTCGCTTTTGACACCTCGTCATCGCCTCTTTAATGTGTGTAGTTATTTGTCTTTTTATCTTTGAACGATTTCTAAAAACTGGTTTCGAAGTATGTAATCGTCAAATGCTATTTGCAATTTCTTATTACAGCTTAATTTAAATTTCTTAATATGTAAATTTCAAAAAGTAAAGCTTACTTACGTAAATACATAACATCTTACAATCTTTGATACGTAATCTCTACATACCCTTATTTATATTTGATTGATGTAAATATTGAAAAGTAATTTTTAGTGATATAAAATACTTATGCCAAATTGTAATACACTTAATTCTAATAATAATTAATAGGCACTAATTTTATTTATCAGTAATAAAAATTGTCTTAATGTAGAATTTTCACGTGTGTCGTATTTACGTGTGTTATTCCAATATTGAAAACAAATTCAATATTGGAATAAAAATTTTTATTCATACTTTTTCATTCGTGCTCGATTGGTTTAGCAAATTTTAGAAGAATATGCATGATTGATTATTTTTTTATGTCCAAAAAAGTTTTAAAATAATAAAATAAAATTAAAAAAATACTTTGAGCATATAGGATTTTTCGTAATGGTTTAATATATGTAATTAAGTTCTACACCTTTTCTTTTACTTATTCAGAATTTATTACATTATACTTACTTAATAAAATTTTAAAAAATTATAATACTTAAATACATTCAAGCAAAATAAAATTATTATATTCCGAACTACAAACAACCAGTTCCATCAAAATTGAAATTTCCATAATATTGCATTTTGTCTGTTTTGATTTTATTTCTTGATAAATACCCTATCAATAAATTATCAATCGATCATTTAGAAAAATACTGATTTTAAAATTACATAAGTATCTATAAAATTTAATTTGTAATATATATGGCCAAACGGTCGTTACATAAATCACGAGCAATAAATTACGAATAACGAATAATATCAAAATTAGCATTTCTCTTGGAGTTAAATTTAAAGATATTATGTACTTTTTTATTATGAGGATATTGCAACAAAATTTTGTAAGTACTTAAAAATGTTAAGACTTAATAAATGTCTTTTGATATTCACATTATATTTATATAATATCTTAGAAAAAAAAAATTGTTTCTCTTGGTTGACACGAAATTTGTTTTTTGTTTTGACTGTGTGCTCAAGTTGTATTGTGATTGAATAATTATTTATTATAATAAGTACCGAATTATATTTTAATTGTGGAATTGTGTGCTCTCTAAAACGGGTTTAAAATGACCGATTTTTGTTTGTTTTTTATTAAGTTACGATTTTTTTTTGTCTGTGTGTCTCAAGACTTAATATAGTTTTTAAGTAACATAGGTTTTTAACTACCCCCCATAATTGGGTAGTTGTAGTGGGAAAATCATGAGTGGTTTTTTGTTTTATTGTTTTATTAATTTGATTTGTTAAACTTAAGCATGTTACCTACTAATATGTCAACAATTCATTAATAGGTAAAAATTCATTAATACTCATTAAAGGCTTGCTTATGAGATAACTGGACGGATTTACACTTTTTGATTTAAGAATTAAATCCAGTCAGAAATCGAAGGGAATGCGGGAGAATATTATTTTATTATATAATAATAGGAAGCAGACATTTGATCCTTCAAATGCCTAGATTCTAGTATTTCAGACCTCTTAGTTTACATATAAAATTATCGAGTTATTTAAGTCAAAGGAGATCAATCACTTTTTAAAGTACATCAAACCATCGGTTTTTATTATTTTCGTTTTAACGGTTGAAAATTTTAAGGGTAAGAAAAAAATTATAGATTTTACTGGGAAAATGTCGTGTAATTTTATATTGCGGTTTAAGTATGACATAATAAAAAAATCTTTTTGATTTTCGAATTCTATCCCCATTTACAAAAATTTGAAGAAATAAGTACCTATTCCCATAAAATCACTTAAATTAAAAAAGTCTTATAAAGTAACAAATTGCAATTTAAAAAAAACTAATGACCTGATTTTGAACGATGTCCTCTTTGCATTATCTACTTACATGTTTTTATTTTTTATTAAAAATATAAACATTGAAAACGAATGTCATCGAAATAAAAGATTTTTACGATAACTGATTCGAGTCGACCTTATTGTTAAAATAATAAGATTTAATTTCTAACATACTCTAACCACCGACATGACGCATAGATTTAGAGTAGACTGAACACAACTAATTAACTTAATATGTTTTAATGTAGAACACAAATATAGTGTGTATGTAGTTATAAAAGTAAATGCGGTGCCTTATTATACGTAACAATATGTCCGCCCATAGCCGTTTTTGTTTTTGTATTATAAGAATATTTAGATGGCATAGAACACAGATGTGTTACATAAATTTTATTGTGCGTAAATATGGAAAGAATAAGTATCTACCAGCGACCTTTGAATACAAGATTAATTAATAAACTCTAGGGTGGTAATTTCACTAAATATAATCCAACCATAGATAGATAGTAGTGATGTGCCGGATATCCGTATCCGTTACTTTTTGGCGGATCTTTTTACGGATCTTTTCCCTTATTAATTTTTAATTGATAGCTGAAATTCTACATATTTAGGTGATTAGGTACCAATGAAAATCTATCAAATTCCATTAATATTATTTTTTATTTTTTAAAATCAAAAGCATTTGGCACATTTATAATCCAAGCGTCAAGTGTCGGGCGTCAACTGACGTTTCAAGGTCTCGCGCACCGACACCGATTGTAAGAAAGTTAAGATCCGTATCCGTATCCGCGGATATACATTCTTCACGATCCAGCGCATCACTATAGAGGTATCCAACTATTAGTACAGTAAAATTTACTTTTTTTTTTTCAAATACTTAACTCATCCGTGTTGTATGTCATCGATATGGTGTTGCGCTTTTGTCACTAAAGTAATAAAATATTTAGATTTTAAGGCTTTGTATACGCATAATAAGCTAGCGGTAGATAGACTCAAAATAAAGCTGGGTTTACACGATGCGGCGATGTCAGGTCTCACACAAACCTTTATACACGCTGGCATACTTAATCGTTTGTATACTGTTGTCTAGTTCCTCAATATCTTATAATAAAATGTCAAAGATAGTAAAATAGAAATTTATCTCCAGATCAAACAAAAAATATACATTCTTTTTGATGAATTAATATAGTGTTTTGTTAAGACGTCACTGTATTAATACAACTACACTACAGTGTTCATACATATACTACATATACTGAGATACATACATATACTAAGAGTATTACCTAAATTATAATATTAATAGTGCTACCATGGAATTTATTAAGAATTAAAATTTATATTTGCAAATCAATGTCTGACTAAAACCGATATTCGCAATCATATTGTTGCACTACAAAGCAATAACTAACACACTGGAATGATCATCAGCTATGTTGGTTAGACATAATTATATAAGTTGATTTAGCATGCATCGTGTAAACATTGCTTTAGAGCGAATTTATATCTAGCGGTGTTCATTCTGAACGCAACCATTGTCACACATATTAATGGGAAAAATAATACATTTAATCACTACCTAAGCTATGGAATTAAATACTCATATTTACTCATATAATAACTTAGTACAATTTTAATGGCGAACTTTTCTTCACGAATTTAATTCCATTATACATAAAATTATAATATGATTGTGAATTGAACAAAATAAATTATTACAAAAGATATTTTTGGATGTTTTCTTTATAGCGTTGTGTACTCATTCGAATCCCTGCATGTGTTAATAATGATCGGTTCAATTACAACTTAACCCCCTTTGTAGAGGGTGAAACAACATCGCTTTGTTTCTATTATTTTTTGAGTATTTTCAATAATAACAGAAAGCGCAAAGGGTGCGTTGGCGCACGCGGTGGTCACGTGTCGGCGGCATCTCACGCCATCTTGTGGGATGGGTGGGAACTTCCGCCGGAAAACGCGTCACCGAACCTTTTGTGGGAAAACTGTTTAAGTTCAACTAACTAGTTGGTAATTGTCTGTTGGAACACAAATGGTTTACTAGAATGATAATATTAAATTATGATGCTACTCAGTATTTAACTAAAAGTTCTATATGTGTGTAGGAATCAATAATGGTTGATAGAATAATTAGATTTTTTATATTCTATTTTTTTAATGCTTTACGTCCAAAGCAGCTAGTTATTTTTAGTAAGATTTATTTTTAATTAATATGTACAAAGTCACACAGCACATAATTCAACAATATCTAATATACAAATAAATAATAGTTGGTACTGAAAAAAAAGAACACGAAAATCCATTTTTATCCTTACATATTATATTATTTTAAGGAAACATACAAGTATTTTTCAAGATAACAGTTTAAATACATAGCTTACATTACACCTAATAAAAAATTTCCACTTATAGTTTAAATATTACAAAATAGTCTAATAATAACGAAAATAATTCATAACAGTGTGTGATTACAGTTTATACTTAAGTAAGTTAAGTTATAGTAGGCCATTGAAGAATTTGTCGGCTATAATATTTTTAGTTTTAACTATGGAAGTGTGAAACAGATCGATTAGTAAAATTTCATGAAAAAGTCTACATGAACGAGTCATGAATGAATTTCTCCTATAAAATTTGTCTTACTATGAGCTACATGCAGCAAAGAGCAGTCAACAAGTCCTCCGCCGCGTTTGACTGTCTGTTCGCGATAAACTCAAAAACTACTGCGCCTATTTTGATGCTGTTTTCACCAATGGATAGAGTGGTTTTCGAGGAAGGTTTTACTATATATGTAATTCACAAAGTTACGCAGGCGAAGTCGCGGGCAGCAGCTAGTATTTAATAATGAGTAAGCTCCTTTGTTACCATATCGTAATTGCCATTTATTTACTTTATAAATCTTTTCCGTTCAATAAACCCCATTCCTTTTATTGAAACATTTTAGGAAAATTATGTGCAATTGCCTACTATTATTAAGCATTTTTACATTACAATCTGAACACGCAGACACTGTAATGAAATATTCATGCAGACCGCAACGCGACAAAATTGGGCGCAAATCAATCGACGGTCGCGCGCTAAAAAGCTCAACCTCATTATTGAACATGAATTAATCACTTGTCGATTGTCCTCTAGTGTTGGACGAACTGTATGTCGATAAATCACGAGTTCATCATGTCAGCCGCAGGACGTCCACTGCTGGACATAGGCCTCCCCCATAATTTTCCAATAGGACCGGTCAGAAGCAGGCTGGATCCACCACTGACCTACGGCCTTATATTAGGTCGTCTGTCCACCTTGAGGACGTCCTACGCTGCGCTTGCTGGTCCGTGGCCTCCACTCGAGAACCTTCCGGCCCCAGCGGCCGTCGGCTCTCTGTACTATATCACAGATTAAATAAAATAGAATATATGCCCATTAAATCACGAGTTCACCAAGTTATAAAATACTATTAAATAGGTTAAATAAATTCGAACTCCTTTTTCGTAGGCGTTGAAATATTTATTCAATATTTATTGCTCATAATTACCTATCTTTTGATCAGGTGTTTTATTTTTTATTTTTCGATGATTTTAGAAAACTATGAAAGGACTATGAAGGCTAGGTAAATGGTCTATGTCCTTTATAGTTCATAAGTAGAATTTCTAAAAATCCTTCTCTATTCTAGTCGATGTTTAGGTACTTACATCTTAAAATGGATTAACTGCTCTCTTGCTTCCCCACAAACACTCGACACACACAAAAGGATCGAGTGAATAGGCATCTTCTGGGTGAGCTCGCTCCATCTTAGGCCTCATCCTTGCCACATGGCTGGTTGTTGGTCAAGAGCTAACCCATCTCTTATAAAAAAAAAACTGCCAAAATTTCAAGGTTTTCATCTCTGTGGCTTTTGGCTCTGCGTTGATGAATTACTCAGGGTCAAAAGATTATATATAAGTAAAAAAAAAATATTAGGAAGATAGGCAAGCACGTCACTACAACGATGAATATTGTATGGTGCAATTTATATAATTTGATTATGCCCTACCTGTGTCGAGACGGACAGGACGGGGTTGGCACCATGAGTTTTTACTTTAGACGCAAATAGCTTTTCTTTTATTAATATCCTTTTATATTGTATAGTTTCATAAACATTTTATGACTTTGATTGCATAAAGGTTTTAAAGATAGATGAGGTGAAGTTTCAGGCACTGAATCGCTGTAGATATCGCTGTCCTTTTCTGTATCGCTAACAACCTGTAGGTATGCAAAATATCATTATGATCGGAAAGCCTAGAAACAAAAAAAACACTTTAAAATTTTTAATTTATAATACATATTATTAAATACTAGCTCATCCGACAAACGTTGTTTTGCCAAAAAAAAAAAAATTTACGGTGGACCACCCTTAACATTTAGGGGTATGAAAAAAAGATGTTGGCCGATTCTCAGACCTACCTGATATGCACACAAAATTTCATCAAAATCGGTCCAACCGTTTCGGAGGAGTTTGGCAACAAGCTCCACGACACGAGCATTTTATACTAGTTGGTGCCCGCGACTTCGTCGGCGTTCTGAATGAAAGGTACCCTTTCTGGTGTCCCAGACAACGTGTATTGCAAAATTTCATGGTGATCGGTTCAGTAGTTTTTGCGTGAAACAGTTACAAACATCCATACATCCATACAAACTTTCGCATTTATAATATTTATAGGATATAGGATAGGATTATTTTATTGGGTTTTGTCAGTAAAACATACCTAAGTGAATATATGTGTGCTGTTCTTAATTGTTCATGAATTATGACGAATATAGTAATTTAGTTACCACGCTGTGTTAACAATAACAAGGGTAGGTTATAGATTGACTGGTCTGTAATTTTACAAATGATGCAACATGAGTTTGCATTTCGTTGTTGCGCGTGTGAGCATATTGCATTCACTGCATCACCTGTTCGCAACGGTCGCTATATTTTTTGACATATTTAACATGTGAATAAATCAGAATCCCTGCTTCAACTTTTATTCTAGTAGTTCTAGTTTCTTCTTCTCAATGTAGAACTATTCAAAGATGGCTTTGAAAAGTTTGACATCAGAACGAAGCCAGGGGCGGTTCGCTAGTGACTAATGAAATTTACTGCCGTAACTAAAAAGATCTAAATTATACTTAATTCTTATATCTTTCTTAGCATTAAACTCTTCTAGTGTGATTTACTTAGTTTAGTTTCGACAATATTATGCTTACCACATTATGCCGTTGCATCTCGTTATCATTTAAACGCATTTAACTACCACCTATCGGCATTGTACGCTTATTTAATCAATCAACCACCCCACGTGAAGCTTATCACAAGACCCATCCCAACAAATTACATATTAATACTTCCATACTAAAAAAGCTAACACTTTCCAACTAACTGTTAGGGCGGCTGAACACAAAGCGCGAAATTTCGTTACAAAAAACTTCATCCAAAAAAAGGAAAAATATAGAGGTACCTATTATATAACCTATTATATAGAGATAAAATTATGTAAGTTCGGATGTAGGCAGTGAGTAATACCTACTTATTGGGAAATCATCATCATCACAGTCTCAATAGGGCTCCACTCCATTATATTTTTTCCATAGCACCGGTCAGAAGTAGCTCGGGTCCATCATCGATTGAGAAAAACTCATTTAATTTAAAGATATATTTGACGAAAGTTTCAGAATAGAACTCGGGATGAATATAGAATGGCGATAAAAACTCGTTAAAATAATGTACCAAGGCCTTAATAGGTATTAACAATTCGATATGTCTCTTGTCTCTTAGTGTCCAGCGGCCCTAATTCGGCCCTCTCAATAAAAACGCTGATCACCAGGCGGAAGCTAACACGCGCATATGATTATAATTGTGTTTTTACAAGTATTATTTTAATGTGTTAGGGTTGCGTGGGAGCGAGGGGATGAGGGGTGACGCGTGGCCACAGGTACCGTATTGTTATGGACAGATAAGGGATGAACTTTAATATGCTTTTATTGCAAATAAGTTAGAGGCTTCCGATGTATAACTACCTATACCATACACTATATTTTTATTATTTAAACTTGCATTGAATTAAAAAACTTGCATTGAATTAAATGAATGTACCCTATGTCTTTTCCGGTGTCCCAGACAACGTGTGTGGAAAATTTCATGGTGATCGGTTCAGTAGTTTTTGCGTGAAAGAGTTACAAACATCCATACATCCATCCATCCATACATCCATACAAACTTTCGCATTTATAATAGGTATTAGTACGGATTTGCACGTTCAATACAACAAGTTGCAGCATAGTTCCTTGATATTTCAGATTCTTAGATATTTCTAATTTTTAAACTTCCTAGGTTTATAGGTCTCATGAAACTACTTCAAGAACTAAGTTAAGTTAAGGTTTAAATTACACTGAATCGATAATATTAATAAGACAATTCTAATTTTCCGCAAACATTGAAGCGCGCATTCAAAATCGATTACTCATGCGTGTCCAGTGAAGAGGTCGCGTGGTGGCCACGCGCACCATTTTTTTACCAATATTTTAATTTCATTAAACCACCCTGTGACGAATCAATCTCTTTTAAGGGTTCAAAAAAAATTATATATAGTTCCTTGATAGTTATTTATTATTAATCCACACTTTGTAATATTTATACATTTACTTAAAAACATATATAGCAAGCTATCAACGACCAACGTACAGCAAAAACTACTAAGTTTAGAAAAATGAAATTTAACTTTATTTAGCTAAAACCTAGCTTTATTTCATAATGCAAGCATTCGCTAAGAAAGGATTTAAAGAAAAATTATAGAAAAGGATGAAGCGTGACCTGACACTACTTTTCAAATCCAGTTTATTTCAAGTTCATGTCAAAGCTCGGAATCGAACCTGGGACCCTGTGACAGAGCGTTAAGGCAAGTAACCTAATCACTCATCCAGCGGGCTCGTTAAAACGAGCTGTATTGACTTTAATTCTCGTGTAGGTAACATTTATACAAGGTTAGAGTTTATTGTTTTAAGATTTTTTTTAATAATTTATTTTATTATATTTTTATGTGTAGTTTAAATTAAAATAAATTTTTATGACTTTATAAAGATTTTATAAGATAAGATTTATGTTAATTTTTTTAAATAACGCCTAAAAGGTAAATTTTATCCTACTCGAATAGCTATCTTCCGCTAATATGTCACATTTTTTTTTTCAATTATGACCACAAATAAAAATCACGTTTCTATTCGAAAATCGTCGAGTCACGTGATTTTTAACAAATCTATTTCACACTGACCAGCATCAGCGAGCATCGCGCTGCGCCCACCCACGGAGTGTTTGTTTTGCTCCCGTTTAATTGTCTACGCAAACATTTATTAGGGAATCTTTTTTCTTAGTCCTTACTTTATTTTTTGTTGGGGCAGGTCGACGGGGCCGCTACAGCCTCACTCGATATAGACAGTATTCTGTAACACCATACACAATTTACAATCAAACTAAGTAGGTAATACGTATTTATTTTTAAAGTAAATATTATATTTTTTATAAAGGGCGACACGTTGACAGATGGTCTATTCGACGGTGATCCTATATTTTAGAGTAAAAACTCAAAAATTATAGGATTAATTAAAATTAAAGGATGCAACAGCACTGCCACTGATATGAAAAAGGATAAAGACAGTATAATAGGGAAAATTTTTGTTGCATTCCTAAGATGCAAAACTCTTTGGATAAGAGAATTTATTTCAAAGTTTTATTCTGTAAAGATGGGCATAGTTTGCCCTGCCTCCATTGTCCAATTAAATAATTATTGAAACTATTATTATTTACTAGTTATTTCGAAGTTCACAGAACTCAATTTTGCCGAAAAATTCCAATAAAATAGTTAACTTGAACCGTTAAATGAACTTAAAGATATCAAGATTAAATGTTAAATAAAAAAGTATGATTTTTAAGATAAACGATTACCAGCTAAAAGTCGAAAAGCCAGGAAACAGAGTTAGTCGTAGCAGGGCCTTTTTCACGTATACGGGTGGTCTTGTACACCCGAACGACAAAATGGAACTTCAAATTAAATCGTCGACTACCAGTTTTGTTCAGGCAACAGAGTAAATAATTTATTGACAATATATGTGTATACTTATGCCTATACTCATATTTTTAATATTTTGTCTTGTAATTTAAAAAGACAATTAGTTCTTTATATTTATATCTTTATAATCACTAGATATTATAAAGCAAAGTCCTCCACCGCTTATGTCTGTCTGTCTGTCTGTTCGCGATAAACTCAAAAACTACGGTTCTCGAGGAAGGTTTTAGTATATAATTTACAAAGTTACGCAGGCAGTCATTTACAATAATATCATAAAATAGTAAAATTCAATTTAATTAATAAACTTTATGTTAATGTGAGATTTTATCTTTATCTTCTGAGATTTTAAAAGAATTTTTTTTATCTATCTAGTTCCATGATCCTGTGCAGATGTACCCGCTATACCGATACGTAAGTTTATGATGGTTTTACGGCTGGAGTCACTTAACACTCGACTCTGTCTGCTACTGTATGCAGTCCCCCCCTTCACTACCACCCTTTAATTAGATGCACTACCACCCCCGCATACTTATATCTTTTTATTTCGGTTGCTATCCTAACAAGCTTCTTTAAAATATTCCAAGTGAAGACAAGCGCAAACAACCAATGTTGTAGTATTTTTACGTGTAGGTTAAGCTCGCTTAATGAAGAAAGTCGGTTTTAAGATATTTTATAAAGACTTAGAAGTTTGATGTAAAGACTTGGTTAAAAAAAACACCCAACAGCCATATGATAAAAAAACCCTGCAAACGTAACTACATTTCCATATTTATGTGTCCCTAAAACTGTATTTTAATTATGCACTGAAACAATACATACAAAATAAAAAAAAGAGTATAAAGAATTTTATTAGGGATCACCCGTGATTACGCTAGTATCGCCTGGAGGGTCGCCGCAAATTAATTTCGTATTACGAATGTTAAATATCGGAGTCTCCCACAGTACTAGATGCCCCTCAAGCCACCAATACGCGGGCATTAGGCCTCGGAATAGAGTTCCCATGCATCCCCTGAGGCAACCACTTGCCAAGGATTTATAAGGATTATCAAAGTAGGTACGCTATTTGTGATTTTATCGAGTATACGCTATTGTGTGGGGGAAGTACACGAGTTCACCATAAGACGTGGGAAGTTTTTTTTGTTTTATGTAGAGATATTCCTTCGTTTAGTATAATTGAATATTTTTATTTCAATGTAATGTAAAATTAACTGCCAATAGGTATAGGAGATGTATTTACCTAAGTTAGAATCCCAACTGGTTTTGATTTATTTATTTGCTTAAAACATGGTAGGAAGGTGTTACAATAAAATTAAAAAAAAACATAGTTTACAAATCAGAATAGCATATAAGCTATATTTTATATAGGTATATTATATATAGATACACCGGCGAAATGTCAGACAAAATCTTGTGTAAGTATAAAGGAATAGATATGGGTAGGTGGATTTTCTTTTCATACTTAAAAATACAGCTATATTGTTAAAAAAAAAAAATTATCAGCTCCGACCAAGCTCCAACACACGACTGGAGTTTCATCAATTCATCCTGCCATATAGTAAGGTCTGGTCTGGTAACTCACTTAGCATTCGCTTGGACTATCAAATGGACCATTAGTTCATTATGCAAAGAAGCATGCGAATAAATAAATAAACAATATTGAGGTACATATTTTAAATCATTTGCACTTAAAACAATAAGTTGTAAACAATGAAAATCGTTTATATTTAAGGGTTATTCATGGAGATTGTTTCTGTGTCGGTCAACGGCTCCCCTTCAAATAATAATCTATAGACTCAACCGCTTGCAGCCTCTCTAAAAACAATACACATTGATAAGAGGAAATTTATTTGAAACTTGCGAGGCGTTACAATGTAGCCACTTATTTTTTTAATTATAGGTACTAATCTAACTAGAGAAAATCCTTTCCTTACTAATATAATAAATGCGAAAATTTGTATGGATGTATGTATGGATGTTTGTAACTCTTTCATGCAAAAACTACTGAACCGATCACCATGAAATTTTGCATACACGTTGTTTGGGACACCAGAAAGGACATAGAGTACCTTTCATCCAGAAAAAAAGTAACTGCTCCCGAGGGATTATCTAAAATTAAGGAAACTAACTCCTGGCTAAGTATAATAGCAATAACAATGTCAGGCGATATATTGATTTTTCAACGCGGACGAAGTCGCTGGCATCAGCTAGTATTTGTATATTTATATGTTTGTAATGAATAAACTCAAAAACTATTGGGCCGATTTTAAAAATTCTTTCACATATAGAAAGCTATATTAAGTATCAGCGAGTATCATAGGTATCATAGCTTATATTTTATAAAGTTACGCGAACGAAGTCGCGTATAACAGCTAGTAAAATATATAACTGATGCAAATGATATTTTCAATGTCAAGTTTGTCTTTATAATCTCGGCGAATTATCTCTTGAGCACGTTTTAAATTATTTCATTTTCTTTTGAAAAAATAAAGGAAACAACCTCTTGAGGTGCGCGAGAAAGAATAGAACTATTTCGTAAAGTGATGTGAGGTACCTGTGCTCTGCGCTATGGCGCACAGCACCATACCTGACCTAGGAAAACAAACATGGCGTCTCGGCGTAACGTTCGACTTAAATAGGACATGGCTTTTAGCTATTTAAATATAAGTATAAATAATTAACAAACATGAATAGAATAAGCTTCAGTATTTGGATTAGTTAGGTAATGAAAGTTTTAATTTAATTTCAGAAATATGTAATGTAGGAATTTTTTTACAGCAATTATTATTCACGCAATTAGGTATTATTCACACATTTGTTACTTTAATATTGAATATTTGCTATTGACTGAACAAATTATGTGTTATATTATGTTTTACAAAAGTATAAATATAAATACAAACTTCTTATCATGTAAATCTGTATTGGCTTATCAGATGTCAGGGATACAGAAAAGGACATAGGATACCATTCGTCTAGAAAAAGTACTGTTTTAGAGGGATCACCTAAAAATAAAATAATAATTGAACTCCTGACGAAAAACAATATGAGAAATAAATATTGAATAAATTTTTAAATGTATTACTAGATACGTAAATGTTATATTTGAGTATGCACTTCTTACACTGCTAGATAAAAATCTGTAGGTATGTGCAACTACCACTCTCTAATGAGTTTTCAAATTGTGGTATGTCCATGTTATATCGTCGACGAATTATGAGTGTGATATTTTCATATTTTTTGATGGTGATTTTTTGTGTGACACGCTAAGTGGAGTGATGTGGGGACCACCCACTGTGCCTCAACTCGCCAACTACGTGTAGAATCCACACCTCCAGTTAACTAACCTTTAATAAAAATTATTCGTTTACATATTAAAATTAAAACACATTTATCTGCAAGTTTGTCTTATTGCCTATCGATTTTAACCTATGCTACGTACAATGCATAGGTATAAAAATTTATATATCTACATTTAATTTTCTTAACACCGGGCTAGGATTGTTATTGTTAGTATATAGTATAAAATAAAGTATGTCCCTCTGTATACCTACTATGTATGTACGCTTCGACCTTATAAACTACCCACAGATTTTCTTGCGATTTTCACTAATGGAAACACGAAGAAGAATTTTACACCCTTAAAAGTTTATTGAAGCATATCAGCAGAAAATGTTTTCTCGATGCCGGAGCATTGACATACAAACAGACAGACGCGGTTGAGGACTTTATTTTAATATATTTAAGGAGTAAGTACTAAATTATCTCGAGACATATTGATTGTTTTCGTACACAACTAAGTACAATAGTTATTATTTATTAAAAGTCATTATCAAATGATTCAAAGTTGGACAAACGCACGGTAGCTGTTTGGTAGAGCAACGTTATGTTTACTCGATGCAAATAATATGTCTATACGCACTAGTGGCCCACTTGTCAACTTGTTGGTACATACTCTGCACAAGAGCTCTCCTCTTGATGAGAAATAATCATAAAAAAGTTTCTATCTAAGTATTCGAATATAAGTTAGTTAATATTAAATAAGTTTGATTATAATAACTTAGTGTTGTTCAGCTAAGTTAAGTTCAGCTCGGCTAAGTTCTAATCCAGGGCCTTTAGACAAGTGGCATTTCGATTCGAAAGAATAAAATGTATGGGATGTGTCACGTGATTTAGCGACGGCATATATGTCAATCCCATACATTTTATTGTTTTCGAACTTCGTTATCGTTTCGTTATCGTTTTAAATTGTTACTTTGACTAAGGCCCCAGGTCTGTACATCTGAGTTTACTCATTTCTAATGTGTAATATGTTTTTTTTATGTAAAGATCGGCAAGTAGCATGGTCCATTTGATGTTGTAATGAGCTCTTGCTTGTCTTACTTAACTTGATAACCGAAATACAACAAACTCTTCCTTTTTTTGACCAGACCCTTACAGAAGTAAGGGTAAGGGTCTGGTTACTGTCACCAGACGGGCAGCTTAATTAGTACTCTTTTTAAGAAATGACACGTCGTTAACTTTCTTAAAATAAAAAGATACATTTTCTTAAACATTCATATTAGTACCTACCTATGTAATTTTAAAACTTTATACCTAATTTCCTGCCTATTTCTAAAGTGCCTGAAATATTATTTTCAAAATGACTATAGAAATGAACCCACGGTTTTGTGTGTGCAGTAGGTATATATGTGGCTCATCACCTCTTTACTAATAGGGTACAGTAGTGCTAAAAAGGTGAATCTTGTTTGGATATACAACGTTCGAAACGAAGTAAGTATACACAATCCTACGCCTAGGAGTTTGTGAGGTCCAATACCTTATTTGAAAAAAGGCAGATAAAGATATGTAATAGTGTCCACATAATTTTCTCATGTATCTCTGTACACATCAAATAAATCAAAAACACCTTTAAATATTTTTTTAGTAAGTCTGTTTTTTATTTTAAAACAAAACCTAACGTTGCAAAGGTTATAAAAATTGTTTATAGATATCATCATCATCATCTCCAGCGTAGGATGTCCTATGCTGGAGATCCTTTATTTTTCCAAAAGGACTGATCAGGAGTAGCCTGGACCTACCGTTGACTCGCGGCACTTATCAGGTCGTCTGTCCTTGTGGGTGGACGTCCTACGCTGTGCTAGCCGACCCGTCGCCTCCAGTCGAGAGCCTTCCGGCCCTAGCGGCCATAGAGGTGGGTTCTCCGTACTATGTAAACTTACTAATCCACCGGGCTATGCCTGTAACTTTCGTTCTTCTACGGACCACCTCACCTGATTCGATCACGCAGTGTAACCCCGAATATAGTCCTCTCCATAGCTCGTTGAGCGACGCTGAGCCTTCTTACGAGGTCCATATTTAACACCACGGTTCAGCGCCACTTTTAACTGCATGTAAAAACTTAGTTAAAGAAATAAATAACAGTGACAAAGTCTAAATTACGTGCTTCAATGTATGTACGTATAGATGGAACTGTTGACCACCCACTCACTTCAATATTAATTTTTATATAACTTTACCAAATCGGCGAAATTACAAATTCTGTAAATTCTCACGTCATTTGATGCTCAATCTTTATTCAATTCAAAAAAAGACAGCGCTGACATTTTATGGACGAGTCGGACGATGTTCATGAATAAAAGAAAGAGTAAAATGCGTTACGTGCTGTTATTGTGACTGTTTAGCTTAGTGTCTGTACTTATCTTACCGTAGTGCGATCTCTTCACACAGTATATGGAACAAACGGTGTTGAATCATCCTACTAATATTATAATGCGAAAGTTTGTGAGGTTGGATGTATGGATGGATGGATGTTTGTTACTCTTTAATGCAAAAACGTTTAAAAAAATTTGGATGAAATTTAGCACACAGATAGTTTATTACCTGGATTAATAGTTTTGTAATTAGTTTTGGAAATTCAAGAACTTACTCGACAAAATTGGTTATTGGTAGTTACAAGAACCTACTCCACTGATTCTTCTTGTTACTGTTGGCATATTATTTCTTTGTTGTTATTTTACTACGGTTAAGGTTGTTATAATGTTGTTATATTTACCTTTGCGAAAGGATTGTCATTTCTTATTGCAAAGTGTATTTTATTGCACAGAGAATATTATGGTTTTCCTTGTTTCTTAATGAATATTAATAAAAATTCTGTTACCTAAGTATATATTTTTTATTATTTATTTAAAATAGGTTCGGAGCCTGCAGAAATTCGGTAGGTAGCTTACTGGAATAGAACATTGATATTCATACATTTTCATCATCATCATTTACTAAACCACTATATATAGACTTTTATTAGTAGTGGTTTATTGTATTAGTAGTGTAATAGATCAGTACAGAGGTAGTCTATTAAAATATGCTTATGGATATCTATAATTTGAATGCTTTGAAATTCGAAAATCGGAGCAAAGATATGTGATAGAGAAAAATTAAGCATACCTACCTACTTTACAATGTAATAGAGAAGGACGCAGAATAGCAATTTTTTTTTTTAAATCCATGAGCACATTTTAATAGGCAACAAAATCGCAATTTATTTTCTATAGATAACAATTGGTTTGGTAAAATATACTTTTCGTCTGGTATACAGATTTAATATATAATAGGATTAGTCTATCAGTTTAAAATGAACGTTATTTTGAGTAGGATAAGTATGTCACTCAGTACTTTGTATTTATACGTGTTATAATAAGGTAAGTAGATACATATTACGCCGTGAAACGGTCTTTGCACCACCTATTTTGTTAATATCCTGTTTGTTTATGATTCCGAGCTAATTAGCATTATTTGTACAGTAACGAAGACATTTGGGCTGACTTCGTATTTATCTAATTAACTGTATTGTAAACAACAGATAAACTAATTAGACGCAATAAGCGATCGTTTGAGTTTTGATTTTAATTTTTTAAAGATTTTTAAAATTTCTTATTTACCTATAAGAAATTAATAAATATTGAACTAATCTATTTTGAATATACTATTTCAATTTTTATTAATTTCTTACCAGCTGAGGAAACAGCTTCTAGTAGGTAATTAATATAATAATGAAAAAATAATTTAATTTATTTCAGACATCTAAATGTGGTCTAGTTTAAATTAATTACCTAAATAACATATTTAAATTCTATTAAGTATATTAATATTCAAAATAAATTTAAATAATTAATTTTTTTAAATATTTCTTTTATCTTTACAAAAATTAATTTTAATATCTATTTAGGTAAATAAATAAATATAAAAAAGATAGGATTAACAATAGTTTACATGGGTTACCTGTAGGTGTAGGTATTACCTGGATGAGATGGCGTATCGTACTAGTCATACCTCCCGGCTATGGTTGTCTTGTTGGCCTTGCTTTAGCCTCTCCGATTTTATTTCAATAAATCTTAAAACATTAAAATACCAATAATATCTTTTAGCAGAAAGCTTTATAAGCAAGTAAATAAAAGCACATATGGAGTGAGTCATACATGAAAGGATGTACAATAAGGCTAACACAGCACGTTCAAATTACGACCGACGAGTCGGGGGAGCGGTACACGCATCCACCATTAAGTCTTATCCGGTGTCGGGTTGCTATGTTACGTATCCTACAGTAAAGTTCATCCCACTTTTTTCTATGTATTGTCTACATTAAACAATGTTTTTATATTAAGACGCTATATAACACAATTTTACGACACTTTTGGCCTAGTGGCTAATAACCCCAGCTGTTAACAAAACGGTCGCGGGTTCGAATCCCGAATTCGTATTCCAATTTACTTTTGTATCTGAGTTACGGATGTTTGTATTTATAATATATATGTATTTAAAAAAAGTAATCTATGTGTAGGTATATCAACTGTCTGGTATAAATAATAATGGGCTCAGGAATCTCCTACTCACCGTATACAGCAGCATTCAATTTATTGCACGATAGTCTTCCGTAATAGGGTGGTTATTGCTGTCGTA
This sequence comes from Synanthedon tipuliformis, assembly GCA_947623395.1. Classification (NCBI taxonomy): domain Eukaryota; kingdom Metazoa; phylum Arthropoda; class Insecta; order Lepidoptera; family Sesiidae; genus Synanthedon; species Synanthedon tipuliformis. The sequence goes on along the minus strand of OX392424.1, from coordinate 3,257,015 downwards.
CGGGCTGCCCAAATGACTGTAATGTGGGCATATCGAGTGCGCCGTCCAATGAGCAGTATCAGTGTCCGTTTATGGACCCCCGCGGCGGAGTTGCGGAAGAGATTTCGTCCGACCTCGCAACTTCGCCTATAGCGGACGCGGAGGACGTCAAGAGGTTTAATCGGTAGGTCTAGCCCACTAGCATCTCGGGGATGGCGTCCGACAAAAACCAACCGGTCTTTCCCCAGGCCATGATGTGTACGTGCCGAATGTTTTATTAAATTTTAGGCATAATAAAAAACTAGTTTGCGTATGTAGTGAAACTGTGTAAAAATATAATAAAAGTGGATAAAAAGTAATAAAAAGTGACGATTTTTTACACACACTACAATAAAAAGTTGCCACATTTTCGGAGCTATTGCTTTTGTATATAGTGTTCTATCTGTAATTTTAAAGGCAATATTGTCGAGCTTAATATTTAAAAAAAAGGTTTACAATAACAAATTACATAATATTACATTAACTTTTAATTTCTACCTACTTAACCACCAATTAGTTAAATTAGTAACTAATATGTTTAACTTTAGATAAACCAATACACTAATGATGTAGGTACGTATGCACAATATATTTTTAAAAAGATGTTAGTATATATCTTTTTAAATAAAAAGAGTTCGAATTAGTTATTCCTATATTAAAAATATACTTGGGTAAAATATATTAATCAGAATCGTTCTATCCGTTTTGGAGCTATAGACACACAGATACACATGTAAACTTACAACACCTCGTTTTTGCGTTCGGCGTAGGGTGTTAAAAATCAATAAATATCATAGAATATAATATATTAATTTATTAGAAAGAGGATCATGTTAGTATTAGAGACAAGGTAACTACTTAAAATTTATTTTTATTACCTACTTATACAGAACCCGACCGCGACCTTTGGACCTAAGAATTGCAACAAACATCCACAGGTAAATTTTTAATAGTGTACAAAGTCCAACTGCAGTCAATAACTAAATTTGTTTGTTTAAGATAACTAGGTAGGTGCCATAGGTGGGTAATTACAATAAAGCTATTAAGACAAGTATAGAAATGGGCAAGTAATAATAACAACGGTTTTTTCTATTCGAAAACAATAACTTTGAAAACATTGTTATATATAAATAAACAACTTTTATTTTTGTATGTCTCTGTAGGTTATTGTACATTATTGTTATTATTATTTTCCATAATATATTTCTATTTAACTCTGTCTCCTTTCAAAAGCTAAAATGAAGGGGAGACTGTATTACCCCCAACGGCCCCAACAGACACACAGTCGGTCGTGGTTCAGGGCGACAACGACAGAAACCGGCCCACGATCCTGGCTGTATCGAGCAGCACAGCCCCAGCACAGCTCTGTGCATTTAGGTCGGGAGGTCCCAACCGCTTCAGGTTATTATTATTATTCAAGTATCCAATACTTATGTACGGATGCGAGACTTGGGTACTAACCCTTAAAGAAGAGACAAACTTCTTGTAGCAGAGCGGAAAATACTTCGAAAGATTTTGGGGCCGACACAGGAAGCTGACGGAAGATGGCGGATAAGAAAGAATCAAGAGATTGAAGACCTAGTGGCTGAACCCAATATCATCGGAGAAACCAAAGCAGCGAGACTCCGCTGGCTCGGCCACGTGGTAAGGATGGGAGATGATCGCGCAGTGAAGAGAGCATACTTGCTGATTGCCGTAGGCCCGTGGGAACCGTTGAGAGGACGAGGTGCAGAGAGACCTACGCGAGCTAGTAACAGCTGACTGGCGCGAGATAGCTCTGGACCGGGATCGCTGGAGACTTGTGGTGTCGGAGGTTAAGATCCACTACGGGTCGCTGAGCCAGAAGAGTAAGTAAGTAAGTAAGTTAATTTTTTCTTATTAGATTAATATTTTTACAATATAAATAAAAAAAACAATAAATATTATAAAAATCCTAAACCTAGAGTGCCGCAAGTAGCCGGTGGTAGGGCTGCAGAGTGAGGAACCTCCTACAATACGGCCGTGTCAAGAAGCAGGTATAAATGAATTTTGATCCGTTGCTTGGTTTAGTTAGTCCGATTAACGATACGGATGTCCGTTGATATATGTCCTACAGTAAAAATCATATAAAATATATAAAATAATAATTCTAATCCAAACTTGAAACCTAAAGCAGTCAGAGGTGCAACGCCTACTGGAATTCTCTAAGTAGATCTTCTATCTCGTATATTATTATAGCTACTAATAAGCTAAATATCCATATTGCTGATCTGATTTTACAGTTTTTTATAAAGTTGTTTTACGTGAGGAGGTAATATTAATCGTACCAATTTATATACCTATCACCAAATTTAAAAAACTAACGAAGGTACTGAAACAAACATTAAAATTTAACATAAATTTAATATATTTAATTATTTGTTAGGTTTCAAATTAATAATAGTTTTAAATAGATGTACCTTAAAATTCTTAGGCCTAAAAATAAAATATATGATTAAGTAGGTATTTTATTATAGGTAGGTATATCTAGGTATGTTATATATCTTCGTAAATTTATATTAGATATTTTACAATAAGGCATGTTACAATAGAGATGTGCCTACCTATTGGAGCGATATATAACAACTAACTACCTAGGTACTCTATAAAGTAAGTATAAGGTAATTCAAAGAAATTACATATTTACTAATTTTGCAATATAAGAATGAGTAGGTATCTATTACGTAGAAAAATTAGACAAAATTTAGTTCGCTACAAGATTACCTACCTCTATCTAAGTATACCTATGGATACCCTTTAATGTAGATAGGTAGGTACATAAATGTAGGTAAAGCGTCGCGTAACATGTAAGTAGAAAAGTTTTAAATACTGATTAATTTTCCGTATATATTTAATTTACTACATGAATTACAACTTTCTACCACAATTTAATAATGTAACACTATACTAAAATAATTACATACATGAAAGAAATCTTGTACGGTTACAGATGTAAAGTCGAATCGAATAATATCGTATGAAACTGTATTGTGCTTATTTTACACAGATCCACATTACGGGCTAACGCACTTATGAGTATTTCATGTTTTTATCGTTGCGAGCTGCGGTATTATTACCAGCGGGCTTTATGTCGCGACGCCGGGATCTCTACGCTCGCGGTGAGGGGAGGGGCGAGCGGAGGGGAGAGAGGCGACCCCCATCCCGCGCGGGGGAAGGGTGGAGGGGGTAATTGCGCGCGCAGCTCTCGAGGGGCGGAGACTCACCCTGTCCCGCCTCGACCGCCGCCAATTACCGACTAGGTGGAGGGGAGCCCAGGCCCCTGGCCTCTATTTACTCTTTCAATCAGTGCGAGTGTTTGCCCCTGGCCGGCGTGCACGCGCGGGTGATGCGCTAGCCATGATCTCGCAGAAGCTCTCGTACGGCGATGTGCCGACGTCCGGGTCGCTATCCTCACTGTCGCCAAGTCTCGCGCCGCCATACGTCAACGGCATGGGTTGCATGCCGACGCAGCCCTATCCGAATCTCTACACGAACAATATGGTGGCAGGCGGCTCTTGCATGGGCTCGCCAGGCGTCGGCTACTCGCCGCCCAGCACCATGGCGTCCTGCATGGGCGGCGCCGCCGGAATGCCCTACGGATCTCTGCCTCGCGAACAGGAAGCCGCTTCTCCAACGTCCGCTCTGCAACGCGCCCGCAACGACAAAACCTACAGAAGATCGTACACGCACGCGAAACCGCCATACTCCTACATATCTCTCATAACGATGGCCATACAGAACAATCCCACGCGTATGCTGACACTCTCCGAGATCTACCAGTTCATAATGGATCTGTTCCCGTTCTACAGACAAAACCAACAGCGCTGGCAAAACTCAATCAGACATTCGCTGTCGTTCAACGATTGCTTTGTGAAAGTCCCGAGGACGCCAGACAAGCCGGGCAAAGGTTCCTTCTGGACGCTACATCCGGACAGCGGGAATATGTTTGAGAATGGATGTTTTTTGAGACGCCAAAAGAGGTTTAAAGATGAGAAGAAGGAGAATTTAAGACAAGCACAGAAGGCCGCTCACGGGCACGGTCACCACGGTTCGTCGCACGAGAAACGTGATCACGTCCACGAGAAATCTGCTGGCGGTGGTACGAGCGTCGGCGAAGATAAGGAGATGCGTGACGATTTATTAGCGCAGTTGCATGCTGGTCCCGAGCTGTGCTTGCCCGAGCATACGCCGCTAGCTTTGGAGCATTACGCGCAGTTAAAACAGGAGCCTCCTGGGTACGCGCCTGCCCCGCATCCGTTCAGCATTACGCGGCTACTTCCCGGCGCCGATACGAAGACAGACCTGAAGATGTACGATGTGAATTATGGATATGGACATACGCCGGCGGAGAACTACTACCAGTCGTCTCTGTACCACCACCACGCACATGCCCATGCGCAGCCTCCCTTGTGACAATATCCCCTGGCGTAGGCGCCGAGGCGCGCGCCAGTCTGGAGCGTGCCCCACGGTGACACCGCCACGCCTTAGTAGCGTAAACCCCACGTAAGTCCTAACTAATGAAGAGCCAAGCGGCCTAGGCGCACAAAGACTATATTAACGACAAATCAAATCTGATAATTACACTGTAAAATCTCATTAAATTATTGATATTTGGACTCCAAAGTGAGCGTGATTTGTGTTCTGGTGATATTCTCATCGGCGTCGCGTTGCCCGTCACTATCCACCGTGTAAATATGTATAACGTATGCATTTTATTGTAGATTTTTAGTGCACGTTATTATCGAGTGTTTGTGGCGGGCGGCGGCGACGCGCGTCTATATTAGGCCTAAAACGTATATTTGGAACTTTTGCAAAAGTGTCCTTTGCTGAACCTTCTAGTCAGCTTTCATTCGTATACCAACTTGATGGGTGTTTAAAAATGATATCGTCATCTAAGTAATTAAAATTTCGCGCCCGCTTAAACTTCAACGATTAAAGTATAGGTAATCACAGAAAGATAACTAAGTATATTACTTCGGTTATCGACAAACAATCAAATGTTTATCTATTGATGTTTAGATAAATTCGCTTTGTTTATTTATTGAGCGCGCGTTGAAGTCTTTTGTTTAATTTTGAACAAACAAAATTCGATGCGTTCTTGTCGAAGCTTCCGTTAGGTGTTTAAAAAAATCTATCGACGATTTCAATTGACACAAACTTTAAATCTAAACGTATTGAAATAAAACTTTATCTTATTTATTGATGATAAAAATGGGTATAAATTCTCATCGTGTTTTTTTCCATTTTTAGTTATTTTATTATCCCATGGCGTTGGTATACGAATGGTAGAATGTGCGAAGGAGTGACATCAAGTCCATTAAAAACTGTGCAATGTTTATGTAAAAAAAGTGTATAAAATAAATGATAAAGTTAGATAGGTGAAATGGAATTATTAGTTCTTTCATCGACCATCGCATTTAGGAGTGTATAGTTAAGTTTTTTTTGTATATATAAACACTAAGGTAAATATAATATAATGACTTCTAAATAATGGTGTTTGGTGTAAGGTGGGTTCCTATCTATTCTTCAGCACATTCCATTCAAATATATTATATTTATATGCGAGTATCAATTTAGCATTTATTACCTACTCGTTTGGCAAGCGTGGAAAAAATAGAAATAAATAATAATAATATCACAATAACATAAAATGTTTATATGTATAGATAAATTTCGAAACAGAAACCTTAATCATTTTTTTTATTTTTATATGTTACTAGCTAGTGCCCGCGACTTCGTCCGCGTAACTTTATAAAATAAAGCCTATGTTAACCGCTGATAATATACCTAGCTTCCGAACAGTGAAAGAATTTTTCAACAAACAAACACTCACATTCACATTTATAATATTAGTAAGGATATATAGCTTATATATAAAGCTTCGAAAGCTAGGGACATTACCTTAATATGTAGGTACCTTGATTAAGAAAAGCTCATTAAAATTCTCGTCTTAAAAATGACAAAGTTGTATTTAGAATGAATAATAATATGGGGGTAAAATGGTAAAATCTATTTTATCAAATAAACAGTATAAATTTACCCCCAATAAGATTAGCCTAACAGGCATTACTAATACAATTTTTTCAAATATTGGAATACCTATGACATAAAAATTTACAAGTAAAGAGTTTGTAATGATGTTTACCTTGAATTTATTGTGACTACACAACCTTGGGCAGTTTGACCTTTCATATTCGTTAAGATGTCAAACGAACGACAGATAACTACACGCCTCGTGTAGGTGTCGTCTTTTGATTTTCAATAAGCATTTTTCATTTCTATTACTTGGAGTGGAAGTGTTAATGTAAAAAAAAATTGTATTAGTAATAAAATCAAATGAAATTTACTTATATTTACTTACTAACTTAAATAAAAAAATAATAAGAAGTTATGTAAAAAAATGTGTAAACCAGAAACAATATAAATTAGGTACCTTCAGGTTTAAAACTTAAAATTACATATTCGTTACAATTTTTTTAAACAAAGAATCAAATTATAAGTAAGTAAATCGTTTTTTAATTACCAATAATTATTGTATTATTGTATTGTTTTGATATTTTAATACATTATCTACATAATTCTCTTAAAAAAAATTCTTTTTAAACGCTCATGAAATTAAACTGTTACCTTTGTCTGCCGAAATATATTTTAAAAAAAGGTCGTGTATTTACAAGATTAACAAGATTTTAAAGGAATAATTTTTATTATTATATTTTATAATAATAATTATAAATAAATATTATAAAATTAAAAAACTTCATCTCTCTCTTTACTTTAAATAATATAAATGTCTAGATTTCTCGCTTATGCTGGTTGCTTCCAAAAGTTTCATTTTAAATTTGAGTTTAAATCACATAAAAAAATTAAAAAAAAACATTGTTTATAAAGGTTAGACTGATGTTAATTTTTTACACCGCTAAATAATTTTTAAAATAATAAGTAAGTAAATTAATATACATGGTATATATAAAATATCAATGTGCATATTAAATATTGATTTATCTTTGCTCAAACTGATTTCATACAAATTAAAAGTCGTTTATATTTTTTGTTAAAAAATTTCAGTTGATTAGTTTATTTTGTAGAATTAGTTTTGTAGAATTATTTTGTTAGAATTAGTTTTGTTTAAGGCAACCATGAGGACTAAGAATTACCTATATTTTATAAAATATTATTTATATAGAACTGTCCATGTGAGGAAATATAATGTTATATTATCTCTATTTCTAATATATTTTGAGATATTTTTAAAAATGTATTTAAAACTGATGTAGCTTATGATAATAAAGTAGATAATTCTCCCATCCATTCAAAGCTATCATACATTTTGAATAGTTCTGCGCTTGTCAAACTTTTACGAGTTTATTAAATGTAATTTAAAAAAATAAGTACCCATAATTATGGGTAATGATGGGTACTTATGCTAAATTGATTTCTGCACTTATAAATAACATATACTCGAATATAGATAGGATACTTATATATCATCTGTTAGTTTCAGAGTTAATAAAATTAAGTATTTACAAAAAATATATTTTGTTTCCTTTTCGCATTTAAACCGTATTTTTTTAATATCTGTTAAAGTTACTTGGGAAAACAAGTAGGTAACAAGTGTTCTTCGTGAAAATACACTTACTCGTATATAGGTAAAGCTAATAATGAAGCAATAGATTTGTTGTATGGAATCAAAACTTTAGGAACTAAGTGGGAGCGACTTGGAAAAGCTCATTTCCAAAGTTTTCAGACAACAAACAAACCAATAAAAGACTATTTAATATAGTTCTAGAAAAGCTCCGTCTTAGGGAAGCAGTATACTGTTTAACAGAATTTAAAAAAATAGTTTAAGGTTGAACAACCTGGACATATTTTTGCCTATGTTATCTAAAAGCTATATGAACATTCTTTTTCAATTTTAAATTTGCTTAATTTTTTTATGTGGTAGCTTTTGCGTTTCATATTTGTGCTCATTAAATTATAATAGAGAAAATCAGTAATAGCTATTTCATATTAATTAATTAAATATCATTAAATGGATTAGTTTTGAGTGAAAGATAATTTGCAATTGTCTTTCACGCAAAACTATTAAGTTTGGTGGTTTAAGTAATTAATAACTTAATAATGTTCTAGCTACTTTTAGCTTTGCATTGATGCAATTTCTTTCTACAAATTACATAGACAAACTTTCCTCGCTACTGTTTCCATCAGTAAACACTATCAAAGTCTGTTGAGTGATTTATAACAAGTTCGCGAACAAAAATGGACAAGAGGCGCACAGTGACTTTAATCTTAGTTATATCTTTAGATATAAAAGATTAGAGCTATTTGATAGAGGTTTTTTTTATTAGAGATGCGTTTGCTCTTGACCAACAACCAGCTGTGTAGCGAATATGAGGCCTAGGTAGGTATAATGAAGCGAGCTCACCCAGAAGACGCCTTTTTACTCGAACTTTGAAAATATTTTTGGTATTCCAATTTCTAATTTGCAATTCAAACAACAAACTTTTCCTCTAACAAAACGAATATTTCTTAGTTACATTTCTTAAGGATGAAATCGCTTGTAAAAATACACAATCAAAGCGTTCCTGTGCAATATTGCGGCAGTCTTAACCCTTTAGCAGCCTTTGGTCTGCGCTCGGCCGGCGCCTAGCAATTAAGTTGTATTTTAACAAAAACTACACAATGTAATTCCATCAATGGACAAGTAATACGCTTTTAATGGCACCGAACGTGATTTTCACTTTTGTCGGTGTTGCGTAATACGGAAAAAGTTTCATTCCGGTCTTTTTTGGTTTGGTCCGAAGGCTAGCTTCGCGTCGAGGTAGACGCTGACAAAAGCAGTCGTAAAGCAATAAAATGTACACAAAGGGTTAACACGTGGCCGTCGGTCGGTGCTAATTTGTTCAAAGAAAACGGCAAAAATGTATTTTAAGATTTAAAAAAAGAACTCTCCCACTGTTAAGCTTGGTCGTATCAGCTTGCCTTCTTATGAATAGTTTGTACAAGATGCTGCAATATGCTGCGGTTATGTTCGTAACAAGAATATTGAAAGATCATATAAAATTATTTCTATGGTTTTCTAGGTATATTCTTTTCTAGATTTATTCTTAAAAATAAAAGAAGTTTAACATGCGTTTAATGTTCAACAAACATTTAACAACAAAGACTTCATTTGTGTTATATTGTAAATAAATAAATAAATAAAAAATTAAAAAAATATTTGGCAACTATAAGCTGATCTCTAAAAAGGCGCTCCCGGTTCTCGATTATAGGAATTCCTGAAAAAAATATATGTAAATCAAACTAAAAGTTAATAGAAAAATAAGATATTGAAATAAAATATTCTGAGTTCGTTAGGTTTTTACACCATGAGAACTCAAACGATTTTGTTTTATACCTTAGGCATTAGTGTTTACACCAACATTATTAAGTTTTGTTTTTATTAAGAAATAAATTTTACTGAAACCTAGATATTAGCATTTACTAAGTTCCAGCAATATTATTCTTGTTGAAATTCGTTAACTTAGGTCCTATGTCTATCAACTGGGTAACTATATCTAGAATGTAGGTAAATGCTAATTATATTAGAGACGCTTTACCGTCCTTTATCACAATAAGACCAAGTCTCCAATCTTTTATGTGGTCTTCTTGGTTAGAGAGACGATTGGTCTCCTTTATATCATCAATACTAATAATAAATCTGGAAGTGTAGATATTTATGTATGTATGTTCCTCCATAACTCTTAAACGAATTAAGTGATTTTCATGAAACTTGGTTGATAAACATTTAGACGTACGGGACACAGGATAGGCTACTTTTTTCAAGCAGACGAAGTCGCGGGCGCCAGCTAATAGTATATAAAGTCGTTTCCCGCCGTCTGTCCCGTTGCATGAACGCTTACTTTTAAACTAGGCAACGGATTTTAATGCGGTTTGCACTAACGGAAAGAGCGTTACACGAGAAAAGTTTTCATATAATATAATTATAATTTGCAGAAAAAAAATTGCACCCATGCGAAGCAGGGAGCGGGTCGCTAGTATTTATATAGGTATTACAAATCTATGGGCATTACAATCATATAAAAGTTTACAGAAACACAAAATAAATTTGAAATACAAAACTAATATTAGCAATCAAAGCAAATCAAAATGATGAATGGAACTTTAACACGTTATTAATATATATTTTTTCTTTTAACTCTTTAACGCCAAGCTGGGATATAAGCGGCAACGCCGCGGGAGGTTTACAACGCCCATAAAATTATCACTGCAGCGTTGACCCAGAGAAGGGACAAGGGATGCTCCATTGTCTCTCTGACGTATACCAAGATACTGGCTTCCGAAGTGTTCTTTTTTTAAAAAAACAACTTACCATTTCATTTGCTATTACGTAACTTAGGTAGTTCATCCATTCATCCGTTGCCAGCTTTTTAATTATTACCAACTTTTAGGTTATATAGGATAGGTTTCTGTTAGCTGACTTAATGAACAGAATTTCTGAACTTTGAATTTTTTTTAGCGTTATATGTAGATATAGCGAAATCATATACCTATAGACGTTGTTTTAAATAAAATTTAATAATATATAGTTCTTTGGTGGTGAAAACCGCATCAAATTCGGTATGTAAAGAATTACTAATGAAGAAACTAAACTCAATTTAAAATATAAAAATAAAGAATGAGACTAACAAGAAAGACAATCGAATTTTTAAAAATAATAATTGAAAAATAAAGTTACCACAATACTTAAAGAGCTAAATAATATCACAACTGCTTTATAAAACGTTATAAGTCAATGGAAACATGCTCGCGTCATGTGGGTGGTTTATATTTTTTACATTTACAACCTACGAGACACCATTCAACATGTCAAGCTACCGGGCTTCTCGGTTCCACCAAAACACTGATGACCACCATTCAAAAACTTTACAAGTCATCAAAGCTGATCACCAATTTTGTTTTGCTACTGAGTTACATGTGAAAATTTAAATGAGATCCTTAACACGTCCCAATAAGGACTAGATTGGATCAAAACGGTATCACGTGAGCGGCAAATACATTTGGTTTCAATTGTAACGTTTATAGTGAATCACTTGAGGATTGAATTATTTTTTTGTGTCAGATGACGTTTGTTTTTTTTTTGTTTTTTTTTTTTATTACAACATTTATGTTTGAATGCCAACGCGATATTATGTCAACAGGGCCTTGTGGTCGACCTTTTTATGCGTTTTATACAGTGTTAATAAAAATTAAACACTTTCTTTGAAAGTAACGGTCGGAAGATTCTTTCTTGTGAATCGTATGCAACATTTCAAGCCATACCTAAATATATGTACCTATACTTATACTACATTTCTTGACAACATGTGAAAATTATTCCAAATGTCATTGTTTATTATTTAAAATAAAATAAAGAGTCCGATTTGAATGCGGTTTTCATAGATGCATTGTAGCAAACTTCAAGAAACTATTAGTGTTTGTTTTATACTAATCGGTTAATAATCAAAACAGTATCAAGCGAAATACCGAAATATCAAGCGTACAAAAACCGGGTTCATTCCACTTGGTCCCCGCGAGATTGTCGCCGGCGGGGACAAAGACGCCTAATTTGGCATTAAAAGTGTCCTTGGTCCCCAAATCCGCGGGGACCACGGCGACTACAATAAATAAATTATTTTTTACTCAACATCCATAACTCTGGTACAAAGGTAAAATGTTAACACATAAACGTTTGGTTAACAGCAAGGGTTACTAGCCACTAGACCAAACGTGTCGTCAAACTAAGACAAAACAAACTAAGGAGAAGCTATTGTGTTATTTTCTTTTTAAATATTAAAAATGTTTCACGTGTAGGTATAGTAAAAAACTTTACAGTTTATTAATATATTATTTTTATCAGATTGTGTTGATTTATGATTATAATAATTTATGAAAATGAAAATATTTTTTTATTATTTTCTTGATAATGAATAGTGAAAAGAACAAGAATTTTTATGTTTCGCTTGTGTTTACATAATATGTGTAAGTGATATTAATTATAAAGTGAATGATTACGGCAATGTTTGTTATTTCGATTGATATTTTATGTTAATATATATAAAACATATTCAAATTATATAATAAAATTAAATAGTTACAAGTATTTGATTTGTTCACGGTACATTAAAACCATTGGTAGCGTGGAGACGACGGACACCTAAAAATGGGTGTCCGTCGTTGTGATGGGACGAGAGACACTATAGTGTAGGTAAATAATGAGGCCCCGAGTTTTGGTCCCCACACTCGGGGACGAAGTGGAATAAACCAAAAACTGCGTAAGTACCTACATGTATATACGAAGTTGCGGGCACAACTAGTAAAGTAAGTAGGTATATAATATGACTTAGCCTTATAAAATATTACTCAGGGATAATGTAGCATTCTAATGGGGAAAAAATTTTCAAAATTGGTCCAGTAGTTTTTGAGTTTATTCATTACAAACTTACTTACACATCTTCTCTCTTTTAACACTAGTATATGTTTCATGTTTTTAATTTTAATTTATGACAACCTCACTCTTCCCCTATCACATGCTACTTACTGGTTTTATAGCCGTTCGTTGTCTCACCGCGACATTAATTGGATGACGTCACTTATCTCATAAAAAAATACAGCCTCTTTATTATGTTGTAAAGTTTGGATGCCATTATATACCTACATTTTGATTAATGACTTTGTAGAAATAGACTTGCTAAGTATATTTTTTCTCTATTTTACGTAAGAAGAGGTTTAGTGATCAGTTAGGTACCTTTTACAATTGTAAAGGTAATTACACTTATTACACTATTACACTTATTATATTACTACTACAATTAACAGGGGACTCTGGTACAGCAGAATTTGAAAAATAGCTATTTGAAGCAACTATTGCCATCGCGCTGCGCTCGAACGACATGCTGTATTGTGCGATAGAGACAAATGCAGCTCAGACCGATTATACCTACAAAATTTTTGACTAAATCGAGGTTTCGTATTCCCCAGTTTTCTCCTCTAAAAATTAAGCCTATCGAATAATTTCACAAATATATGAAAACACTAAATATATAGATAATATATCAAACATGTGAAACACAAATTGTGCTTGCTGTCTAGAATTTTCGTTAAAATAATTAACAAGTCAACAAAAAAGAAAATTAGAACACAAGAAGAATTTGATTTTTATTGAAAAATATTTCAAAATTTGAAAGTACCTCTTCACCTAACGCAACGATGAAAGAACGTACCTAAGTACGTCTATCTACAGCAGATGTGTACCTATTATGTAGGCATGTGTGGGTTTTCCCGTCATATTTTAAGATGTAAAACACGACACGAAATGTGTAACGCAGTATGCTGGGAACCTTTTCTCGCAGCTTGTGTCGGCGTTTTCCAATGTTTACTCAATTCTGGGAAAAAACATAAATTCTACAACTACTTTTATGTAACTTTATTTTATTTTTCAGGCTGAATTCAAATATATTTTAACCTGAAATACAAATTTCAATGTTTGTTTACTCTAAACCACGAACTCTTTTAACGTATTTAATAAATTCAAGATACGAACGGGTAGAAACAAAAAAGTCCAAGACTCTTTTTAGTGTTCTAATGTAGTTTTAATTTAGGCCTATTAACTCAAGCAAGCCACAGGTACTTGCAAGTAATTGCATTGCAAGTGTGCTGCCCAACTTAAACCCAACCTTATTTTATAATATAAATTAATAATCGTACGTACCTCACACAATGGATTCTTATTACTTACTTATGATAAAAAATAGATTTAATAAAAATAGATTGGAAAAAGTTTTATAAATTCACACAGAGTTATCCAGATTAAACCCCCAACAGCAATTTGGTAAGTGAAATCTTTGGGCATACGATAGCGGCGGGCCCAGGCGGTGACATAAAATTGAAAACTATTTGTACAGCAAACATCATCCATCATCGGGCGGCACTTAGCCGTATTGGCCGAGTGGTACTGCCCAGGGCCCAATGTCACTATGCATTACACCCGAAAAAGTGTTTCATACTGAGCGATATAATAAGAAATAATTAGTAAATGTATATTATTTATACTAATTTCCTGCTTCTGGCTTCGCCCGGAGTGCAATTTATGCCTTGATCACACGTACCGAGCAAACGGGCGAGACAGTAAAATGTTTCTCGGCCGAGACAGTGATGAAGCGAGTAGGTGTTCACACATGTTCAATGTTCAATCATGTGGTCGAGTGGCGAGACAGTGCACGTTCTGACCTGCCGAGTAGGCGAGCAAAATAGTGCGGGGACGTGGGAGGGTCGGTACTCGGCCTAGTAAATAGAACGGGAGCCGAGCTACTGTCTCGCCTCTTTGTTCGGTCAAGCGCTCGGCCGAGCACTCGGCGCTATGTTTAAACGCATCGAGTACTCGGCCGAGAGCGCTGTCTCGCCCGTTTGCTCGTTAAGTGTGATCATGGCATTATATATTCTATATACGGATTATGAGCCTCTAATGAGTCGAATTTTAATATAGATATTTTCAATTTTTGACTATCTGAGCCTTGCGGTTTCATCTACCTCAAAATTTTGAAAGTTGATAGCATACCTAAAAACCTACTAATAGTAATGCTTTACCAATTTCATGATGCTCGGTAAAACGGCGCTGGAGCGATTACCTACTTTATAAACATTTTTTTTTATCATTTATAGAAAAAACACATCGTTCAGCCATGTAAGATTTTTAGCTCATACAATTATCAAAAACAGAATTCAAAATAAAATTTGTTTTTAATTTATTTTACAATTAGTGGTGATACCTACACCAATATAAAGGATGATAAATCCTTAAGGCTGTGACGTCATAATATACTTACGGTCTCTTTTGCTGGAGTTTATTTTCAAACGCATTATAAATTATCTAAGGTTTACTTTAAAACGACAAGTCTATAGGTAATCCGTTTTCTTCTCCGTTGGTGAAGGCAGAGAATATTGCGTGTCGGTCCGATGATTTATGGCTCCAACTGAACGCAAGATGAATTGGTTACAAAATGGACAAGCGGCTACTGGAATACCGAAGAATGGGTAAGTCCTTTTCACATAATAAATATTAGGACATTTTACAAGGTAAGTAACATCTGAATTGGTACACTGAAATATTTCTATTTGACTAAGAAACCTGGCATAAATAATGACTCCATTAAAACAGATTCCCTTTATAGGAAGTGATTATTGTATATTTAAAATTTATTAGATACGCGAGTATGTTAATTAAAAAAATATTGAAAAAAGAAATAATTAGTAAAAAAATTTTAATTTCAAAGGCTTCATTAATTAAATGGTTTGAAAATTGTACATTGTATTATGGTGAATAAACTAAAATACTTACTTCTTGTCAGTACGCAAAGTAGGGCAAGATAATATTATAGAAAAAATAGTTAAACGAGATTATAACCTATATTGTAAGGGGAAGGAGATTACACAAAAAAAAAATATCAAGCCAAGCAATGTATATTTTTCGGCGACTTGGTTGTAAAATATATTTTTTCTACGTAAATAGAAACTAAGGTACCTAATACGTGACTTCAATTTTTACTATGCAATTACATACATAGGTCTATTTGGCAAGGAAAACCTTTGCTTGTATGTCGTAGGCCGATCTGTCCAGGCAGATCTCGATAGGCCCAGTTAAACGATCAGCCTACGACATATATAAACTCAACAATACTACAGGAGTTTATGTTATAATCCACACCAATATGTCTAATTGTTGACATCGCTTAGCTTCTACAGTAAATTTGTCTGCAGTACGATACGTACGAACGAGTTCATTGATCTGGGCGGCCATTTTGTTCTCCAGTCTCTAATTATTGCATCATTGAGAGTGCTAATCAAAATGAGTCGTCTTAATAGAATCTTTATACGTCATATATTTAAGTAGACAAATAACTGTTGGGCTGACATTGAAAAATGTATCTATATATCCAAAGGTTGAATTTGTAACGTATTCTATGACGAATCTAATGGCATCACAATGCATTTTGTACTAGCCAGTTCGTGTGGTATTATCCACTCCCTTTGTATATTACTACTAGCTGGTGCTCGCGACTTCGTCCGCGTGGAATAGTTATGTTGGGAATCATTTGGGTATCTCGCACAGTTTTCGCAGCGCACGCAACAGAAGCCCTCAAATATGAATAATTTTCCCCGTTTTTTCCACATTTTCGACTGTTTCTTCGCTCCTATTAGTCGCAACGTGATATTATATAGCCTAAAGCCTGTTGTATCCAAGAGGATCCCAACTTTAAAAAAAGAGCTCATATCCCTATCCCTTCCTATTTCAATTAGAGGCTGAGATTCCTAATCCCGACGAGACACGGGCTCTCCTACATAGACACTATACTTGAAACACAATAAAGACAAGAAAAGTGGGCCGTGAGTCTGCTTACTCATTTTTACATCGAAGGCCCTAAAAAAGATATCCTTTTTGATGTTTCTAGGCCCATCAATGTTGAACTGGGAAGTATCATAGAATGTGAAATGTTCATGTTGTGTCTCAAATATAAGCATGCTTTTGGGATGAAAATATTTGCACACATAGGTGTGTGTAAATAAAAACAGAGGCAAACCTACTGATACTCCTATTTCAGGATAGTTCTATTGAAACCAGGTCAGGCTGAATAGAATATCCTGCATTAAGGCTGCCGAGTGGGAACGTACCTTGAAATAGAAGTCGAATTTCGAAGACGAAATCGCGAGCACCAGCTAGAGGTACATATTATCATATCGTGTTCATAAAACATATTAGAATGATTTTAGAAGAAAGAAGCGAATACGCTGGGCTCTAGATAAAATTGATTATAACCCATTTTGTATTTAGGTGCTATTTTGTTCATGATCAGAGCCGGCTTTAATCTATTGAATCCTAACGGTAATGAGTTCCTTTGACTATGACGGTTAACCATTTAATTAAAATAGATAAAAGAATAGGTAAGCAAAATTAAAGATTACAATTTATTAAAATATTTTGTTTCACATCAAAAAAAATCGTCAAATTAATATTAATTAAAAAGGAGAAAAAACAATTTAGATATTTCCAAAACAATTTGCCCACTCACTTTGCTCAAAGGCCCTAAAAAATTTCCTAAAATGTCCATTGTAAAAATGATTTCAAAAAGCGAACCTATTTTTATCGCATTTGTTTAAAAAGGAAATACAGATACTGTTAGCCATCTATAGCCATGTATGAAGTCGTGGTGCGTTTTTTTATTATCAAGATATAGTATTTACTCATCGCCGCGGTATCACCGCTGGGTCAGTATCGATTCGCGCCGTTTGTTATCGCATAGTCGATATTTTTGTTTGCACTGCCTCATCGGCGAGAGGAGCTCGAGTGTATCTTGCGTATTTGATCAATAACTTGTTTGATAATGCTTTACACTGTGATTAGTCTACTCTTTACTTACAATTACTTATATTCGCGATACTTTTTGTTTTATCTATTAGATCTCAATTATGGTTAATTTGATTTCAATGTTTATACAATTTCTTGTTTATTTAGAATGTGCCTACTTAGTCTATTGTATTATATTTAGGGAATGCAATCTCGTTCTCGCGAGATCTCGTTTTCGCGCTATAATTCTTATTATTTTTATCCTAATTTATTCAAATATCGTGATTATTTTCAAGAATAAACATACAAAACTGCCAATCTCGCGAGATCTCGAAATTGACGAGATCTCGCGGTATTGGTATTCATAAACTCGCGAGATCTCGCCTTAGCCCCAATATCGCGAGATTGCATTCCCTAATTATATTATATTGTACTAGTTGCGCCTCGCGACTTCGTCCCAATTATCTAAATTTGACTATTGATCTAAATTTCAAATTTGTAATTTTTGGACGCTATAAAAACGTTCTCCGTGAAAGGAAACTTGAACAACCATCCTTATTTGTGATGGCTTATGCTCCACTCGCACGTGGGAGTTTAATATTTTTTAAAATACCTACAAATAATTCCCCTTTCGCACGAGTATAAATATGAATTCCCCGCTCGCACTAATACAAAAGTACAGTTCACAAAATACAAAACGTAAAATAAAATAAAAATAACACACAAAAGATATGTAAAACTTGTAACGAAAAGACTTACGACTTTTAATCAATTTAATAGGCTTAATTTACACGCATTCTGTAATAGTAAAATAAAACATAAAGTAAATACTAAAACAAAATAGTGACAAAAATGTACAAATGTTAATAAATTTTCTTAATATAATATAACAACAAAACATAATTTGTAATAAAATATTTTTTCTATACTTAATGATTTATAACGTCTTGGAATTTTCGATGATGACTTACATGCTAATAAAATCGTACCTTGTTTTAATAATTATGATTCTCGTATTATAATATCAAATTATTATTCACTTTACTAAATTGCAAATTTTTTCTATGCAATGGCCAAGACATGTAACAAAACTCCAAGATTTTCGGAGGTTTTGGAGATTTTTTTTTAATTATACAGTCCTTTCCTTTTTATGTGTGTGACGCAAAGACACATAGCCTTAGTTGTAATATAGCTTGTAGGCCTACACCTGTGTAAACCCAGCGGTTTTTGTAGGCGCCGTCGTTCATCCAAAAAAAAAAGCATTTAAGAAATATAATCCGTACTAATATTATAAATGTGAAAGTTTGTATGGATGTATGGATATTTGTAACTCTTTCACGCAAAAACTACTGAACCGATCACCATGAAATTTTGGATACACGTTGTCTGGGACACCAGAAAGGATATAGGGTACCTTTCATCCAGAACGCGGACGAAGTCGCGGGGACCATATTTAAAGAGTGCATTAGTCACTAACAGAAGAGGCTGATCCAACTTTAAAATGAAGTTAAGTAGCTTTCGATTTGTGAAAATTATTTTATTAGTTTTCTTATAAAAGCTCTCAGCTTTATTTCATTTTAATCCAATAGTCTCATAAAATAATAATTTCTAAGTCATTTAATAACCTATGTAAATGTAAGTTCAGTAGGGTTAAGCTGTGCACATAAGTACTTACCTAATTAACAATCTAACCCAAAATCCACCCTTACTTGTGAATACACCTTAATACCCACAAACACCGAACAGTCAACCACCTTATTACCAAAAATCTGAAACATTCCATCCCTTTTCCCACAGAACTGGAAACCAAACCACTTAAAACGGCGTTTGGGGCTCCCTATGTAATAAAATACTAACCTACGGCGATGTAATATAGAAGCGGTCCGCATTAGCTAGCAGGAGCCATTATTAAAAAGTATCAAATTACAGAACGCGGCTCGACGCCGGTCATATAGCCAATCGTATTCGCCCTCAAACACATCAGCCAATCAAAACAAGTTCTGTTTTTCTTATTGTGGAATCTCGTTTAGTGGGTTATCGTATCGTTCCTTTTTTGTCTTGGCATTTTCAAAACAAGACAATGAACAAAAAGGCTCCATATTTTTACTACATTGGAATATTATCTGATTTTAATGATGGATTCGTAGTGTATTTTACCTACGAATATTGCAAGCCAGTTTATAAAGTAGGTACCTACATTGAGAGTACGATACAGCTTGTAACAAAGACGCTTATGGAAATGGAAGTGACTTTATTGTAAGTACATGAAAGATTAGTTTTAACTCATTCTTTAATCAATTAGTATCTAAGAAAATAATTTGAACTTTTTTATGCAAGTAAGTTACAAGCAAGCCTCTTTCTCGAATTTACCAACAATACTCAGTCACAATTATATTCGTCACAAGTCCCGAAACTTAGTAAGTAAACTTAGAGAAATAGTATGCAAATTACCCAAAAATTACAACTTAGGTGTGTTATCTCAAGCTAATTTATACACTTTGAAATTGACTGCTTGTCGATTTCAAAGTTTAACATTAGAACGAAATCACCGCCAAAATGTCGACGAATTCTTACTAATATTGTACTCTGTCTGTCTGTCTCTACTCAATACTCAACTACTCAACCGATCAACATGAAATTTTGCATACACGTTGTCAGGTAAACAAAGAAAGGATACACAAGAAAGTACCTTTCATCCAACAAAAGGTATATATACTGTTTCTGACGGATCATCAAAAATAAAATAAAAAACTAACACTTAGCCTAAATGTTATAGCAACAAGAGGTCAAGCGTAATATTGCTTATACCTATATATTTTTATTTTTCAACGCGGACAAAGTCGCGGGCACCAGTTACATTTTATTATCGCACGGCTCGTCTAACTGAGAAGCCAGTGTTACTCAGTCAGTGAAGCCAAGCCATATCTAGTGTCTCTATATCATTCAGCGTCGTCTCTATGTGAGCATGCGCAGTACGCTCAGTCAATACCACGCGACAGCGAGTGCGTGCTAGATGGACGCATCAGACGATTATAGAAACGTAGCACAGCTTGCATTACACGTGTATTAAGCCTGTTGCAATTTGCATGCGTAATGCATGCGGTTTCCAATCACAATATTTCTAGACATAGAAACAATGTGATAACTAATAATATAGTGGAAAATGAACCGTAAGCCTGTCAAAACATAAACGAAAATTTACATTAACTTATACAGACACTGAATTTGCCCAAATAATTCTTTTGATTAAGCGATCCACCAGGGTAGAAAAGGTTCAGAAGACCTGCTTCTGAAGTATGAACAGTATTTCTCTAATACACGTCGGTACGAACACACCAAACAGCACGATAGTTTTCTGTGAAAAATATAAAAAATTGTTAAAACTAATGCATGCAAGTGATAATGAATTAGAAATGATAGGTATAAGCTAGACCTATAATGGCCTTACGGTAATCTAAAGGAAAAGTTCTTCGAAAACATGTGAAGTTCTATCCTGTTGCCATAAATCTTCTTGCCCATTAAAACATAGGTATTTCATGGTTTTTTCAGGATAACAGTAAAGTGGACGTTATTTCTTCAAAAATTTTTTCTTCATTAAATTGCACGAAACTCCCAATAATTCTAAACCTAAATTGCCTACGTTAGCCCACGCAGATTGGAGATTGCTATTCTTCAATATTGGACACTTAATTATTTCGAGGGAAACATAAGTCGCGATTTATTTATTACACTTAAAATAGAAAATACATAGAAAAAAGTTAGTGTATATACCAAACGAGAGAACAGAAAAACTTTTCTTATTTTCGCTATATTCAAAATCAATGTATTAAAGCCATAAATTATGATTAAAATACATGGTATAGAGACATTTTCCAAAGCTATCCATCTGATACGTGATCGAAGTGCCCTCCATCGCTTCCCTCTAATACCAACAGTCGCTCTGTTTATTTACTGAACTAATATCGTAACGGTCACTACCCGGCTGTAATGGGTATTCGTGTCATAATAAATTTATATTAAACCAAATTAATTTACCTACAGATGCCGCCTTTAAAAATTTGGCTAACCAACTTCAACAGTGCTCAAAAAATCTTTGTCACAAAGAACAAGCCGGTGTCCAGCATGTAGTAGATAGTATGTGACGTAAGACGTAGATCATAATATGTTTTTTTTTTAATAATCAAAATATTGTAATTAAAATAAAATAAAATCTTATATTATGTTTAAAAATATTATAAATAGCTGCAAAACTAATATAAATCTATTTGCCAACTTAGCGATGTACGGCCCCACATAAGTCTACTTTAGTCAACAAACTCTCATAAAACATATCTAAATTAACAATATTTATATTTTTTATTTTGAAGATGACAAAAATAATTTCACAATATTTACACACAAATATCTAAAGTATATAAAATATAAGGTATTAAGTTATTCTACCATACTAATAGGTTGGCTTAGAATAAAAATAAGTACCTACTTCAATAATTCGGGCCACCAGCATGTGTATCCGAGGAACGCTCCATCTATTCAAGCCAGCAGCGAAACTGCTGGGCTTTGACAACGGAGCCTATAAGTACTCCACATCTACTATTTTTACCCTTATACATTTATTTATATTGTACCTACTGTTTTAGAATAACTTTATACCTTCGGTTTTATATACCTACCTACACAAAAGTTTACTTTCCAATGTAAAACAGTATCTATAGACCCTTTGAGTAATATACCAAGGTGCTTATAGGTACCTTACTTATTCGTAGCTTATACCTTATACATAAGCAGCGTCTCTAAGTAAGCATCGTAACGAATTGTTAAGTCTTCCACCAGTTAATATAAAATTGTTGGCTCATTATTCAACGAAACCATCGGAGTTAAACTCGGACTTAATATTAGCCGACTTTTTACTGGACTTTGCAAAGAAACGGCACAATTTTATTATTTACATTATGAGAGATACAATTAGGGACTTATTCCTTTTATTACTTTTCTCTCGGCGTGTTTACTTATATTTTATGAGTTGAATTTTTCGACATTTATCGGTCGTAGGTACTTCAGGAGTCTTTGTGAAAATGTCTACCAATATTGTTCTTTTGTATACCTATCGTCTTTTTCTAGTGATATTTAATAATAGCTACAGTTAATTGTTTTACAGTTAATTTGTATTAGTCACAGACTTATTACTTATAGTAGGTAGCTATCATATTATAGAATGTTTGGTTGATGCCACAGCACACAGACTATGTGAATATAAGGTTCGTCTCCCGACCAGGCCAGCATTTCTGAGTTTTTTCGAATCTCTTTTGATTTATTAGATTAGTAGGTAAATGTGCAAGTCGTCAGCACCTGTAACAATTTTGTGTTATTGTTTTATTAGGCGACGTTAAGTTTTTGAAAGTCAAATTTTTTATGAGAAAAAGTAACCATTGTAACCTTTCTTTTTGAATATATATAATGTAATAAAAAAATGTTTCAAGTAATAAAATCAAACAGTCATTAATCTGACGAGCGGCGACACTTTCATAAGTTCAATTGATCGGAAAATTCTACCCGGACTAATCACGACACTGTGGACGGCAGTATGCCACACTGAAAAACGTACCTATTTAAAATACCTCTTATCTTTGAAAAATACCGCTTGAATAAAATTAGTAAAATACTGCTAAAAAAACTTATTGCTAAAAAAACACAGTAATAAAAAATTTCCGTGACAATTACTTTTGTTTTTAGGCTTATTAATTAACTTACATTCTACACTAAAGTTTGAATCATCTACTTTTATTTCTTTTTTCATATTTTACACTACATTTTAAGAAAAACCTTCCAATTTTAAATGTGTTCGAGAAGCTAAAAAATATGTTGTGCAAATTTACACCTTATTTATAGGATATTAGGTTGCGCTCATTTTGGTAAAAATTGTGTTCGATCTGCGGTCTGAGTCCAGAAGAATTAAGCGGAGAAACAGTTACTTAAAGGTAGACAGCGACTTTGTTTTATGTGTGATGAGGTGATGAAAAAAAGATTCGTTTATATTTTATATTTATAAAAGCATAGTTTGTTTTTTCACTGTCATATAGATTATAGATTATATATTATAAAAAATCAAATACATTTTTGTCTTGGGCATTTAGTTTTTCTCTAATTTTTTCTTTAATGTAATTGCTACAATTGCAAACTATAAAAATATATACACGAATTCAATACTTAATATTCTTGGCGCCTTATTGTCGACAGCTGTTTACCTAACAATTAAGGTGGAATTTAAAAAAGTCCTCTTTATTTAAAAGAACTCCACCTACTTTACAGATCGGAAAAATTGTACAAATTTTCTTTAAAAATTTGTACTTCGATGTCCGTTTAATGGAGTGCCTTATGTTTATTCTAACTCCGTGATTCAATTGGATTGTTAGAAGTTGAAATTAAATTAGGTTTTAATTTTGTTTTCTTAATTACTTTGAGCTTCTTTGTGGTTGCCACTCGATCGTAGCCTCTCTAATAAGAAAATGGTTTGGATAACCCTAATAACGTTTTGATTGTTTTTCTAAATACCACAAATAATCAATCAATTACCTTATTTGCAACTAGCTATTCCACGCGACTACGTCCGCGTAACTTTATAAAATATAGCCTATGTTATAACTATACCGCTTATAATATAACTTCTTAACAGTGAAAGAATTTTTCAAATCCGTCCAGTAGTTTCGGAGCCTAATCAATTCAAACAAACAAATCTTTTCTCTTTATATATGAGAAAGTTTGTATGGATGTATGGATGTATGTATGGATGTTTGTAACTCTTTCACGCAAAAACTACTGAACCGATCAGGATGAAATTTTGCATACACGTTGTCTGGGACACCAGAAAGGACATAGGGTACCTTTCATCCAGAACGCGGACGAAGTCGCGGCCACCAGCTAGTAAAAATAATAAATACAGATAAAAAAATGTTACAATAAGAAGGAAGCTAGAAAAAGGTCTACCCTACGCTCTTTTTTATAATTTTTTTTTATTAGAGATGGGTTTGCTCTCGGCCAACATCCAGCCGTATAGCGAAGATGAGGCCTATGATGGAGCAAGCTCACCCAGAAGATGCTTATTCAATTGAGCTTTGAAAATATTTGAGTTATATGAGCTCGACAAGGAGTTGCTCTTTGCTGGCATAGGCCATAGGCATAGGTACTACATTATATAGAAGATTAAATTAAAAAGAAAAAAAAACCACTTGAAAAAAGTTGTCGTTAGCTTAGGAATACATAAAATGTGAAGACAAATATCACATGATCACTACGTGACATTATATATAGGAGGCTCGTTGTCCTGTCTCGCTCCTTGTTATCAGTTCTCATTAGATAAGGACGGCGACATCCCGGAACCGTACTGTAAACATGGTTATCTTGAAGAACCGATGCGCTTGCACACGAGAAAAACAGGGTCACAGCGTTGTTGAACGGCAAGGGCGACTTCATTTAATAATTTTTACAAGTTAGATACATCTTTCGTTAATTTACAACTTGCATCTGATGGTACTACTATGTAGTGAATTTATATTCAAAATTGGTATTATTTTGAAATAGTATTTAACTAAAAAATATGTAGTATTTAATTTAACTAAAAAAAATCTCCTTAGACTTAAAAAAAAAAGTAAACTTGTTAACTATAGTCTACAAAAATAGTACAGTAAATTTATGAAAGTACACAAAAAACAACAATATTTTTTTAAGTAAAGATCGTCAGACAGACTGACAGTCCACTTCATGTTATTAAGGATAAGAGATTGGGAAACGGATACTGGCAATCTACTCATTCGTCGAAACATAAAAGCACGCTTGCTGTTATTTTTCATTTTTCTTCTGTAAGGGATATTACTTATGACTATGCCAGTCAGACTGGCAGAGTTATCATAATGAAACATGTGATAATAAAAACAGATATAGAATGAAGTTATTAGGAGAATTTACCTTAAATTAATTAAGAATATTATAATAAGTGTTATTGTGAAATATAATAACTATATATTCATAACTTGAGTTGTTTTTTTGAAAAAATTATTTTCTTGCAGACAAGTTATTGTCAACCGAAATATTTTCGAAATCGTCCGCGGGCCGGTTGTGGGTTTTTTTTTCGTGTCGCCGTACACCATGTCAGCTGATCAAACAATGACAAGTGTAGGTACGCTTTAAGGAAAACACCGATTCAGAAAATGGCGCTTTTCTGTACGTACATACCGCGACATGAGGTGCCACATTGTGCCTGTGCCCACATTACTTGTCATTTATTAAATTTCGTGTTTGCGCTCGTCGCTTGCGACATGGGCCGAAATACTCCGAAAACTGCAAAGTAGAGGCACAGGTAGAGGTCACAGACATGTCGGAGATTCAGTGAATTTCGTAATACAAGAAACCGAAGTAAACATGATGGTTTTTAATTGTGAAATTAGACCTTTTTCGACTTTTTTTTCTTTATATTACAGATGGCAGATGAGGCCAATGATGAAGCGAGCTCACCCAGAAGATACCTATTAACTCGAACTTTGAAAAGATTTGGGACTATACCAAAAAGTAAATAGTACTATTTACCTACTCTATGGTTATACGAGCTAGGAAAAAAACGCCTGCATGGAGTTTCAAACCTTGGCAGTGCGCATTATAAAGGATGTTTTGAAGCGCTTGGTCCGATAAATAGGGATTTCCACAAAATGAGGATGGTACCCAGCCGTACATGTGAATGTCCGTTGGAAGAAAGGGGAAGAATTGAACGATACGTTACCTTACTAAGGTATGGTAAAGACAAACCACGTTGTCTTGTTTGTCTTTAAGTCAAGTATACAATGATAAACTTATTAACAATATACCTAATACTTAATAAAAAAAGATTATTACGATTATGTATAGGCAGCTTTGGTTTATTACTCAGAAAAGTCATTATGAAATAATTTTATAACAAGTTAAGGATTATCTGAAGTGATATCTGAAGTAATAGCTGTTCAATTACTCGTATAAAAGATAATTTTGAAGAGATCGATACATTGCAAACTAACGCCTTGATAGTAAACTTGCCGATAGTGTAGGTTCGATGTCCGATACTGCTGTCTATGAGAGATATAGAATGACACTGAATGATCTATTATTAATTTTTCCAAAAAAACTACGTGTGTCAATTTTTTTTAACAATTTTTTTTCTAATATTAATTTGTAAGTACTCGTTTTGACGCATGAGTAATAAAACAAAGAATAATAAACGCATCAAAATGAGTTAGGGACTAGAGAAATTGAAATAATAGAATTTAATCCCTTTCCATAACTCTATCACTTTGATGTATTATATATACATATAATACAATACAATATACATACAATATATATTATACACACATATTATGTTAAGGTAAGTAAATATGAGCTTTAGTTTATCTTAAGAATATTTAAATTTATTAAGTAACAAGCTGACCCGGCGAACTTTGTTCCGCTTTAGAGGCAATAAATGAGCAGACTTTTGATTTTATCATAATCAATTTTTTATTTGGATAATTAATGTAAATTAAAAAAGCAAGTATTTAATTTACGGGAACGTGACGTGGGACGTGACATAAAACGTGGCCTATAACAAAACGCAACTGAAAGTAATTTATCAGTAAAAAAGCAGTCTACCCGTTCATTTGTTAAAAATGATATAACAAAACAAAACGCAACTGTCAGCTAAACGTAATGTAGTCTATGGTTAATTATGCAATTTATCAGTAAAAAAAACAATCTAGCCGTTCATTTGTTAAAAGTGGTATAACAAAACGCAACTGTCAGCTAAACGCAAGGATTTTTTAATAATATAACAGGATTGATGACTTCAAAAAATTACTTTTAAAAAATTAACTGTATTACCAATAGTTAGAGTATATTTTTCATTGCGCCTTACACATGGGCTAAACCGAGAAAAAAAGAGATAGCCAAACTAAGGCCTTGTGTCCCTTTCTTTCATCTTGCCAGACTACAAAAATGTATTTCATTAAAAACTTAAATTCAAACATCTTAAATCAAACACTAATGTATATTAATTGTAGTTCAATTATTTTAATGGTTTTTAAATGAAATTATTATAATAACATTAATTTTGTGATATATTACTAAATTACAAAAGATAATATTTATAGTTTCAGCACTATTTTTTATTTTATTTTCTACTGGCATCCCTATGAAATGTCATGGCGGTGTTTTTAAATAGCAGTTTACATATTGTTTTTTTAAAATCGTTCATAAAAATTAAATTTAAAGTTAAAATGGTGAAAGAGTGTTGCGTGTAATCTTGTCCGAGCGAATCCTATGGTGGTTGCAATATATATTTTCACAGGTAAGCTAAAAATAACATAATAATAAATCTACCAACTATGTTAACCATAAATTTGTAACGTTGGTGGATATGGTTATGTACAATTATGTTAATCTAGTAAATCTAGTTGGTCCGGCAAACTTCGTGCCGCCTCAGAAACAAAACTCGTACCATTTGTATAGAAAAAAATTTCGAAAGTCATTTTCCATTTTGTACAAACAAATTATTGTTTTCGCAATTTACTTTACTATATTTAAAGCTGAAATATCAAATACCACTCATCGTTAATATACCTAACCAGGACGCTCAGTACACCGACCTAGTAAAATGTTGGTGAAAGGTCCTCGGAACGTATCAGGGATAGAAAAGTAGGGTTTGCACAATGTCATAGAGAGTATCCCATCCCGTTCATACATTTTTTACAGTCCATACAACTTTTTTGGAGTTTTCAAAGCGGGATATCTCCAAGACCGTCGGGGATAGATGGGCAGTGTCTTTAGCGAATAACCATCGATACATTTCTCAGTAATGTTTATTTATTTATGTTTATATTAAAAGAAACTACTACTACCTATATATTAGTATTTTTTTTTTTTGTATAAATATCACTGTAAGTTTTCCTTGAAAATAAATAAATAGAACATTTAAATTTGTCTTATACAACAAAAATCTTATGGTCACCCTATTAGAAAGGGACACACGGCTCCTCTTCTATATATCCTACTTGGCCCGCTTTTTAGCCGCAAGTAATAAATCCTTATTAATATATTAAATCCATGGCTAAACGTTATGTAAATATTAAAAAAAAAAATAAAAAAAAAAAATAAAAAAAAGCTAAATAAAAAGTATCCTATGTCCTTCTGGTTCTAAGGCGGTATAACAAAACGAAACTGTCAGCTAAACGTTATGTAAATATTAAAAAAAAAAACAAAAAAAAAATAAAAAAAAAAGCTAAATAAAAAGTATCCTATGTCCTTCTCCTGGTTCTAAGGCGGTATAACAAAACGAAACTGTCAGCTAAACGTTATGTAAATATTAAAAAAAAAACAAAAAAAAAATAAAAAAAAAAGCTAAATAAAAAGTATCCTATGTCCTTCTCCTGGTTCTAAGGCGGTATAACAAAACGCAACTGTCAGCTAAACGTTATGTAAATATTAAAAAAAAAAACAAAAAAAAATAAAAAAAAAAAAGCTAAATAAAAAGTATCCTATGTCCTTCCCCTGGTTCTAAGCTATCTCCTCACCAATTTTCAGCTAAATCGGTTCAGCCGTTCTTGAGTTATAAGTGAAGTAACTAACACGACTTTCTTTTATATATATAATATATATATATAGAAGATAGTGTACACAGCACACGTATATTTTTTTCCGATTCGAGAAAAAATATTTGTTGCAACCTTACTAAACCTAGATAAAAGATGTTGAAATGTTAAGTTAGCTTACACCGCCATCTATTAGAAACTTATAGAACTTCCAACCTGTAGCATCAAGTGGCCTGCGGGATACCCAATTCCTTAGTAACTTACAGCAGAAATAGCGTGTTTGCGCTTAATAGATATTTAAGAGTTATTTTATAATTTTTAATTACAGCTTGTCTATTTATTTCCCTATTATTATTTCCTTATTAACTTTAGTCGTCAATCGTCAACTCGTTAGTGGTCAATGGAAGTATGACGCAATACATTTGATATGTTTTAATATGGATGCTTACAATGGTGACATGATATCGCTTTCCATGTTATTTTAATTTGAGTTAAGTGGGGCGGCTGCAGTGGCTTATTTAGCGAAGGGCCGGGGGCGGAGGCAGATCAAAGACGCCGCCTCGTTCACTGACCATGTCTCATGTGACACTATTCTAAACTTAAATATTATGAAATTTATAATATGACTTTAAATATTATGAAATCTATCTGAAATTTTATCACTCTAGAAATTAAATATAAAAATTGCTTTATATTTTACTAGCTGGTGCCCGCGACTTCATCCGCTTTCTGGGTGAAAGGTACCCTATATTCTTTCTGGTGTCCCAGACAACATGGTGACCGGTTCAGTAGTTTTTGCGTGAAAGCGTAACAAACAAACAAACAAACTCACATTCACATTTATAATATTAGTAAGGATTGATTTTTTTCAAACTTAATTAAAACTATGCTTAGCATATATTTATGACGGCCTTATATCATTTAAAGCGTGTCTCTGTCTTAAGTTTAGGTCTCTGGGCCTCTTCAAGTTTTTTTTAAAGTCTTGGGGTCTAAAGAGGTCTTCATTTAGCAGTCTCTTCACTGCTCTCACCAAGGCTCCACCACGCACGGTCCTCTGCGCTTTGCATCCAACTCTTCCTGTGAAGGTCAACAAAGAACATTTAATTTTCAAATATATCTGGGGTCTTCAAACGTAGGGTAAATGGGCATCTACTAGGTAAGCGTGGTCCACCTTCGGCCGCATCTGCACCTAACATCAAGTGAGATCGCGGCCAAGTGCTGCCTTGACTTATATAAAAAAATATATAGATAGATTTTAACTAGTAATCTAAAGAGAGTGCTTAGGTAGAGGCATACATAAGTGCATCAACTGAATATAACACACAAAGATAATTGATTGGTCTCGCTGCGCTCGCCTAGATAGAGCGCTATATAAAAGCAATAGCTCGGAAAATGTGGCAACTTTTTATTGTAGTGAGTGTAAAAAATCGTCACTTTTTATCAGTTTTTACCCAGTTTTATTATATTTTTACACAGTTTCACTACGCAAACTGGTATTTTATTAAGCCTAAAATTTAATAAAATATTCGGCACGTACACATCACAGACAGTTTGCACTGTGACTAGCTCGGGTACGCCGAATTCGGCGTACTATTTTATGCCGCATTTTACAAGTACGACGGCGGTATCTAGTCGAGCGCAGCGAGACCAATCATTTATCTGTGACAACACATAAGAACCATGCGAAAAAATTCAACCAACAGAATGTTTTTCGATTGCTTCTAGAATACGCCCCGTTGAATGCGAGCGTTCCGAGACACAGAGAATATTAGATGGCTCAATTCTCTATAATCTGGCGGGCGCCCGTGTAGGTTTGTGAGGAAGAATTAGCTGCTAGTGCGCTTACAACCACTATCCAAATAAACTCACAAAGCACCTTCCTCAATATGTAGTCATCAAAGAAACCATTTTGTATTTCTAAAAGATGATTATTTTTAAACTTAGCCTATTTTTATTATTCCCGTCAAGTTCCTATTCATCAATGTAAGTTTATATACCTACTTATATATGTCGTGGCCAGATCATAAAATTGATCATTTAGTGAAATGGCCAGCTTAAACCAGCCATATCAATAAATAACCAGCGTTTAACTATATTTTTTTCTATAGGTTACTTCTTTATTTGGAGTTTTTATTAAACCTTTAATATCATAGATACCCTACATTAATGATATGGCAGTTTTAGCTGGCCAACCTTCCTTGTCCCAACTGCTAAGGTTGGAACTCATTGCCTGCGTCTATGTTTCCCCAAAATTGCAACCTCGGGGTCTTCAAATGTAGGGTAAATGGGCACTTACTAAGGTAAGCGTGGTCTACCTTCGGCCGCATCTGCACCTTACGTCAAGTGAGATCGCGGCCAAGCGCTGCCTTGACTTTTATATAAAAAAAATACATAAGTATAGATAAAAGAGTTTTTAGTAGTAGTGAGATAGCGTTTTGCAGTCATATCTCGGGCAGTCCGTCATACTTGCTAGAATTACTCTTTAATTCTAGCACGTCGGCAGCGTACTTGCAGCATTTGCAGCCTGACTGCCGATTTTTGTTATAAGAAATATAATAGAACTATTTTTTCCTTTTTTTTTAAACTGACTTTTTTTGTTTTGTAGCTGTTGACGACCTGTGATTTCGACCCGTTGACGAATACTATAGTAAACAACATCATCTCAGCTGCAAGACGTCTACTGCTAAACATAACCCTCTCCCATAAAATTTCCAATCAAAAAAGGTCAAAAGCTGCCTGGATCCACTCTGCCATTGCCACTTCAACTTACTAATTCGCTGGTTTATGTCCGGTAACTTTCGTGCGTCTACGGATCTCCTCATTCCTGATTCTCTCAATAACTTACGAGGTTCATAGGAGACCACGTTTCAGCGCCATGACGACACACATAAAAAGTAAAAACATACATACGTAAAAAGTATCGACTGTCTGGTATCCATAATACAAGCATTAAGTTGCTTACTTTGGAACTAGATGGTGATGTGTGGAATGTGTGAATATTATATTATTATTATATTATCAGTCATCAATGGAAACAAAAGTGGCGTCATGAAATAGATAAATTAGTTGGTAGGTACCTCTACTGTAATTTGCCGAATATGTAGGTACTGTTTGTGCTAGTAAAATTATATTAGAAATGCAGCAATTGAAAATTAGATATACAGCAAGCGTCTACGAGCTTGCTGAGCTTGAATTCCATGGCGATTCCAGTAACACGGTTCGCGTATACTGGTTTGAGTAAAATCGTTTCGTTGTTACATTGCGACCGCTTCGCACATAGCCGCTAACGATCTCACACTTCTGAGAAGCTTACGTGACGTTATGATGTACAAACATTTAGAAGAACATGCAGCATCGCGTTATATACATGCCTTATATACAGGCATTTATGTATATAAGACAAGTATATGTGTATATACTTGTCACGTGCGGAAACTACAATCTACTATCCTTAAGCAACAAAATATTAGGGAACGACTAGTAATTAAAATGCCATGACAAGTATTGATTGAATTAGTACTGAATTCCTATTTGCTATTCCTAATATGTTAATTCCACTTTTATGATTTTCTAGTAAACTCGGTTCAGGTTGGGATCTGGAAGTAGTTTAAATTAAGAAACTGAAACACTTTTCTGGGGAATTGTTTGCGACGCTAATAATTTTTTTTTTTAAAAATCCACCAAAATCTTAGTCTTGCTGCCATTTCTGAATGTTGAAGAACTGCCTGCCTCACGAGCCCGCTGTGGCCACGTGGTTCGACTGCGTAGTTCGATCGACCGGACCGTGCTGCTGGTGGACACGGCTTTACGCGTTTTATTTCGGTAATAACCACTTTCCTCAAATTTTTTTTATTGTTGTATATATAATAAGTAGGTATCGATAAAAATATTATCCTACTTCGAAAAGTATTTTTGTATACTATAAATTTTTGTATAAGATCTATAAGGTTATTCGTGTTTAAACCTAAGTTTTCAGTTATCAAAAAATAAAATATTACATTTTTTATCCAATTTTCTACGTTTCAGCTCGTATGTGCTCGCCTTAATGAGAAGATATGCCCTAGTGGAAACGACGCGTTAGTTGTGGGCTCGCTTGTACCCGCCAATAACTGGCCAGTGTCAATATTTATGGAAGCGAGACAACGGCGTGGTTTTTGAGAATTTCGAATGAAGGTCCGAGCCGTGTTTGTTTGTTTGTCCGCTCGGACGTAGCTCGTGTAATCTCTCTGTTTGTATGGGCGGCGATACGCGACCTGTGACTTACCTTACAACACTATTGGACTGTACCTACTATTGTCCGATGTCACATATTGCCTTCATTTGGCACAAATACGCCTATTTGTACCTACTTTATAAGTTGACATGAAGGTTATGTTTATACGCATAATAAATTCATATTTTTATACTGCTACGACGTAGCACAAAAAACAATACCTCAGAGATATAATATTATTTCGATGCAATACCTAATATATATAATAAGGCTATAGGAAATTGGCGGTACAGGTATGTCAACTCGTGTTGGTTGACATTGATATGAAATCTTTGCAAGACATTCCATTGTAAGATAGGGAAGATAGGTACTTAATAAAAGCACTTTTTATGTGCACACAAGCAACACCACAGGTGTTGCAAGTAATCCAACTATGCTGTTACTATGCCCTACTAAATCCTACTAAGCTGCTGACCATAGTAGGATTTAGGACAAGGTATAGGCAAATGGGTATCTTTTAACCAAAACACACATGCTGTTTTTTTTTCTGTGTGTCGCCAGACGGGATGCCCACAGACTGCGAAACGCACTTGTTAGGTCCAGAGCAACCCAGTTTTGAAGGTTCATTTTCAAAGTTAGCCATGCTGAGAATAGAACCCCTTAACAAAGAATCTAAATAAACTTAACCATCGACATAATAATTTTTTCTTTAAAAAAATATTTTGTCACGACATTAGTCATCTACATGGAAAATCACTGGACATTTGGCTGTTGTTACGCACAGCGTTTTTGCGTTTTAGCAGTCGATGGTATATATGTAATATTGAATATTTTATTTTTAACTTTATTAATATTTCATTTTATTTATATATAAAATCTGTGTAAAATCTGTATGGATTCCAAAACAACTCAACTGTTTTTTTGTTTTTTATTGATCAATTTTGTTGATATTTTAAGACAATCTTACGATTAGCTCAGTGGGTTGTGAAGTTTGGTCGCGATCCGAAAAGAAAAATGGGCGTTCCGATATGAAAAATTTAATAGAGAATTGTCTGTAGTAAATTAAATTAAAGTAGGTATCGGTTCCGATATTCTATTTCGATAAAAATCACAAGCTTTCTGCGTAACGACGGGCGGTCGGTAAAGCAAGAAGAAAACGTGGAAAGTTGTAAAGTAGCTAATTACTTGACATCCTGTTCACATAAGGTGGGTTGATGTCACTTCACAAGAACACTTAGCTCGCGTTTATGACCCGCTCACGTTCAATAAGTGAGTGCAACAAGGTGCTAACACACCGCCGCGCCATATCAAATGAGAAGATGCTAATCACGAACAAAGCAAGTGGCCAAGTGTACCACTCGCCTTATTAAGACTCTTCTGTTTGGATATCGATTCTCAAACGAGGTTGTATGCTAAGCGTCGTTCGGATCAAGTGAATAATCTCCAATTTCACTTTGGAACATTACGACACTAAGTTTGTGAAAGAGTTTTGGCCTCAATTCATAGAGAAAATTATCAGTTTTATTTTGAAATGCATGAAAGGTTAAGGTGAATTAAATGTTTTAAAATCCAACTTAACTCTAACGATTCACGTTATTGAGAATGATCCGTTGGGAACAGTACTTTTTCTGGATGAAACATACCCTATGTCCTTTTCTGACGTGCATGCAAAATTTCATGACGATCGGTTCGGTACCTAGTTAAGACGTGAAAGTAACAACAACAAAACAACAAAAAATATAGCAAAACGGCTGAACAGATTTGAATGAAATTTGGCACATAGATAGTTTATTACTATGTATTTATTTACATATAGGAAAATTTTTATCCTGAAAAACGGTTAGGATGCTATGCGATTTTCAAAAACAATTATAGCGCATACATAGTCTGTTTATTTTTAGTTAGTATATTTCAGCGATCCACATTTAAAAAACTAGCTTCTAAGAAAATACAGAACCAAAGAATACTATCTTTCCAGCTTTCAGATATATACAACAGCCGACTATAACTTGAGAAATGGGGACAAAGAAGACGCCCAATCGACTTTCACTCACGAAAGGGTATCGAAGCACTTTTCGCTGGATTTTGAGAGGTTACACAATAGAGTTGCATCTACCTGCGAACATGAAGTAATCAATATCCTTTGCAAATGTAAACAGCGTAGTAACTTGTAGAGGCGAGGCGGTGGAGAGGCTTTACAAACATGACGGTAGACAAGAGACGCTCTTTGATCACAAGCCGCCTAGCTGCACTGACACAGCGTTACTTTACTATACGACACCAATACACTTAAATTATGGTCAACATGGAGTTATCTATGAGGTGGAAATTCTTGTAGAGTTTTCAACCTGCCAGTATCCCCTTTAATTTTGCTAGTACGATTATGCGGTGGAACCACCTTGAACACCGATCAAGTAGACAGACGACATGACTGACATGAAAAGTTTTATTTTTGGAATTAACTTGAATAGGCCGTCGGATAAGCGGTTTAGGATGCTTCTCTTAACGCTTTCTCAGGGTTCCGGTTTCGAATTCAGGCAGGGTCAACTTTGGAAATGAAATTGCTAAAATTCTCTCTGGTCTCAGAGACAAAAAAGACCCTGTATTTCTAGGCAGGGTCAAATTCTGTTCTATTCCATTTCTGTCTCAGGGCTTCTTACCCGCGACCCCTGAGATAGAGCATTAAGGCAAGGACCCAAATCAGATATTCCTAAAAATATTCATTAAAAAGCTGTATAGGTACAGTATGAAGATATTTGTCTCGAATCGCAATAAGCACAAATGTGTAGGTACCTACAGGCAGCTCTCGAGGTGATTTGGACGTTTATTAAAAAGCACACAATACGCGAGCCACTACATACAGATCGTTCTCCTATTTTATTTTTAATATTAAACCCCCGGGCGGTCGCTTGCAAGCATAGAGTAGTTTATAGACAAATTGATGCAATATAGGACGAATAAAGCTTTTACATGCGCATCTCGTGAACACCTTTTTGGGATACTGCATATTAATTTATACTTGAATAGAGACAAAGAGAGAGAGTGAGGGAGAAAGAGAAAAGAAAAGTTTCATGATGATCGGTTGAGTAGTAATTTCTTTGTTTGTTTCTTTCCTTTTTTGCAACAAACAACAAAGAAATTAACTCACTTTCTTTCTTCTTTTTTTTTCAGCAACTATCAAATCTATCATATTAATAGAAATCAACTAACAAGTTCACTTTCGCATTTACAATTTGCAGAAAAAATCCCTGCGAAGTCGGCGAGTTAATGTATCTAAATATACAATAAAATTCTCTGTAATGGCCCATTACTCTGTGCCGTGCGTTTTCCGCAGAGCCTGTTGGAGGGTGCTTCATGGCTATTATTGAGATTCAGACAACGAGCGCCTCTTCATCATATCTCCTGCATGACTACCATCCGAAACAGAAACTTATATAAAACTCTATTCTATTATTACATATCTCCATTATAAGTCAAACAGTTTCAGAATAATAATGCGTTTTGATGAGATTTTTACAATCGCTTCAATAATAATTTATTTTTATAAGATTATTATAAAAAACATTAATAAAACCTTTCCAATATAAAATAAATCTACTTGAAGAAAATAGCTAAACTGATTTTTTTATATAAAAAAAAAAACAAAGCAATAATATTGTCATTCAAATAAACCATGTTTTATGTGGTAGTGACGCCGGCCGTTAATTACATGATGAAGACAGCATTGCCCTAGTAAGGCGGGCAAACAGTAATGTACGTACAATCATCCATTTTGTACAGCCTTTCCATGTGTTGCGATGCTTATCTGCAGTACCGACAATTTTGTCGATCGCGTGCAACTCGTGCTAGGCGATGTCCAAGTCACAAGCGACAGCGTTTTGTCTTTTCTATTATATCCAACTACTTACATATTATTTTTTGTTATTTTATCTTAGGTTAAAAGGCGTTTAACACACTGATTTTCGCAGTCATCGGCAGTGTGCTTAAAGCACTTGTGGCATTGCTAATAATAATAATAATAGGCGAAGACCTTAGATCATTAATACACAAGATTCTGGGTTGCTTCACTAAAAGTGGTAAGTGGTATATATGAGAATAACAAACAGGCTATAATATATATATGACGATATATGTGAACTAGGTCCCATTATAAAAATTACAAAATTATATTTACGCAAAAAACATCGATGTACAAAAAATTACCTACTGAAAACTTTAAATATATCAGAATAAGACATAGTAGGTACCTAGGCTATAATTATTGAGATAAGCGGACGAAATCGAGGGATAAACCTCGTTGCTAAAAAGTACATATAAAAATAAAAACCTACTTAATCCTGTTTTTACATCAATAGGTTATAACTTGATCCAGCTTTAAACACTATCTAATGGACAGTGGATAACAGAGGCAATTATAAAGGTTGTGTAAAGTTTAGTACGGGGTAATGTTAGGCTTACCTACAATGTTTAAAACTATGGAAAACTTTTACTTAACTGACATATTTTATATTAATTTTTAGGTAAGCTTTTACCGCGAGTGTGGAAAATGTTTATATCGACTACAGAAAAATATTTAAGTATACTCGTATAGACAAGGTTTAAAAATTTGTTTGGAAGAGGCTACTTACTAAGTCTTGGCGCGTCTTGATGAAAGAGAGTTAGGCCGCGCTCACTTTGGATTCGAATTTGTATCGTACGTAAACTTACGAATACTGTTCGTACTGGGTTCGTACGAATTAGTGCTCACATTGCATACGGCCGCGCCACTTTGGATCCGAATTTGTATCGTACGTAAACTTACGAATACTGTTCGTACTGGGTTCGTACGAATTAAGTGCTCACATTGCATACGGCCGCGCCACTTTGGATCCGAATTTGTATGGTACGTAAACTTACGAATACTGTTCGTACTGGGTTCGTACGAATTAAGTGCTCACATTGCATACGGCCGCGCCACTTTGGATCCGAATTTGTATAGTACGTAAACTTACAAATACTTTCCGTACGAATTAAGTGCTCACATTGAATACGTTTTTGTCCATCAAATACTCGGTGATATTGCGTTCGTGAAGTCATTATTTATCTTCGATGAATAACCTGTATTTTTAAGAAAATTCAGGATTCATATGATTTAAATCGCTATTAAAATCAAGTGATTTTTTTTATAAAAATCAAGCAATACTTTCTTACTGTGACAAAATCAGCCAAATTAGTCTTCCTTTTGAAAAAAATAGTCTTCTACTATAAGTCTAAATAAATTCAAGGTTACATTTTCGTGCGGTCACAATCGAAACAAAACAAGGCATGTCTCCCCGCAACACAAGCAGTAAACACTAAACATCGACAGGTGGGGGGAAGTGTACGGCTAATAGTTCAAAATTCAAAGTTGTACGCAAACAGGTCGAGTAAACACTACGCCATCTGGCGAGGTTTGCCCAATAGTTGCACCCTGGACTTACACCCTCGTGTATAAGTCTACAACTTCAATTCGATCAACCATAGCAGGAACAATAGACTACAGACGATTGATTTAAGAAATATTTTAATGAAAAATAAAATAAAATACAAATATTTACATGATTATTGAAATGTTAAAAACGTATTTCATTGCATTAAATTTTTAATTGGTATATTTAACAATTGATGGCTAAAGACAGTTCTCAAAGTATCTTTTTAATTTTTCAGATGACTACTGGAAATCTTCAAATTCATAATCAATAATAATAATTCTTTAGTTTTAGTTTGTTTACTGTTTTTTTCATTTCTGATTCAACCTCGCAAAATAAACCTCGACATAGATCTCTACATAGTTAATTAAGCGAAGTTGAGCTTTCTCTCAAGGCCTAGAATTTTAGAGAGTGCGTTTAAGAGCTATATATCATCACTGAAATTAATTTCATATATTATTATTATTTTATTTATTTTTACAGCTACTGAAATTAAGGCTATAGCATTACCAAAACTATTTGATTAAATTACTTGAATTTTTGCATACAATGTACAAGTTTGTATGCAAAATGAGCTGATACCGCCTTCCCCTTTCTTCCATCGGACATACAGACGTACGGCTGGCTACCATCCTCATCTTGTCGAAATCCCTCCTTTTCGGACCAAGCGCTTTGGAACATCCTTTATAATGCGCACTGCAAGGGTTTGGAACTCCCTGCCGGCGTCTGTGTTTCCGAGCACATATAACCCTAATCTTTTCAAGGTTCGAGTGAATAGGCATCTTCTGGGTGAGCTCGCTCCATCTTAGGCCTCATCCTTGCCACATGGCTGGTTGTTGGTCAAGAGCTAATCCATCTCTTATAAAAAAAAAAGTAATTTAATCAAATAATTTTGGTAGTATATTACAAATAATGCGAAGTTTGTGAATTACTCAGAGTTTTTCACAGAGTTTTTCACAGAATTGTACTCAGAGTACAATTAAAAACCAATATTTGTGGCTACCAACTTAAGGATCCTGATCACAGCTCTCCTGATGATTAGCTGTTTCTGAAATAATGAACAATAACTGTGCAATGTAAAGTAGTCACATTATAATAGGAGCGCTTGGCGTGTCTTGCGAGGGAGGTATAATTGACAAGCTCAAGGAGCGACTGGTGCAAAAACATGGCGAATTTTTCATAGCTGTCAAACCACTTGTGCTTGACTCGAATTAATAAAACAGAGGTGGCAGACGCCTTTCAAAATCATGTAGAATATAGTTTAATTAAAGTAATATATTATATTTTTTATTACTACTGTATCAAATTTCATTCATGCTAATATTGAAAGTTACTTTCAACTCTGTCCGTCTGTCTGTTACCTTTTCACGATTTAATTACTCAACAGATCATCATGACATATTGCATATAAGTTGTTAGGGATACAGGAAAGGACATAGGTCTAGAAAACCCTAGATGAAAGGTCTAGACCTGTCAATGAATAAAATAAAATAAAATTATAGTAAAGTTTTTACATAGTAAAATTCAATTTTAGAAGGTCGGTTGTGCAGAAGAAATTCTTTCAGACGGGTTGACTAACAGCCCGAACGCATAAATAATAAAAACAATGCAGTATTTTATTAGGTAAAGTGCAAAATTATTCCGGGATTACAAATAACAACCGCGAAAATAATTACAGCTTATGTAAATAGCGTTCCCCGTCTTATCTAGCAGGTCGGCAGGCCTCAAGTGGTCCCGGCGGGGTCGCGTGGACCCCGTGGCGTGTCGGCCGGGGTATTTTGTACCCCAGAGAATATGCCCTGTTTATTGCTGGGGTTACAAACGCTTCCCGCGAGCGCTCGCTTTGTCTTCGCCCTCAAATTGAATATTTTATTAATTTAAACGTTACCGAAAAAGGTTTGTTAATTTTGACTCAGAACAACTCCAAAAACTTGTTTGTCTACGTTCAATTTTCAAGAACCAACAACAGAATGAAGGCGATTGGTACTTTCTGAACGTTTCTTGCATATTATCTAGCTTTTGATAGTGACTTCGCCCCCGTTCAAAAGAAAATATATAACTATTGACAAAATATTGAACAAATATATGATCCCTCGAGATCTATTTTTATTTTTATCTTTTCTGGGTCAGAAAATGAGTATGTGTATGAAAAATTTCATTATGATGGAGCCATAAGACAGAGTTGCTTTCACATTTATAATATTAGTGTGGATAAGTCAGAATATACAAGAATGTTCCTATAACAAAATAAATATTTACTCGATAGCTGTAGATCAGATGTAAAATTTTCATACTAGAGAGAGCTGTTTTGAATGAGGCTTATTTTTTGATTATCTAATAAAATTGTGTCAATTTTAATGTACACATAAATAAAAAAGTAAGGAAAAATAATATATACTTACGCATATAATTAAAACAATTAAACCTTTTTTTTCTACACCCTTATCTAAACAACGAAATGAGACAGAGGTTGGTGTTTATCAGAATAAATTAAAAATTTAGTTAGACAGTAGAGTTCACACAAAATGGATTTCAATAATAAAATAAAAATATGTAAGTTTTATACCTAAAGACAAATCAGACCAAGACAATACCTTGTAAACTGTTAGTTAGCAGTACATGAAAGGGTGCCGGCATATGGCTGACATTATGGCTGCATTTATTAACTGTAGCTGTCAGTCAATTTGGAGTATTAGCAGTGTAAGCGCAGCATGGCTCCGGGGCTAGCTTACTCATATACAGTATGATATAAATATTATTTCAACACAATTAAAATTTGATTCAAGGCATACCCTTTTAATTGTTTTTTATTTTTTATAATAGTATTATTTTTTTGTATCTAGGCTTGTTACGTTAATATCAGGATGTCACTATTCATGTGTCGTTACAGTTAGCAAAATTATAAATATAATCATAACTAATGGCATAATCATACAATCATAATTATAAAAGAGTAACACAATAAGAATATTTAATATAATTAAAAAAAATTGAAGAAAAATTGATTGATAAAGAAGTCAATAGAGATTTTCGTACAATACTTTTAAGTATAGATAATGTTGTTAAATAACAATCATCTAATAACAGAATACCCGGTGATATTGCTTTCGTGAAGTCATATTTATCTTCGATGAATAACCTGTATTTTCAAGAAAGTCATATTCTAAATTGGAGTTCATATGATTTAAATCGCTATTAAAATCAAGTTATTTTTTTTTATAAAAATCAATTATTTAAAGCAATACTTTTTTACTGCGACAAAATCAGCCAAATTAGTCTTCCTTTTGAAAAAAAATGCCTAAAGCTAGGAATAAAGCTTCCAAATACTGATCGGGCATGCAGAATTTCAAGCGGTTTCGAAAAAAAATAACCTCCTGTATTAAATTAGTAATAAGTTGTGATACCGCAGGCGTTTAGCTGACATGTATTGTACCGGGCCCCAAAAGAGTCCGTATGCGCGGGAGTTGATTCCGCGATAGAAAACAACTATATAATTGATTTATTTGCGCGTAAAATTCAGCGGTTATACGTTTTGATCCTTTCGCTTCGATTGATTTAAATACATTTCATTCTGTTTTGGTATAAACACGAATAAATATTTTTCTAAAGTAATAGTTAACCCACACACGATATGTTGGACTTAATTATGTCTAACACACAGGCTAGTAGAGATAAATCTGTATGCATTTCTTTAAATATTATGTCCCCCATAATTTAATATGGTCCGAACCTGGTAATATAGAAATTACACATTTAAACAAATTTACACATTAGAAAACACATAATCCTAACTTTGCAAAGTCACGACGGACAAACTCGCAGTCAAATGCTAGTTAAAAATGTTATTTCATAATTTTCGGTAGAGTTAGTTCAATTAATATTTAATGATATTTATTCATCACAGAATGACCGCAAAATCAGTGCGGTTCTCGTCATTAGCGTACTTATTTAGGAAATAGTGATGGCAAATTTTAAGTAAGTATTTTTAAGAAAGATTTGAATTTCAATTAGTACATTTTAAACAAATACTTTTTTGACTTCAATAATGATAATAAAACTTTGATAATTTTTGGTCTAGCCAAAAAGGCGTAGGCGGAGGAGTAGGCTTTAGAAAATACCCATTTGACGGTACAAAACGAAAAGAAATGAAACAGAAGGGGTTATTGTTGGGGTGCAAAAACTAAAACAATATAAATTACTCTAGCTTTTTAAGTGCTAAAAACTAATTCTATCTATATTGCAACCAAAACATTTATATACTCAATTTACGTAAAAATTAAAAAATGTAAAATGTGTAAAATGTAAATGTCACTAGTTGTCACTTAAAATTTTAAAGCTTCTCTCCAATCTTTAATATTCAGAGTAAGTTCTATCCTTAAATGTAAACATTGCATTCTTTCGCATGTGCACAATCTCCCTTCGCCCCTAGTATAAATTAACACAATAGCTACAATATAACAGCTATAATTTATTCAGTCCGTCAAAATAATCCGGCCCGAAGCGCGCGTGATCTGAACGCGATCAAATGTGAAATTCGAACAATAAAAATCACTGCACTCCGCCCTCCGGAGGGACGGCTAAGGCCGTGAACACACACGTGACTGAGGCATTTAGGGAAATATATTTTGCAGTTGTTGATTCGGAGGTACTTGCAAAAGAATTTCAGGCCTTATTAATTAATTCATTGGTTAATTTTCTACTAAGATTTTTAGAACATAAAATTGCAATTCTGGTATTAATTAAAATTAATTCATAATTAGATATTATATTTATTTAAACATTGAATTTAATTTCATTTTTCACATACAAGAACATGTAAAAATATGCAAATTATTATTTGAAAAAAAAAAAACAACAAGAATTGCCTAAGTATTATGGCATAAGTAACTACTGAGTCTAGAAAACTGAAATTTCGTTCTTTTATAAGTAGGATTTTTGAATTGAATTTATCGGGAAGTATGACAAATGTGAGAGACGCCCTTTAATAGCTGGGGTTTGGCGACAGCAGGGGTGCCAACCGAAAACAACACGATTTGTATTTATATCGAAACCGTTGCTTTGTCCTGCGATTAGTTGCGTATTGTGCTATAAACGACGAGGCGAAAGGGGCACAAGTGCACACCCTGCATCGCACTTAGCGGTCTTAGCGACCTTAAAATATAGGCACTGTGTTGCACAACATCGCAGCGTTCATTTAGACACAGCTTTTTAATACAGAGCTTATTAATTTAATGAATCAGTTGCAATTAATTAGTTACTAAATGTTGCACGCGACTTCGCCGGCGTAACTTTATAAAACTTATAAAGTTAAACTTTTATATTTATTTATTTTTATGTTACTCGCTGATAACGTATCTTTCTATAGGTGAAAGAATTTTTAAAATAAGTAACAACAAACATACAAATCTTCTCTCTTTATAATAATTAGACAATATAAATAATAACAAAGTTAATGTTTCATGTAACTACTCATCACAATACGATTAAATACTTGAATAACAGTGTAACCACTCGTCTTACTCACTTATAAAATACTCATCGGAGGTTACAAAACCGTATCAAATTCGAATTTCTAAACTTTAGAAGAGTTAGCGGACTTTATTTTATAAAAACGGATCCAAATCGTCCTATTCGGTTGGGAGCTACAATACCACAGACCACACAGATACACAGATACACGGACATACAGATCAAACTTCTAAAACCTCTCTTTTGTGTAGGGCCTCGGGGTTTAAAATATCAAGTAGGTACTTTGAGATTGTTCTT
Source organism: Synanthedon tipuliformis (assembly GCA_947623395.1). Lineage (NCBI taxonomy): Eukaryota > Metazoa > Arthropoda > Insecta > Lepidoptera > Sesiidae > Synanthedon > Synanthedon tipuliformis. The sequence continues at coordinate 3,212,591 of OX392424.1, read as the reverse complement.
ATTATTATTATATTTTGTGATGTTTTTAAAAATATTCTCTATCATTTTTTTGGATCATGATTGGCAAGTATCTATTTGTATAACATTGACTTAACATTAGTATATTTTTTCACGTGTGTACGACTGTACGTAATATTTATTTCACACATAAATTCATTTACATATTTACTTAAAAAATTTTGATGTTACTTGAAAAAATGCGAACTTACCTTGTCTTCACTGCTTTAGACAAAACTTGCCTATATTCCCCAAAGTTTCTTTTGAATTTAAGGAGATTTCATACAACACACAGTCTCAGTATCTTCACAAAGCTTACATTCCTTTGATCGGCATACTTTCATCAAAACATCAAAACGTTAACGGAACTAGATTAGACAATGTTAAGCTTTAACAGTAAATAAATTAAGAGGCTTACATTTCAATATTAATTTTTTTTTATCTCTTCTCTTATTTCCAATTAGTTTGCTGTAACTGTCCATCAATAAATAAATAAATAAATATCTTCACACATTCTGCACAGCACCATCTAGTTCCACACTAAGCACCTAGAGCTTGTATTATGGATACCAGACAGTTGATATACTACATAGATTACTTTTTTTTTTAAATACATACACTTTATAAATACAAAAGATCCATGACTCAGGTACAAAGGTAAAATGTTAACACATAAAACATTCCTAGAGGGATTCGAACAGTTAGGGATACAGTTAGGGATACTAGCCACTAGACCAAACGTGTCATCAATACTAATATTATGAACAAAAACTGGTCTGGACACTGCGCTTCGCAGTAATTAAGGCAGCGTAACCAACCCCTTACAGAAGATCACCGTGAAATAGCATATGTGCTGTTTTGTTTTGGTAAGTGAGTAAGGGATGCCAGAGCCCATTTACCCAATATCTTCCTTAACCTAAGGGGCAAGGTTAGGGTTAAGGGTTAGGTTAATCCTTAATCCTTCTATGGTCGGCAGCTAGCAGCACATATGGCGTTGCTTGTGCTTATAGATAGGCGACGGTAGCCACCTACCATCAAGTTGACCGCCTGTCTGTCTGTCGACCTTAACTTAAAAAAAGCATTTCTTTCATTTATTTATTTATATTATTATGGACAGCTAACGTAATAGTGTAGAATATAAAAATTCAAAACAAATTGCATAACACACCAAAGCTAGCACAAATCACATTTACAGGATATCATTACATGGCTACAGGCATATTCTTAGGCACATATTCAATTCGATTAATCATTCTGTAAGTACATTAAAAAAAGCATTTCTGTAAAAGCATTTCTAGTAAATCATTCGCGATGTACCTCCACGTTTGCCACCCTTCCTGAAAGTGAGGTACAGTCACGCACGAACGCCCCTCACTCCGCCGACTGCTAATGAGAGATAATCCCTCTGAGTCCGAATGTACCCTGATTTCTATTTTGCTATCTTGTGATTTTGTTGCGTCAACACAATGCTGTAATGCTTAGGGGCGTTTATTTCATTACTATTTTTATGAGCATTTAAACAATTATGGCTCTTTTTCAAGCTAAACTTAATTTGAAAAAATACTAACATTGATTCATCATCAGTAGGTATATAATTTCTTGACAGTCATGACAAAACGAAAAGGCTTCTCGCGGAAACGGCTGAATCTCAAAGACATATCCAGCAGAGGAAAGACACAGGCTGATGATGATTTTGCTAATGAAATCATTGGAAGCTAAAACTTACTACATTAAATTAAATTGTAAATATTATTATATTTATTTATTCATTTTATTTTATTTATTATTTAACACGTAGGTATTAAACACAAATAATCTAGACAATCATAATCATAAATCATGCTGTATATCATACAGCATAATACCACAGCATACTTATTATGCTGTGATAATACCTACAATACTATATAAGTTAGTTGGATCACTGCTTAAAAGTCAAACTATCTATCACTGATGTAAAATTATTTAAATTCCATCCATGTTGGTACAGGTGTGTCGATGCCCTAAATACCAGAAGGTTCATTTAAGAGATTTAAATGTATCGCCTTTTTTTCTTAGTAACTGGCTAGTGGCAGATATTTTGAAATTGTGCATAGAATAGGTGATAAACCTATTTACTTACTATTCAGCCAACTGGACAATAGCAATAGGATCTAAGCATACCATACTATATTTATTATATTATTGTTGTATTAAGTACTGACTGTATGTGTGACTGTGTTTTAATAAAATTTAAAAAAAAACAATTAATTAATTATGTACCTACTTAGTCACAGGACTAAGTAGGTATATACTATAGACTATAAGTATTAATATTATAAATGAGATAGTTTGTTTTATAGATGTATGGATGGATGTATGGGTGCTTGTAACTCTCACGCAAAAACTACTGAACCGATCACCATGAAATTTTGGATACACGTTGTCTGAGACACCAGAAAGGACATTAAGAACGCGGACGAAGTCACGGGCATTAGTTAGTTAGTAGTAGTAGTATGTTAGTAGTGTGTATACTAGTTAGTATACTGTTATTATACTGTATACCTGTGGCGTTGCTTGCGTATTGGCCACTGTAGTCACCTACCATCAAGTTGACCGTTAGTTTGTCTCATAAAAAATATGCATACAAATATGATTTGGGCTTAACTTCTTTTAGTGCCTATGTATCGCGGAATAAAATGATAAAGGAATCTTACCTATTCTAGTATTATAATTATGTTGATTCAACACATCCATAAGCTAACGGCATTGCACTAGAATTGGGTGTGATGTTATGCAGTTATGATTATTGAAATGAGATCATATTTGCTGAGCGCTAATAAGTAAGAACACGCGACAATCGCGAGCAAACACGGTCGCGCGTCACTAGCTGCAGATGTCGCGCGTAAACTATGATAATCTCACGTCAATAGAACTAATTGTTAAGTGTCTAAGTCTACGTCTAAGTTTATTTGATAAAATATATAGAGATATTCAGGTTACAACACGAACATATCACATGAACATACTTGTTAATGTCTAAAAATATAGTTCAAAATCAAGTATAATAAAGTCAATAAATAAAAAAAGGTTATTAACTATTATGTTAACTATTAATATTTAAGACTATTTACAAAATATAACAAATAAAAATATTAAGTCTACACATAAAATAAGTATCATGTTGATTTTGAGGAGATATAAATATTATGTGCAAGATACCAAAAATGTTCATGTTTACCACCGCATCTCATCAAGATATCCCCTCGGGCCTAGCGAATCTTTGTAACATAAAGAAACAAATAACCCATCGTCCTCAGCGAAGCATTTGATTGTTCCCTTCGTTTGAAATAAATTAAGTGAACTTAACAATTTAAGTTATAGACAGATAGAGAAGTTATAGTCATTTACAAAAGTATTTAAAAACACTATTGATACACTAAGAAAGAAAGGCTTCTATTGAAGCCTGATTGAATTTAAATTATCCTAAGTACTCTTATCTGCGACCAGAACCTTTGAAGTATTGCTTTGGAAACATGGAAATTAACAAAAACAATGTCTCATTGTTTTACAATAAAATCAAAATAGTTTAAAAATATTCGATACGTGATTGGTTATATAATACTACTTTTTGCCGGCGACTTCTTGCGCGCCCCTTTTTCTTAGGGGTTTATTGTTCATATATTTTTGTTAGGCATTGAATATTTCATTTTTATTTTGAAAATGTAATTTTGTATATAGTATTATGTGATCGCTACTAAACTTCCAAGTTGTAACGCTGGACTAAACTAAACATTGCCTGAAAATTTCAACTAAATTGGTTGAGCCATTTTGGAGTCCGTAGAGAAGATAAACGATTTTTGTATAAATTTTCGACATTTTTTTTATTTCATACAAATGAAAACAATGAAGTATTTCCGAATTTCTTTTCAATTCCCTTATAAATTTACAACTAATTTCTGGAATAATCAGAACTGCAAGACTTATAAAATATAAGTCATATAAAGACATATAAAATAATTGTTTAAACCATAGATGTAATATAGTGAATGACGTGCTAAATGCACAACAATAACTCCATACCCCATAAACACGATCTACGACCGTTTCTGAACAAATCTGTTCAAATCCAACGCAGCGAATCCATCTAATAGAAAGTATTCACAATAATACCCCTTAATAAAGATTAAAATCATTGAGGACACCCCCACAAATAATTATGACTCCATACCGAAAGGTCGTAACGGTGTTTGATCTCGTACTAAACGATGCCGTTTTAAATTTGGGAGGGTTGCGCTGATGGTCTGGTGTAAATTTAACAGTTTGACATGGGTGATTGTTATAATCGTAGGTGGACAAATGGGGGTAAGCATGTGTTGCGTTCATCTGACAAGCTCATTTTAAATTATTGATGTTTTAGGGCGCAATTAACAGCTACGTTAACTAATAGTTAGGGGCATTGACAATTTTAAAAGTGACTAGCTGTTACACGCGACTTCATCCGCGTAAATTTATAAAATATAGCCTATTTTACTCGCTGATAATGTAGCTTTCTTTGGGTGAAAGAAGTTTCAAAATCGGTACAGTAGTTTATTAGTTTATTCATTACAAAGATATAAAAATACAAATTTTCGCTCTGTTACAGTAGTACTACCAAGAAGTACTACCGGTAGTACAAGCGAAACTCTTTAGAGATGGTAGTACTTCTGCTTAGCAGAATAATTTTCTCTGTAAAGTAGTGATTGGCAGTTATGTTTATCATTAAATAACTATTCATTGTATTTCAGTACACAATCTGGTTTAATTTTACATTATTCTCTCTTTATAATATTAGTATAAATGTATTGATATAGATATTGTATAGATTGCAGTATATCAATAAATCAAAGTCTTCTGTTCATTGCTGAAAGGGGCGTTGTTATTCTAAGGCTGAAGGTAGTGCCCGATTTGAAATGCCTTGGCGACATCGGCCACTGACCGTTTCCGTCCTTACTTGTCCTCAGCTTTCCTCACAGCGGTCTAAACATTGAAGCCTTCAAGTGCAGCAACCTGGTCTGCCCATCAGCAAGAAGACCGGCATTAGTTAGAGTGCTGCTCCTGTTTCTAAAGCCATTAACTGTCAAGCAGCCGGTCTGTCGTACATTATCAAAAGAAAGAGCAATTTAGAAAACAATGTACACAACATAACTATTTTTGATGACAAATTAGGTAAAGTAATAAATCCTCGAATATTACCGGTTTACGTGCTCATATAATTCAAAATCCATTAGGTGATATTGAGAAGCATTAACTATAATTAGCGATCGAGGGTGGGCATTTCCTTCCGTTTGGATCTAATTAATTACAATCGCTTTGTGTCGCATATAACTATATCATGAATAGGAGAGAGAAAAAGAGAGAGAGAGAGAAATGGTCCGATAGACACAAAAGAATATATATTTTACAAAATATATATTACAAAATATGGCGTGAAAAGGTCAGTGTTACTTTCACAGTTATAATATTATCATGGATTTTAAAACAAATATTCTTCAATAAAAAGGGATGATAGAACACAAAAAATTAAACAGAGTCTCTAAACATGTCTTAAGTAATATATTTTATTACCAATACGGTAGATGCTAGAGTTAGAAAGTCATAAGTCGCGAGGACGCGGCACAAGCTGGGGCGGCAAACTCCGCCCGCCTAATTATTAATGTATCGCCCCCAGCTCACTAAAAACGGGTTAATTTCAGTAATAAAACAAGACCCCCAATGAAATTAAGCGCTATCTCGCAGCCCTGGCTGTCTAGATCGGCATTAAATTAAAGGCGTGTCAACTAAATGATAAATTAAATTATATTATTTTAGACATTTTTTATTTTGTATTTTTTAATTTTAAATGACTAATTTTGCAACAGACATGTGTTTAATAAATGACATTTTTAATTAAAAAATAACATTATTTTTTTTGGAACGGGCAGGATGTTGGTTGATCTTCCACTTTAGGTCGACTTTAAGGTGACGAAGGTTTTCTTACCCTGACTGTACACAAATGAATAAAATATATAACGTGACTAAAGTAGTAGTATCATTTAAGAAATACAACAAACAATACAGATACAAGTAGAACCATCTAATTAATTAACAACAATTAATAATTAGTTGTTGTTTAATTTGTAATTTAATGTTGGCCGAAGTAATTTGAATAATATAAAATGCGCGCCCGTAATTGACAGTCGTCAGTAAATACCTATTTTTTTACATTTACCAAATTTCACATTTTCAGTCTTTGTTTATCTTTAAATTAATTATGAGAATTTCATATTATATACAGACTACTTACTTTCCAATGAATTATACTTATGTTAGCACATCGTAAGGCTTATAAGTTTTCAAGTTGGAAAACTTAAACTTTTTTAAATTGCCTCCCATTTGTCTCTGGTCACGCAGACCACACAGTCATTCGCAGTAAGTACAGTAACCATACTCCCTTATATAACCTTACCTGAAATAACAGTATGTGTGCTGTTGTATTTTGGTGAGTGAGTAAGGGATGACAGAGCCCTTACTCTTTACCTTACTCTATCATTTATCCTTAATCCTACTGTAGTCAGCAGCGCACTTTTAGTACCTGTAGTGTTGCTTGTGTAATATGCGACGGTTTGCCGACCTTAACTGGAAAAAAAAATTCCCAAGGAAATTGAATAAAATGATTTTGATTTTCCACAATGAACTATTAATTTTATTGAGTTTAATATAGGGTAACAGCCGGATAGTTGCCTCGGAGGGATACATGCCCCGGTTTTTAATAGGTATATTTTATATATTATATATATAGTTGTACCTTAAACTCCCCCAAAGTAAATGGCAAGGAACCCCACTAGCTGCGACGAAGCGATAGGACGACCGTGCCTTCCTCTTGCGCCCGCGGATTAAGAACCCTGCCTGAGGAATCCTAAACTTAGCCAAGAATACTCAGAAACTTGTCGCTCCTGACACGCCTGTTACACCATGAATCTTATTTGAATTGCAGATTTTTGCCTGATAAGTAATTTGTTATGCATTTCTAAAAAGTTATGAGGATGAAGTGGTAATTTACTACATAGAATTTTCAAACCCTTAAATTTGAAATTATGTCCCAAAAAAATAAACCCATGTATAGATAGTCGATGTGGATATAGTTAAATAGTATCAAGGATTACAAATTCATAATATTTTTATTTACTTAAGTATATTTTTTTCTGAAAATTCATATCAATGGTCTGTGTTAAGGGTCTCTTTCGCCAATCGAGGGTCGGGAATGTAAGAGAATTATATATAAAACGATGCTTCACAACCTTGAAAAAAATCACACAGCTAGCCAATGAATGTTACTTGATGCTGAAACATTTGAATTTTAGATAATGCTTATGGATAAGTGTAAAAAAAAATCAGAAAATCACTAAAAACGTGTAAATCGCATTCCCGTGTTGTTACAATTGAGCCGTAAGTATGAAGATAAATTAAATGAATTTTATCAAATAATAAAGTTAAAACTATAAAAAAGTTGCTGGAATATTTATTTCTTAATTAATATATTCTTATTTTATGTAAAAAAATCAGAAAGTTGCCCAATTTTTTCGCTCAAAATCTTCATACAAATTACTATGAAGGCTATTATATTGAAATTACGCTCGTAGTCGGTTCAGTCGGCCACGCGCCTCCGAAGTGAGAGCACGTCGCTTTGCGCCGCATTGACAGTTCGCGATCGAACCGTGTACTTACACAAAAAATGACAAATATGTCGTTTTTGATGTTGAAATTATAGCCCAAGAGCACATGACCTTCGTTATTTATTACAAACTTTTGTGATAATATATAAAATAATAAGTGGGTTGTTCCAAACAGTTCTACTATAGTTCTATGATAGAATTGTTTGGACAAAAAAAAATTCAACTAGTTCCACTGCACAGTATGACAGATTGGACTCTGGAACACGTCCAAACTGTTCTATTTTTATATTAGAACAAAATAAAAAAAAAAACATGCAATGATGTCTACTAGTGAGTATGAGTAGCGGAGTGGAGCGGCGGCAAGTCTACGCGGGGCACCGAAAAAAGTGAAAATTTTAAGATTATCTATCTCAAAATTTTCGCTTTTTTCGGTGCCGTAACTTGGAAACGGTACGACGCAGCCGGGTGATGTTTGGGCTTATCGGAGACGTCTCTCCGAGATAGATAATTTGACGACCCCCTCGGACCCCTCCGATCGTAACTTGGAAACGGCGCGACGCAGCCGGATGGTGTTTGGGTTCATTGGAGACGTCTCTCCGAGATAGATAATTTGACGACCCCCTCGGACCCCTCCGACCGTAACTTGGAAACGGCGCGACGCAGCCGGGTGGTGTTTGGGTTCATTGGAGACGTCTCTCCGAGATAGATAATTTGACGACCCCCTCGGACCCCTCCGACAGTAACTTGGAAACGGTGCGACGCAGCCGGGTGATGTTTGGGTTCGTTGGAGACGTCTCTCCGAGATAGATAATTTGACGACCCCCTCGGACCCCTCCGACCGTAACTTGGAAACGGTGCGACGCAGCCGGGTGATGTTTGGGTTCATTGGAGACGTCTCTCCGAGATAGATAATTTGACGACCCCCTCGGACCCCTCCGACCGTAACTTGGAAACGGCGCGACGCAGCCGGGTGGTGTTTGGGTTCATTGGAGACGTCTCTCCGAGATAGATAATTTGACGACCCCCTCGGACCCCTCCGACAGTAACTTGGAAACGGTGCGACGCAGCCGGGTGATGTTTGGGTTCGTTGGAGACGTCTCTCCGAGATAGATAATTTGACGACCCCCTCGGACCCCTCCGACCGTAACTTGGAAACGGTGCGACGCAGCCGGGTGATGTTTGGGTTCGTTGGAGACGTCTCTCCGAGATAGATAATTTGACGACCCCCTCGGACCCCTCCGACCGTAACTTGGAAATGGTGCGACGCAGCCGGGTGATGTTTGGGCTCATCAGAGACGTCTCGGGGAGATGAATTTTTTAGTAGACCCAACTTCAAAATTTGACAATTCCGATCTACAATTGACAATTCGGGGGGGGGGGGTCCGAGGGGGGGGGGTCAAATTATCTATCTCGGAGAGACGTCTCCGATGAACCCAAACATCACCCGGCTGCGTCGCACCGTTTTTAAGTTACGGTCGGAGGGGTCCGAGGGGGTCGTCAAATTATCTATCTCGGAGAGACGTCTCCGATGAGCCCAAACATCACCCGGCTGCGTCGCACCGTTTCCAAGTTACGGTCGGAGGGGTCCGAGGGGGTCGTCAAATTATCTATCTCGGAGAGACGTCTCCAATGAACCCAAACACCACCCGGCTGCGTCGCGCCGTTTCCAAGTTACGATCGGAGGAGTCCGAGGGGGTTGTCAAATTATCTATCACGGAGAGACGTCTCCGATTAGCCCAAACATCACCCGGCTGCGTCGCACCGTTTCCAAGTTACGGTCGGAGGGGTCCGAGGGGAGCGACAGTTACGGACAGGGGGTTTAGGGAGAGGGGGTGTACTGAATGCAACTGATGAATAAAAGGTTCGTAAGGAACAGGCAAGGAATAAGTTCTAATCTAAGGAAATCCCAGGTTTTCTAGCAGTCAGATTTTTTGTACAAACTTTTTCAGTACAATATATTATTTTTGTAATTGGGAATAACAATTTCATTTTGTATTGTGCAACTAAAATAATATAATTATTATAAGTACAATTATTTATACACTAATAATACATTTGACAACAATTTTTATATTTGGTAACAAAATAGAAACTGTAATAAGTCTCCGGCAATGGATGACGTGATTTTTAAAGTTATACCGAAGAAAATATAAAAAAATTGAGCTTCAATACTATTTTATACACATTTACTATGCACAGAGAAACTTTCAGCGTTTATAAAATAACGAAGGTCTGGCCGTCGTGGGCTCTTGCTCTATGCTTACGTACATGTGTGCGTGTGCAATGCGCGAGCCTCGATCGTTGTGAGAGTAGCGCTAAAAACCTAAACATCGCGAGGCGCGTCTCCGTAACGGCCCCTTAAATTTATATTATTTTATTAAAAAAATTCGGACTAATATTTTTCGAAATATTATAAGAAAACCTTACAAAATTAATCTGTATAAATATCCATATCAATCGTATAATAAACTAATTTATTTACATCCATAATTATAAAATATATTGTAAAATAAATTACATATTTGTAAGAATAATCTTTAGAATTTGATTTTTAATGTCTAACGTCGCCATACTTAAGCTTGTATGATATTCATGAACGATATTCATGAAGAACATCTCTTCATAACAACTTTTCATAACACCAACAATATCTTTACTGTTTCTAAATGAAACCATAACTCTGCTGGAATCCTTTTAAATTTTTCTGTTGGATTGTGGCTCAGAATAATAACTAAAGCAGTCTGTGGTTTTACAATTTATTTATTCTGTGACTGTGGTAGAGACAGACAGGTTCTGTATGAGTGTTCAAGTTTTGGCGTCTATGCATCCTCTTATTTGAGGCACTTTTTATCGCTTAAGCCACGTATCGATGACGTTAAGTGTTTCAATCTAGCACTGCGGACAATGTGTCACGTTTGTTCGAAGCCTGGGGCAGCAGGCCACGCGTCGCACCCAGCTTTAACATATTCCTTCTAATATTGGTTCGCAGTGCGTTTGCACGCGCTCTGTGTTTGCGCCGCGCGCCAGTCACGTGCCACTTGGAGAGTTGCACACCTACAAATACTAATTTCATAGGGATTTCCAAACTATAATGAGGGCGATTGTCAATGTATTGTTCGTACGGAAATTGTTTGCTCATTTCGTTTCGGTTTTATTTTAACTATTTAATTAGGACCGTAGTGAATTTTTAATTCGTCTAAACTTAAGTGCCTAAGTATAGGTTAGCTAATGGAGACGAATGTTTACTAGAAATTTAGTTTTCAAGTTATATTTTTAAACCGTAGAATGAAATATTCATTTTCACACATAATTATTTTTTAATTCTTTGTAAACAAGATTTAATATAAAATTATAAATTACACTCCCGACATTCTATTGAGATCATCCTAATGAGCCCAGACACCCAAATTATCAGAATTTTTTGGGAAGGTGGTATAAGCTGCATGATCTCATTGTGCACACTCTCCGAAGTACATTATAGAAGAAGTCTATATTGGAAATAGTAATGAAAGTAAATACTGGCCCAATGATTTTGTATTGGTCTCGCTCGCTACGCTCGACTAGATAGAGGACTATACAACAACGACAGCTCCGTAAATGCGGCCGTTTTTTATTCTGGTGTGTTTAAGCAACAATTGTCAGTTGACATTGTGTACTAGTGTGCGTGAAGAATTGTGTTACCAGCTGCTAACTGTTACCCGAGTTAATGGGAAAAATATTTTATGCTGTGGTCTATTAGTTAATTAAGTTATAAATATAGCTCAGAAGAAAATACTTAAAAATGAACAATAAATTAAAACGGAATGTATAAATATATTTATATATAGAAAAATGGAAAATATGTATTATATCAATGATTAGGCCTCATTTTTAATAGTTTTTTTTTTATTTACATGTAATATTTACAAGTTATTATTAAAAATAAGGGTTAATAAGGGTTGGCTTTAGAATCGTGTGGGAAGATTTTAGGGTATTGGAAGGTTAAATTAGTTAGAAATGGATGTTAATATCATAAAAATATAGTTTTTATGGAAAGGAAATCAGTCTACAATTAATTTATAGTACAGTGAATATAGTCGTTTTTTTTGTCAACTTTGCACTATCCTACCGATCCAATTTTTTTTTTCTATAAGGTTTAGGATCACTTACAGAGTGTAAAATCACAAAATGCTGACAGATTCCGGTGACAGCATAGGCGCCATCTTGAAAAAACGTTTCTGGCCGATATCTCGGAAACTATGCACTTTAGGGCAAAAGTGATAGAGACCATTATTGTAGAGAATACTATTTCGCATCTTTTATTTCTTACGCATTTTTTTGTAAAACTCACCGCTTACGTTTTATGGCTCATTTAATTAACACATTTTTCTATCTCGGCCGATAACTCTTATAATATTGGATTAATCAATAAAATGCATCAATCCATTTTTAAAGATCAATCTATTCCCCACAACTTTTATTTGAAACTTTTTTTTAATGTCCATAGTTTTCAAGCTATCGGACGTTGAATGTAGAAATGCCGACGAGAAGAGGAACCATCGGATACAATTGGATTTCCGCCGCCTCCAAAACGCTCGAAACTTTGATATAATTTTTAATTTCTTTTTGTATTATTGTTTTCCTGACAATAAATTTTGAAAATATTTGTAAAAACAGTCCCCTTTCCGTTTCTTCCATTTTATTATGACATCTGAACGTAACATAATCAATAATAATTACTCACCACACCAGTTTTAAATGAAAGCACTAAATATAATAAAAAATAATAAAATAATAAAAAAATTAAAAAAATTCGTTACTATCTCAGGTAAGGAAATGAACTTTTCATTGTTAAGTACATCAACATTCGGGATATTTTTTCAAATGTATTTGTTGAATTTTTACCATTGTATACCTTGAATACCTCTATGCATACCTTGAAAATTCAAACCTTGCACCTGGTAGTCCAACATTTAACGTCTTATAGCTCGAAAACTATGGACATTAAAAAAAAAGTTTTAAATAAAAGTTGTGGGGAATAGATTGATCTTTAAAAATGGATTGATGCATTTTATTGATTAATCCAATATTATAAGAGTTATCGGCAGAGATAGAAAAATGTGTTAATTAAATGAGCCATAAAACGTAAGCAGTGAGTTTTACAAAAAAATGCGTAACAAATAAAAGATGCGAAATAGTATTCTCTAGAATAATGGTCTCTATCACTTTTGCCCTAAAGTGCAGTTTCCGAGATATCGGCCAGAAACGTTTTTTCAAGATGGCGCCTGTGCTGTCACCGGAATCTGTCACCATTTTGTGATTTTATATTCAGTAAATGATCCTAAACCATATAGAAAAAAAAAATTGAATCGGTAGGATAGTGCAAAGTTAAATATCTATATTCACTGGCCTATTTAATAAGATTTTAGAACATAACCTAAAATTGTTTACAATACAAAGAAATATGTACATACCAGTAATATAGAAGGCTTATAAAGTGTTTGGAAGTGAGATTATTTAACAATAGATGTTAGTTTTATAAAAATATTGTTTTTATGGTGAGGAAATTCATTAACAATTAATTTTATATAGATTTTAAAACATGACCTCAAATTGTTTGTATAGTACATCAATATTTACATACATGTTGTAGGTACAAGACATTTGTACTGGATGAAAACAAATAGGTTAGGTTCCGTAATGTTTATGACTCTATGGCTCATTGGCTCTGTGGTTGAAGATTAAACTTGAAGTAAACACGTATGTAAAAAGTAGATACAACAAAATTAAATAAATGAAAACAGTTTTAAACAGTGAAAATTTATGTGTTGTATTCAGATATGTGTGTTGTAATAATGTTTTTAAGTGATGCTGATGCTGATAGTTGCAACAAACCTGGTATGTACCTACATATTTATTTGTATTGTAAACAATTTTAGGTTATGTTCTAAAATATTATTAAATTAATTGTACTCATTTCCTTTCCATAAAAACTATATTTTTATAAAATTAACATCCATTTCTAACTAATTTAACCTTTAAATACCCTAAAATCTTCCCACACGATTCTAAATAATTCCCAATAACTAGGTTAGATAAATGAAATATGTTATATAATAAAATAAAATAAAAACAATAAATTCACATTATAAAAATCTCAAACATGGGGAAATTGATTCTTGTATACGCGGCAACACTGAATGGCGTTTTGGGTTCATATTATTTTATGTTGAAATTTCGAAATTATACGATACTTACTGATGGTATGTGATCCCAGTGTTCTTCTTATTTTTTGTGGTATTATTTTTACACAGTTTCACTACGCACCCCGGCATTTTAGTTTGAATTATGCCCAAAATTTAATAAAACATTCGGCATGTACACATGACAGACAGCTTGCAGTGTGACTGGGTGGTGACTAGCTCCGGTACGCCAAATTTTGCGTATAATTTTTTTCGCGTTTGACAATTACGACTGCTTTGTCTTGTCGAGTGAAGCGAGACCAATTTTTAGTCTATGTACTGGCCATTGCATTTAATCTATAAAATACATGCGTTACCATAGCAATAGAATAATAACAATATGATATAGAGAGAAAAGTTTGTGTTTTGTACATAGTTCATTTGTAATTTGTATAATAAATTATACTCTGCTAAATAAGTGTGTTTATAATATATTTATAACATCATTAGTCTATTATAGAAGACACACAGACAGGCGATTTTACATCTAATTAAAAATAATTTGTTCTGTGATCTCACCACACATGCTGCCACAGACCACCCCTACTTAGCGAGATGCGCGGTCTTAACAAATTCCGGATCAATTTTGTATTTAAAGCTCAGCCTTTTAGCTCAGTATTAGTAGGTACTTGGACTGCTTTGTTTTCACGTGATTTTTTTACTGAAGGTATCTTCTAATATTATCTGAACATATAAACAAACATCCCCAAATTCTCACAACGGAAAACTAACGCGAGTCCGTCACTGATTGATGCGGGACACAACAATGCGTGTTTACTTTCAATTACACACCCTGGCCCCCACAACTCTACGTACACATATACCATATATACACGCTGTAGTGTATAAGTCAGATACAAACACAAAAAGTGGACGAAATTGTTCTTTCCTAAATAAACAAAATATTTCAAATTTAAATCTTATGCGATTTCAAAATAAATGCTCAATAAGGCTTTGGTTCAAATTTATAAAATTGAAACAAACCAATATTAAATAATTTATAATATAATATATTTGATTGTAACCTGTAATATAGATTTAATTTAATAAATGTAAATAATTGTGAAAGCCCCAAAATACAAAAATATATGTAAATACATATTTCCATATATTTATTAAATCTATAGATATAAACTCTAACAAAATTTTCATTTATTTTGACAACAACCGACGTCAGTAAATTTTTTCAAATAAATTCTAAATAAAAACCAATTCTTCGTTAAATTAAAAAAAAAAAAACCTAAAGAACAAAATTGCCGAGCGGAAAAGTCTACCAACTACAACAAAAGGTTACATAGAATTCTATTAGAGCGAGTGGCTGGTGGTAATGAAATATTAAAATAGTCTGTGGACTGCTACGCCCCAGGCTACCCCACTGCTACAATAAATCCAACACTATCGGATAACTTGTTAAAATTCTTCACTATCTATAGGTAAATTCTTTGAATAGACTGTTATGGCAATTATCAACTATCAATAAAAAACTATTGCTTTCCTTGTCCGCGTTGAAAAATTAAAAGATGTAACTGACAAAATATGTAAAAGCAATATAAATAAGCAAAATATAAATATGTAAATGCAATATACTTTTGCCAAGATCTATTTGCAATTTTTTTTGTAGATATATTTCTTAGACCTTTCTATTATAATTTAAGAAATTTAAGATTTAAACTATAATAAAAAATAAAATAAAACAATTATAGAAATATAATATTAGTCGTAAGAAGTTTATATTTTATTGTGTAAATATTATTTTATATATATATATATATATATATATATATATATTAATACACTATAATATATAATATAATAGTTATAATAGTTCGACGATACGTTTGGTCTAGTGGCTAGTAACCCTAGCTGTTAACCAAGCGGTCACGGGTTCGAATCCCGCTAGGGGCTAATGTTTATGTGTTAACATTTACCTTTGTACCTGAGTCATTTATGTTTTATATTTATAATATGTATGTATTTACAAAAAAAAGTAATGTATGTAGTATATCAACTATCTGGTATCCATAATACATGCATTAAGTTGCTTACTTTGAAACTGGATGGTGCCGTGTGGAATGTGTGAATATATTTATATTTATATGGATATATTAAGTTGCTTACTTTGGAACTAGATGGTGCCGTGTGGAATGTGTGAATATATGTAAAGAATTATATATATATATATATATATATATATATTTATATGCATATAAAGATGGTGAAATGAGACTTCCAGGAATCGATGTCAGAGTTGGGTAATAGGTGCAAAGAACGGGTAAGGGTAGCCGGTTCGAGTCCGCGCCAGTAACCCCATCGTATCGCAAGCGCTCCTTATTTGAAACACAAATATTTGCAATGAAACTTTTCCACCGTCTCCGGGCCTTTATTAATATTTTATTATTTTGTCTTGTAACGTTTCGGAAATTGCCAACTTTCCTTGTTAGCAACTCCTCGCTCTAAAGCGATTATATTTTAAATTATTTTAATTAAAACACTGTTTAAATTAAACGTCTATGCACACACCCGCTTGAATATTACTCGTAGAATTGTTTTATTAACATCGAAACGATAAATAACAATTTCTAGCGCCTATTAAATATATTATAAATATTATAACAATTTATAATATATTTAAATGGCAATTTTCATTCCCACTAACTTAGTCAGTAAAAGATATTTATATAGTTTTGATTAGGACGATAAGAAATATAAGTACCATAAGAGTGATGAGTTCTAAAAAAATGCCCTGTTTCCAGTCAGATCAAAGATCCTCTATATTTTCGATGACAAATATAGAGAAAAACTGTAATATGTAATATAAACATAAAGTGTAGCTTACATAAGCACAATTTATTTTAATTTTTTTTAAAATTTTTACACTATTTAAATTCTTTACTAGAGTAAAATTTGAAAGTATTTTAAAATTAACTTAATTAATCTTCAAGACTGCCCACTTTAACTAATTTACTTGATATTGTCATGAACATAGTTCGAACTGTGGGTGGTACATAGAAACCTTTTAACTTTTCACACGAGCGAATCCTGTATCTTAAAATAGGTGTAACTGAATTGAGCAGTTTGTTGTCTAGCAAGATACTCGGGAACATCTTACCGTTTTGTTTACTGGCAAGTTTCCTGTAAGTGTAACCGAGACGGTTTGCGCTGTCGATTAAAAACAATGTTTACGCCGAGTTACCGCGAAACAGGCTCAGTGTTGCCACACTGAAAATATTCCAAATATTGACCTGGTGTTTTTTGTAACTTTTTATATTCTTTTACAAAAAGGCATGTTGAAATAAATAATTTTAATTGTAAACAAAATAATATTTACACCATAAAATTTTAAATACTTTTAAGGGTAAAATAAATAAAGTGGTAAACGGATTGTAACAAAATAAAATGTTAATATAATATAAGTAATGTAAGTATATAACCTATTTCAGCAGTGCTACATTTGAAGTAGTGTCAGGGGGCACACTAATTCGCAGTCAACTGGTAACCTGTCTGGAGCCAGTAACCAACCCGTTACAGAAAACTACTTCATTGGTTGATTTAATTATTATTAGTTAGACTTTAATATATCCATTTTGCATTTCAGTGTGGTCGTCCTGCGAAAACTGAGCATTACCGAGAAAAAAGCCAATATTCAAATTAAACCACAGGCGAAAGCGCGGGATAATATACCTATGCGCATTTATTATAGAGATGATTAAAAAATATGTAATATAATATAATATAAGTCTAAAGGTTTACCTAATTCGATTTCCTTACACTATTCGGAAAGCCACTAATTGCTAAAAGATTCTATGAAGCTTAAAGTTTTTGTAAATTTTATATCGAGTTTGTAGATTAACAGAAGTTTCCAAGAGCCGGAGTTTCCAAGACCGTTCATTAATTTTCAAATTGTTTAAACATAAAGTTTAACTGAATTAAATTGATGTATAGCGTATATTAAAACGCTCTCTGTAATATAGGACTTGCGTGAAATATGAATCTTATTAGGGCACTTTGGGTTTGCGGCGCAATGTCTTCGATTGACACAATCTAGTCAGCACAAATATAAAAATGTGCTACTCAATTTTTTGAGTAGTTATCGAGTTTTTTACCATTAACATATTTTAAAAGTTTAGGAAATCAGGCTCAAGCTCGATCACGATTGAATTTCCGATATTTATCATCAGAGCCGTGGGTCGTCCACTGCTGGACATAGGCCGCCCCATAATTTCCAATAGGACCGGTCAGAAGCAGCCTGTATCCACTATCGAACCGCGGCCCGGGCTGCTAACATATGTAGAGCCGGCACATTTCATTCGGCAATTTTTGCCGCCCGGGTTTGCCGACACGGCTATAAGTAGGTAAGTATAGCAATATTTTGTCTTACGTTCATCAACACATATTATTCGATTCTACCGCCCGGCTATGCCGACCCGATAGCAACCCTTATCAATTCGTTAATACACTTTTATCGACATTTTGACATGAATATGTCTTTTCTCTGGGGTCTATTCGAAAGAATGTGTGTCACGAAAATCGTTACCATGACGTAAATGAATTAATTCGAAAGAATGTGTGTCACGAAAATCGTTACCATGACGTAAATGAATTAATTATAATTTGTTCGTTTGTTTATATATATATTTTATCCCTGTTGACCATAGAAGGATTAAGGATAAGGGGAAAGAATAAGGATAAGGATGGGGATAGGGATAGGGATAGGGATAGGGATAGGGATGGGGATGGGGATGGGGATGGGGATGGGGATAGGGATAGTTTGTTCGTTTGTTTATATATATATTATCCCTGTTGACCATAGAAGGATTAAGGATAAGGGGAAAGAATAAGGATAAGGATAAGGATAGGGATAGGGATAGGGATAGGGATGGGGATGGGGATGGGGATAGGGATAGGGATAGTTTGTTCGTTTGTTTATATATATATTATCCCTGTTGACCATAGAAGGATTAAGGATAAGGGGAAAGAATAAGGATAAGGATAAGGATAGGGATGGGGATGGGGATAGGGATAGGGATAGGGATAGGGATAGGGATAGGGACCATTTAAATCTTTCTTTTCATTTATGATATGAGACATATTCATGTCTACTGTGCCATCGAGAAGCCATGGCACTTTTTTTACTTCACATATTTTTTATATCAATTCAGTTTTTTTCTAATTAACTTCATTCTGATATATTATTCTTTAGAGTTTTAGGTTGAGTCTTAAATTTAAAAGCACATTTCAAGTGAAAAATTAAATATCCAATGTTTTACGTACTTACCATGTTTCTATAATTTAAATTGAAAAAAGTGTTTGCCTAACATTTATTTAAATCTGTACCAACTAAGTAGGTAATGCGTCTGCAAATAAAATATATTAGATTTATTTGGATTTGGTTTATTAAGGGTCCATTAAAAACCCATTTAATCGTTACATTTTTCAAATAAAAAAAAAAACGAGTCGATCCATATTTACATTCAATGACAGTTTGTTTTACATCCGAAATACACGTTGAATAAACGAGTAACATATTTCTTCCAGCATTCATTCCTTTTATGCTCTGGACATAATGTCTTACATTACTTATACTGGGTGCCATAGTTCCGCGGGATTCTTTGTCATCACAAAGAAAGGTGAATAGATATGAATAATAATAACACATGTTCGGTTTAGAATTTCAAAAAAAAGAAAGAATAATGTTTATAGATATGACAACACCGCCATGTGGAGACGGGGACGGAACAAAACATTTTCAATTTTGAATCTTTCGCCTAGTATGTTTTGTTTTTTTATTAATGTAGCAAGGTTTGTTATTACTATACTATGCGTTAATCCCTAAATGGATTTGGATTATACTTGCCACACAGATAGATCACGTTCTAAATTAAAAGCGAAAGTGCTTCAATTCTGGTAAGTAATCTACCTTTAGAAAATAATCCTCTCTCTCTATCTCTCTCTCTCTCTCTTCAGTCATACACTTGACGGCGTAGTCGTGGTTATGAAAAGTCTGAATGTTTAGACCTTTCCATAACTCTCACGGGAAAATAGTAGAGCAGTGGTTTCGCGTTGGATCCTGCTCCAGTTCTTTTAGAGATTAGATTATTTCTTCAATTATACTTTTTTTATCAATAATAATTCATCATATACATCTGTGTTAGTATTTTAATAGAATATCATATTTTTTCTAGATAATTTGCTCAAAAAAAAAACAAGTCCCATGTAGGTATGTAATTTTCGTATTATCAGAGGCAATATATTAAGGGGTTGCTGCGGCTCTGTTTTTTCAAGCACATTTCAGCGAGTAATAATTTACGTGTGTAGGTATGTTTCGCGGGCTCATAAATTTGCGACAATGTGATTTATATGAGGATTAGAGCGCGATATTACTACCTACGGTACAATGCCCTACGAAGGCTGAGCCGTGCATAAATATTATGCCTTCATCTATAAATAAATATTTTTGCATATTATCTAATAATTGTTAATTTTCGTTTGTGTGGGTAATGAGTACCTACTAGGTACCTATATAATATATAGTACAAATTTTATGTAACATCAATAGTTTCTCAATACTTTTATAGGCATTAGGTTACATTATTGTAATTTTCTCAATTTTCTTTAATTTTTTTAAAATAAATTACCTACTGCCCATGTTACTCTCTGCTCTCTGCTATTGTAGCTTTTACAGGTGAAAGAATTTTAAAAATCAGCTTAGTAGATTTTTCGAAATGATTCGTTACAAATAAACATTAAAAAAAAAATCAATCAAATATTTCCAGTTTAAAATATTTGTGTAGAAATAACTGAAATTCTAAATCCTCAACAGACAACAAAAACCGAATGAAAATAATAATGACACAAAAGCTTGCGTATAAAATCTGGCAGAATAATTGAATGTCTTTGCCACGTCATGTGTTGCCAACATCAAGGGCACTTGTAAATGACACTTAAGTTGACAGTCCGCGTGCAAACCACACATAACCAAAATAAATAAAAATACTTTTTTTTGCTTATAGATACAATTAAATATTTTCTTTTGACACAAAATATCTTTTTTGGATAATTATTGTGTACCTACCTATTTTTGGTTGACCCCGACGCCCGACGCAAAAGAAGGGCGTTATAAGTTAGTCTTGTGTGTTTGTGTGTGGCATAGTAGCTCTAGCTCCAAAACAAATGAGACGAACCAGGAGATGGTTCTTAACTATAATTTATTAAGATCTTTTCAGGAGTTTTAACATTATAAGCCTACTAACTTAGAAAAGATATAGCACTATAAAAAAATTTATAAAACACAAATATAGAATCAAGTCAAATAATATTTTTTAAATTATATTTCTATTAACGTTTAGTGACCATTTAAATGTTAAATAGAACTTCGTACAATAATTATGAATGAAACTACTGTGTATTCAAAACATACTTTGTCCCTTTATGCACGGTAACACAAGTAATGACACAGTTCTTTGTGCTACCGAATTTTACAATACATACTATTGTATGAAAATGAACCTTATTGACTTATAAATAGGGTCTATAAACATTTTTTAACATGCGCGCATTCAAGTTGTAATATTTCTAAAGATATTTTTCAAGTTTTGGTTACGCAATGAAATGTTGCGCGTGATCTGAAACGAAGATTGTTTTCTACTAGTTTTTTTTTTTATATTTGTTAATTCGTTGGGTGGTTTAGAAAAGAGTGCGGGGAAACAAACAGCGACAAAATTTTATAATTTTACTAGTGACCCGGGAGATAAATAAAAATCTTAAAAATATAATAAAATAAAGATTAAAAAAATCTTAATAAAGATAAAAAAAATAAAAATCTTTTAAGTTTGGCCAAATTACACACAGTTACGAAGTTACAAAATCGGTTCAGCAGTTTCGGAGTTCATTGAATTCAAAATATTTTTAACAAAAACTGCGTATTGATATCATGAATCAATTGCGCTCATAATAGGCGTAACTTTAGCACAAGTGCACCATACATGCGATACTAGACATTTATTACTGGCAAATTAAACAATTCTCCAACAAAAGATTGTATATCTATACCTACCTGTTAACAGAACGTTCGCACTAAAACTTCCTGTGCCGACAAAGAGGTAGTTGCGAATTCGACACGCCCAAATCAAAATATATTATCGATCTATTTTATTCGCAAAAACTGACAACATCGAATCTGGCTGAAAAAAAATTGCATCGGCTCACACAATCAATCAAGCGATAAGCCAATAAACCTCAACGATGCGCTTTTGAATTTAGAATTCGATTTTTGAAAGCTATTGTAGTCTATGGCCAGCGGCCTCGCGCGAAGCTGCCTTGTCAAATTGCATAATAAAAGGGCAACCGGAAGTGAATATTTTGATGTCTCCCGTATGAAACAGAAATCGATGCGCTCAGGAACTATGTACAAATAAAAGTACAGACTGCAAAAGAATGAGAATTTTGTTAGTGTCATCAAAGACAAAGACTATTTTATATTCTTATTTATTTATTTATTTATTTCAAAAGGCTTACCAACTAAAGACATACTTAATCACAATATACAACACTTACAGAAAGAACCATTACAAGTATGAATTTAAATAGGAAAGAACATTATATTCTTAAAAAATATTGGTCTTTGCCTTGCCTTTAACCTTAATCCTACTATTGTCGGTAGTCCTGCATACTTGCTTGTGTTACGGGCGACGGTAGGCACATACAATCAAGTTGACCGTCAACCTGTCCGTCGACGTAAATATAAATAAAAAAACTAGCAATTCATTTATATTAATATACTATTATAATTTAAGACTATTAATTTCTTATAGTAGTACCTATAAATACATGTAATAATTGAAATTAAGTCATTTAAAATATTATTTTTAAGTATAAGTATAGTCAGACCCCAAAAATTGTAAATAATAATTATTTATTAAATCTATCTTTAGACAAGATCTTTTGATCTTCAGATTATTTTTCTGACCATACTCATAGAAACAAAACTACAAACTATCGAATAGTTCTTACAAAAAAAATGAAATTTAACAATACACCGCCCCCCATTGTAAAACTGGCATTGTAACGTTGCGCTGTTGGGTTGCCTTATTGAAAAAATAACGTCCGGAGTTGCCAGCGCTATAAAATTAAACATCCAATAAAAGGTGGAAAGTAATAATGAAATATGTTTAACATGGGTATAATGTTGTTAGGCTCCCGTTTAAGAATGAATGGCCTTTTTGATAGTGAGTTTGACTTGTTCCCTTTGTGGGGAATTGTCCGTGAAATCGTTCGAGATGTGATAGATTTATTGTGCATTAGTAAGGTGACTGGTAAACGGTTGATGGTTTTACTAATTACAGGGGTTGGGGTTGGGTATCACATCACATTTATTATAAAATCGGCTATGCAACTTATAACAATACCCTAGTAGGTGTTGTATTATGTTGTATGTAATGTGAGAGCGTCTCCTTCAGGTGAACTGTGCTAATAATATAACATACCTATTTATAATATAATTTAGTCTATATGTTTACTATACAGTAATGTCTTCTTTCAGTAAAATGTTCCATCTACAATATTCAAGGTACTTTCCCTCCATGTGGCATAGTCGTAGTACGCCCTGTACTAATGTTATAAAGAGAGTAGATTTGTATGTTTGTAATGAATAAACTCAAAAACCACTGGACCGATTTTAAAAATTCTTTCATTTACAGAAAGCTTAATTATCTCGTATTATCAGCGAGTAACATAAGCCATATTTTATAACAAGTTACGCGGGTGAAGTCGCGTAAAACAGCTAGTTTATATAATATAATATATATTGGTATATCGTGTGTACATTTACAACACATCTTTTAAAAAACAACAGTAGTATGCAATATGAATGCTTCTCTATAAAATTTATTAAATATGAATCCAAAGAAACTCAAAGAAAGTGTTCCGGTGTACTTTCTCCGTCACACACGATCACACAAGTCAAATTTAAATAGGTACCCACGATTTATGATTTCAATACAAAAGAAACTTTATCTTTTGAGCAATACGGTGTCTCTTTGTGTGCATATTATATCTAACCATTTATTTCCCAAATATAGTTCTGTATTGAAGTCGGCAACTTTCAATGCAACTCTAAAGTAAAGCCGGTTTGTACTAATTAGTGTTAACCAAATAACGTCCTCTTTGTCTTTTCAACTAGTTTCTGCACTTTAATGAGATATCTATTCGCTTTCTTAGAGTATATTTTAATCTTCATAAGAAATTTTAATTTTTGACGAGCCCGTTGGATGAGTAGTTATGGTGCTTGCCTTAACGCTCTGCCTTAGGGGATCCCGGGTTCGATTACCAGCATATTTCCAAAGTCGGCTCTGATCTGAATCTGGAAAGTACCTATAGTGGCCGGGTACCGTCAGGGTGCGTAGCCATCCCCGCTCTGGATAGCCGTGGTGGCTGGTTCTTAGTTTTTTTTTTACGGTTACGGTGCTTGCCTTAACGCTCTGCCTTAGGGAGTCCCTGGTTCGATTACCAGCATATTTCCAAAGTCGGCTCTGATCTGAATCTGGAAAGTACCTATAGTGGCCGGGTACGGTCAGGGAGCGTAGCCATCCCCGCTCTGGACAGCCGTGGTGGCTGGTTCTTAGTTTTTTTTTTTTTACGGTTACGGTGCTTGCCTTAACGCTCTGCCTTAGGGGGTCCCGGGTTCGATTATAAGCATATTTCCAAAGTCGGCTATCTGAATCTGGAAAGTACCTACCTATAGTGGCCGGGTACCGTCAGGGAGCGTAGCCGTCCCCGCTCTGGACAGCCGTGGTGGCTGGTTCTTAGTTTTATTTTTTTTTACGGTTACGGTGCTTGCCTTAACGCTCTGCCTTAGGGGGTCCCGGGTTCGATTATAAGCATATTTCCAAAGTCGGCTATCTGAATCTGGAAAGTACCTACCTATAGTGGCCGGGTACGGTCAGGGAGCGTAGCCATCCCCGCTCTGGACAGCCGTGGTGGCTGGTTCTTAGTTTTTTTTTTTTTACGGTTACGGTGCTTGCCTTAACGCTCTGCCTTAGGGGGTCCCGGGTTCGATTATAAGCATATTTCCAAAGTCGGCTATCTGAATCTGGAAAGTACCTACCTATAGTGGCCGGTTACGGTCAGGGAGCGTAGCCATCCCCGCTCTGGACAGCCGTGGTGGCTGGTTCTTAGTTTTTTTTTTTACGGTTACGGTGCTTGCCTTAACGCTCTGCCTTAGGGGGTCCCGGGTTCGATTATAAGCATATTTCCAAAATCGGCTATCTGAATCTGGAAAGTACCTACCTATAGTGGCCGGGTACGGTCAGGGAGCGTAGCCATCCCCGCTCTGGACAGCCGTGGTGGCTGGTTCTTAGTTTTTTTTTTTACGGTTACGGTGCTTGCCTTAACGCTCTGCCTTAGGGGGTCCCGGGTTCGATTATAAGCATATTTCCAAAATCGGCTATCTGAATCTGGAAAGTACCTACCTATAGTGGCCGGGTACGGTCAGGGAGCGTAGCCATCCCCGCTCTGGACAGCCGTGGTGGCTGGTTCTTAGTTTTTTTTTTTACGGTTACGGTGCTTGCCTTAACGCTCTGCCTTAGGGGGTCCCGGGTTCGATTATAAGCATATTTCCAAAATCGGCTATCTGAATCTGGAAAGTACCTACCTATAGTGGCCGGGTACCGTCAGGGAGCGTAGCCATCCCCGCTCTGGACAGCCGTGGTGGCTGGTTCTCATTTATAGGTATATATTTTTTATATAACTTGTTTTTTTTAATTCTGACGAAATTTCTTGTAATTGATTAAAATAACTCTTATCATCATCATCTCGTCACCCAACAAACAAATCAAAATACGGATGCAGTATTGTCTTGTGCAAACAAGTTAAATCTAGACGTTGACAAATTATTTACAGTACTGAAAACATAACACCTTCATATGACGTTAGTAAGCCTCGTTATAAAGAATAATGAGATAAACAATTAATTATTTATCTTATCACGACTTCATGAGAAATATTTCTGTCACTCTCTGTCTGTCGCTTTTTAAAAACATTTTTTGATAAAGAGTAGCGGACGCGCAGAGGTTCAACTTTAAGATCACCTAATGAAAGTCATCTATTTTTTTCCAAATTAATCTCAAATTCTCAAATTTGTTTCTTCACTAACTCTTTCAAAATCACCCAACGGATTTTAAGTAAAACGGTTTTCACTAATGGAAAGAGCAATAAACGAATAAGGTTTTAAATATAAAATTTTCAGAAAACATTCCATCTGTGAGAAGCCTTCCAAAAATTTTATTATATATTGTAATTTATTTTCCAATCACTTATCCTTAATCCTACCATAGGCAGTTAACCGTCAGCATGTCCCATCGACCTTCACATAAAAATTAAAAAAAATATTCCACAATATATATATATATATATTCTCTTATGTTTTTTCATAACATTAAATAAAAATAAATAAAATAAAATAATTTCTCTAAATAAATTGATAAATACTAAGTATTTTCCGTAGCAATGAATATTGTGTCTACGAGTACCTAATAAGAACCTTAAAAGACAAATTACACTTTACGAAAATGTCGCTTTTCATTTAAACCCAATATTGACATTACAATCATTGGAACTGTTAACATGATACAATTACTAAGTTACATTTATCTGAACCAAATATTAAATATTTACCTCAATAAACGTGAAGCAGTCAATGTTTGCCGGTACAATATTTCTAAGACTGGGCAAATTCATTGAGATTGTTGGTAGAATTTGAAAAATTGATAGTAATATATTTACCATTGTTTATTCAATGTTGTTTCGTTAAATACGATTTTTACGAGGGTAATTTCCCGATACATTTTCGACATTGATCAATGAAACAATTGCCTGAACCTATTAGAAAAATTCTTTCACTTCTTGAAAGATACCTTATTTCAGGTAGAAGAGAGAGAGAGAGAGAGAGAGAGAGAGAGAGAAAGAGTGTATGTTATATTATAATATCATCATCATCATCATCATCTCAGCCGTAGGACGTCCACTGCTGGACATAGGCTCCCCCATAATTTTCCAATAGGACCGGTCAGAAGCAGCCTGGATCCACCGTTGACCCGCGGCCTTTATTAGGTCGTCTGTCCACCTTGTGGGTGGACGTCCTACGCTGCGCTTGCTGGTCCGTGGCCTCCACTCGAGAACCTTCCGGCGGCCCCAGCGGCCGTCGGCTCTCCGTACTATATGCCCTGCCCACTGCCACTTTAACTTACTAATCCGACTTACTTATTATAAACTTACTAATATTATAATATAAAGTTGTAATTTTTGGTTGTATGACATCAAGGCTTCGATATCGTTGACTGTTTTGACAGATAATATTTGAAAATCTGAGTGTACAAAAAGCTTGATATTTGTATGCCACACGAACTTACTGAAAGAAGCATCATGAACCGTGTTCTCATTTGCAAGACTGTGAAACAAAATAAAAGCAAACCGCTTTAGAAAAGATTGTCATAAGTATCACCTAAGGTGTCATGCTCAAAGTAATGCCAAGTTCCACAGACTCGCGAAACCTGAATTAACGCAAAATAAGATGATTTTTTATGTGCAGGTCGGCAAGCAGGCTGACGATTCACTTATCCTTTGCATACATACAAACTTTCACATTTATAATATTAGTACGATTTTAGTTGTTGGATGTGAGTTTTAGTAAAAGAATATTACACCTCCAAGTAAGAATCTATTTTTATTACATTGTGTGCGCGGTCCGCACACACAGGTCCATTAAACACAACATACGCATTGTTTAAATGGACGGTCAGGCTGCTTACTGTCTTTATTTTACGAGAGGAATCCATCAGGGATACCCACCGGCCTGGGGACAGACATGTCGGACTCCTGCCCCGAGATGCTAGTGGGGTAGATCTACCGACTAAACCTCTTGGCGTCCTCCACGTGACGTGACTTCACGTCCGTCACGGCGAGGCGGCGGATTTGCAGAAGTGTTCGTCCGACCTAGCTTGCTTACTGCCTACAGTCATGTAAAGGTTTCACAATAAAAAAAAATCTAAAAGAATTCGTAAAGGGTTTCTTCAATTTCTCTTTAAATAAATGCATTCTAAATTTAAAAAAATAACTTCATAATAACATAAAATAAAGGTATTTATAATTATTAATAAACCGGGTCAAAACTTGTAACAGCAACTGAGTAAGTATTACGAATCTTAGTAGGTAATAAAATTCAAACTAAGTAGTTTTATTGCGTGAATATTTTTTTCTTAACTAGCCCGCGGATACAACAAGATGGCGGCTAGCAAACGCTAACAATTTCAGCAAACATAATTATCGAAAGTCGCACGTCCACTCCACTGTTTGATCTTGCTTATATACCAACTGTTAAGATTACAGTTTCAATGATATTAAACATATTTGTTGTCTTACTTAACATATTATATACATACATATCCAATGCATTAGTGCGGAGCTATTACGGCTTTTTTAAATACAGTGGACCGCAAAGAAAAAGGTTTGGTTAGAAAATCTTCAATATCTTCAAAAGCACCTGACCTAGCTTTTATGAAAATAAAGACTAAATTAAAGCTAAACTAAATAAATTATATTTTTATTTAAAAAAACACACTTACCTATTCTTTAATTTAGTCTTTATGTCATAAAGCTAGGTCAGGTATCTACTTTTGAAGATATTGAAGATTATCTAACCGACCTTTTTTCTTTGCGGTCCAGTGTATTTCAAATTACATCATTTTTTATCCTCACAGAAGGTCACGATAAAATATAAGATATGTATGGGAGATACTAGAACCCATTTTATATCCCTTCTTATCCTTAATCATATCATACTATGGTTAAGAGCGCACTTGCAGCTTTGCTTGTGTTATTATAGGCGACAGTAATCACCTACTACCTATTGGCTTGTAAGCAATAGGTATAGTAAAGTATAGGTAGCCTTTATTACAGTCGCGAAGAAAAGTTGATGTTTTTCTGTTCAAATCTTGATAAACATCCACACTCCAATAAACGAAAAGTACTTACATGTTATAGGTATACGTATTAGGGAAGGTAATAATAATGTTAAATTCCTTCGCTAAATCGGTTTATATTACAAACATGGAATTCAACATTAACACACTTACGGTGATTTTCGAACGACATTCGGACCCGTACGCAATTATATGTATATCGCTAAACAAATACGCGTTAGCTCCAACGTGTTATCGAATCTGATGGTCATGAATTGAAAAGACAAACAGTTATCTTGCGCTTTTCGGAGAAGCTGCGTTTAGACTGACTAAACAAATTTTGCATTGTAGTATTTATTGGTATCAAAATTTAAAAATATTAAAAATATATATATATATTAACTAGCTGTTTCACGCGACTCGCTAATAATGTAGTTTTCTATAAGTGAAAACAAATTAAAATTTAGTCCAGTAGTTTTTGTGTTTATTCATTACAAATAAAAATACAATATTCCATTCTTTTCCATTTACAATAATTATTTGTATAGATTTATCAATCTTAAAAATGTTTATGAATTTCTTTTAAAATATATGAAAGTTGTTAATGTATTTGAGAAGAAAGTGTAGTTAACTGTAAAAAAAATACCTTGATATAAAAGAGTGTAGTTACTTGTACGAGTAGCTAAACAGTTGTAAACAGAGCATAACACGTAAAGGGCAGTAGAGGGTCACATTACAATACAGCTGATAATTTGTGCAGTCTCGCTGCTCGTTCGCCTTGTTAACACGTTACCAGGTATTTTGGAAGTCCGTGAAAGCAATCCGAATTTCGAGAACTCCGTAAAACTCGATGACATTTCTCAGGAAAATAAAAAAAAACAATATTAAAGAAGAATCAAAATTGTACAACGTCGCGGAGTCATCCTTCAATCAATGCACAAATCTATGGAACTTTCAATGTTTCAAATACTTTTGATAATGCCTTTTTAATATATTTTATAAGAAAAGTATAGAAGTGTAGTCAAGGTCCTATTTTGTAGTTCAAGCTATTGCCATTATATCTTGCAAAATATTGGAATTAATATTAATTTGATATCAATAATACCAAATATTTTCTGGTGGTTTGTCGGTTAGGAATAGACGGTATAGTAAACAACAACAACATATTAAAAATATACAAATCAGTTAAAAATTATATTCTCCATTCACTATTATTTTAAATTTGTTTATTGGTAAGACTTGAATATACCTACTGTTAGTTTTCGTTTTCATTAGTTTTTCTTTTAACAATGAGTATAGTGATATGTAATGAAGTTTTTTTAAAGAATTTAAAACTTATTTGAAGAACTTACTTACTTTTTTAAAATAAAAACGTGTCTTAATAATAGAGAATGTAGATATTAATCAATTTAGTAATGTAAGTTAAATTAAAACTGCTTAAGTATTAGTCTAATATGCTTCGACTAGATTGTGATCCTAAAAGGAAGTACTCTAACAAAAAAAAACTAGCTCAAAATCTCTGTGAAATTCTAAAACGAAATCAAATTTCTTATGAAACAACTGATTAGTATACTTACTTCTCTTGTAAATCTACGTCTATGTTTTCATATTGATACATACACATATTTATGTCCACACTACTGTAATGTATGAGCAAAGACAAATACAGATTTAAAACGTCATTCGCGTACACACAAAGAGATTATCAGTTTCAGCGGCAAATTACACAAGTGTAAACCGCTGTACTGAACCGAAAGCGGCCCAAATATAAATATTATGTTTATATATTGATAGAGTAGAGCGCTCGTCAAACAGTACGGTGTGCGGTGCCAATATTAACTCTAGTTATCAGTCTGGCGAACCTGAAGTGGTCATGTCACGGCCAAGGTCATTGCTGCTCTTCAATGTCACTCTTTACTTTAGATTTTTAGTGACTCCAGATGCTGAGGTTCTCAGTCTGAGGATCTAGACCAGTAGACCTTAGCGTCCTATACTATGGACACATATTCTTAGACTCTAGGTGTAGTCTAGTATTTCAGCTACGAGTAAACAAAAAAACGATTTTTATTGTGTGCTTCTGAAAGGACTAAACCTGAAAAAGCTATTAATCAATTTATACTATCGGCTATACATTCCAGAAATGTTAACTTTCTTTTGAAACATGTAGGTATTTCAATTCGGTGTGCCTTTTGCTATTGGACTCCCCCAACTACCTCCATTGATTTCGGTCTAATGCAACTCTTGTCCAATATGGGTCAAAGCATATCTTTGCGATTCTTGAGCGACGGACTCAAGAATCGCAAAGATATGCTCGGGGTTACTCTGTGAATTCAAATGAGGCAATCCTTATTTCTAATTTGATGTCGCACCTCAATAGGTGATCCATAGACAAACGATAGACACCCATAGTCCGGTGGATTAGTAAGTTAAAGTAGCAATGGGTAGGATACATACCATAGTAAGGAGGCCGATTAGCAACTTGTAGTTACAAGATGGACAGACGACCTAACCTGCAGGTCGACACAGAATCCAGGCTGCCTAATTTAGACCGGCTTTATTCAAAAGTTATAGAGGAGGCTATTTCTTCCCAATGAAGCGGTAAAGATGATAAATGGGCCATGATTTTGAAATTTAATAGTTGTGTGTGTGTGTGTGTTAACATTCTTCTTAATTATTCCTTATTAACATACAAACATATCCACAAACTTTCATATTTATGGTATTAATAATAAGTGAGATTACAGGCAAAGGCAAACCACCCCGTATACAAACTGATCGACACATCTGTCTGTGTGTGTAATTTATCAAGGCAAACTCCTTAGATTACTTACATTGGCTGTGTTACCAAATATTTTCCGTGCAAGCGCGTTGTGTGTGCCCTGTGTACATATTATATTGTATGTTGTTTGTGTATAAACCACATATTTAGCTGGGCTCAATATACGGCCTCTTGGCCTAGTGTTAAAATTGTTTAGTTTGTGCGGTAAACTTTAGTTTTTTTTTATATTTAATATCGTTGAAAGGAAAAGTGCAGTGACGACGTCACTTTTAAATCAAACCAGAGTATGACTATTTAAAAAGTGAATTTAGGATTGATATGACTTGATATTTCAATACGTAAGATACAATTACATACATAGATACATAAATACGTAAGATACATAATACATTAAAAGATAAAAATGTATCTATGTAGATTTGTATTTCATAAAAATATTTATCGCTCCATACCTAGTTTCAATAAATTTTGATTGAACGAGTAACATAGGTACCTCATCCTGACAAACTAGTTATACGATTATTAGGATATTTAAAAATATTTTTACACACCAGTATATGAATAAACATTATAATTTAAATACCAAGTTTTTAAGTTCTCATTAGCATTTTTAAAAGTACGTTATCGGAGAGACCTATAAAACTGGTATTTAGAAAACCGCTTGCGCAGTGTTGTAGGTACAGAGCAAACAATGGCGACGATAAGGCGGCCATCTTGGATTTAGGATCGAGGTTACGGCAAAGATATTGTAAATTCAAATTATGACTTTATTGCTGTATGCTTTATAACTTTAAAACAAAATCATATACATCATTGAGATAAAGTGAAATTGTTTTCTTTAATAAAATCAAGATGGAAGAGTTTGTTTGTTTGTCTGGTTGAACAATTTAGACTCCGGAACCACCAGTCGGAAATCTTTTTGCATTTGATATCCCAATTCTTGAGGCTATTTATCATCATGCTTATAGAATCTTTAGAGAAGCCATAGAAGCTGAGCAAAAAGAACAAAGACCACATTAAGCATGGAACAGCAAATTTGATGAAGAATCTAATACGATAAAGCCAATGTTCTAAAGATTCAAGGCTGAGATTGAGGAAGAGGCTCTGGCATTTGCATGGCGCTCTGGACGGCGGCTGCACCGTCTATCCAGGGTTACCTCCAGGATTTTTTAAATTTTTTTATAAAAGTCAAGGCAGCGCTTGGCCGCCATGTCACATGATGTAAGGTGCAGATTCGGCCGAAGGTAGACCACGCTTACCCAGTAATAAGCCAGAATAAGCCGGGTATTAAGTAAACTTGCAAACGTTTAAGAATGGGTCGTAGCTTCGTAGCTCATCTCGTTAAATAAATGACTTCCATAATTATCGTCAGCAACAGCCTATGGAGGCTCTAATTTAATTTTAAGTCCATGGGGACTTAAAACTAATTCAATATACTTGCTTACTTATTTTAAGTTCTACTTACCTAGATATTATGACTAATAATAAATTACAACTAACTAGCTGGTGCCTGCGACTTCGTCCGCGTTCTGGATGAAAGGTACCCTATGTCCTTTCTGGTGTCCCAGACAACGTGTATGCAAAATTTCATGGTGATCGGTTCAGTAGTTTTTGCGTGAAAGAGTTACAAACATCCATACAAACTTTCGCATTTATAATACTAGCTGGTGCCCGCGACATCGTCTGAATAAAAGGTACCCTATGTCCTTTCTGGTGTCTCAGGCAACGTGTATGCAAAATCTCATGGAGATCGGTTCAGTAGTTTTTGCGTGAAAGAGTTACAAACATCCATACAAACTTTCACATTTATAATATTAATAAGTACGATTAGTACGGATGAATATTGATGATACAGTACCTACCTACACGTTATAGTGTGATAAAAAGTGTAATCGCAATGAAAATAGTACAATGTTTATGCATTACTCAGTTTCTGTAGCAAATCCTAATGTACACGAGGATAGTTAAAGTTAGCGGTGAGCGCCCCTGTATCTTTGTTGAAATATTTGCACTGTAAGCAGTGACTCTCTATAAAGCCCTATGCATAACGTTGAATTACTTTAGTAAGCAACTCAAAAATTGAAACATTCGATAAATCCAGTTATTTTACTATTTGTTCTTATTATTATTTTTTATTTTAACAAATTCAAATTGAAATGTTAAATATACATTGTTATCTTCATATAATATTATAATCAATATTTAGATTTAACTATATTAAGTAAATATATAACCTGACAACACTGTAGTACTAGGCTGGCAACCCCTGCAATATTAATTCATCTGTGTTTATTTATCATCAGCTGTCAAATATAATATATAAAACGTGTTAAGTAAAATACAAAAAGGAAATAAAGCAAACGAACTCGTAATCAAATAATTTGCGTGTTTTATTGCGAAATATAATAGTAAATATTAAATTTATTAAATACATTTATTTTGAAGACAATCTAATGAAATATAGTAATGACAACATATTATTGTGGTTCATATTTATAATTTGTCTACATTTTTTTTCTATTTTAAAGTGAATTGTTACCATCGATGGTTGTTACCGAAAGTGCAACCTCTGCCTTAGGTATACGTGCCAATGTTAGGTGCCGGCTGATTGTTGATACAGCAAATTTGTTCTCCGTCTCACTCGGCACAGGATTAGCCTGTTTTTCCACAGATAACAGTTTTATCATGTTAAATATTAATTAGACATGTTTGGATTTCAAAATAGTATCTTTGTCTTAACTAGGAAAAATGTGATTCATTAATATATCATGGCAGAAAAGAATGAGTCAATAACAAGTAGGTAAGTACTTAATTATGTAGAGAATTTATTTCAAAAAGGATGTTGTGTTGTGTCATTGATGACACATCCTTTCTTCTAAAATTTAGACGGGACGACATATTTAAATTTCCAAAATTACTTATTACTCTTTAAGGCAAATAAACAGCTGATCGGATTTAGATGATATTTAGGACACAGATAGTTTATTATCTGAATTAACATAATATAGGATGAAGAAACTCAAAAACTACTGGACATATATTGAAAATTCTTTCACTTATAGAAGCATTTTGTAAAGTAACGCGGGCGAAGTCACGTGCAATAGCTAGTATAAAAAAGGTTGTCAGTACAATTTCATTTAAATGTGTCATCGTAAATTTGTCTTTGCTAAGCTTTTGTCGAGCCTCGAGAATATATTACAAAATGTATGTGTGTGTGTGTATTATTCATTCCACATTTTTATATTCAAGCAGCCGAAATAAAATGTATAACAAATACGTTAATAAATCATGTTATCTGGTTGCGACAATGGCGTGAAATTATCCACAGACTTGTGTGCACAAGTGTTTTCCGAGAGACGAATGAATTACAGTATAACATTTATTGGAAATGCATAACTAATGAAATGTACCTACATACCTATTTTTTTATAGTATGAGGTACGTAGTGGAGAACAGAACACTTTGGTAGCTTTGCTATACAACTATGGAACCCTGCCTGAGGCAATCCAAGCTTTGATACTTATGATATGTTATCCTAACAAATGTTATAAATGCGATATAGTGAGTTTTCTTGATTGTTTATTACACTTTTACGCTATAAACACTCAATCGATCAGGGATACAGAAGTACCTACCTTTCAACTCCCAAATATACTTATATAGTCTTTGCCTTTCACAAAGAAAAAAAGTACCTACTGCTCCTTAGATATTATGCGCATCGCTGGTCTTCTCGTAAGCCTGTCATATAAATTTTATTACAAGTCATCCGACAAATACATGTGCACGCTACGTCACCACTACGATCGCACTGTAATCGAGTGGAGCGCGGTTTTCAAATATTAGTGTTTGGCAAAGAAATCAAGTCGCGGTGCCGGAGCGGGGTGTTTGTCCTTCTATTTGTCCCACGCGACCCCAATCAACATCGTGTTAACACCGACAACTATATTAAAGCCTTTATCACCGTTACTATCTATTTGCAAACACATATAAACAATAAATACTACACAATTTTTAAAATTTAAAAAAAAAATTGTTCTCGACGAGACAACACCAAAAATAGTTCACCTGAATATTTTTTTCATGTTAGCCTAGTTTATTAAGTTCTGGGTTGCATACATTATAGTCGGGCCGGCACATTATTTGAAAAATTTTTGGTCACGACGAGTTTTTATAATCTTGATTCACCAAAAAGAGTTTTTTTCATGTTAGCCCGGTTTATTAAGTTATGGGTCGTCATTATAGTCGGGCCGGCACATTCATTCGGCTATTTTTGCCGCCCGGCTTTGCCGACACGGCTATAAGTATAGCATAGCAAATTGTCGAACTTTCATCTACACAGTCATATTCGATTCTACCGCCCGGGTATGCCGGCTTGACTATATGTATAGCAACCCTTACCTTACATGGATCAGGTAATGATAATGACGGGAATTTGGAAAACGGAAGAAATCCTAGCTACGTTAATATCAGGGAATGGACCGGGATCTCCAGTATAGACTAAGTATCTGTTCCGTCTGGCTCAGGTCAGGCACAAGTTTTCAGAGCTGAATTCCAACCTTCAGTAATGGAAGCAGTAACCTTCACTTTAAGAAGAAGAAGAGATAGTATTTGAATACTGATAGCAAAATGTTCTATGTTTAAAGTTTCATATTACATTAAAATAACACACTGAACAATAACTGACTGAAACCTAATATTTTCGGACTTAGGCCCTTTTAATTACCGAGTGTGGCAAGCGTACTTTTAAAAATCTTATAATACAATTTAAAAAAATAAAGAAGTTCCTTGAATAAAATTTGCTACCTCTAGTAAACAATTGAGATTAAAAAAATCCACCTGTATAATATTAATTATTATCATTGTCGAAACGGTGATGTTAGAGTTTTGAGTAAATGAATAATGTATAGTTTTTTTTAACCATGGTGTTTGTGGACACATAATAAGTGCTACCATGTTACTGGTAATTTGTTTTCTCTTCCCATGAATGTACTTATCTAATGTTGGCTTGTTTAATTTTGTAATTTGTGTGTAATTTTGATATGTAAACAAACGTACTGGTATATTAATATCAAACGCAAATGTAAATTCAACAACTACTTAGTAGTCCGCATTTCAATTTCCATTGACGTCATTTCGGAGAAATATATCTATTGTATTAAAAACTCAATATGTCTGCTTATTTTCCTCTATTTGCTCCCAGAAACGATCAAACTATCTTGTGTCTTCTATATCTATTCTATATCTATACATATTATAAAATAAAGTCTGTTATTTATCTCCGCTAGCTTCTTCTAAAACACTCTTTGATATTGTTTTACTAACAAAACGATAAATGAAGATCGCTCGCTAGTTACGTACGTTTTGATCTGATTATATTTATCGTAATGCACGCTGTCATCTATTCCAACATAAGAATCGATCCAAAAAAGAATATCGATGGAATAAATAAATAAATACTTAAATAACAATTTAGACATATTATTCTGATCAGTTCATAGACAACCCTTGTGTCTCCAGTCGAATTTGTTAATTATTTAGATTCGACAGAAGCAGAAAATTTTCCATTTACAACTTGTCCTATTTCATTATAAAATAGCAAAAAGTAAGTTGTATGAAGGGGCCAATCTGCAAGATTTTCAACATTAACTTCCAACTGAGTTATGTGCATTTAACACCGCGATATTGTCATGAGGAAGGTATTTAATTATCCTCAACAATGAGGATAATGCGAGGAAGATATCAAGGATTTAGGTGCCTAATATTAGCTATGTCTCTATAGAGGTTGTATGCATTGCAAACGCTTATTCTTGCTTACTTTTGAATAGAAGTTATGTGAAAGAAAATGCGAGTCGATAGGCCGCAGCCGCATCGGTTGACCAGACAAGCCTGTGTCAACATCATAGGAATTAGTCCAAATTATGTGCTCCTCACACCCCCTGCCCCGCTCACCTCACCGCCTTGCACATCCTTGCCGAATCAATATTTGTTGTCCGCACTCTTCTGCCTTAATACAACACGCACAATGCTCACATTCACACAAGCCAAAATGCAATTCAAATCTTAAAAGTACACTGTTAAGTCGAAAATTAATCGAATGTTTACTAATACTTACGCCGTTCTGTTCTCAAGCAATGGAAACTCACCCCCACTATTGCTATCTCTTTAAACTCAATGTCGTCTCTATCTAACACTGTTTTCCGCGGGATACATGGAGTGTTGAACTGTAGATATTATGTCTCCCATTTGAATACTTTCAAGCATGCATTTCGAAAAGTGGCAGACTTTCGACAATAGCATGAAATACAATGAAATACATATAAGTACCTACCTACATACTAGGTTTTGATTTTTGTTTGAGACAAAAAATAATTAGTGAATAACTTAAATTATATACATAAAACCTTTCTCTTATATCGCTTTTGCTATTAGTGAAGACTGCATTAAAATCATTTGGGTGTTTTAGAACTTTATTTTATAACTAACTTTCGCCCGCGACTTCATCCGCTCCCATTTTTCTTATTAGGTGTTAAAACATTTATTCAATCTTCATTGATTTTTTTTATTGCAAGATGATCCCACGGGTACAGTATTTTTTCTGGATGAAAGGTAGGTATGTCCTTTTCTGTATCCCTGAAAACGTGATGCGAATTTTCATAATAATCTGTCAGTTAAGGCGTGGAAGTGGCCAGTGGCTATGGACAATTAAACAAATAGACTGAAGGAACCCTCATAATAAGTAAAGCCTGACGTGTATTAGGAGGCATTGAAACTTATGAGAAAATGAAGATAATTCCAGATTTAATAGATTACTATTACTAACTAAATGAAGTGTTTACTTGGTTCGAACGCTTTAACTTATTTTAAGGTTGAAGTCTCAATTACAAATAGTCTTTCATCTTAAGAGTCACAGAATGGGAAGGAATACCCACAAGTCAGAATATTTTAGAATTCTAATTTTAAATGTAAGTAGGGTATCACTTAAACCTTACTAATTAATTTAAATTACTATATAAAATACTAAAAAATTACTAATTTTGAAATACCTATCTATAAAGGTAAGTAGCTTGGTAAGATAGATACTTAATAGTACCCAAGTTATAATGTTACTTTAAGCCTATTTATAATCCAAGTGCTAAAGAGTTTAGTATAGAATATGGATAAAAAATTGATAGCAATAATAAAATAAGAATAAAACTTAACAGACTTGTCGTTTTCAAACGTATATATATGATTTTGTATGATTTTATATATATACAGATATACATATATGATTTTCAGTAATATGATGAAATATGTACCTACTGACAAGTTTCAATATTAGTTGCACGTCAATTAATAAAAAAAAACTTGAATTTCGACTCATGTTGAATATTCATAAAGAGCTGTTAATTGCACAAGTCGGCAAATACATGGCGTAGAGAGAGCGACTCTACCGAAACCTAGCGGGTTCCCTGGGAATCGAACATACGGGCGAATATTTCACACATTAAAGCAACATTCTAAAATGCTTTGGTTATTGTCGTATAGTACCGATACTTAAAATAAAAATATAAGATATTCATGGGAGAAAAACATGTTAAAAATTACCTAGGAGAAAGAGTGTTAGTACCTAGTAGTAAAACCTAGTGGCAGTAGTAGTAGTAGTAAAGTGAGTATACATATACTAGTAAAAGTGAGTATAATCTTTGGTATAATTCAGCTTTTATCATACTAAATGATACTAAATGATGATTCAGTTCAATTAAGGTAAATCACCGAATATTAAAGTGTGGTGCTTTCATAAGGGTTAACCCTTATTCTCTTCTTGTCCCCTTTCTATTTATACTTTCAGATGCCCAGCACATATCCCTTAGCATTGCTTTCTTGATGGTTAGTGAAAAGTAACGCTTGTCATCAGGTGGACGTTTACCCTACCACCTTTCTAACAAACCTTATACGATTTTTGTGCGTTTGCGTTAGAAATTTTTTTCGTATGTTTTCATGATGGCGCTGTACCGCACCTCAGCCCCCTCTCTCGTAGCAAAAGGCCAACCCTGATCGCACACAGACATAATCACGCATACACACGTACAAAGCGCGCGCAACCAGGAAAACTACGGCCTTTACGTACGTATTGTGTATAAGAACGTGAACAATGTATATAAAGAAATTTTACATAATTTAAATTCATTAGTAAATTTTTTAAATATGAAACAATTTAATTGAGCAAGTTATTATAATGCAGTTTTTGTTATATAAATTGTTATATTTATTAACATATTTTGATGGTCATGTAAAATGAAACGATGCGATCGCTAAGTTATATTTTAGAAAATACTTAAATTGAGACTCCGTATGTACTTCGTACTCAATATAGTAGGTATTAGTTATCTGAAACAGTGCATCTATTCCACTGTGCTCTGAAAAAAATCACAAGGCTACAGTGTAAATTTCGTTACAATATATGTGCGGATATTTGTAATATTGTAAATTTTTATTGATCCTACAATGGTAAGATGTCAGTAAGAACAGAATTATTCTACCTTTTAAAATTTATTAAAGACTAGTTGGTGCCCGCGACTTCGTCCGCGTTCGATCGCTACCAATCGTTACCCGCTGGACTAATCTGAAGATTGTGTGAAAATTTCATCAAAATCAGTTTAGCGGTTTTGGAGTCCATAGGTATCCATACATACATATATACATACACACATTGCCTTTTATATATATAGATAGAGTTATAT
Source organism: Synanthedon tipuliformis (assembly GCA_947623395.1). Taxonomy (NCBI): domain Eukaryota; kingdom Metazoa; phylum Arthropoda; class Insecta; order Lepidoptera; family Sesiidae; genus Synanthedon; species Synanthedon tipuliformis. The sequence goes on along the minus strand of OX392424.1, from coordinate 3,172,247 downwards.
GTGAATATTTAGCATATACTGTGCAGAAAACGCGTGTTCGCTGTGTGCGCATCTATTTACGGGCCGAGTAAATATGTACCTGCGTCGTTTGTGGAGGCTGCATTAATAATTCAATTGGCCGCGCCGCCCAGGTAGCGTTTAAACGATTTTTAACTTGCCGTCAAATGGATTAATTGAATCCAAAGGCGGCAATCTGAAGGGAGTTCTTGTGAGCACGATTCAAGATTGCAAATTTCTCAACTGTAAAACAAATGTACCTACCTACTGAAAGAAAACCACATACATAAAATACTAGCTGTAGTACGTGACTTTGTACGCGTAACTCGCTAAAAGTAGACTGTATTTTGTTCAGTTTCTTGATCGGGCTTGTGATGTTCAAGTGCTGAATTTTATTGTGGGTAGGTACTTGTACTATCAAAACTTTATTTTAGATGAATGTAAAGTTATATAATATGTGTACCTATTAGTTTATTTAGTACTCTAAGTAGTTAAATAAAAAGTTAAAAAATGGCAATAATTATCGTTTTGAAAATATCGAGTTATTATTATAGTAGGTACCTATTTTATTATGAGCGCATTGATGAGCGCACCGCATGCTGGTATTCACATTAAATATCTATAATATTAAAACGCATTTTTTCCTTATTTCAGCCCCCTTTTCCATATATAAAAACTAAAAAAGCTTAATAAATCTTTTTTAGAAGAAAACAAATTTAAAAATAGTTTTGACATTTTTACTTAAATTATCCTTAATATCCTTAATATTTCCTTTTGAAATTTTGAACACTGTATTAATAATATACGACGATAATAATCACCTAATGCAAAGACTATATAAGTATATTTGGGAGCTACCATGGAGTGAAGTATCAGCCTGACATTTTTGAAACGTAGTTTTCCTGGCTTCAAATACTAATACTTAGGTACCTAGTTCAGTCAATGTATGAAACAGGTATGTCCGTTAACAACACTAATATCCAACGCGCCGCTTATCTCACTAAACAAACTTTGGTCGGACGTATATCTTAAAATATTTCCATATAAGCATTGTAAGGTAAAAAATTCCAAGAAAATCGTATTAAGTTGACGTTCGTCGGTAAATAAAACGTGTTTCGAAACGTGCATATGGACGAAAATATATCAACGCTAAAATGATAAAAGTGATATGACAACGGAGCCTAGCAGCTGGATTTAATCATTAAAAAAAATTTTGATTACTTTGCAGACCAAAGAGATATTCAAAAGGAAGTAGACTGTGTTTCTCTGTCTGGCGGCAGTAACCACCTTTTACAAAATACCAAAAGGGAAATGACAGCATGTATGATCATTGTATTTTTCGGTGAATGAGTAAGGGATGTCAGAGACCATTTTCCTGATCCTTTTCCCATTCCTTGTCTTTAACCTATTCCAGCCGACAGCGCATTTGCAAGAGCTGTGTCCTTGATTGTGATATAGCCGACTATAAATAAATAAATATCTTCACACATACCACACAGCACCATCTAGTTTCATACTAAGCAACTAATGCTTGTATTATGGACAGGTGAACAGGTAAATAGATTACCTTTTTTTGTAAATACATACATATTATAAATACAAACATCCATGACTTGGGTACAAAGGTAAATGTTAAATTTAAGGTAAATGTAAGGTAAAACATAAAGATTTGCCCCTAATGGAGTGGTGGAGTGGTACCCAAGAGATAGAAAGAGAAAATGAGAAGATATAACTGAGAAGATGGAAAGACGATCTTCCCAAAGAATGGAGACAGCTGACACTAGACCACTGGAGAAGGCCCTATGTCTTCGGACAACCAAGGTTACTAGACAAGGTTGCGGATGTCAGATACGTAGGTAAATATTGCAAATAACTAAAGAAAATTACTTAAATAATAACAAATTTAGATTAATCTACACTAATATTATAACTAATCTATACTAATATATAAAGCTGAAGAGTTTGTTTGTTTGTTTGAACGCGTTAATCTCAGGAATCAGTAGGATTCGAATTGAAAAATTATTTTTTGTGTTGGATAGTCCATTTATCGAGGAAGGCTTTAGGCTATATAACATTTTGAACGCGAACGAAGTCACGGGTAACAGCTAGTAACTACATATCTACATATAAAACCATTAACAGTTACAATAATTTAAAAAAAATTCTGCAAAGATTTATATAAAAGTTATACATGTGAAACGAATGCATAAAAATCAGCTCGCCCGGGGGCCCGTCCCTGCCACCAGTCAGCCCCTTTTAGGAAGGGATCATCCGCGATCTTACCCGATATTAGCACCGCGGGCAACGCAGGCCTCATAGATAAAAAATACTTATTACATGCCCCTAAACAGATAAGTATACAAACTTTTGAATAAAATAAGAAATTAGATATTTGTACGGAGTTGTTGGAAATTTTTATCGACAAATACTACGAACACAATTTAATAGTATTTTTCAATGTAAAGATCGTCTCTGACAGACTGATTGTACAGTGTTTATACAAGGCTATATTATTCCGTGTATTATATTGTAAGTAGGTAGAAATTAGAAAGGGGCAGCGAAATGAGCTTAATTGCTCTCGAAACACAAAAGCATACATGCTGTTATTTCACAATAAACCCTATCCTTATTAATCCTTCTACGGTCGGCATTGCAGCATTTACGGCGTTGGTTGTGTTATAGGCGACAGTAACATTAAGCATATCGTCGTCGGAGAATCCAGAAGATGCCTATTTGCTCGAACTTTAAAAAGGTTTGGGCTATTATGAGCTCGGAAACATCACAACCTTCTTGAATAAAAAAAGCAATGCGACGATTTTAAAAAAGATTTCAACAATGGTTTCTAGAACCGGCGGCGCGACGTGGGGGCATACAGGATATCGCGAATATCCGAACTTGTTTGATAGCGCGCGTCCGAATAATGTAAATAAAGCGGAGTGCATACAAATACCCAACCCATATCCGACATTGTCAAGTGAGCGTGGATTTGAAAAAAACTTCGGCAACACACGGTTAGGTAAAAGCCAGAATTTGAAATAGCAAATGGAAAAATATATTGAAGGGTAGGTATGTTCGTGTTTTATTAGGTAATAATCAAGTGTATTCCTCTTAATAAGATTTAATTTGAAATTTGAAAAGCACACGTGTGTTGTCTGTAGCAAATAAAAATCATTAATATCATTACCAATAACGTAAACAACCTTAGTTAGTTTTATCTTAGTTTACGACTTATTTTTTCTTTATGTTTATTCCGGAATTTAATTAAGTGATTTTTTATTTATGTTAAGCTCGACAGACAGGCTGACGGTCCACTGAATACGAGGTGGCTACCGTCGCCTATATCAGAACACCACAGGTGTTTCAAGTGTGCTGCCGACCAGGGCCGTACTTAGAGAAGGCCAACCGGGGCTACTGCCCCGGGGCCTCCACAAAAGAGGGGCCCCTAGGATAGGATTCGGGAATTCGGGAATTCGGGAACTGGATTTCAGCGAAATCATCAACAATTTTTCGGAGAAAAAAGTTCGGATAATTCTTGTTTCCTATATTTAAATTGTTTTTTTAATAATAAAATTTTTATTAATAAAAATAATTATTTATTGGAAAACTCGACTGAAAAAAATTGTCCATTTTGGCTTTGGCTATGTTGCCCCGAGACCTCCAGACCTCTTAATCCAGCATTGCTGCCGACCTGCTTTTTTATACCTACTTGCTCACGTGAGTAAGCTCGCGAGTTCTCATGTTTGTTTTTTAGTGCCACGGCACGTAAATAACTCATATATTGCATAGCCTATTAAGTGGAAAAAATATTTATTTTATTTTATTTATTGAGTACGTACTTAGGTATAATGTAGATTTATACGTAATTCGTAAATTAGAATCCATTAGTCACTGTTCCGCAAGCGATCAAAGATGGCGGCGCGCCACGTGACACGATGCGTTTTTAATTGCAATCATTCCGTGTTTTATGTTGTTTGCGTACTTTGCGCTTGTTTGTATAAGCTCGGCCTTTATTTATGGCCGATGGGAACGTTCGGTTTCGGAATTAGTTGGCCGGTTGGTGTTATGGCGACGTCGAGTCCTTTCAGCGAGAATGTAGTAAGTGACAAAATTTTGAATTTCTTTACGACAAACATGCTGACAAATCACTGGATGGTAGCCTATAACATCCCTTTATCTTGAGATAGGTGAATGGACTGTTTCATCCCTTACTCACGCACTGAAACAAAACCACACACGTGCTATTATTTTACAGTTTTTTACGGTACCATAAAACAATCATTATCTATATCATCAAATATCATCTTTTAATCTATTATCATCAAATATCATCTGTTTGAGTTGTGATTGATTTTGTGTATTTTTTACATTATTTATTTGTTTAATTTTTAACATAATTTCTGTCTTCATTTTTTTAGTTATTTTAGTGAACACGCCTACCTATGGAATTCTGTTTGTGTCCCAAATATTAAACAAAATAAAAAATCTTTTTTGTAAATATACTATAAAAAATATTCACAATTTGCTACTAACAGCATTCTGTTTGTAACGTATCCATTATAGGGGATTAACGGTTCTCCTTTACCGTTCCAGTATAGTACCTATCTAACCTTATAATTCAACTATTAACTCGTGTTTTAGGTTTATATATTGAGAAGTTTGAGAATATCCCCAAAATATGCTTAACAATAATTTTATGAAGCACCTACATTGTGGACAAGGGACGATAAGCCGCGATAAGCTGCGTTAAAGCACGGTATAACCAACCACTATTAAATTGCTATAAAAAGTTTTTGTTTGCATGTAACATGTAGTGAAATGGTGAATCAATTAATGAATGAAATTTCATTTTGGGATGCAAGAGCCTACTACCCCTTCTTTTCCTTATCCCTTATCTTTCGTCTACGGATCTCTTCATACCTGATTCGATCTCGCAGTGTAATTAGCATAGCCCGTTGAGCGACGTTGAGCTTTTTTACGAGGTCCATAGAGTAAACATTTCAGCGACATATGTCATCACTGGTCACACACACATTAGTAGAAAACTTTTGTTTCGTAGCACCAAGGGATTTTGGACGAGAAGATGTCTCGGAGCTGGATTCGACGATTGAACTTTCGAGAAGTTGGCCTACCTAATTGAACTGTTTGCCTTGACTTAAACTAGACATTAAGTTTGAAAATATCAAAACCAATTTATGGAATAAAATATATTAATACATACATAGGTAAAAGCATTAAGTAACTATGTACCTACATATACTTAATCTACTTAGCGCTCTGTGAGCAGTTACGAAGTATTACGAACTAGTTGTGTTTGCACATCGGCTCGCTCATTTTACATAAATTGTAGATTCGGCCCGCTTAACGTCCCGACAAGTTACTTTAACTTAGTTCAAGTTTCGTAAATTAATGAAATTACCCTGTAGGTAGGGCGTTGTTAGCATGTACCTATACACAGGCATAAAACAAAGCCTGACCTTGCCAAGCCTTAAAAATATAAATGCAAAACATTCAATTCAACCTATTAAACATTTAATCCATACTAATTTATACTAAGGGCCTATTTCACTACCTGTCAAGTAGGCTAACTGTCATTTAAAGTCACCTGTCACCGGGAATAATTTAGCTGATATACCTTTGTTTGTACGGTAAAAGTCCCAAACATTAAAAAGAAAATAATTTAAAAAAAATCGCCTATCGAAGGATGCACTAAACCGAGTGCATAATTTAATAAAACATAAAATTATTTCTAAAAGTATCTTGTGAAAGAGGCCGTTAATATTATAAATGTGAAAGTAATTCTGTCTGTCTGTTACCTTTTTAAGTCCCCTCACAGAGAACGTAACCTTCCTAAAAAGCTGCCATCCGCTTACAGTGCTTTTGTCTTGAGTGAGTGCCAGGGATGCCAGATCCCGTGTCCCTATCCCTATCCATACTACTTACCTACTTACAGTTTTCTTTATTTATGACAATATCGAACCAAGGCCATGGCCTAAATGAAGTTTTAATACTACATAGAAATTTTATCGACTAAATACATACACAAAATTCAATTATTCAGTCATGCCAACAGTCCCCTTGAAGTCGACATGCATCACGGCGATAAAAGGAACGCATCCTAAACAAATAACGGAACCAACGCATCTGCCTCTATCGTGAATACAAACCTCTCTTTGAGTACGCGTAGCACGTACCTTTTTATACATATAGACATCTCAAATATAGTGCCGGAACCTATATTTAAAATATCATATTATCTAACCACAAGCGCTAAAAGTGTAGGAACGTTCCTACACAAGCGCTAGTGTAGGAACTTTGTTCGATTATCTATACATTAACAATATAGTTCTTTTAAGCCCACAAATAGTCACTACAATGTCTACAATAACAATCGTGTTACGCCACAAAATGTATATGAATGTGTTATTACTACATAGTATAAAACAAAGTCGCTTCCCGCTATCTGTCTGTCCCTATGTATGCTTAGATCTTTAAAACTACGCAACGGATTTTAATGCGGTTTTCACTAATAGATAGAGAGGTTCTCCAGGAAGGTTTTTGTGTATAATTTACAAAGTTACGCGGGCGAAGTCGCAGGCACCAGCTAGTGTATTATATGAATTGCTACACTATGCCCATACTATGCCTTTACTTTTATCTATTCTGTGACTATGCTTAGGTAAGTGTCGTAGCTCTTTGCTTAAATTGATTTATAACGTCAGTACTTATCTATTATTTATTCCAAAAAAATCTTATAAGTAGATAGGTTATAACTACTTTGAGATAAACTTATCTAATCTGTGACTTGAAGTATCGGTAGCTCTGCTTTAATTTATTTTATGATGTCAGTATAATATATTCCAATTTTAAAATATGATTAGGTTACTTTACCGTCATTAGAACCCTCTGGGATATTAGCCTGCTTTCTTTTCGTTATTCTATCGTAGGTACCTAGTGTGAAAACTCAATGACTAGATATTAACAATATGGCTAATATAGGTTTTCAGATACTTAACAGATCCTAAGTATCTACTTAAGTATTTATGTTATGGCTACATTATATTTTTACTAAGAGTTAATCTTCAAGTATACCTACGGTTCAACTTAAGAACGGTTTATACATAATTAATCTTTATCTACTTCAAAATATGCTACCAATATTTTACTTAGGTATATTAGTAGGACGTTGCATCAGACCCGAGTTTGAAATTAGATACTCATTCTCCCTAATATCTCCCCACCAACAGCCGAGCAACGTTTGGCCAATCCACGGATTATCTTTCTTGCGTGAAACGTCGCCCTAACGCAATAGCGGGAAATCCGAGACAAGATGGCCGCCTGGCTCGTTCTTAAATTATTATTATTAGCATGCTTCTATTGTTAAAGTATTTTATCATGACTAAAAGTTTTAATAAAAACAATACAATGGAAACAATTTTTTTGAAATTGAAATTTTTATTTGATCTCAATATTGAGCATCGAATCGTGATTTTCATCGAATCGTGATCGTCTTTACGATTTTCATATTTTTATCGAAAACAATAAATTGCCGGTATTAACAAATAATTTCACGGTAGAAAAAAATAAGGGAAATTTGCATGTCTATTAAGGCTTGAAAACTGAAGACACACACACATATTATGAATTCTTAAAAAAAACCAACAACAGGACGACTACATGACATAGAAATGTTGCAATACTAATTATTGTGAAAATTATTCTCCGAAAAGAATGAAGAGTTGCATAAACGACTGCCATCTAGCGAAAATTTGTAGGTATACACTAAAACGACGCCATAACCATCCCTCATTCTGATAGATAAATATTTTGCAAATATAATATTGACACATTAAACGAAAATGATGTTACATTGCCTTTCCATTGTTGAATATGTCATTAAAACGACAAAGCTCATGGAAAAGCAGCGGTACGAAAAAAGTTGCGCACACATTAACGCGGTCTCTTGTCCAGAATGATATTTGCGGAAGTAATTTCGCTAAATGCCACAATTTATTTAAAAATTACGCCCTTGTTTGTGTGTGTAAATATTGACGTGTTTGGTTTATGATAATGGCAACACTGAGCGACAGGTATCCCCAGTTTACCGGCTAGCGACAGTAGATATTATTTACCCGCACACATACTTATTATAATATTTACCGTGGCAGCGCTAAGTCGAAGTTTACAATATAATATTTGTTATGTATGCTCTTCTTTTCAAAGTTTATGTTTACCCCATACAATGTGGTTTTTAATCAAAAGTAAATTTGTGGATTAAACACAAATAAGCGAAGATTGAACAGCACATTTAATCTACATTTTTAACTGTTTAAATGTTTATTTGACACATTATTCGAATCGTTTCGTGATACCGTTCTTTTTAAATGAGTTATTTATACGAAAGAAAATCTATTTGCTGCCACAACATATTTTTTTTATATAATTTAATCAGTGGCAGGGGCACACGGTTTCGTTGTCTTTTGACAACCCGTTTGGCGGCAGTGTGCTATTGTGGTTCGATGAGTGAGTATAAGACGATAGTACTGTGGTATAAGTAAGGATTGTCAGATTTGTCAGAGCACATTTTCCATATATCCCCTTCCCAATCATATACTGCAACGCACACGAAGCACCTGTAGCGTTGCTTGTGTTATAGGCGACATTAGCCATCTACCATCAATCCTAATCCTAACAAATATTATAAATGCGAACGTAAGTTTATCTTTGTTACGCCTTCACGCCATAACTACATAGATACCTATATATAACTTGGTACTCAATCGATCATCAAGAATTATTGCATACAAATTGTCAGGGATTCAGAAAAGTAGATAGGTACATGGGGCAATTCCCGAGATATCATCAAAAATCTAAAGTCTGGTCTTAATAAATTACCAGGGTACCTATTATTGCTCATAGTATAGTCATAATATTTTATAAGGCGTTGAAAAACTAACTATATTTTTTGGTTTATTAAATAAAATTTTTGTACAACTACTAGGTAAATGTCAGAAATGCTATGTGCATTTTAGACAGTAGTTATATAGTTATTTTCGCTGGCTGGCTTGTACAATTTATGTTTTCAATTAAAAAACAGTTAAATCTATGCATAAGCATTTTTTTGTATGAGGATTATTAAATTGGAGCCTTAACAAGAAGCCAACAGTGTTGACAGTGCTAATAAATTAATAAATGTTGACACGATACGACTCACGGTGCCGAACAAACTCCTCTATCGAACGTAAAGTCAAATTGTAAACAGTATCATCATAGTATTTGTACTGAAACAACAAATTTGTAGCCAGCTTTAAATGCAAACCTAACAGGCCGGCACACACTCCATGTGTGTACAGAGACAATATGTTGGAGACTACGGTCTTAAGCAACGCGAGAAAATGAATCTCCGCTCGCGAACTGATACGGCCCAATTCAAACATAGTCAGCGCCATTTTGTTTTGACAAGCGGCTATTCGTTCCACGTTAAAGCACGCAAAACAAGACCCAATGTCAACAAGTTTAGAGCTAAATTGGGGCAAACGAGCGACGGCGTGGAAACATCGGAAATTAAGGGAGGACTAGACACGATTCTGTTTGCCGTCGAGCGTGGTCCCAGGACGAAGTTACAAATATTTGACGTGTCAATTTTGTGAATGTTGACCGAGAATTGCGGTTAATATTCCCGACCCGGACAACCTGACTGCGTGCTCGGCCACCCTGTAATTAAATGAATGAAATAGTCCAATTGTTAAATTATTGTTTTGTAATACAATACTTTCTTACGATTGCAGAATATAATCATAGTTAACTTCAATATTTTGTGAGCATGCGCCTATATGTCCACATCTCGAATGCTTCTATTCTGCTAGATATAACAATAAAGTAAACGAGTACCTACGTAATGTGATGTTAACATATTTTATATAAATAGTACCTAATTAGCAATGTCTAGATTAGTGATAGACGTGCTAAATTCACAAACAGTTTAATTCAGCGCATATCTCGTTAATATTCAGATGAGGTTTGTAGATATAAGAAAAGAGCTAATGCCGCCCCTTAAGGCTCAAGTAAACAAAAGTTAACAAAGCGATACTTTTTCGTTGGACGGCGGACAAAATTCAGCAATTATTCGTACACCAAAGATGAAACAACAAACAAGGTGAATCGATTGTAAAGGGAAACATTGTTATAGCTTGTTAGGCATATTGCTCGTTACCGAGCAGCTATTTATTTTCGAGTGCCAACATCCAAGAGTCCATAAACAAAAAAACACTCCGGCGACTGTTTTCATAGACAACAATGCGCCATAGCACTTTACGTATAGTGTTAAGAGCGAGTCGTTGAGTGGGCACTTATTTTTCGCGACATAGGTATCTGAGTAGAGACCCTCGATCCAGTATTTTCATTGTGTGCTTTTAATTTTGAGTGCGCGAACTAGCTCGCTCTCCCGGGACGAATGTTTGCGAGGGTAATATTTGCTTCCGCTGTATAATTCAGCCGGCCGCCATATTTGCCAAAGAGCAATCATTTTAATAACGTCAGCCATCACATTAGAGCCGTGCGGGGATATTTTGTTGGGTGGATTCATTTTTCAATTTCACTTATCAATTTAATTCAATACATTTTTAAACTTTTATCTCCAAACGCAACATTCTGAAGCAGTAGTCGAATTAATATTTTTCATTAATCAGAACGAAGTTTCCTCCAAAATAATTTTGGATTGTAGGTACTCACTGAATATCAAGCAAAGTCAAAAGAACCTAGTTTAGAAAACTTCAATTTGTTTTTATTTATAAAGTAGACACGTTGGGCTAGTGGCTAAGTAACCCTAGCTGTTAACCAAGCGGTCGCAGGTTCGAATCCCGCTAGGGGCAAATGTTTATTTGTTAACATTTACCTTTGTACCTGAGTCATGGATGTTTTGTATTTATAATATGTATGTATTTTATAAAAAAAAAGTGATGTATGTAGTATAACTCTCTGGTATCCATAATACAAGCATTAAGTTGCTTAATGATGAACGAGATGGTGCTGTGTGGAATTTAAGGATTCCACACAGCAAATTTAAGGATATTTGGATAACTTGCAATAACTTTGCAAATAATGCAGATACGAACCTAATGTGTCCTGAAAAAACCCTGAAAATATCATGTTGCTGCCATTTATTTTTCTTCGTGTCCGGAATGTTAAAAATTACCTATCGTTTTTGCTGAAAATCAAGATAACGGGCAAATAATGTAGTACTTACTAGACATAATAGGATATCACACACTGTGTATTATGTCTAGTACTAAGTACTGTTACCATAGAAAAAATAGTAATTAGGTACTGGTTAAGTACTATTTCATCTATGCTGTTGCTAAGCCAGTAATTATAGGTTATCTTTTTTAATTTAAAAAATATGGCACGTCAATAAACACAATAAAGATATTTATAAGTGGCCAATTACTTTGAAATAAATTGAAAATTCTTTTTTCCTGTATCAAAAATTACAAGCATATTATTTATGATTTTCTTAGAATGCCCAGTGGCGGCATCTACAATATACTTAGTGAATAAATAACTAGAAACAATACTGCCGCCATCTGTTAGGAGAAATTAGAAATTTATAATCCCGAAAGAATTACGTCAAAAAGTTCTTTTTGAAGTACATAAGTACATTATGTAGATCAGTACATTTTGATTTGACATTCAGACCTAACCACCCAGAACGATAATTATGGACTCGCTAGCGACAGACACCTCATAATTTATTGAAAAAATGAAAATTTATTGATAAAGTTGGATGCCTATAAAATGCCATGAAATGGGCAATTTCATTTTCTTTTTTACGTTAAAGTTCGACAGACAAGCTGACGTCGCTGAGTTGATAGTAAGTGGCCTGGTACCGTCACCTATAAAACAATAGCAACGCCACAGGTAAGTGCACCAACCAGAAAGGAACTTGAAGGAAGGGGCCAGGGCGGGTTTAGGAATACATACATACATACATAATCATAAGCAAACGCTATACCTTCTGTTCAGCATTTCAGCATCCCTAAATACAGGATTAAGTATATCAGTATTAGTAGTTCAGTTACTTTAATGGTACGAATACGAAACGAACGATGCTAATTACTATATTACATACATTTACCTCCGGTATACACACACACACACACCTCTAGTCCTGCCTGATGTGATGCTGATGCCTGGACAGACTGGCCGGGTGGACGGATTCGGGAATTCGGGATTCGTGTTTAAATAGATTTATGTGGGCCAATCCCGGCGGCACTGCAATGCCGGGCCGACCCGTGACGGGAGTGGAGCGAGCCCCGAACATCCCGTCTGGTTACAAAAATCAGTTTAATATACTGGTCCCTCGATGAGGGAACTTTCAGATATTAAGCTGAAAAGAACAGATACTACACTTTGATCTTAGCCAAAAGGCCGAGAAGCGATAACCAGCTATAGTTAGGTCGCGGTAGTCACCGAAACGCGGAAACGAAACGATAGCGCGATATAACCTCCAGGTGCAGCGACATCTGTCGACAGCGAGTAAAATTTGAAATTTTACATAATATTGCAATAAGCGACATCTATAAGACTTTAATGACACTACGTCACCAAAAAAAGAAGTCATTGCGATTGACCTCGGATAGTAACATTTTTATGACGTACATACTTTTCGCAATTTTTATTTGATTTCAAAATTATTTTCATTTACAAAAACCTTTATGTAGAAAATAAAAGATCAAACACTCCATTAAAATATTTATTGCATTAAAATCTTTAGATCACAATCTCAAACATTAGTTAAGCAAAATAATTCTCCATAATTAAAATAAAATTAAAACATTACTTACGACTAAATATAGGTAGTAATATAATATTAATTTCAAACATAACTTAAAAGTATGCTTTCAATTTTATAATTACTTAATAAAAATAATTGCTTAGCGTTAATGTTAAGATAATTCATTTTTAGGTACAGTGTACCAAAATCCTTCTTAAGTAGGATTAAGTGGAAAAAGTGAGATTAGGAAAACTGAGATAAACTGTTATTATTAAGACAGTCTTTACTATCCGAATAAAGGGGCAAATTATATGCTGTCTCTGTATAATTATGAATAATATTAATGTGTTTTATGTTTATGAGAGATATTATTTGTATAAGTTTAAGTTCAACTTATACTTTGTTTTGTTATTAATTTTAAAGATTCGTCTAAATTGTCTTGTGAAAATAGCACATTATTAGCATTTGGCCTCAGTTGGCAATGCAAACGACCAAATATTAGGTCAAACTGCCTTCTACTATGAAACGCATATATGCGAGTCTACTTAGCAACAGTTTGTATAACGGCAGAATTTACTTAAATTCTTAGAGATGAGTAAACTGAAATTTTATGCACAAACAAAGCATAGAAGTTACCTTAATAGTAAGTATTGTCATGATTTTTTATTTAAATTAAACTAAAATTAATCTTATTACTATAACATTAAAATAACATTAAAGTAATATATGTTTATAACTTAAATATTACTTACATTGTTTTTGTATAACCGTTCGCTCTGTATGTGTCTAAATTTAAATGCACTAGACTCACTCTTATACATGTATGGAATATGACACATTTAAAAATGTATTTGTACTTTACAAACAAAATGGCCACAATTTTAAAATGGCAACAAAAATAAACAAGTTATAAAATAATTATTACATGATAAAATATCATTAAAGGGGGATTTACACAGGTGACTATGGCTGCACGATAAAAATCGACCGACTAAATGTTAGGCTAAGCTGCAGGTGACTAAAGGTGACTAACTGGTCAAAACAGACCAGCATCCGACTTTTAGCCGCGCAGCGGACCAGTCGCATGCGTCTGGTGACTAAAAATGACATGTACATACCTGCTCTGCTCAACATTTTCAAAGAAAATGACCTAGTTGCTTGCAATTTCAGTTGACTGTGTAAACGGGGCAACGATGCGGCTTTGTGTGACGATTTGTGAAGGTGAAAATCGACCCTTGTAAATGCCCCCTTTATTCTTACTTATATTGTGCTGCTAACTTGATAAATTAGAAATAAATATCTAATATACTTACTTATTATTGTTTAGTATTCTTTTCGAGGAAGGCGGCCATTAAAAATGGTTTATTATTCTCTATCTATTCAAATTAAAAATTTGTATTTTTTTAATAACTTAATAATATGTATATGAATCCACAAGCTCTGCTTGCAATAAAAAATTAATCTTCTTATTCTATGTTAACGTAAATTTATGCTTACACAAAATAAATATAATCATTCAATATTTAATGGAAATTCGTCGACATCCTTACACATAGAGTTGAATTCGGCTGCCCATTTTTCAGCTTCTGGATCCTGGAAATATAAGAAAAAACATGTGATACTTATTTTTGGTAACACTCTACGAGATAGCTTGACCTAAACGACAATAAAGCGTGAAACTCAAAATGAAAGTGCTTTTACCTCCTTCTTAGTCCTCTTTTTAGGGTTCCTTTTAGTCCTTTTTGGCCTATTAGCAGGCGGTACATAGGACAAGTCTGCGGCCAACTGTCCAAAGTCATCCTCATCACTCTCGTCAGCTTGTTCCGGCTGAATGGCCTCGTCATCGTGGTCTGACGATGACTCGTCTCTGAATGCCACCCTTTTGGCTTTACCATAACTCTTCCTTGTTGGCTGAAAATGTTTTAATAAAAAATTTAATATTTCATATGGCAAAGGATAATTTAATGTCTTAAATGAAGTATCAAACATTGGCATAGAGTTTATTGACTTGCTAACATGATAAATTATTTTTTTTATTTCTTAGACTATGTGTCATTTGTAAGGGTTCATGCTCCATAGTATGAATGTAAATGTGGAAAAATAAAAGGAAGAGTTCGAATTACGTAGGTAATATAGAAAAAATATATGAGAAAGAGAGAGCGGCTATAACAACATAACAAAAATAATATGCTAGTCCCTTATTTGTTTGCAACGCAATATGAACAGTTTCTTTTGTGGGACAAACACTTGAAGGCTTTTGATTTTGAACTTCATTTGACTCAATTAATCTGAAAATGTTAGGCAAATAACAAGAAAAGCAGTCACAAAATGCAACTTCAAATGTTTATGTTCTTTTGAGCCAATGCTCTTAACTAATTTAATTACAATTTATTACTTATTTATAAAGTTATTTACATTCTCAAGTTCTTGGGTTAATAAAACTGAGAATTGCAAATGTCAGTATCCAAATACTCTGAATAAACAATTTGTATTAAGTATTAAAAAAACATGGCGTAACTACTTAACAACCATAAACAATTGATTTTTATTTATATAGATATTCTATACAAGATCAGTCAATTGAAATTAATTACAAACTTAGAGCTTACCTTTAAATGGTGTGTTACTTCTAGATCTTCAAACAAATGTATTGACTGAGAATCTTCCTCCTGCATAGGTACATTGGAAACATTTGTGTTTTCTATTTGCATATTATTATCCTCTCCTTCAGGGGGGAAATCTGGTGCTGTAGCACCAAAATTAATCTCTTCGAAAAGCTTGTTCACAAGGTCTGAACTTGGTGTAAATTTGGGTTTGCTAACCAAAACTGCTCTAGTCGGACCCTCCTTAGTATTTATATCTCTTAATACGAGTCTAGCTTGAGACCTTGTAACCTTCTTTTTTGGTTTACATTTAACTGGAGATATGTTCTCTTGATTTTCTTCTGTATCATCAAAGCCAAAACATGTATTGTTCTCTTTATTGCTAGTATTTTTTGCTGGAGATGTTTCATTATTTATAGGCACCATACTTGTGTAAACATGTTTTTTCTTACTATCATCTATGTCTATGTAAGAACTTTCAAATGCTGGTGTCATATCAGGTTTAACATATGTATTGACTGGCCATTTTATGGGCAATTTCTTAAATTCTGCTCTCCAAGGACTAGCCTCAGGGTCTCTATTGGAAATCATACTGCTATTGGCTACTGGTGGTTCATTAAAGAAGCTACCTTCTTCTAGAAGATTCAAAGGATCTCTATGATTATTTATTGAAACATTTTGTCCATTATGTGGTGTCGATGGCCGCAATGGAGTATGTGCTGGTGAATAATCTATTTCATCCAAATTATCATCATTGCATTCTGGTAGAGGTTCAAAATCTGCTACAATATCCTCGACACGGATTGAATTATATTCTCCTAGTGTTTTTGTGCTGTTGCTGCTTGTCTCTTTATCCTGGGACACATTGTTTGTTACAATGTTGGTATTGGATTGATTACAAGTTACAGTTTTTGGGTTATTACTGCTTATGTCTTTGTTACCAGAGACATTTGTTACAATATCAGGTTCAGATTGATTACATAATATGGATACAGGTTTTGAATAATCACTGTTTATGACTTTGTGCACAGATAAATTATTTGTCACAATATTAGTTTTAGATTGATTACATGTGGTTGTAGTTTTAGGTTTATTGGAAGATTGGTCTTTAGCTTGGTTATTAAAGTTTAATTTAGTTTCCGTGTTTACAGGAGTATTCTGTTTCATATTAACACTCTGTTGTTTATCTGGCACTTTTACCATCTCAGCTATAGGGCTCAATGACTTCTTTTTGGAAACTATTTTCTTCAAACTTGACAGTGCCTTAGAAATATTTTTCTCATAATTGTTTAAGACAAAGAAAGGTTTCGGTGTATTTGGTTTCTTCCTTATAACTCTCCTTTTCTTTTTCTTATTTTGTGGCAGGGGTTCTTCCTCATCAGGATCAAAAACCATATCATAAATGTCTCCAGTTCTGATCATGTTTTTATCTTCAAATAAATTCACAGAAGCCTGTGCATAAACGGTTTTCTTTTCAGAAACTATTGGGCTAACAGTTTCTTTATTTGTTTTTGTATTTTGATTATTTTTAATTTCTTTTAAAGATTTTTTCACTGTAGTTTTCACATTAGAATCAGATGAGAGATTAGTCTTACATGCTCGCCCAGACCTTGTTGCAACACCGACACTTTTATTTTTAGGACTAAGTAACAGTGATTTTTCATCATGAACTTCTTCAGTTCTTGCAGATTTACTTGATTTAGGTAAATTGTCCTTAGCCTTTGTATTTGTAGATTTCTTTTTCGTAATTGTTGAGTTTACAGTTGATTTCAACGTACTTGTTTTTGGACTCTGATTTAATTTCTTTTGTGGTTTGTTTTTAACAATTACCTTTTCCGTTGAAGGTTGACATTTGGTTATAATGCTAGAAGCATATTTGCTATTAGCTTTGACTACTCGACCTGATTTCGTTGTAAGAACATCATGTTTAGCTTTAGGACTGGATCTAAGTGAATTTTTCATTGTTACTAAACAAATTATAACACATATATTACAGACGGCGATAGTTTACCGAAACTTCGAGTATCCGCATCTGCAAGTCACATCATGTTCTACACTTGTGTTGTGTTGTGTCTGGCAATAATAACAAGAAACCACTCATGTAAGTATAGTTATTTGAGTAAAAAAAAGAAATTGGTCGATATATATTGGCAAATGCCACGAATTTGAGTTTAGAATTTCAAATTTTCAATTCAAAGTAAGAAAAAATGAAAAACAAATTACAAAATCACTTCACTTGACAAATAGTGCGCGCGCTGTCAAGCTGTCAATAAACTAAACAAACATCCATTTTTTTTAATCTAGAAGACAATGACAATGACACTGATGACACAGAGCCATGAATGAGAGGAGTATCACGTATCATTAGCTCGGTATCGAGAGTTGAAATTAATAATTAGAAATCTATTATGTTAAAATTGCGAATAAATTCCTACCATACAAACGAACACACATATTCAAAGTATATTATTGCCGTAGGTATTATTTTCTTGAATTATATTTAACACAATGTAGTCTGTATTTAAATATAAAATTACGGGATTATATCGGAATCAAATCGTATCTTATCACATTTATGTTTCTTTGTTTCTTTAAATATTTTAGATTTTAGTCATATCAAAGTTTATTCTTCTCTCGAATAATCAAAAGTTGCGTCAACTAGTCTTGCGGCAGACCCGTGACTTTTTTTTGGAGTGAATGTGGAGTGAACTCTTATTTTTTTTATGTGATTTTTATGCCTTTGGTAGGTTATGCACTAAGACAGACTACTATTGTACATATATGCACTAGGACACAAGCAAAAAAAATACACTAATTGATTTATTCTGTGGTTTAAGGTCAATTTTAAATTTAAACTTCTGTCAATTTAAATCAACGGACGACCGACGATTTATTGTACATGTATTGGTTCATGTTTGAATCTGTTGTTTCGTTAAAAATTATTTCAGTGCCTATTTTATTGATTTATAAGTTGTGGAACATGTGGTATGTTATTATTGTAAGTTAGAATGTATATTTTAATAAACTATTTGTACTTTAATACCTCACTAATATATAAACCTCTTTTCAGCTTTGAAAATTGGAACAAATGACTGGTCTATAAAGAAAATTAAATGTCATTTGAAAGAATGATAAACAATTGATCATTCTATGGTTAATTATAAAATAGGGTAATGAAATCTTTCTATTAACGATATAGAAGATTTAGCAATATTTTTATTTAATTTATTTTGAAAAACATATTCAAAATGGTGGAAAGTGAGAAGAATACTATAGACACAGTACAAGTGGCTCTTCGCATAAGACCTCTTATGCAGCTGGAGATAGAGAGAGGGTGTGAGGAGTGCATTGATATTATTCCAGATTGCCCTCAGGTTCAGATTAGAGATCTAGCGTTTACATATAACTATGTGTTTCCTCAGCATATAACTCAACAGGAATTTTATGACACAGCTGTCAAAGGTCTTATTGAAAAACTCTTTCAAGGTATGTTTGTTTTTGGCTTAAAAACTTAATAGCTAAGGGCCTGTTTCACCAACTACAACTAAGTGTTGATTAGTTATTTTTAGAAATAATTTTATGTTTTATTAAATTATGCACTTCGATTTAGTGCATCCTTTGATAGGCCAATATTTTTTATTAAGTATTTTATTTTTAATGTGTAGGACTTTTACCGTACAAACAAAGGTATATCAGCTAAATTATTTCTTGTGACAGGTGACTAAATGACGGTAAGCCTACTTGACAGATTGTGAAAGAGACCCTATGCCTCTTTTAATAACGTGAACAATTGAATATATTTCGATACTCAAGTGAATAACAAAATCTAAAAGAAACCTCAATGTCTTTAGAAGATTAACTATGTAAAATCTATTGTATATTACTTATGCACATAATTTTAATTTTTTTATGTTAATATCAACAGACAGGCTGATGTTCCACTTGATGGTAGGTGGTTAACACAAGTAATGCAACAAGTGCTGCAAGTGCGCTGCCAACTATAGAAGCATTAAGGATAGGAGATTTGGCAGGGATAGGGATATAGGCTCTCTGGCTTCAAGGGATGCTAAACACTCAACTTACTGGAACACAATAACACACAAATGCTGTTACGTCGGGATGGTCTTTTGTAAGGGGCCACCCAAATTACTGCCGCCAAATAGGCTGACCAAATGAATGCAAAAGGCCACTATTTTTCAGATCCAAATCTTGCAAAGTGCCAACTTTTGAGAATAACTAAACTTTTGAGAACCTGGAACCCCTGAGATAGAGTTTTAAGGCAATCGCCCTAACAACTAATCAATCCGTGAGCTTTGCAATATTTTGCGGTGGCCTTGTAGAACATATTAAAATTAAATTCTAATTAAAATATTTTGAATTAAAACACTTTATTACTCTTTTTCAGGATACAATGTAACTATTTTAGCATATGGACAAACTGGTTCTGGTAAGACCTTTACAATGGGAACAAATTACTCTGGATCTCATGGTGATTCTACTAAATTAGGTAAGGCTAGGTATATTATTTTGTCATATTTAATATGGAGCTTAAATTTGTTTACAATTAGACAGGGATAGAGAAATGGACACTGGTAACTCACTTGCAGAAACAACAGCAACATTGAGATATTCTGTAAGAGAGTGACTACTGGTGCCATACGGCTCCCCAAATGATTGCAAAACAGTGTGCCCTGTCATTGCTTTCCATTCCAAATTCAGACCAAAGCCAACTTTGAAAGATTGTTTCCAAAGTTCACTATTCTGGAAATCAAACTCGGGATTTTTGAGATAGTGTTAAGGCAACACTCATGCAATAGGGTGTCAATATAAATAAAATAAATAAATAGCCTTTATTTGCTGATTTACAAGTTGTGTCAAACAAGTAAATGGTGCACATCAGTCCGGTTCCATATAAGAGTGGAACACCAACACATAGGCCTCCTATAACATTTTCCATTACAGTCTGTTTCGAGCAAATCTCATCCATAGTCCATGACTGTACTAGGAATAAAAGAAAATGTGAAAGAATAGACTTCACTATCAATAATTGAGGTTATTAATTTGTAGGTTTTGTTTTTACAGGTGTTATACCACAAGCCGTGGCAGACATATTTGATTACATTGAAGAGCACGAAGACAAGTTTATATTCAAGGTGACAGTTTCATTCATGGAGCTGTATCAGGAGCAATGCTACGATTTGCTGTCGGGAAAGGAGAGGGGTCACAGTATTATTGAGATTAGAGAAGATGTGAATAAGGGGGTGGTTTTACCAGGTATTACTTTGCTTTATACTACAAATAATTTTCTTTATACTACAGATAATTTTCTTTAATCATTTTTAAGCCATGTGCAGCTCAATTCATGTGACTACATAGGAAGCTAGTCAAACAGTTGTTAAATAGTTGTAAGTAATAGAAAATTATATTATAGCTTCAAGTGTTAAATGAAAGCCAAGTGCAGTTTGGTTAAATACTCCTTAAAATATAAGAAGTTTACTCCGTAATTGAAAATGCTACAGCCAGATAAGAAGTTTAGTAAACCGGGGATGTGGTCCCAGGTTTGATTCCCGGTAGGGTCAACTTTGAAAATGAACTTTTCAAAGTTCCAGACAGCTTAACATGGTGATGATTGCAGGCATTTCGGAGTTGCCCGTGTCGTCCACCATGGAAACTATGAGGGTGTTGGAGCAAGGCTCGTCCGGTCGCGTGACTGGTTCCACCGCTATGAATCAAGCCTCCAGTCGAAGCCACGCCGTCTTCACCATCGTCATATACAAGGAAAGCCGGACTGACAAGTAAATATGCAATTTTTTTTTTTTTGAAAAAAATTACTTTGTAGTAATGGTTACATTGTTTGACAATGGTTACACAGTCAACAAATATCACGATTCAATAACGTGATACAGATCTCAATATTTATCAACTTGCACACACATTACACTATCAAACAATACATAACAGTTCAGTCATGTTTTAATTTCTATTTATTCATTTATTTTCTAAAATTTAACCCTAAGCTATTGATTTTTTTCTTCTATTTATCATTATCTTCTATATTTTTGTTTTTATAGAAATAATCAGTTTTGGAAATGTTTCAAACATTTCTATGAAACTTTTCAAGACAATGTTGTTGCTTTCCACTTCATTTTCGTCAAATGGACTAGCTCCATATCCGCATCCGCAATAGATTCGCATCAATTATTGTGGTTGTGGATATAGAGATCGATGCGGAATTGCGGATGCAGATGTGAATATCCGCAACAACCCTGTTACAAAGGTATACAATGTAGGTATTTAATTGGAATAATGACAACAATTCAGGAACATGGCGACCACGTCAAAGTTTCACCTGGTGGATCTGGCCGGTTCGGAGAGGATAAAAAAGACCAAAGCGAGCGGGGAACGGCTCAGAGAGGGTGTCAAGATTAATCAGGGTCTGCTCGCTCTGGGAAATGTCATCTCTGCACTAGGAGACGGAACCAACAGGAGCTTCATCAGTTACAGGGACAGCAAACTGACTAGATTGTTACAAGGTATCACCAACACCACACTCGATACCAAATTCTTAGACTATTTTTTATTTTAAAAATTTACTGACTACATGACCCGATAGTCGTTGCCCTCTATCGATCTATCTTTACATAGTCATGTCCTTTTAAGATATGTTGAACAAGGAAGTTTTTTTATATATAATATATAATTTTCAAAATGACATTGCACCCGTGTGAAGCCGAGAGCGGCTGTTAGTACTTATATAAAACAAAGTCATGTTAGTCACACACGAGAACGGCTTGATCGATTTTTATGATCTTCGAAAAATCGAATTTTTATGATCTCCGCAACAATAGCAGAATAACTACTAGGTACTAAATATGTAGTTACTAAATCACTTGCTACTCGACTAATTTACTAGCTAGGCAATTGCGAACTAGCTTTTTAGATTTAGACAATTGATTTATTGTTTTGGCAGACAGTTTGGGCGGCAACTCGCTGACTCTGATGGTGGCGTGCGTGAGTCCAGCCGATTACAATTTGGACGAGACCGTGTCGACTCTTCGCTATGCGGATCGTGCGCGTCGCATTCGCAACAAGCCCATCATCAACCAAGACGTCAAGGCTGCCGAAATCCTCAGGTATACAGCCTCCATCACCACCGTCTTCTCAGCCGTGGCCACGGGACGTCCGGCGGCAGTAAACACCGATGATCACAGTGAAATAAGCGGCGACGGTAACCACTTACCATCAACTTGATGGTCGGCAGACAGGCTGACAGCTTAACATAAAAAAGAACTTCTACTGCTGAACATATATATAAGGCTTACCCCATAATTTGACAATAGGGCAGCGGTCGATCTTGTGATTCTGATTTGCAATATGTGTTATATGTGTGTGTGCGTGTTGTTTAAACAGTTTGTTTGTTCTCATTTGTTAGATTGCGCAACGTAATTAACGAACTGAGAATGCAATTGCTCGGCAAACTGCCATCTCCGAGCGAACAGAACAACGAAGAACTCGAAGAGCAACTCGAAAAGGAGCGTTCGAAATATTCCGAATTGATGAAGAAGTACAAACAAGTGACCGAGCATCTCGGCAATATGCTAATTGAAAACACGAATCTGTGCGAAAAGGCGCTATTGGCCGAAGCCGCCAAAGACAAGATAGAGAGGAAATTGAATGAGTTGACGGAACAATGCAATCAGACAATAGACACATTGAACGCGAGCAACAATGTCGAAGACGACTCGAAAAAGACGAACGTGGTCGATTATTTGAAAGAAATAAAGACACGTTTGGAGGATTTGCAGACGATGAATTTGAAGACTAACGAGGAGTTGATTGATCATGAGATCAAGCTGTCGTTTGTTAAGGAGGGCGGTGACAATGATAAGATGGACGATGATGTTTCGCTGAATGAAGATCAAGTTGTAATGGAGGAAGAGAAGAGAGCTATTGGACAGGTATACCTTATTTGCATTGTACCTTATACCTTGTTCGCTTATTTTTGAAGTCGTGAATTGATATCAGACATGAAAAATAAAAGGAAATTTAGTAAATGTGTGTACTTTTTCTTTGGTAGGTGGCTCTCAACCAAGAGCTGCAGGAGTTGAATCGCGCGATGGCCATAAAGGCGTCGGTGGTGCAAGCGATACTCGCCAACAACAAGGACATGCTGGACAGTCACAACAACCTCAAGGAGAACGAGGCCAAGATCTCGGACCTGGAGAAGGAGAGAGATGAACTGCTGCAGCAGCTGAAGCAGACAAAGGTAATTAATTGACAAACATTAAGTCGTAAATTGAAACAAAACTGCAGCAAAAATCGGTTATAACGACCTTAAAGGTACCACAAAAGTTGGCCGTAATAAACGGACAGTCGTTATAAGCAATATTAATTCGTTATAGAGATTCGGCATCCCCCACCTTGCCATTTAAGTGGAAGTAACTGAATGTTGATAATGTATTTAAATGACAGAAAACAATAAATGGATCAAAACAATGCGTAATTTACAGGATTAGTTCAAACCACAGGTATAGAGAATGAACTGAGCAACACCCGCATAAAATTGATTGAGAGAGAGACACTTCGAGTCTCTATTCTGTATTTACTTTACAAGTGGATAGGGAACACAGTTCATTCTGTATGTGTATGGTTAAGTGGGTCCTTTTAATCGGAATGGTCAATCAATATGTACAGTAACAGGAAATATTAATGGTATTCCGTAGGTAAAGGACCCGTCGCACGAAGAGAGACGCACAAAAGTGTCGGCGCTCGAACATGAGATATCGAGCCTCAAGAAAAAGTGTCAACAGCAGGCGAACATTATCAAGACCAAGGAAAAGAACGAAGCCAAGATTGCGATGCTCAACGCCGAACTTCAGGCCATGAAAGTCAACAAGGTAACAAACAGCTTCCGAAAAGATCAATTTGATATATGTATGTATGATATGATGAGCCTTAAACATAATTATGTAAGAAAACAGTATCAGTATTGGTACAATTTAGTACTTCCACAAATGTGACCTTCTTTCAGATGAATATAAGAAACGGTTTTTATATTGCAATACTTATTAAGGAGGCACAAATTTTGATTTGTAATTGATTTAATTAATAATGAGACAGGCAGTCGAATATTTTTCTCAAAGTGAAGACATCGTCTCAATGGCACCTGCATCTTCCATGTTTTTTGTTGGGTCCAGGTGCGCATAATAAAGCAGATGCGCGAGGAGAGCGAGAAGTTCCGCAAGTGGAAAGCGGACAACGAGCGCGCGATGGTGCGCCTGCGCAACGCCGACCGCAAGCGGGCCGGCGCCATGGCCAAGATGGAGTCGCTGCACGCCAAGCAGCAGACCGTGCTCAAGCGCAAGATGGAGGCGGCCGTCGCTGTCAACAAGCGCCTCAAGGTTGGACAATTTGACATACCGACCAGCAATAGTCGGTAGACGTGCGATTCGGTGACAGAGAGACAGACTTCACTGTAAATGTAATAGTAATACTGTAATGACTTTCAGGACGCTCTAGATAAACAGAAACAATCGCAGATGAAACGAAGCGCCAAGGGAAGTGTGAAGGCCGACGCCATTAACCAGTACATCGAACAAGAGCTCGAAGTGCATCTGAGCATTGTCGAAGCTGAGAAGTCACTGGAGGAGCTAATGGAATACAGGTTGGTGCAGTCACAGTTTTACAATCCATACAGTTGTGAAACGAATGTACTCGCGTAGAGCAACGACGGACAGAATTCGCTAAGTTTGCGTATTCGCGAACATTGAGGGCCGACGCCAGCGTGTTTTTTACGAGTGAATTCATACGTATTCATAGCTTGCCTTGGTACTTTTTAGATACACATAAAAACATGTGACCATATTGATAAAATTGACCACATAAAACATATTGATGAAAATAGTAAGAAATGAAAATACATTACAAAATATTAAAATACAATTATTATCTAATGAGCAAATTGTATTGATGGAACATATTGACCAAGGTTCCTTAAAGTGTTTATTAATTTTCAGAGCGTTCATAACGGAACAAATCGAACATTTGCGAAACTCGACGGACTGTGAAGCGAACCGGAACAAAATCGCAGAGCTCGAGGACGATCTGGCGATGAGGAAAGCGCAGATGGCTGACTTGCAGCAGAAAATCATGACTGCTGATCAAGGTATCCATATTATTAATAATATTATAAATGTGAAAGTAACTCTTAACTACTCAACCGATGATCATGAAATTATGCAAATACATTAAAAAAGACATAGGGTACAATATCGAATACCATTATTATTAATTCGAAATCTTTAATACATAATAAAAAATACACTTTTCAGAGAATAAAGCGCGGACGCAATGGGACATTGTCCAATCGATGTTGGAGGCGAAATTCGCGTTGAAACATCTCTTCGAATTGCTCGTAGACTCCAAACGTGAGCTTCAGACTCAGGGTGAAAAGGGCTACCAGGCCAAGTATGAAGAGATTAAAGAGGCCCACGAAAGACTCGTTTTGGAGTATGAAAATAGCAAAGCGGAATACGAAAGACTACTTGCCAATAATAAGCTGCAGTACGAACAGGATGTGAGTATAAATAACTGCGTAACTTTTCCTTTTCCGGTGAAATCCCTTGCATGATTTAGGACGAGTTATCGGTCATATAGAAAGACAGACGCGGAAAGAGACTTAAATTTATAGTATGTAATGTTGGGTTGTAATAGTCAACTGTTGTTTGTAGTTGACGGCGATTGTGGCGCTACAGAGAGGCGCGGTGGAAGGCTCCGGTCGAGGGTCAGCTTGTCAGCACTTGCAGAACGTCATTCAGGAGCAACAGAACAGACTGCTCATTTGTGAAGCGGATAATGTACGTATATCTTATGACGCGCCTCTATCTACTGGACAGATGAAGGGAAACTAAAAAACTTTTTTTTAACTTGCACTTTTGAGAATTGAATTTGGTATTAAAAGTCTTTTTTAATTTTAGTAATTTCCTGTGAATATTTCAGATTTTGTAAATGGGTTGTAACACTCGTAAATTATAAAGATTTTTTAAACACTTTCAAAGTAAAATCTATAATTTCTTCTTACCTAATGGTACAAGTTTCAACCGTTATAAAAACTGATCTCGATTTAAAACTGATCGATTTCCTCTTCATTGAACAGAAAAAGTTGGCCGAAGAGTTGGAGCAATTGCGCAACGCGAGTAAAAGGCAACCGAAGCGTCCGTCCGATAAGAGCGTTGTGACGTTGTTCAAAGAGTTGGACGACGTTGAGCCGATTGACGAGGACGATGTCGAGAACGACCCAGACTGGAGGGCCACTCCTTTCTCCAAGAGGATACAGGTTAATAATTTATTTTATAATTTAGTTTCAATACAATCCATACTCGCATGGACCACACAAGAAAGAGAGCAAGCGATCGTACATCCATTGTCTTTCTTTTTTCTTTTTTTTTAGGTCTGTAGTAACTGCTTGACTGCACGATCGCTTCGTATCTTTCATACTATTGTGCCTGCACTTATAGTTCGTCCCAAACAACTATCGACCTCGAGTGCAGTCAATCGCGCGTTCCCGCTAATTGGCTGATATCGGTTTTTATCTATTGCACTGACCACTACTGACCTGTAATATATACCACTGGACAGGCTGTCCCATACAAATGACAGATAATTTCGTGTAGCATTTTGAAACGCCACCCTCGGAAGTAATGAGAACGTTTGCGTATGGTTTGCGTATTTTTGTTTCATATACGGATATCGGAATTTTAGTTCCAATTACTGTCGCTACATAGCCACTATAGCCTACAGCGCCTTTTTTTTTTATATAAGAGATGGGTTAGCTCTTGACCAACAACCATGTGGCAAGGATGAGGCCTAAGATGGAGCGAGCTCACCCAGAAGATGCCTATTCACTCGAACCTTGAAAAGATTAGGTTTATGTATACTTTAGAGTATACATAAACCTTACAGCGCCAAAATGGCGTTTTTCAAATAGGCATAAAATTATTTGACAGCAGCCTGTCCATATATTACAGGCCAGTGATTGCGACGCAACTTGCGACAAGTTCAGACACCATACTTTACAGTTGCATGGTCAGTTGGTTTTGACTTGGTGTTTGTGGTTCAGGCGCATCGGTCGCGGCTGACGATGAACTTCACGACGAGCGAAGACTCGAACGGCAGCAGCGGGCGGGCGGTGAAGCGAGGCAACGACGGCGCGCCGCACTGCAGCTGCCGCGGCAGTTGCTCATCCAAGATCTGCGGCTGCGTGAAGGCCAGCCTCGGCTGCGGCGCCACCTGTCGCTGCCAGCGGGACCTCTGCCGCAATCGACGACGCACGCCCCACTCGTCCGACAGTGACGACACCGAGAACCATGTAAGTTGTCACCTCATGTATCCATAATAATTATGTCACCTCATTTGGACAATGGAGGTAAGGACGACTTCAGAGCAAAATGTACAAGAAGCAAAATTAGCACCACACTCAAAATGTACAAAATGCAAAATGTTCAACACACAGAAAATGTTAAAAAATGCTATTCTAAGCCTAAGCTAGGCTATTCAAAATTTTATTTATAAGCCGTTTTTCGTGATTATCTGTGAACTGTTATATTTTCAGCCCTTAAATTCGCAACTGCTGAGCGACAGTTCACCGACAACTTCGTACTTCGACGGCAAGTAAGTGTCGCATTATTGAAACTTCTTATTATATGCCTCACTCTTTAATTTATATAGGAATAATAGCATGTGATTATATTAATTTATATAGGAATAATAGCATGTGATTATATAGATTTTTATCGCCATCAAAAATCGAATGGCCACGAACGGCACTGTGCGATGTGACGTCACGAAGAAATACAACAGTAGCGCCATCTAGAGTGTCGAAGGGGAACGTTAATGGCGGTGGTCACACGCCGAAGTGGATGGTCGCGTTGCTTTTGTATAACACGTGTGTGGCGCCAATGTCCACTTACTGCGCCGACACTATAGTGCAGTGCGGTTTCGATGTCGCCAAATACAACCTCGTGTCGTTCATCTTCAAACATATCTTGCGAGAGGTGAACTAATATAAAAACAAGGAGAGTTTGTGGTCAAATGGGAGCAAAAATTCAAAATTTACTATACAACGAAATAAAGAATGTAGTGTATTGTAAGAGATTGACTATTATTGCAAGTAATCTAATCAATTTTTTTTTTGTGTTTGTCAGTAGCGTTCCCCATTACATTTTTATTGAATTTGAGTTGAATTCCTATATTCTAAACATAATCTCTTGTGAGCCAATTTTCAAAGTTGTATCCATAAAAATGTATTTAACAATTTGAAAGTAATGCTATAATTTTGTTTAGCGCCATCTATAGCCGATTAGAAGAACACCACTCTACTGCGTGAAGTAATTTTAATACATACTGAACTGGTTGGTTACAATACAGTTTTTCTAGCACCGTTTCGTATAAAGTTATATTATTCTCTGAGTTTGCTCTCATTTGGACAAAAATGCGTTTTGTGGGATCAATGCTCTTACTGAATTTTTTTATGAAAATATATAATTGGTGTCCATCAATATCTATTTGATTTTTTTTTTTTTTTTTTTAATAATTTTTACTAATATAGTTTCTACACGAACTTATACCGATACGTTTTATAAAAGGCAATTGATTAAGTAAAATGACTTAACATGGTATAAAATCAGTAAGTGCATAGTTCTGCAAAACGCTATAGCTATATGTAGACTCGATTAGTCTTTCTGGCACGAATTGTATAAAATCACTTTCAACACAATTATTAGAGTTTTGTCACTTGATATTCATTTTATTAGTTGATTTCATGTTGTTATTTTGTGGTTCAATTAGAACTTGACTAGAGATAGTGTGCAGAACTATGTTTGAACTGAATTTATATAAAACAATTGGTGTATTTTTATTTAAATAGTAAATTATTTTTAATTTATGGTATTTTTGGTTTAATAATATTTAATTTTTGACCTATTGGTCAATGCTCGAAAAACTTTTTACAATTTTTTTTGCAACAAAATATGTATTAACATATCTTTTTATGCTTACAGAGATCACTGTAACACAACGTTTGTAAAAAAGAAGAAGAGTTACTTTTTCCCAGAGGATCAAGTGAACAGCACAGAAAGTTAAAGTTTAAAGGTAGATATCATTTATTATATTTTCTTTTATATTTTTTCCTATTTGACGCCCTGAGAAAAGTAAAATTATTATTTAAATACGTCAATACCTGTTACTTCGGTGGTATTTCCATGACAGCCTTGACATGATACTGCAGCATCAAGTAGAACATTTAACTCATCACCAACTACAGCAGATTGGCATCTTTGGGCTCAATAGAAAGTTTTTTTAATTAAAGCTTGTACAAGAAAAGTTGAGTACCTAAAGGTATTTTTTTTTTAATCAAACGACAATTAATTAATTTTTTTTCAAACCTTTTGACAGGAACGAGGAAGACTGGATCTATTATGGATAGGACTTTTTGCACGTATCTTCACTATAACAAGCACGCCAATTTTGAGTGTATGAAGATCTTTTTTTTTTGTTGAGTGAAATTGTTTGGTTGCAGTACATAGGTTCTCTTAACAAGACACAAAAATGTTTGACTTTTGACTATTATTAATACTAAAGTTATTAGTGGAGTTTCTCAATTTGGCCGGAACAAAGAAAAAAGTTTTTTTATTTATTTTGAATTTTTTAAAAATTTTGTATTTTTCCCTTTGTACCTTATTATCCTTAGCCACACCTCATAATGTTACATGGGTTTGTTAAAAAGATTTTGAGGAGTTTTTATATAATGCTGAAAAATGTGTATTGCAACCAGTTATTTATGAAATTGTTTTCAAATTGTATGTAAATAATGCGCAATATAAAAAGTGCCTTCGTGCGTGTTTCCATTTTATGATCATAATATATTAGATTA
The DNA here is from genome assembly GCA_947623395.1 of Synanthedon tipuliformis. Lineage (NCBI taxonomy): Eukaryota > Metazoa > Arthropoda > Insecta > Lepidoptera > Sesiidae > Synanthedon > Synanthedon tipuliformis. The sequence continues at coordinate 3,141,949 of OX392424.1, read as the reverse complement.
ATATATCATTAATCTATTCAAAATTTGTTAAACGCCCTCGGAGAATTAATACCTACGCTCTATGTAATGATTTTTTTTAATCAAAATCAAATTTAATGTACTTGATCATCATGCTCATTGATACATGTGACTGCAATGTTGAGTTGTAGGTATATCCTAATATTTGACTTGATTGTAAATGTGATATTATTAATATAATTATGACGGGAAATTGTATAAGTTTTTTAAATAAGCTTACATGAATAAAATACTAATGCTTTTAAATAAAATTGTTTTATTTAAGTAAGTACCCATTTAAAGAGAATTGATACGGTCACTATAAAAGTTGTTGTTGATCAGATAACAATTTGTAAACAAGTCGTTGAATAACATCTATAGTTGCTAACTATAATTGTCACTTGGTTTCACATGAGATCTCAAAACTTTATGTAGTGAATTAAGAATCTGACTAATCAAAAATTTGACAAATTACAAATCTGTTGAATACCGAAACAACCCTGAAGAAGTGCCGGAGACTTTATTATGTATTTTCAACTCTTTGTCTTCGACTTGGAAATCAATTTAGTGTAGTGTGATAACTAAGGGGTGATGAGCATAATATTATATTCGCAAATTATTATATTCTCAAAATATTATATTCGGGGGATAACATTTAATTAAATGGCGTACATTGTATTCTCTCTCAAAATATTATATTCGCAAAATATTATACTCAAAATTTTATAGGGTGCAATCAAATGAAAATTAAGTTGACTACCTACTTTGGTTCCTAAATCTATTCATTCTAATTCCTATTCAATTTGTAGGAATCCAATATTCCTACAAATTGAATAGTGTGATTGATAAGCGCTTAAGCGTGCGGACAGCGGGGGGAGATCAACGAAATAGTATATCTCTGCGCTTCCCTGTCCCACCTCCTAAGTAGCGCGCATACAGAATACGTCATACATTTTTAAAATTCAACATGTAGGTTGCCAACGTCCATACTACGTTGAATACACCGGTTCTCGTCCGATCACCGAAGTTAAGCAACGTCGGGCGCGGTCAGTACTTGGATGGGTGACCGCCTGGGAACACCGCGTGATGTTGGCTTTTTTTCATTTAGCGGTACTGACTTTTTTTGCAACAAACACAAGAATGGATTTTACTTGATTGTTTGTTTGTAAGCAGGCTACATATCAGTGGAATGCTGTGGAACGGAAATTTCCGTCGATTGTGTTCTAAGAGAATCGCAATTGTACAACCATCAATTTCATAACAGATTCATTGTTCATTTGCTTTGTTTCATTTTTTATTTATCATCAGTGAATACTGTTGTTAATATTTATTACGTATGTCAGATAAACACGAAATGGATAATACACAAATTTTCTTTTTGAAACTACCTGCTTGGCACGGCTATTCAAATGACAAGAGGACACACTAGCTAAAGTAAGGTAAAAGCACCTATTACCGCGGTATTTCGGGGAATTTTGACTTTAGAGTGAAATATTTTGTAATCAGGTCTATCCTCGGCAAGTAAGCATTTTTTTAAACATTTTAGGGACTCTTTATTATTGATTTCTCTCACTTCTTTTTATTTATTTTGAAGCGTAGTATTTATAATTATTTTTTTAAAACAGGAAGTCGACATCCCCTATTACCGAGGCATGCTCAAAGGCTTTTTCTATTACCGCGGTATGTGGCTCCTATTTCCGAGTATAGAAGAAAAATAATACTTGTTGTCCTGATGGTTCCGTATAAAATAAAATATATTTAAAAAATACACAAAACATTGCGATCGACTTTATTATTATCATAATTAAGAAACTGAACAAATGTAGAAGAAGAATATCACAGTTACCTTCCACCTATATTAACAACAAAATTTATAATATTTTGCTTATTATAACTAATCTACAGTCTATACAGGGTTAAATTTTATTCACTTGTAGTACTTAATAAACTGCATTAAATCTAAAGATATATTTATTTATGTATGTTGGGTATAATGAGAAAAATAACAATAATAATTACACAAATAACTAAAATTGAATCAATAAAATCAATTTTTCGTATATTCTCGATTATAAACACGTATATAAACGCTACCTCTTTTTACTAAAACTTACTTATTCTTCGGACATAAAAAAGCTGTTTCATTGCAGTTTAATATGCGTATTGGGCCCTAAAAAACTTGAAGCAAATCGTTACGTTCAAAATACGAGTAAACTCTTCCAAACCACTCTCGTATTGAGTCTTTTGTGGTTTGATTTCTACTCAATGTCGGATGTCGTTTCAAAAAACCCAATAACTTTTCCATAATTACAGCGAAATTTAAATTAATTACAGTTATTTCTTGTAGGGACTAGCCAACTTATACTTGTGGCAAAGTCTTTGACGTAGTGGAAAGCAGTGGGGTGAGAGCATACCTGACATCAAAACTGAATGTCCTCGATTATGATGTCATGAATTAATGATCAATAAATCAAAATCACAGCAGAGTAACATGATAAAACCGTCTTTGTTATGAAACATTATTTGCAAATATTTTTATCAAGAATAATTCATTAACGGAACCCTAAATTTGGACACTGGTTACTACAACACGATACGAATACGAATACTGGTTGCCTTATCACTCGGTGATAGATTTTATATGAAAACTGTATTTCCGAGTACTCTGCACTCGTTAATAGATTCTCATATAATCTATTACCGAGGTATGCCGCGGTAATGGGAGTAGTATACAATATTATTAAATATAATTCCGACCCTTAAAAAAAGAATACCAGAAAGATTTTTTGGTGTCACTTCGAAAAAATAGAGATAAATCTTCATGAAAAACAGTATTTTGAATCACAAGATATGCCGTATTATCATTCTTTTCTCAAATGAATATTGCATATATTTTATGACGTTTTTGACACCCAGTACAAAATTATACTTTAAGTGCTATGAGTTTTTATAAAAATAATGAGTTTTAATGGATTTTGCATACATCGGAAATATATTTTTCGTTTATAGAATACATGAGGACTGGAAGATTGATCAATTTTTACTAATGAGATAATAAATAATTGAAATATAATAAGCAAAATAGGAACCTCAATATTTCCATTACCGAGTGTACCCTCGGTATTAGAAGCTGCCTCCAATTTTAGGCATCTATCACCGCGAGTTTTATTTCTTAATGTTATTATGTGTTTATTGAAAATTTCACCATGAAAAGTAAAAGATAATACTCCTAGAAATACGCAAAAACAAGTAAACATCATCCGTAGTCAATTATAAAGTATTTTACCTTAAAAATCACGAAACAAAAATATGAGTGCCCTTACATGAATTGCCCCTTGCTTGTATGGACACAACCTGATTCTGCGTTCCCGTCGCACAAATTGATTGTTTTTGATCTGTTCATCTTTGGTATGTCTACCAACGCCCATTAATTCGATGTAAAACACTCCAAGTTAGAACTTGTCCGAAATAGTATCGTGCTAAAGTTACTGTTATTAAATTTAAATACGAAAATATCGGATACCTCGGTAATTGATGCCGATTTTGCATACCGCGATAATAGGTGCTTTTACCTTAGGTACGACATAGGTACCTAATTATATTACCGAGGTAACATTTTTCGTTTTACCTCGGCTTTGAAAACTACGAATGAAAATAAATAATCCTTATAATCCTTTATGAATGCGTGCGTACTGCCAAGGTTTGGAACTCCCTGCCTAGTATTTCCGAGTTCATAATAACCCAAATCTTTTCAAAGTTCTAGTGAATACTTAGGCATCTTCTGGGTGATCTCGCTCCATCATAGGCCTCATCTTCGCTACATAGCTGGATGTTGGCCAAGACGGCCAAGAGCAAACCCATCTCTAATAAAAAATAAAATATCACACTTAAAAAATCACTTGGTCCGAATTATTCCCATAGATATATAAGTATTTATTTAAACAATTTGAATGAAATCAATATAATTATATTATTGTTTATTATAATACACCTATCTAAGTTTTCTTTGAGCTAGACATTATTTCATGGGTAATTTCTATATCGTCATCTGTATTTAATTTCTGCCACCTTGACCGCCTTCGTCAACATCCTTAGTGCATCGAAGAATAGGTACGTCATCGGACGTTTATGACTCAAATGAAAGCCTATATCACTTTGCGGCACCTACTATCATTTTTCGATTTGAAATTGCTTTGTTGTAACATTAACTATATGCATTGTATTGTACCTAAAAATTCGTGATCTAGATCATGGAATGTCTGATAATTTGATAAAGTTTTTCTATAAAATTTGTTGTAAAAATTTGCATCCTTGCAAAAGCCGGGAGTGGATGGCTAAGTAGTTCAAAAATTAATATCGTTTGATTTTTGTAAATTTACAGAAATGAATATTTGATGTAATCTTACATTAGTTTACACGTTAGGTGACGTTTTAGAAGTTAATATTAGGACTAACTATTCTCTCGAGATACGTTGGTAATGCATCTTTCACACCTGCGTTTCGCCACGAGTCGAAGGCTCGCTTTCGATATTTACGGGGAGAAATCTCGGACCGGTCGCGACGCACCAAGACAGACAGACTCAGTCCCGTAGTCCGCGCCGGCGCGCCGCCACGTACGAGACGCGCCAACAAATATTTCAACTATTATCCGTCCTAACTACCCAAACATTACTTCGCAGAACTTTACCGAAATTACCGACAAGGTGACATTTTCTTTTTGCACGCGTGTGTTGTGTGTCATAACTATTGTGTGAATAAGTGTACGCGAAAGTTTTTTTTTTAATTAGAAAGTGGCCCGTCTACCTGGAGTGTTTTTCTACCGGTATGTTTCTGTTTAGTTGTAATGCGTGCGTAATAGCGGTATTTAGGGACGCGTTTCATCCATTCAATCGACTCGGAGAAGCGAAGCCTCTCACTTGGCATCATTGGCATCTCACAACATTGCACCTACATTTAGCTGTAGCTGTATATTTAACCATAAACATGTATATGTTCCGGTTGTAAACTTTTTTGGAGGAATTCATAGACTCAACTTTTTTTTATTTACCCGTTTTGATTTGAGTTAGACGAGAGAGGTTTTCTACTGTCTGACTTGCTTATTTGTATGATAAACATTGATACTTATATAGTCTGATGATAAATTATAAATTGATGTATTAATGATTGAATATAAATTCTTCAATGGCCTTCTGTAAGTTTCCCTAAAATAAAATAAAATAAATAAATATCTAATACATTTTTTAAGATAAAATAAGTTAGTAGCCCATTTTAAGTTAGGTATTATTAAAAAAACTAGCTGGCGCCCGCGACTTCGTGTGAAAAAGGTCTATGTCTCGTACATCTAAATGTTTATCTACCAAGTTTTATGAAAATCAGTTAATTCGTTTAAGAGTTATGGAGGAACATACATACATACAATACCTACACTTACAGATTTATTATTAGTATTGATTAGGTCCAGGGGGATCCAAGTTTACTGCTAAAGCTGATGCGACTTCAACTACGGATATTATTATGAGCTCTGACTTTCAATACATTTTACTCAAACATTGAAGCACAAAAGCATACGAGTAAATGCTGTTACTTTCGCGGAAGACAGTGAATCTTGCTAGGTATTACTAAAATATTAGTTCACACAGATGAAAATTTTTTCTGCAAATTATATACCTATATTTGCAGTATAATTTGCAGAAAATAATTCCTCGCTTATCGCTCCTTCATTAGTGAAAACCGTTTCAAAATCCGTTAGATGGTTTAGAAGAAATTGGCGGAGAAACAGACAGAGTGGATTATTTATTCAATATCAATAAGGCATATAGTACCAAATTAACCATGGATAACTAAACTAAATAAAACTCTACAAGCATACATATTTTACACTAGCTGTTACACGCGACTTCGCCCGCTTAACTTTATAAAATATAGCCTATGTTACTCGCTGATAATATAGCTTTCTATAGCTGAAAGAATTTTCAAAACCGGTCCAAAAGTTTTTGAGTTTATTCATTACAAAGATCGTTAAATAAATAATGTAGGTATTACTAAAAAAAAAAAACAAGAAAAGTTATGATTTCTACTTTCTTTAAATTTATTTCTATATTAAAATATATTCATTCTACTTTAAAAACTCGCCGATTCAACAGATTAGTGTGATCGTTCCATACCCAAAGGTTGAAGATTGGACAAGCGCTCCTACAAAAGAGTTCAACGAGCAACGAGCTTACATACTGCTATATTGCCAAAAGTATAAATTTCCAATGCAATACAAATAACGTAGCTATCAAAGTTTTAAACTTCAAAATACAATAATATTTTTTTAGTACTAAATAATTATGATTACATTATTTTATAACTAACTATTGCACGCGACTTCGCCCGCGTACCTTTATAAAATGTTACTCGCTGATAGCTACGTACATTAGCTTTCTATAGGTGAAATTATTTTCAAAATCGGTCCAGTAATTTTTGAGTTTTTTCATTCCAAACATACAAAAATACAAACCTCTCTTAATATTAGTAAAGTAGATATAGATAAGAAGGCCGTTCGGTTTGAAACTGATAGTCAAATGTTTTATTATGTCTAGTTTTACTTCTAAATCATGCGTGTTCGGTTTTGAGGCAACTTTAAAGGTCGATTATACCTTAAACGTTCTGTGCAGTCATGAGAATTTATATTGGTGTCAAAACTTATATGGCTTCAGGTGCTATTGCAAGCCAAACCAAAAAAGTCAAGTGTAGGCGACTAAGCAACGGTAAACTTTACAAAATAAGCGTGTTCAAATCGTTGTTTTGTTTAAATAAAGTGAATGATCGTTAATTTTACACAGATGAATATGTCTATATCTATATAATTTATAAAAAAAGCTTTTTTAGGAACTTTGGTTAATATTGTAGGTGCCTCTCATTTAGTTCATTTTGAATGAATAAATATATATTTATGAAGTTAGAAAATTCTTTTTCACAAAGGTTTACAGACCGGCTAAAGGTCTACTAAATTGCTTGCAAAGATATTATTATTTCGATTATGGTAGCTGGTTACAGGCTATCGTCGCCAATAAGTACCTACAGACTTGCGCTGCAAACGCGCTGCAGACCTTTAGTAGGGTAAGGGATTAAGAAGGATTAGTTTAATTAAGAAGGATTAATTTAATTAACAAGGATTAATTTAATTAAGAGGGATTAATTTAATTAAGAAGGATTAATTTAATTAAGAGGGATTAATATAATTAAGATGGATTAATTTAATTAAGAAAGATTAATTTAATTGAGAAGGATTAATTTAATTGAAAAGGATTAATTTAATTGAGAAGAATTAAATGGGCTCTTACATCCCTTAATTACTCACTGAAACACGACAGCACTCGTGCTTTTATTTCAATATGGTCTTCTAGAGGGTGATGATTGCCAGGCGAGCTGTTGTTAGCAAAACGCAGTAAACTTTGCTTATAGGTAAGTACTGTTTACCGACTGCAATGTCAATGTTAAAGTTTCGCATAATCAAATAAAAATTATAAATATTCATCAGTGTTGACAACACAAACTCTCAGTTACAGTGTTACTGACACGTCAAGTCAATAAAAAAATAATGATGAAATTAATCAACAATTTAAAAGTGACGAGTTTAAAATTAAGATAGCTTAAAAATGTCACATATTCTTCTTAATTGATCAATTTGGGAACTTGTAAGGAAAGTTTATTGATATATAATTATTTAACAAGTAAGCCATCGCCTGAAAATTTACTAAGTTCTTTTCCTTTTATGTTAAGGTCGGCAGACAGTCTATGGTAGGTGGCTAAGGTCGCCTATAACACAGACAACAACATCAAGGTGCAGCAATCCATGAGCTTTCGACTACAATAGAATTAAGGATAAGGCATAGGGAAATGGGCTTTGGCAGCCCCTTACAGAAGACCACCATGAATTAATAATATGTGTGCTTTTGTGTTTCGACAATTGATTATGGGATCCCAGAGCCCATTTTCGTATGTCTCCATAATCCTACCACAGCAAACTTATTTCATACAGTAGGCCGACGCCTTTGATGTTGGGCGATGCCGCCGCCTGTGTAGGTATTTAAAAATTACGGAAGGGTTGACACAAATTAAGTAATATAAAATGTGCTTAAGTACCTTTCTTCATCGTGCGAAAATTGATAAAAGCTTAGTTCTTTATTTATGAGAGATAAAGATTTGCACGCACTTACAGCACATGCCGTATGTACCATTTTGATTTATATAATAAATTAAAATCTGAAAGACGCGATAGCCCTAGAATATTTATCCCAAGCTACTAAGAACGACGAAGTATGCAGCTTGGGCACGTCCCACTCGCGCCTCACCCCTCACGCCCCGCACGATTGCCCTGTCTAAATAGACGTCTCCGTCGGCCTACTGTATGAAATAAGTATGCTGTGATCCTACTATGGTCGGAAGCGCGCTTGCAGTACCTGTGACGTTGCTTGTGTAACAGGCGACGATAGCCACTTACCATCAAGTGGACTGTCAGCCTGTAAGTAAAATAAGTATCTGTAGTTGATAGACAAGATTCGTTTAATATACCGGGCTCCTTCGGCCGGTGTGCACCATGTGTGCACGCCACTAATTTGCATGTAAATGTGCCACCATGAGGTGGGCGATGTAAAAGCATGCAGGACGTCATGTGAGCTGTACAATTGGAGATCCTTTATACTACCGTGTGCTCGTGATATTTTACTTTAATTTTAATTCATTTTTAATTTAAGAACTTTGTGTATGGTTAAATGCAATGGCTAAAGATGCGATTGAAACTGTTATTGCTTCGCAAAATATGCACACTCGTTTAAAACACCTGAAATCACACAAAACAAAATCGTCTGACCGCATTCACATCGCTCTAGTTACGAAGTTTTCACCAAATAACCTAACCGTATACGACCACCTGCTTTGCAACTCGCCGCCGTCTCGACAACATAGTAATAAATTCAAATCTCACCTATTAACCTAAAATTAACCAATTTAACTTATTAAATTATTCTAATAATATTATTAATAAAATTAATATTTATGTTAAAAAAATGCATCTGTGCGAAGCAAGGCCGGGTCGCTAGTTGTAAAATTTAAAAAACAAATATTTATTTATTACACTTTTTTGTTCTGAACTCAGTAAAACTTTAATAGATTTAATTTAAACGAAAATTCTTTGCAGGTTCATAATGAAAGTAGCGCGTGAATTTGAAACGAAATATTAACTTTGTTAAAAAAAATGTTTGAAAAAAACTAGGTAATTTATTTTTTACAATACCTTTCCTTTCACGGAATCTTTTTATAAGTTGGTCTGTACTCGTTTTTTGTTGGACCTGCGACGCTTAGGATCTAGACGCTTTGACCCCACATTGACCTCTCGGTTGGTTTTGATCCAAGGTCATGTTGCGCTAGCGCATGGGAACTCAAGTTTATATTAGTGTTAACACACCAAACACTTCACTAAATTTACATGTTTACTTAGATTTCACACTGCTAATGTAATTATGACATTTTACTTTGCAATTTTTTTTAATAGACAGACGTCTTCAAGCCTATAGTCTAATCGACATGATACGATTGATCAATCAGTCGTATCATGCCAATTGGATAGACTTGCTTGATGGTGTATGGTTTTAGATGAGGCCAGCATGTAGGTACTTAGCATGTAGGTACCAAGCATGTATGCAGTATTGCTGTCAATCATGCAAATTTTAAATCAAGATGAAAATAATCTGGCATTTTTAAACATGGAACACAACCGTACGGATGCAGTTACGTTACGCCGTGTTGGTCTTCTGTTCTTACAGAACATAGGTAAGCTGTGAAAAGGCAGTGTGTCCTTCTCTTAGTAACCAACACACTGACATACTTTTTGCAGGTATTTCATTTTGGTACTATTGTTTGCGTTATAGAATACAATAATGAACCCGGATCAATAATGGCTAAAATGCTAAATTTTAAAATACAATTAAACCCAATCAGATTTCTACGCATGCGCAGAATCCACGTTAGGAATTTCAAGTAGCTGTACAACTGATAGTGGAACAATGCTCCTTTATACATGCTTCACAATAAGTTACGAAACGGTTGAACATGAAAAACTGCGACTAAAAATATACATACACTTGATTGTTTACGTGAGAACTAAAAACTATGTGAGTAGCATTGAGTTTAAATTTATCTTTAGCTACTTATATAATTTAGATTCGTAAGAAAGAAAAAAATATATTTGTGTGTAAAATTTGAGTAGGTACAATTATGTTCTTAAACAAATAAGTTTTCTAAACATGTTATGCAAATAATAATGACGTACAAATATTGATGTAGTTAATAAAACTATATTTTAAACAAGTAAACCCGGTTCTGTGCAAAGAATATTTTTCCTTGTACATTGCTGACAATGTAACTCGGTAATGTAGGAGTAACAAGGGTAATATAAATATATATTTTTAAAACTAAAATGTTAATCTAATCTATAATAAGTTATAAACTAAAAAAACTATAAATTAACCCCCGATATTATTTTGAGCCCAAATATACGCTACGCTATGTAGCGTAGCGTAATGAGTTGGGTATCCAGCAGACTACTTGATGTTGCAGCATCCGGTCAACGTTACCATCTCATGGAAATACCACCGAAGTAACAGTACCTTTACCAAATTTCACATCAATCGAATATGTAGATTGTACTAGATGTTAGTGAAATCTCTTCCTTTCGTCAACTAGGAAATAGGCTGATTTTCTCCAATCACCTGAACAGGCCTTCATAAATTATAGCTAAGAATGATTCTGATCACGTTTACTTTCAAACAAAAACAAACCAATCCATCCGCTTGGGAACTACGATTCCACAGACACACACGTCAAACTTATAACACCCCGTTTTTTGCATCGGGTGTCGGGGGTTATTTTTTTTTTACATTGTTCAATCACTACATACCTACTCATTATAAAATAAAGTAGCTGTAAGCTTCTATCTGTTTTACCGTATTTTTCTAAACCTGGATTTTGGTACGGTTTTCACTAATGGATAAACATTTCAAAACTTTTACATGTTTTTGAATGTTCAATCGTGAATGTCTTAATAATGTTGTTAGACACTTTTAGTACAACCTAGTATCTCAGTGAAACTAGACTCCGATATCCCCTTCTCTATTTCCATTTGCAACTGCGAAACAAAATAAGGCAGGACAAGATTCTTGTTTTCCAACTAAATACTACATAATCAACTTCAGAAAACTGTGTTTTAATTCTCAAGAATTGATTAGAAAACTGCATCGCAATGGGATTAAGATAAATATAGGTTTCAATGCTATAACCCGACAACTTCACAAAGAGTCAGGAGTTATGTATTTGAGTCTTAGGTTGAGTCAAGTCAAGAGTATTAAGGTCGTGGCTTTTAATTTTTTTATGTAATCGGAAAAGTAATTGATATAATCAAAAGTTTTTAAAATTTCAAGTTTTTAACGATAAAGTTGTTAAATCTGACGGTATCTGACTCATATTGGACCTTGACATATATTTTTTGTACGCGCGTCTGTAATAAATAAATAATAATGACGATGCGATACGTAAATACCATTATCGACCAAATTTATCGAATTTAATTTAATCTAAACTACATACGTGTCAATTATTTTTATTTACTGTGCCAACTTGCATTAAAATTGCAATGTGGTTTAATATTCAAATAGGGTAACTGAGTAATCTATTTGTAGTTCATTAAAATATTTAGAGCGAGCACTTTACTTCAAGTAGTCGGACTATTGCAGCGTGCTCCACACACAAAGTACTTTCGCATTATATGTGTTAAATTAGCAGACAATGGAATAACGTCGCAATGTCGTGTGTGTTAACCACTATGGGAAGATGATATGCCCCAGTTTCCTTGCAAAGCTGTCGTAGATTTCACATTTCATAATAAGTGCTCGAACAATTTCATTTGACAATGCAAATTGGGAGCTTTTAAAACGCGATCATAAAAATTATTTATATCAAACTACTTACTTTTTCGGCTTAGTTTGTAACCTTAACATTTTAGTAAAGATGTTATAGGTAATACAAATATCTTAAAAGAACATAAAAAAAACTACAATAGAACAAATTCAAGGTTATATTGGCTCTTCGTAATTACAACCAATTAAATTATATTTAATTAATATTTCCATATGGTTAAAAGAACAGTTATGAAAACATCTCAAAAGAGCAAAATGCTCTTGAAATAAAATATACAACTGAATATAATCACTTTTGATTTTTTTTAAATAGTACATATTAATATGTGTAATATACTTTTTAGCTGGATTCTCAAATATCCGTTTCTATTGTAGATAACTTTTCCAAATTTAAATAATGTAACACTTTTTGATTTTGATAAAAAATGACACATGAATCCTTCAATAGTTTTGCATTGTCTTTTTTTTCCGCCGACCTTGCGCGAAAGTGACAACTCATTATCATATAATGCTTGCTTAACCTCTTTCGTTAAGTTGACATTCAATACTCATCGTCTTATTACAGTTTGATTATTATGTAAAAAGGTCACAAAACAAAAACTTACAATACTCTACACAATTAATATAGTTAATTATTATAACATTTACTTGCTGGACAGGATGAAAATGATGATAATATATTGTAGTTCCAATGCACGCTGCGTGAGAGGATGCTTTCCCCACACGCTTCTTAGTTTTATTAACGCCCGACGCAAAAACGAAGTGTTATAAGTTTGACGTATGTATCTGTATATCTTGTACAGACAGTACAGATTAGACATCAGAGCTTCCAAACGAATGGACCGAATTTGAAAGCTGACATGTTCGGGATCATTCTGAGCTTATATTTTATGAAAATCTATTCAAGCCGTCGTTTGCAGACAAACAGCACATTTCCTAGTTGACGAAGGGATTTCACTAACTTTCACTGGTTCGATTGATGTGAAGTTTGGTATACTGTTACTCCGGTGGTATTTCCATAACAAGGTAACTTTGACTGCTGACTAATTGATGCTGCAATTAGTCTGCAGTCAAAGTTACCATGTTATGGCGGGATAAACAACTCCTTACAGCACATATAGCGTGTTTGGGCTCAATTAAGTAACTAAACTGCTGCGTAGGTAGCTAAAGTTAATTAGATTTTATATTGAAGTAAAAATTTAAGTAATTTTGTTTTAAAAGATAAACTTTATTGACGAAAATAATATTATATTTCTATTTCAAATACCATAGCAGCATTCTTTTCTGCCATAGTACACTAGTAATGGCTTTTGAGGTTAGAAATCACATAAAAGATCAAGGCCAACATACAAAAGTGTGTTGCTTTTCCAAGTAGGTGACCTCGCCACAAATCGAATAGCCCCATGATATACCCAACCCATGTTAATAATTAGTTTGAAGTCATCTCTAAATCTTTTGTAATACTTAAATAACTCAAAATAATAGTAAAAAACAAATTTTACTGCCACCATCATAATCAATACCTTAGGTCATCGTTTCTCAACCTTTGTCTTAACTCCCCAGGTTATAAAGGAATCATCCATCTTAATATTATAAATGCGAAAGTTTGTTTGGATGTATAGATGTTTGTAACTCTTTCACGCAAAAACTACTGAACCGATCACCATGAAATTTTGCATACACGTTGTCTGGGACACCAGAAAGGACATAGGGTAGCTTCTAGGTAGCTTTCATTCAGAGCGCGGATTTGGTATTTATTTATCAGTTGATGTCTTTAACAGTTTGAGAAACAATGCCTCAAGTAAGTATTAGTTTATTTATCCTAAAGTTTAAAAAAATTGTAATTAAAACATGTTTTCTGTCACTAATAAAGAAGAGTGTTTTTATTACAATAAAATTGCACAATATCTACTTGACTTACGACCGCATTCTCATAACGAACCACATTGTCGCGCTCCCAAGCTCCCATCTCGCAATACGATATTGGATTTGTGTTACCTTACAATGGAATTATATTGTGAATAATTGTATGCAGCTTACGCGGCTGTTATTGAACAATGAATTTACTTGATATGTTAAAGAATTAACAAGCAAATTTTGGGTAAATAATACATTGATTGAATTTCAAATTTTCGATATAACGTGAATGTGGAAGTAATGGTTCATTTTTGTTTTTTAATACAACATTGTCCTACCTAATGAGGTCATCAAGTAAGAAATAATGAAATATTGCAAGTATTTAGATATAGATATGTTATAGTTCTCTCTAATGTGTTTGAACAATTTGGACATGATTAAAATTATTCGAGCCCAATCTGTCATACTCTGCAGTAGAACTACTTGGATTTTTTTGACCAATTTGTTCTATCGTAGAACAAGCAGTTGAACTACATAGTTGGACTAAACCGTGTTAAGGCATTATATTGGTATAGGTCAATTATCTTCGAATTGAATCGAAGCGGACGTAGCGGCATGTGGGGATCTCGGACCCACAATCACCGCTGATAATGGAATCTTGGAGAATTTTAGTAGGTATTCGGTGATAAGTCACTTCACCAGGCGACTCCCACACTCCCCCTCGTCGACTATCCTCAAGAGGGATCCTAATGATAGTCACGAGGAATAGTGCGTAAATGAGTCTATTATCCTAAAAAAAAGGTCTATTATCTTGCATTAAATTATTATAAAGCGGTAAATTTTGTTTCTTTGGTTAATTATAATAAAAAGTAATCGTCGAAATTAGTAAACCAAATCTTTCACCAATTGTTAGCTAATTAGACGGAATGGTCTTGGACTATCTACAACACAATCTGACTACATTTGATTTTTGCCTAGAGCTTAAATTGACTACTGCATAATGAGCCATTATACTTAAATAAATTGAGTTAAATTCATATTTTCATGACATGACAATTGAACACATCCTTAATATCGGCGTGCACGTCTACAATTACAACGATTTCGTATTACAAAATTACTATCAAATTACTTAGCAAGAACTTATTCTGTAGAGTTCAGTAGTTTCAATTGTTTGTTTCAGTAATAAAATTGTTAAGAATAAACTAATAAAACAAGACAATGTAATTGCACAGCATACTTATTTCGTACAGTAGGCCGACGGAGACGTCTAGACAGGGCAATCGTGCGGGGCGTGAGGGGTGAGGCGCGAGTGGGACGTGCCCAAGCTGCATACTTCGTCGTTCTTAGTAGCTTGGGATAAACATTCTAGGGCTATCGCGTCTTTCAGATTTTAATTTATTATATAAATCAAAATGGTGCATACGGCATGTGCTGTAAGTGCTGCAAATCTTTATCTCGCATAAATAAAGAACTAAGATTTCATCAATTTCTGCACGATGAAGAAATGTACGAAAAGAAACTTAATTTGTGTACCCTTCCGTTATTTTTAAATACCTACACAGGCGTCGGCCTACTGTAGGAAATAAGTATGCTGTGGTAATTGTATCTATTTCTCTATGTAAGTAAGTATGTCGAAAACGTGGAAAACTACGTGCGAAATACAATGAGCATTGGTCATTACGCTCTCGGCTTCATTACGATTGCAATCCCGCTTTTATTCTCATCGCCAACTTAGCGCACTTGTGTCATCATGTACTATTATTCTGTCCTCAAAACCTGCCAATATAAAACATGGTTTTATTTATTATTATGCCTGTGGTGTACACAACTCGATACGCGCTACATAGTTGGTTTTTTTGAAAATCCACAGGAACCGAACATTTTTCCAGAATAAAAAGTAACCTATAATTTAATCTGGGTTTTCAACAATACACCAGTGAAAACTGCATTCAAATCGGTTAAGCCCTTTCTAAAATTAGAGTGCACAAACGCACAGACAAACAGATAAAATTTAAAAAAGCTATTTTGACATAACTAATATACAAATTGTTTTATTGAAGAAATATTTAATGTACAAAAATAAAAGTTGATTTACTAATCAGTGTTATAAATATGTACTTACTTGACGTAATACGGTATATGTGACACGAATCTTGTATACTAAAGAGCTACGTGGCTCCAGACTTACCTGATTTTGGAAGTGCTGCCATGATTTTTATAAAAAAAAAATCATTCGGGCCACCAGCATTGTGTATCTGCGGGCTTGAATCGGTGGCTTGCAGAAAAACTACTGAGCTTTGACAACGGAGCCCCTATATACCCCACACCTTAGTATTTTTAACCCATATTAATTTATTTAAAGAGGTCTTATTATTAATATTATAGTGTTGCTTTTCAGATGGCGTGTCGGTGATGAGCATGGGCGCATATGCGCTAGCGCTGTGGTGCACCGTGCTCTGCGCGGTTGTCTCACGGACCGCCACTTACACAGTCGACTGCAACCACGAATACACAGACTGTGATACTGAACTTAGTAAGTGACTGCTAATTTAAAAAACTCAATATATAATAACATTAACATAAGTATATGCAAGATATGCGTTGGGGTAATGACCCCAACACCATTTCCACCAACGAGCTTCCAAGGTTTTATTTTTTTATTAGCTCTTAGCCAACAACCAGCTATGTAACAAGGATGAGGCCTATGATGGAGCGAGCTCACCCAGAAGATGCCTATTTACTTGAACTTTGAAAAGATTTGGGTTATATGTGCTCGGAAACTATAACTATAAGGAAATTTCTTTTCAACATTTGGTCTACCACGAGATAGATAGCCTATAAAGGCTGCGGGTTGACGCTTATATTGGAAAATTTTTGGGGAGCCTATGTCTCGCAGTGGACGTCTTTCAGCTGACATAATGATGACAATGACAGCTGACAACTTAAGAAATACCTAAAAAAATATACCTATAATACCTACCAAAATAATTGATTGGTCTCGCTGCGCTCGACTAGATAGAGCGCTATACAAAAGCAATATAGCTATCTCCGGAAATGTGGCAAATTTTTATTGTAGTGTGTGTAAAAAATTATCACTTTTTACCCAGTTTTATTATATTTTTACACAGTTTCACTACGCAAACTAGTATTTTATTATGCCTAAAATTTAATAAAACATACGGCAAGTACACATCACAAACAGTTTGCAGTGTGACTGGCTCGGGTACGCCGAATTCGGCGTACTATTTTATGCCGCATTTTACAAGTATGACTGCGGTATCTAGTCGAGCGCAGCGAGACCAATCATTTATCTATGCCTATAATACTTATACTTTCACATTTTAAATTCGTATTTCAAATAATATTTAGGATCAGCCTATATAATTACGACTATCAAAATTTGAGGTAGGTACTACCTCAAATTTTGATCTAGCCAGAAACGTCTTCTAAGCAAATGTTGATACGTATTTAAAACGAAAGATTGTACCGGATTACGGCACAATCCACGGTCAACGAACCATGGAAACGGCAGAAAGTATTCCGTAAACATTTTTATGTTAACTAGTATCGACAGTTAGAATGCTTTTTTGCCGCTTTAATGTGCCTTGAAAAAAACCACTATTTCTGAGTAGGTACGTAAGTGAGGTAGATATGTACATTTCTAGAAATATTCAGTATGTTTCTTTAATCAATATGAGAAAAGATAAATAATAATAAAAAATTACCAATTTGTTATCTATAATACAATTTCCCGAAGATTCAGCACGTCTATTTATTATTTTTTAAGGACTTCATTCAATACTAGGCAATTTTTTTTTTTGGAAAATTTTGTAATAAAATTTGATAATTTGGTAATAAATTTGGTAAATTGGTAATTTTTTTTTTATTTCAGCAATTTCCTGTAAATATTTTATTCGAAATTTGTAAATGGTGATAACACTGATAAAATTCGAAATTCGAAACATTCGATTTTTTTATATTTTCAAACTTTTTATACCTTCAAACTTAAATTATCTATGGAACTCCATTACCAAAATACACAATATTATCCCAGTAAAATCTATAATAAAATTCTTCACAGACACACGGAGTGTTAAAACAATCTTATAAGACTCCGTTTTTGTGTCGGGCGTTGAATTAGATGGTGATGTGGAATTTATTATCTGGTCTCATTAAGTTAAAAATAAAGAAACCGAAATTATATTTAACAATCCTTAACAATTGAGCAAGGCTATTAACTACAATATCTTTAATTTACGAGATAGCTTAAATTATAACTTAGCCGGTGAGTGAAGTCGAATAGAGTTCTTTTTTATTTCTTTTGGGTTACTTTTTTGTGAGCGAACCATTTCGGTCGTGATTTTAATATTCGCTATGGAGCGTAGTTAATTCGTGATTTAGAAAATGTTCGTTTATCATAAACAGGATAAGATAAAATTTATTTAAATAAAAATCTCATTATATTATATTATTATAACAACCTCGTAAGAAAATTTATAATGTGATTATACCTATTATATTTACACAACTGATAGCATTTGTGCTATTATTTATCAGCCTGTCTATCGATCTTAAGATAAAAAAAAAACTAATTACGACTACGTAATTTCTTAAAGTTTACATTAGTATAGTTATCGTTCACACAAAGCCTTATATTATTATATTATTTATTTAACAATTTTTTTCCCTAAGCATGTCCATATTTTATTAACGGTCTTAAAATCTGAGAAGCAGTGAATGAGTTCACTAACAATAACTCTTAGTATTTTGTTAAGTCATTAGCATTTCCGGAAATTCTTCTTCTATGAATCTGTCAAGCGAAGTGTAGGTATTCTATAGTATGAACTGGCACTGGAAGGTATCAGCTTCTAATACACAAGCTCGGCCTAGTTTAGACGCTGGTACTCAACCGTACTAATATTATAAATGCGAAAGTTTGTATGGATGGGATGTATGGATGTTTGTATCTCTTTCACGCAAAAACTACTGAACCGATCACGATGAAATTTTGCATACACGTTGTCTGGGACACCAGAAAGGACATAGGGTACCTTTCATCAAGAACGCGGACGAAGTCGCGGGCACCAGCTAGTTATTAAATCTTTTGTAAAATGGAACATACAGATAGAGTCGGCTTCTTCATTACTGAAGGTCGTGCCCGCTCTGAAATGCCTTGGTGGCATAGACCACTAGCTGTTTCCATTCCACCCTGTCTCATAAGCCTTTGCAACTGTAAGGCCTGTAATATGCACAACTTGGTCTGTCCATCTGCTAGAAGACCACCATATCTTCTCCAAGTTTTCTGGTTCTCTGCGGGCTATGTACCCAAAGTAATTGAGAACTCTTTGATAGCAGATGGCGGAACTTACAATGTATTACCATTTCTATATGTTTATAGATTTGTTAATAAATAGACTGACTAGCTTTTGCCCGCAACTTCGTCCGCATACCCTTCTCTTATGGCCTCTTTCACCATCTGTCAAGTACGCTAACCGTCATTTAAAGTCACCGGTCACCGGGGATGATAGAGCTGATATGCCTTTGTTTGTACAGTAAAAGAAAATGCCCATCGAAGGATGCACGGTTTACCGAGTGCATAATTTAATAAAACATAAAATTGTTTCTAAAAGTAACTAATCAACACTTTACTTGTAGTTGGTGAAAGAGGCCCTAAGACTTTTAATTTTCAGAAAAAAATTACATTCATACTAGGCACTATTGCTTAGCTCTATATAAATTGTGAAAATATCTAAGCAATAGTGACGTACTGGACGTAAATCGTTCGAATCATTGTCTAATGACCTTGTGCCGATTTGATGGGCGCGATTGTTAAGAAGCAGTGAAAGTGGACGACCGTGGCAATATGATTGATGACACCCCAGCTCAGGACATTGTCACCGTTTTCCAACTAACATAACTATGAGTGTTGTAGCGAAACATTGTATTTGGTAGGATTCTTGTGAAAAAATATAGCACATTTAACGAAATCGAAACGCTTTTGGATAAGAATTTGGGTTAGTTTTGTTTTCATTTAATGTCGATAGAAAAGTTTAATAAAATCTATTCCAATAAAGACGTCATTGGTCGTCTTCCAATAAGACGAATTTGGTCTAGTGGTTAGTAACCCTAGCTGTTAACCAAGCGGTCGCGAGTTCGAAACCCGCTAGGGACAAATATTTATGTGTTAACATTTACCTTTGTACCTGAGTCATGGATGTTTTGTATTTATAATTTTATATTATATAGACCAAACGTGTTGTCAAATATACAATAGCTATATCATACATAATAGGTATTTATAAGTTAAGCGTTATGCCACTCATTGGAGTTTTGTTTTGTATGAGACTGTGCTAGTAATAGTCGATCGACGACTCGACTGTATAAAATCCGGCTTCAAAGCTCATGTGGTTCGTGAATCGTGATCTGTTAATGCACTACGCGTGCTGGTAACACTGACAAGGGTACATTACCGATACATTGTATCCACACATGTAAAAACAAGCTTATGCTTTATACTTCGTTATTTGTTGAAAGGCTCTTAAATAAATGGGACGCACGTGCGTGTTCTATGAACAAGCACAATAATGACATATAATGTAATATGTATTTATTAATGTAAATGTTTTTTTATTATATTTAATTTTTTATTATAAATTATTTATTAAGTCCCTAACTAGATATTGTAGTAAAAACTAAGTTACAATTTAATCTGCTCTGTTTTTGCTAGGATGGAGTTGAAATTTTCAAATATCCTTTCTTAGCGGATGCCTACTTTTATAAAATATAGCATAATAATATGTTAGTAGCTGATAATGTAGATTTCTATAGGTGAAAGAATTTTTAAAATCGGTCTAGTAGTTTTTGAGATTATTCATTACAAAAATATACAAATATTCTCTCTTCACAATTAGATACCTATTAGTATGGAAATCTATGTTACAAATTTCAGCTTTTTTGGCTGTGCCTTGATAGTCAGGATTTTATAAGTATAGAAGAAGATTTATTACAATTT
This sequence comes from Synanthedon tipuliformis, assembly GCA_947623395.1. Lineage (NCBI taxonomy): Eukaryota > Metazoa > Arthropoda > Insecta > Lepidoptera > Sesiidae > Synanthedon > Synanthedon tipuliformis. Next base: position 3,121,123 of record OX392424.1, on the reverse strand, counting down.
TGTTTTCTTTATAATAGATTATAATAGAAAAATTGATTTTCACTATGTAACAATGTGAATATGTTAGTACTGATTATTATTCTATTTAAAATCTTCACATTACGGCGTCAAACTTAATCGTGATGATTTTTATCTCTATCTCTCTATACTTTAGTATATAAAAATTACGAGTTACATGTTTGTTCCCGATGAACTCCAAAACTACTGAATCGATTTTGATAAAATTTCGTAACTATGCATAATTTGGTCTAACTTAGATAGGATAAATGCACCCCGGGCGAAGCTGGGAGCGGGTCACTAGTATACTTACATATAAAATTAAATTAAATTTTCATTGAACTCACTTCGTTCCCACGTCGATTAAGGCCATCTTGAACACGATGTAACTCGGAAGCTTAGAAAGTAATATTGAAACCTAAGATGCGTGCGGATATCCTTATTGTAAAGGATGTTTTAAATAATCCGTGAACATTTAATCACGCGTGAACTGTGAATAAATGAGCAGATGTTGCGGTATCAATATTTTATCAGCTAATATTACGTTGTAGTGGCAGGGCACACTACACTGCGTTTCGCAGTCATTTTGACAACCCGTCTGGAGGCAGTAACCACTCCCTTATAGAAGACCACACCGTTAAATAATAGCACGTCTGCTATTGTGTTTCGACGAAATAATAAGTTCCCAAACTGTAGTCCTTAATCCGAAAGCCTGTCTGGCGACCTTAACATAAAATATATTACTGCTAAACTGAACCTGTTTATGGTTCAGTAAGCCATAAACGGACCTTTGCGGATTGAGAGGTCATCGAAGTCTTTAAATATTGCTAGTCTACAAATACACCCTCTTTAGGGTAAGCAATTAAATAATTACATTTAAACTACAATATAATATACTAGCTGTTGCACGCGACTTCGCCCGTGTAAGTTTATAAGTTTTATATAGTATAGCATATGTTACTCGCTGATAATGTGGCTTTTTAGGTATAGGTAGGTGAAAGAATTATCAAAATCTGTCTAATAAGTTTTTGGAAAAAATACAAATCTTCTCTTTTTATAATATTAGTATAGATGAGGTAACTTTTTTTATTGAAAATTTCAATTTAAATGCAACTGCAAGCATCCGGATGACGATTAAGTTACGTAAGTTTTTGGATCATTCGGTTAGTCATCGTCTGTTTGTCACTTAGGGGTTTTGACACTTTCGTAAGTGAAGAACCAAGTAGAATACGTAATTAGTTTGCATGTTGGTTTAAAATTACATTGAATATCAATTAGCTAATGATAAATAATCCACTTTAAAATACGCCAGAACTACACAAAAGGTAGGTACTGTAGAAATTCTCCTCGTAAGTACTGTCTATATTAGCTATTATATGAATTTATTCATACAATGATGAAAGCGTATTAGACATTTTTTACTATCTAAATGGGGAGAGAGAAACCTCAAAAAAATAAAAACAAAGAAAAAAATAGTTTACGAGTCAGAAATCCATCAAATAGAATCTAACCTGTAAAATAGCTTTTTTTTTTCAGAATTTTTTATTATCTTTATTTCTCTGTGATTTATATTTTTATCTTGCGTTGTTTGTCGGATAAGAGGTAAAAAAAATTATGAATAAAAATTATTATATTATTATTACTCTATTATAAAACGAACCAAATAATGCATATAAAACTCAAAATTGAAAAACATTATAAAGACATACATGCACAAACAAATCATTTGTTAACATTGTCTAATCAATCTAACATTGTTAGACGTAAAATGTTAATTGAAATGTGTGCAATTGTTTTATCTAGTCATCACTACATATTATAAAACAAAGTCTTCCGCTGCATCTGTCTGTCTGTTCGCTATAAACTCAAAAACTACTGCACCGATTTTCATTTTGTTTTCACCAATGGATAGAGTGGTTCTCGAGGAAGGTTTTAGTATATAATTTACAAAGTTACGCGGGCGAAGTCGCTAGTAATCATTAAAATATAAAGTTAAGTCGCTATCCGCATCTGCTTGTCTGTGTATGTCTATGAGCGATCAACGAGGAAGGTTTTAGTATAAAATTTGTAGAAAAAATTACATCAGTGCGTGCTATTAATCTAGTGGGTATTATATATAATCTATATAATATTGAAGATAGGGCCTATCTTAGGCCTATGCCTATCTTCAATCTCATCTTGTCTCTTACCTTACCATTAACCCTTTTATTACTAATCCTAATATCAGGCCGTATGTATATCTGTCCATGATCGAAGCTAACGATTAGTTTTCATAATTGATGTCACGGCAAAGTCGTGCATTGAGTATGACTACCCTGTGATTAGTAGTACATAAATGGCCTATTTCAATTAAAGGCCAAGGCCAACTAAATAAATATCTATAGATATAGATATAAGCCTTATGTAATTTGCCCTTATAATGTTTAATACTAGCTTTTGCCTGGGAATTCGTTACATTAAATATTTTATTTTAAAAATAATTAAAATCACATTGTCAAAATAATAGGTTACCGAGGTCTTTTTTGTTTGTCTGTGCACTCTAATCTCAGAAGCGGCTTAATCGATTTGGATGCGGTTTTCACTGATGTATTACAGCAAGCTTCCCGTATGATTTAGTATCTGTTTCATTACAATCGGTTTACAAACAAAAGGTTATACCCAATACCAATATACCAAGCGCACGAAAACCGCGCGTACAATTTTGCGGGCACAGCTAGTCTTCAATAAGATACATATCGTATTACACTATTTAATATTAGTGATGTGCCGGATCGTTAAAAATAAAGATCCGCGGATACGGATACAGATATGGATCTTAACTTTCTTACTCAATCGGTGTCGGTGCGCGTGACCTTGAAACGATAGTTTACGCTACTAGCATGTTTGATTTTAGGAAATAAAAAATAATTCGAATGGAATTTAGTATTATCTATTAAATTCCATTCGAATTATTTTTTATTTCCTAAAATCAAACATGCTAGCGTAAACTATCGTTTCAAGGTCACGCGCACCGACACCGATTGAGTGCGCTTGGTATATATATATATATGTAGAGGAAGGTGGCGAGATGGGAATAAACCAGAATTTCAGCTATGCATAAAAAATAATACGGTAAAAGATCCTTAAAAAGATCCACCAAAAAGTAACTGAATCGGATACAGATCTTTCTTCTCCCTCAGATACCCGCGGATACGGATACGGATATCCGGCACATCACTGTTTAATATACCAGCTATACTTTTGTGGAGCATCAAACACCAATCGATTGCGTCTTGATGACAGTTACTTTGATTCCGCTAACGGAATGCACAATTTCCGTTTCAGATTTTATTGCCTTTCACGTTTATGGGACAATCTATAATCAACCTTAACTAATTCTTCTTAAGAGTGATCATCGATTGCAAAGGAAATTTATTTAGAATTTTCGTGATGATGCTTACTGTACCGCCTACTAACCTAGCTCTAGATAACAATGTCTTTAGTTTATTAGATAGTAAGTTGCGTTACTTCTTTTTCATAATACACATATGTAGGTTATCTATAGGTTATCTATAGGTTATCTATAGGTTATCTATATTTATATTATCTATAGTCATACCTAAAGTCTCGCAAAAACAAAAAATGTAATTTTGAAAGGTTTTAATGACTGTGAGAACCTACAGTGTTCATTATTTAAAATATAAATCTCAATAAAAATTGGAGATTGAAGGTTGATTAGGATTGATAAAATTAATCCTAAATAAATGACTCCTAAGTAGCTCCTTAGATATGGAATTGTAAACAGTTTGTTGTTCTAAACTGGCCAAATATTACGTTCTAGGCATTGAAAAGCATGTCACATATGTCATTATAAATCAGAATGAAGCTATGTTCTTTTCAATGTCTCCGCACCAGGTTTTATTGTTATTTTAATGTTTTAAGTTTTAATAATGACAAAAGGAAATTTAAATTTTAAATATTTTTTACAGGTAAACTAGCAAACGATGAAGAAGACGGAATACAAATTTCACCGGCAACTGATCCATCAGTACCACAAACGTCTACCAATGTACCTCCAACGAGATCGACGACAACAGCAAAATCAGAAATCAACGAAACAGAAGTGGATGCAGTTAGAAATACAGTAGATGAAATATTTACAACACCAACAGAACCAACAGTGAAACCAAAACCTAGATTACTAAATTTAAACGTCGAAGAACTACAAAATTTCGCCAATACGTTGCATAATCAAACTAATAATGGAGACAACAAAAGACCAATACCAGATCTCAGCGATATTAATTTAGATGGCGACGATGACGATGAAACTTTAAAACAGTTTCAACACGAACACAAACTTGATAAAGATATACCCGAAAAGTTTTATTCAAATCTTCAAGCTCCGTTTCATCCTTTGATGGCCATGGATAGATCAGAAGAAATGGAAATTACATGTAAAGAAAACGGAGTAGTGTATAAAGTAAGCAAATTTTGGTTAAAAAATTAAATAAAAATTTCTTCGAGTATTACGAATTTTCGTAGTAACATTTTTTATATTATATATATTTTTTCAGATTGGTGAAAAAATTGATCGTGAGTGTGAAGAAACTTGTGAATGTTCTCCTAGAGGTATATTTGATTGTTCAGAAAGATGTAAACATCCATTCATTCGTCGTGGCCGACGGCTCACAGATCCGTTGTGTTTCGAATCGCCGGTAGACGATTGTTGTTCTATCATAGCGTGTGCCACTGGCAACGGAGGTAAATTATTTTCTTCTTACTACGGTATCATTCATACTCTATAAAATCTTATTATAATCATTACCCGTTGTAGAAAATCTATCATGAATACTTACTCCATTAAATGGTATGTTATTACAGATAAACCTGTCAAAGTTGAGGTCTGTAGATTTGGAAATGACACCTATCCTGTAGGAGTAAAGTGGAATATTGGATGTGAACAAAGTTGCATATGTGAGAAGAATTCCATTGTGACTTGTAAACCAAGGTAAGGTTTAAAATAACTATTAATTTTGCATATTGTGTAAATGCCATATGTATCCTTTACCCAGCAGAGAAAGTCAATTCAGTAATAGTTCACTCATTAAAAAAATTGTTCTTTCAGGTGCAAGAAACCTCCAGCCTCAGATAAATGTATCAACGTACAAGACCCGGCTGACGCTTGTTGTGAAATCCAAGTATGTGACGTATCTCAAGACGTTCACGAGGAACCGACTGAAAACGGCACATCAGTTCTCTCAACAGAGGTAATTTAAAATGGTTTTATATTGCTAACAGCTTTGTTACCTAACATCAGATGAGTGTAGCCTTCTCAAGCCTTTGAGAAGGCTAGCTACGTTAATTAAATATTTTGTATTTTTTGCTAATTGATGATATGTCAACAATATTTAAAGTTTAAAGTGAATTCGTCAGACAGGCGTTTTAGCTACCGTCGCTTATCACAAGCGCAATAAGGATAAGGATCCTTAATAAAATTAAGGATAAGGCATAAGGAAGAGGTTTGGGGAATGGGTTCTGTCATCCCTTGTACACTCACCAAATAAATAAATAAATATCTTCACACATTTTACACAGCACCATCTAGTTCCACAGTAAGCAACTAATACTTGTATTATGGATACCAGACAGTTGATACACATTATGCGATAGACGGCGGCGATAGCCCGCCCGGTGGCATAATTATATCTGCAAAACGCATTTTGCCCTTATAAAGATTATAGTTAAAATTACACTAGTACAATTTAAAATAAATATATTTAATTTAATACAGTCTTCATGTTCTCAATATTAATCTTTGAACTTTAACATAAAATTCTTTAGTAATATGTAGAATGAATTAAATTAAAATAGTTGTTTCAAAAAATATTTTAAAAGAAGCACTGTTTTTAGTAGTGTTTAATTAATTAATTATTATTTAATATCACAGTTTAATATGATGTATGTTTTCTTTCAGCGTGCTGCGTCTGAATCAGGACCGATGGAATCGCCAATGAGACCATTAGTTTTAACCGAACCAATAGGCTCAGTAACAGTTCTTCAAAATAATACTGTACAAGTGAATCTAATGCATCCTAATAACAGTGAAGATCCAATACATTTGTTGCTTAGCAGTGACGCGGGAAAGACTTACAATGACGTTGAGTTGAAATATTCTAATTTAATTTTAAACCTTGAAGGAGGAAGAGATTACATTTTAAAAACCAAAGAAACTGGAACCAAGTTTAATTTTACAATGACAGTTGTCGATTCTGGCAACGATATGAATGAAATTATGAATGACTCCAAAAAAATTGGATGTTATGAAGAAGGACAGTTCTACGCTGTTGGTAAGTGTATTGCAATATTTGAAGATATATTATACCCTGCACACTTCGTATGCGAGTATACGAAGTATTTTAATGGTTCAAGTATTACGTAACGCAATTTTGGGGTTGGTAAAACGTTACGATGCTTTTACATGGGCTTTACAGAGGCGGGAGGTAAATCCCTCGAGTATATTGTATGTCATTTTTATTTTGTTCTCCCAAGTTGGCAATCCTTTTCGTTGGTAAAAAAAGGTCATTTGGTAAACTTGGTCCTAAACGTAAAGTTAGGGAGGGTACAAAAAAACGTTACGACGCGTTACATGGGGGGACGGTTACAATACAACCTTTAAAAATTGCGTTACGTAACACTTGAACGCCCCTACGTCTTCTACTTTGTTTCATACTAACAACATTCTTTTGTTGTTTTTATAAACGACGACCCGGATTATTGTATTAGTCATTAGAAGCTTCTTAGAAAAATCATTATTTAGAGTTGGCCCAATAGAACAGCCCAGATTCCCACATTGCCTAGAGGCCTCTAGAAGACTACGTTCTACGACTACTTTCGCATAAATAGTTTATTATCTAAAGCAAAATTCCTGATACCCAGAAACAGTTATGATAATTTATATAAAGACTTCGCAGATCTATGCTTTTAGTAGATACTTAGATATTATGCCACACCAATTATATTTATTTCCATGATGAACTTTCTATTCCTAACAAATGATTTTTTTTTTAAAGTTTTACTAAAACATTAGTAAACATTAGTAAAACTAAGCTAAACTAAACTTTAACTTTTCATTGAGTTTTCTAATACATTGCGATATCGGTTAAAATACTTTTTAACCTATAAAATTAAAATCACTTTACATTTTTGCCTGAATGTATCTGCAAAAATTCGGACAAAAACTATTCAGGCGTTTCAACACGCAGACAAAAATAAAATGATTTGTTTTGATTTTTCGAAGTTCAAATAACAATATGAACTTCAAATCCATATTGAGTTATAAGCTCCAGTTAAACTTTAACTTTTAAATATTATACTTTCATTCTTGGATATGAAAGATTATTGAGTTGTTTATATGTTCGTGACCCTTAAATCGTTGAACAAATTATGTAAATATTGAAAAAACTGCCAGAACATTAAAGGCATAAGATGATTTCAAATTTTGTTCAAATCGAGCATTAGCTAATGCTCGTTATGTAATTAACTTTAACTGTTTTATTATCCTTTTATTTATAGGGGAAGAGTTCCGAATCGGATGCACAGAACTCTGCGAATGTACTGGTCCAGACACCAGAGAGTGTGCGAAACTGGAGTGCCCCTCTCATGTGGGTTTGGAGTTGGTTTCCAAAGGATGTGTGCGATGGGCACCGAACCCTCCTCCAGTACCTCCGGACTGCTGTCCACGAACAGCTCGTTGCCTTAGTGACGGGACTTGTCATTTTAAAGGACATGCGTAAGCACTTATTTACTATAGTTTGTTACTCGATACATTCCGTTTAGTCCGCTTAGATCAATACGAGTAATTGTACAACTTATTATTAAGAAACATCTCGTTACACTTAGTTGCATGAAACATCTTATAATTGCTAAACATGTTGACGTATTTAATTCACAAAACGTTTCTGTAGTAAGTAGCTTCGAGACAATGAGAGTCGAAAACGACAGACTGAACTTTTTAAGTTCACAATCATCGTTTTCTGCTTCTGATGAAAGCAGAATCACACTTAAAACTTAATGCAACTATTTAATTTCTTCATACAATTACAATATGAATAATATTACAATGGATATAGACGATAATAACTTACTGAAAAGGTACACCAAATCAAGACCAAATTGAATATACGATATGATAAAGCGTGATGCATTGATTTAATAATCATCTAAACACGATCAATTCTGCATTGAAAATAATTTTTAAAAATCTTCTTGTCTATTCCAGGGTACCCAATTGGAGTGAAGTACCTGTATCTTTAACTGGTTGTGAACAACGTTGTTTCTGTGAGAATGGGGATCTAGATTGCCAAGAAGTTTGCTCTCCCTTGCCACCAATTCCTCCTCAAACACTCCGATGTCCACCCATGCACCATCCGGCGGCTGTCAACATATCCGACGATGATTGTTGTAAAAAGTGGGGATGTGTGTCCAATAACGGTATGTAATTTTAATTTGATTCTCTAGCATGTTGCAAAAATATCATCATGAAAAGTGTTGGATTTATGGTGTCATAAACAATAACAAATATCACAAACAACAGAATGATAATACAACTGATATCATCATCTTTCATTACAGATTGCAATTCACAAAGTCTGATGATATTAGGTTAATTACGTTACTTCTCATGCAAACATCAGACCTTGTAATGTGTAATCATTGAACATCATTTGCATGATAGCAAGTAATTGAACATTTGCTTACAGCTGAAGATCTGAAAGTATCACCGTATTGGACTGATGACTATTTGACTCACAACAAAAAAGTTGAAATGAATTTTGTTACACCAATTGCACCTATCCTTCCCATGTTCAAATCAGAATTCCAAGGTCCATCCACATCTAGTGATACGACAGATTTTGATAAGCATCTGACTTTAGTTAAGAACTTTCCTAAGTACATGAAACCTGTCATTACACCGTTACCCGGGTTTGTAAACAACCATGCATCTCAAAATCCTAACAACCATAAAAATATAACTGTATACACATTAAATGATGTTGAATCACCATTTAAAACACTACTGCCTGAACCTCCTTTGGTTAGTTCTAATGATTGGCCGCCATATAAACATGACGGTAGTGAATCAATGCTATTAGATACCTTTAGAAACTCTCCTTTAGCAAATGAGAACATCAAAAAAGTCCAATTTGAAATTAAGTCTACAAAAAAAATTAATGACTCAGACAATTTTACTAAAACTTACATTCAGAACCCAAAAATAGATGTTAATAAAAATACTTTCCATTCAACTGTCCCAAAACCTTACAGTTCAATAACACCTCCAAAATTTACCCTTATATCTGATGCTACAACAGAAAAGATTAACCGACTTTCTACCAGTAATTTTGATACCTTTAACTATTTTTTGCCTGTTTTTAACATTCCTAAGAAACCAGTTAATATATTCAACGTACCAAATACAGAGCCACAAAAGTCGACTCAATCCTATTTCATGCCTTTATTAGAAGATTACGTGACGACTTCAATCCCTACTCCGTTATTATCCAGGAAACGTCCAACAGAGCGTGCACCTCACATATCCTATGCTAAACCTTTCACTAATTCACAAACGAATAATATAAAGACTACAAAAACAAATGACAAAACCAAAATGGACAACATCTGGAGTCAAGATGTCAAAACGCATGTTCTGACGAAAGCACCCAATCCGTATGAAACAGTTTTACACAGAGTGCCGAATTACAAGTTTACACCACATTATGATGGAAATGAGAGAGTTCAAAAATTACAAAGCAAGCCATATTCCACCTTAGATCTAGAGAGTGTACTTAAGCAGATGGAAATCGAATCAGAAGTAAATAGAAATCTTGGACGTTCCGCAGTAAAAAATCGTTCTGCGGCAGGTCAGTGACCTTGCCCCGGTGCTAACAATCCCTTTCTGATTACCCTAATGTTTACCACAATTGACTGACAGTAACTTTAATGACTATCTATCGTTTCGCATAACACCAACATTTGCGTTCAAGCTTTTGCTTTAAAACTATACTAATCAACTAGAGGACGTTCAAGTATTACGTAACGCAATTTTGGGGTTGGTAAAACGTTACGATGCTTTTACATGGGCTTTACAGAGGCGGGAGGTAAATCCCTCGAGTATATTGTATGTCATTTTTATTTTGTTCTCCCAAGTTGGCAATCCTTTTCGTTGGTAAAAAAAGGTCATTTGGTAAACTTGGTCCTAAACGTAAAGTTAGGGAGGGTACAAAAAAACGTTACGACGCGTTACATGGGGGGACGGTTACAATACAACCTTTAAAAATTGCGTTACGTAACACTTGAACGCCCCTACGTCTTCTACTTTGTTTCATACTAACAACATTCTTTTGTTGTTTTTATAAACGACGACCCGGATTATTGTATTAGTCATTAGAAGCTTCTTAGAAAAATCATTATTTAGAGTTGGCCCAATAGAACAGCCCAGATTCCCACATTGCCTAGAGGCCTCTAGAAGACTACGTTCTACGACTACTTTCGCATAAATAGTTTATTATCTAAAGCAAAATTCCTGATACCCAGAAACAGTTATGATAATTTATATAAAGACTTCGCAGATCTATGCTTTTAGTAGATACTTAGATATTATGCCACACCAATTATATTTATTTCCATGATGAACTTTCTATTCCTAACAAATGATTTTTTTTTTAAAGTTTTACTAAAACATTAGTAAACATTAGTAAAACTAAGCTAAACTAAACTTTAACTTTTCATTGAGTTTTCTAATACATTGCGATATCAATATTCAATTTGTATAATTTGTTTAGTCAACTCCAATATTTTTCAGGTCAAGCGAGTCAACCAGACTTTCCTTTCAAGCCGACTCCCCCGCAGGAGGCATCATTCCTGCCGACCCTTCCTCCCGAAACTCCGCAAAGATTTCCCCAAGAAGACATACTGGACATTGAACAGAACAATATACATCGTCCCCTCAATCCTATTGAGTCGGGTTTACCAGCATTTCCACCAGGGTTTCCTCCTAATCATGGAGAGGAAAATAAGAAGTTAACCGTGATATCTCTACAAGCGGATTCACCAACAAGCATTAAGATGTTGTTCGGCTTACCACCAGTATTGGTCGGACTACGAGGAAACGTCGACTTGAGATACACGGATAAAACGTAAGGTTTAATTTGTATTTTTTTTACTCTCACAAAAATTAATACAAATTCATGTGAAATGTAAATTTTAACCATTTTCCTTTTACAAAAATGTATAAAGAAAACAGTAATCTATCTGCTTTTTTTATGGATATAGGTATATTGTATCAGTTCAAGTAGTTTTTTTGTATTTCATTAAATAAACAATGCACAGTTATTATTATCTGTACCGACATTTTTAGGTTGAATAAAAACCTCTGAACTTGTTAATATTAATAAATAAATAATATTTATCAACAGTTCTAAAATTATTAGATACCGAAATAAAATAAATGTCTTAACTTTTTCAGAGATGAAGATGTGTCTCACTGGTATTCTCAAGTTTTCGCACCTGCTGACGAAGTGCTGACTACATCTCGACTGGAATTCCGTTTGACTGGTCTCAAGCCATCAACTGTTTACAAAGTTAGAGGGAAACTGTACTTGCACAACTTGCCAGTTGAACCTGAAAGCGAAGTTTTCACAGTCCGCACTCAAGACATGCCCACTGTAAGTTTGTCTATATCGAAAGGACCTTCGACAAATCTATACTAATATTATAAAGCTGTAGAGTTTGTTTGTTTGTTTGTTTGAACGCGCTAATCTCAGGAACTAGTGGTTCAAATTGAAAAATTCTTTTTGTGTTGGATAGATCATTTATCGAGGAAGGCTTTAGGCTATATAACATCACGATGCGACTAATAGGAGCGAAGAAACAGTCGAAAATGTGGAAAAAACGGGGAAAATTATTCTTTGAGGGCTTACCCAAATGATTCCCAAAATAACTATTCCACACGGACGAAGTCGCGAGCACCAGCTAGTAATATATATAGAGCGAGCTATAAGCAAGCTCAGAACATCGAAGCGTTACGTTCGAAAAACTCAACGTTGTTTTTTTATGGGTTTTAACGACACGTTTGGTCTAGTGGCTAGTAAACCTAGCTGTTAACCAAATGGTCGCCGGTTCGAATCCCGCTAGGGGCAAATGTTTATGTGTTAACATTTTACTTTTGTACCTGAGTCATCGATGTTTGTATTTACAAAAAAAAAGTAATCTATGTAGTATATCAACTGTCTGGTATCCATAATACAAGCTTTAGTTGCTTAGTGTGGAACTAGATGGCACTGTCACGTACTGTGTGGAATGTGTGAAGATATTTATTATATTTGTGATTTATTTATATGGTTTTTGTTTCAGCTGCCACCAATTGAAGAGAAGCGTCGGGAAATCGACAGTAAATTGACGGTCGTCGACGTCAATGACACCACAGCACGGGTCACGTGGAGATACTTCACAGAAGATGAACTGCAGTTTATTGATGGAATACAAGTCAGGTAATACAAAGATTATATAGGTTAAGAAGGTAGGTAGTAGGTACCTTCAAAGAGCCCGGTTACTGTTTAATTGTTACATAATAAAGGGAGTTGTGTGAGTAATTATAAAAAAAGCATACAAATGATATAACACACACAATACGCTTCTTCATACAAAACTAGTGTTTTCTATGGACAAAAGCTGAATACCCACATGTAGTTACTCCGTTAAAATATTTCAGGTATCGTCCAGTGGGCACTCCTATATATATTATGACGGAGCTCCTCCATCACAGCCGGTCGACTGCAGAACTTCACGAGCTGCGTCCAGGAAGCAGTTACGAGGCCTCTATGGTTCTCATACCACCGCCGAGGGCTATGACAGAACTCTACGATCCTGGACGAGTGGAATTCACAACGTCACCGTATGTTGGTGAGTGATATTCTTATTATTTTTTTGGTACCAAATATTTACATGGGTAATATTAGTATTACATTATTATAGTGAAGTATCCTAATATTTTTCAAATATCTTTCTTTTACCTTGTTAGAATACCTTGTTTTTTGAAACTTGTGAAAACTGAACAATCAGGAAGTGACCCACAATCTGACAACCTAGCTTATATGTATAATGAAATTGTCAAAATAACACTGTATTGTAGCCGCCAGCGCACTTACTACTATCAAGTGTACCGTTAGCCTGTCTGCGGACCTTAACATAAAAACGTATCAACATTATAAGCGTAAGTGAAAAGCGTAACTGTGTCTATCGTTAGATCCATACAACTGGTCGGTGGTGATTGAGGCCCGAGCAATAGGCGCTCACGCAGCAGAGGTCCGCTGGTGGGGGCCGCCTGCGCCTCCCGAACGTTGGGTGCGAGTTTACCGCGCCGCGCATGCGTGCAGCGGCAAGAGCGAGCAAGATGCTTTCCGTCTCGCGGCCAGAGATATGCCTCCCACCATCACCCTCACCGGACTGGAACCGGACACTAGGTACATCTGACTTTAAAAAAGTCTTTAATTTGTTAAATTGGTATATTATTTTTTCCAATTTCCTGAACTTAATATCCTCACAAACTATTTTTTTTATTATAAATAAAACGACGAGCTCAGTGGACTTAATATACTCACAATTTTATTTTTTAAATTATTATTAATAATGGGTTTGCTCTTGGCCAGCATCTATAAGTGCAGAAAAGACGAGACCGATGGTGGAGCGAGCTAACTCAGAAAATACATATTCACTCAAACTGGATTATAAGATAATCCAAATCTGTTTAAACACAGACCCCGGAAAGGAGTTCCAATCCTTTTCAGTGCGTATTATAAAAGAGTGTTTATAATAATGAAAGAATTTTTTCGCGATGTGGCTTTTCAAAAGAAATCACAACGCTTTGTGGGTTATTTTTGTCAGCCTAAAATACATGTATACTCGTACAAGAATAGCTCGTTTAAAGTTATTATTAAATAGATAGACACGTGTTGTGGTGTGAGGAACTGCTACATCTCACATTATTATTAGTAAAATTAAGCAATAAATTATACTTTTCAGGTGTCGAATATGGCTCGAGCTGTTTTTAACGAATGGTAAAATTAAAACAAGCAATGTTCTGGAGATCAACACCAAACCGGAGAATTCTAACGAGCCGATAGACAGTAAGTATAAATATATCATATAACTACCTGTTACCTATTTTATATAATGAAAAGAAAACATCAAATATTCCGAAAGTAATCATCATTGTAACTGCTAGAGAAGCACATTTCTGAACATAGGCTATCTCTACAGTCGCCAAAGCATAGTGGCCAATGCCGCAGTCCGCACCATGATATAACAGAGATTATATTTTCAATGTAAGTAATTGAGGAGTGTCATTTCAAAAGGACTTATTTCCACCTTATCCGATTTTTCAATAAATCGAATTATGTATTGGAATTAAGTCGGTTTGTTAAAGAATCTTTTGTGCCTTAGATGGTGTGAGCAAATTACGTGGAAATAAGCGTATTTGTTCTGGACACGTGAAATGAAAGTCAAATGTAGAGGAATTTAACATTATTGTTACAAATAATTTGGTATAGAGGTGCAAACGAACACGAAAAATGGATTCCAATCATTACTTCATTTTTATTCATAAGTGGAAATAAGTCCTTTTGAAATGACACTCCTCAATTAAGTAAAGGTGAAACGTCGCAAGGAAATAGTTATGGCTAATGCCCTAATCTTTAATAGTGTAAGAATTTCCATCTACATTTAATAATAATTACAATAAACTTTTAGATGAAATCGCCTCAGCGTCCATAGCGTCTGGTGGACGTGGATCTCCTCGTGGTGATTACTATGGAGCCTTGGTGGCTGTCGGAGTTGTGGCGGCATTGGGTGCTCTTACTTCTCTGTTATTGCTGTTGATTGTTGTACGAAGACATAGGCCACGCTCCGTGTCTATAACACGTAAGTATTACTTTATACTTATATAATTATATTATTGTATTAGGGACATTATTGTATTCAAATAAAAATATACATAACTGTAGTTTCCATAATAGAATACCAAATTTTTGCTTATTTTTAAGCATTTTAATAATCAAAATCTCTTAAATCACTCTCAAGTCACGTGACAATGAACACAAAACAAAGTGCATGACGTCACTGGTTCGCAAACATCACCGGCGTCAACGACTACCGTCGTTCGTTCGATTAGCATTTATATCGCCTTTACAAATGTTGGGAACCAGTGACGTCACGTAATAAGTGTTGGAGTTTTGAAGATTTTGAAATATTAAACATACTTTTACTTATTTATATATATATTAATAAACATGTTTAACATGTTTTAAATTAAAATCCTGTTGCACAGAGGTGCCATCGGCTCCGAGAGAGTCATCGCTGCCTCCATATGACAATCCTGCTTATAAACTTGAGTTGCAACAAGAAACTATGGGTACGTAATTACAAAACACTTAAGAATATATAAATTTTATGATATAAAACTATCAAACTGAAAAAAAAATATTTTTTACTGATTCATACCTGAAATATTTTTACATAATCGTCATGATTTTAGGTTGGAATCGTGAAGCTAGTAATATAAAATTGACTATTTTCGTTCTAGATCTCTGACAGTTAAGCTCCCGTGGGCATAATGGGCTCAACGGGATATCCGAACGAGGCGTCGACATTCCCAATGGACGGCCGTACAACGAAATGGGAGTTTGATCTGTGAAGCCAAGAGAAGCGTATACCTTGTGTAGCCTTTTTTAAGCTCTTCAATTATTTGTGAAGTTCTTTTGAGACATCAAATATTTGTATCATTAGATTTTGTTATTATATCGTTCCATAGTAGTGATTTTTTTCCAAGGTTGCGCCCGTGTCTTAACAGAGTGTATGTTGAATATTTTCTTGTGCGACGTTCTAATAGGAAAATAATTTGGAAAAACGTGTCTGTAAATAGCTACAAAAGACTGTATACTTATGTGTCGAGTTTTATTCAGTGTGAAAATAATATCGCAAAGGATAAGTTCTACGATTTATTTTTTATTTTTTTAATAAGTGTAGCTTAAGGGAGTAACATTTAATTTATATTTAAAAAAAAAAACATTCCTAATTGTGGCATATTTTTGAAAATAGAGATACTCATTGCGTTACACTTAAATTACTTTATTCATAAATTTTTATTCCAGTAAATTTATTTTAAATTGAAATTTTTGTTTTTTACAATAGGAAAATTGGGAAAGAGTAAGTATATGGAATAAATTATTATTTTTGTTGACGACTAAAAAGGATTGATTTTTCAGCGTCCCCATTATATTGACATAGACATGGTATTTCCAGTACGTATACCTAATATTTGTAGAACAGTTTATGGTTTATTATTTACCTACCATTAAAATGTACTGGAGATTGTACTTAAAAAGACATACATATATAATATATTATGTATTTTATACATAAATATACTATAACCTTTTTCTAATATTCATATTGTTTGAAGTAAAAATATTAAAATAGGTACATACATAATATACTTAATGAGGTATTTGATTACAATTTTTTATATATTTTTTATGTTATGATAAACGTGCGTCCAAGTCTGTAATGGTTTCTCATTTGCTTTATGCGAGAAACTGCATTTACTTAGGCAATGGTGTCGCTTCTTCTATTGAATAATCTATATTGATTTTTTTTATTGACAATTAAAATTAAAACTGTATATAAATGTAATTGTAAAATTGTTAAGCGAGCTAAAAATGTTTTTATTAAATAATATTCTTTGTATAGTACTTCCTATGAAGGTACTCTTAAGTAATCTTAGACTGCCGCATTAGCTGTTTTTGTAAATATATGATTTAAATAAATACTGTCCTGATTTTTATTTTCTTTATAAATTAGTTGTCGTCTGGACTATTCCTAAATCTGCTGTTTATTATTAAAATAATGACAAAATAAGTATTAATATAAATGGAATTGAAGTAAGTTAAGTCCTTTCCAAATTGATAAAAAAATTATTAAATTAAAACTAATCAGCCGGATTCGTCGAAAGCCAAGCCGATTATTCGCTGAAACGCGAGTAGTGTGGGTAGGCGCTTATCAATCGCCGTGCAAAGATTGCCAATGACCGCCTTGCTCGGCTAATTGTTGGTAATGGCTCCGCTACACTAATAGCGATTACATACGATTACGAGCGAGCGCGATTGTGTAAAGGGTATATCGCCTGTATATCGCAGGCGATCATCATCGTCTATGATCGCCTGCGATCCGTGATTTCTCGGTTTTCGGGTACACATCAAAGAAAACTTGTACGCTTACAATTCGACCAATTCGACAAACTATACAAACGGTTGTGTGGATGCTTGCACGATGATCATGCAGATTATAGACGATCACACGATCATCGCCGATACGATAGTGTAGCATGGCTATAAGTTTGTGCGCTTCAAAGTGGACGAATTGAATATATAAATTTTTTATTTATTTTATGGTCTCGTATTTAATAATAATTGTAACGTTTTAAAATAATATGCGACTATATAACACGTTGTTCTAACGCTATATTTTATTTCGAATTCTTACGTTTAGGTGTTTTCTTACGTGTCTTACGCACATGGTTAAGTAAGTATCAATAGGATCAATGGAAAGGAGTAATTATAAAAACATCCTTTAATTCCAATACAACATCAAATCACATTATATTGTTTTAATAAGTACAATAATAATAATAATAATATATGTTTTTTTATTATCCTACCATTTATGCCTATTACTATTATAGATACAATAATAACGCTATAATATTCAATACGAACAGGATATTATGGAATTGAAAAACCCTTTTAATTTATAGTATTTATATATAATATTTATTATAAATTTTACTTTATGAAAATAGTCATTTTTGAGTCTGATGAATAATTCCGTTTGGTTGGACCAAAATAATAATTCAATTTACAATTTTTTGCATATATTTTAACTTAATGTTACAATAAATTGTCTAATACATTGTTTTTTTTTTCGAATGAAAATGTATATTATTTCGTAGTACAGTCGGGGTAAGAAAAGATATACGTCACCTTAAAGTCGACATTTGCTTGCACTAGGGCAATAATTGTCAGTCATGCCGTCTGTCAGTTGTCTGCTTAAGGCTTTAGTTTCAAAAAGTACTAATAGTCTACGACTTAGATTAAGGAATGAATTTGAGAACTCCGTACCCCGACTTTACAAACAAAAAAAAATTGTACAATGAAAATATTCTTCTCAAATGAGCTTCATTTAGCCGGGACAAATGTAGACCACTTGATTACGAATAAAACACAATTTCGAAAAAAAAAATCTAAATCGAAAATCATCGGAAAAATTTAAAGTTATAAATTATCGGAATATGCTTTAGCTTTTTTTTAAATTTTTTTAAATAAGCTTTTTAATGAAACATAGTTACCACGCGTCAAAAGACAGGTAGTAAATATAAATAAATAAATTAAAAAAAAAAACATTAATTCTTTATTAGTAAGTATTTAACGATTACATAATTTTTAATAAAAAATGTTGTTCATCCCCTTACTCGATTATAAAATTATTTTTATATTTGTTTTGCATTGTAAATTTCTATTACATCTCATATAACTGATATGTTCTTTGGCGGTATATATTTATATCTTATCTTAATCAGAAGGGAAGATGAACAAATTTTTTTTAACAGAGATAGGTAATTGTAAGTAATGCAAGATTTAAAGATCTCTTAAAAAACCGAACACTTTATTTATTAAATATCAACATATTTTAAATTGGATACTATCATTCTTATAAATAAATGAAATAAAATTTTTTATTACAATATTTTAACAAAATTAAAAAAAAAATGCTTAAAAGAAACAGGAACAATATTTCAACAGTTAATCTACAATAATAATAAATTATTTGTAAAAAAAATTCGGATATTTCCACAATAAATTGTACACGATTTAAAAAAACCAAAACAGATAATATTACCTATCATCCCAACCACTTTTAAACCTATTCATTTTGAAATTATAATTAGTAATAAATTAATGAAAAATATTTTTTAAAAGTTAAAATATGTAGAAAAAATACAAGATCATTTGTAATTTATAGGTTAGTTACGTAGAAATTTGGAAAAAGTCTAGATTATGCCTCAAAATTAGAATAGAGTTGAGATGTTACCACAGCCTTACACCCCATCTTTAATGTTCTTATGCTGTTTTTTAAAACTTGTGTCTTTAGGATATACTCAATATATATCAACATAAATTTTGAAGCATCATCTTTTTTTCACTTCTATCATTTACTATCCTCGGTATCTTTCACCGAATTTATTAATATTAAAACTCATCACCTAAGTATAGAATATTGTAGAAATATTCTATGGCCATTTGATCTTATACACTTAATAAAAATATGAAACAATTTTTTTGTTAATACTGGGTCTTTCGTGAACATATATTTTCAGCCGCTAGAATAAATTCGGTGCGAGGTACCTGGTCCGGCGCTTTACTTGTTGATTGCGTTGTCTTCGTGCGCCTTCTTAACGACGGCCAGCTTGGAGTGAGGGTCCCTGGGCTGCAGCTGTGCGTATGGAGGTGCCCGCGTACCGTGCAACACTAGAGACCAGCCGCGAACCCATCCGTTCGCCGGACTTGGCCCCGAACCTCCGTTGAAGCGAGCCTCCAAGGTCCACGCTCCTTGAGGGTACTCGCCCCAAGTGTGCGTCGTCATGAAGGGCCACTTCGTGAAACCATCTCTTGCATCGTCATCGTTAGCTCGACGACTCAGAATCATAGATCTGAAAAGTATAACAATAAAATAATCCACGTGGCATTTACTGGTAACGACGACTCAGAATCGTAGATCTAAAATGTATACCTATACAATAACCACCAAGTCAGATTCGATTTCACGTGAGGATTCATTTTAGTGATCAGTTGTTCAATCGGTGAAGTCGTAAATAAATTAGTTAATTAAACAACTAGTAATTACTTTCTATAGACAAGAAATATTGTATGATTAAGACATTAGAAATATTTTATTTTCAAAAAAAAAATTAACAATACCCAATTACCCATTCTATACAACATTAACATCCATGTAACACACTAAAATCAAAAAGAATAAAAATAAACTTCTTTTTTTATATTTAAAAATCACAAAACCGCCACTTAATATCTGCGAAAATGTACCCAGGGAAGCGGATTTTAGTAACTTTTTCACATGTTGTATTGATAATGAAGATATATTTACCTGGTGCCCATGGGGCTAGTAAGGAAAAGTTCAAGATCTCCGCGTCTAGAAGCGTTTGCGCTGACCACAGCTTGTACGTGCTCCAAGTATCGCACTTCGCTCGGTGACCCCATGCACGCTGTCGTATCTATCTTCAGTGTAACACTACCTTCTGACGGGATCTCACTGCAGAGTAAAATTATTTAAAATAAATTTTAATTCGGTTAACTGTTTTTTTGGCTTTTTCGAAAAAAAAATTAAGATTTTTTTTCTCAACTACTTCGATGCAAAGACAAAAATGAAAAATTATATTATGTTTTCTAGTCTCTTTATGATCATAGGTAACTGTATACTGACTGAACATCTTTCAAGAGGGATGTCGCGTACTTGCTATCCATACTTCATAGTCAATAGTCCTTCGCTCCGTAGCGATTTTCGATTCGAAAGAATAAAATTTATGGGATGCGTCACGTGATTTAGCGACGACATATTTTTTGTCAAACCCATACATTTTATTGTTTTCGAACTTCGTTATCGTTTCGTTTTCGTTTTAAATTGTTACTTTGACTAAGGCCCCAGTTGACGGTAGGAATGCATATACCTTCACCTGGCGGATAGAACCTACCGCATCTAGCTCTATTTATTTTTGAATGTATTAAATTCTTACGTGTGTGTGAGCACAGAACCAGCTTCACAGTGATATCTCGGAGGAACTGATCTCCAGTTAGCAGCGAGGGCTGTCATTGCGCCAGCATCGAGGACACCGAAACCAAACAAATGGTTGAACTCCAATCCCACGCCGTTCATGGTCCAGTGGAAACGACCCTGATAAAAATAGGGATAGAAATAAGATATGAGTTTAGTACTTTTTCCTTTTTTATTTAACTCAAGGCAGCGCTTGGCCGCGATCACACTTGATGTAAAGATGCGGCCGAAGGTGGACCACGCTTACCTAGTAGATGCCCATTTACCGTACGTTTACTAAAGAAGTACTAAAATTATTTTATTTTTGATGAACCCTTGAGAACACTACTTTTTCTTGATGAAAGATATCCTATGTCTATGTCATTTCTTGTATGGCTGACAACGTGTCATGATTATTGGTTTAGTAGTTAATGCGTGAAAAGGTAACAGAGAGACAGACAGACGGACAGCGTTACTTTCACATTTATAATACTAGCTGGTGCCCGCGACTTCGTCCACGTTCTGGATGAAAGGTATGTCCTTTCTGGTATCCCAGACAACGTGTATGCAAAATTTCACGGTGATCGGTTCAGTAGTTTTTGCGTGAAAGAGTTACAAACATTCATACATACATCCATACAAACTTTCGCATTTATAATATTAGTACGGATTATAGTATTGATAGTATGGATAATAAACTTCGGGAGATAGGACTACCACATCATTAAAAAAAATTACAAACCTTTGCATCGTATAATGAATTCCTCTTTGATGTCAGAACAGTTAAATGTTGAATGTCCCTCCATGTTAAACTGGGGCTGAAATTGTCAAAAATACACTTTGTTAATTAAATCATAATCTTAATTTTAACGAATTTAATAAGAGACAGTATTGCTTTCATCATCATTTACGTTCCCTCACCGCTATGCCTATATTTTGGTAATAAGTTTTGACGGTCGACGTTGACATTGAAAGCATTTGACCTGGTATGCACAGAGAATTTCTTACCAAGCTATAGATTACCTTAGTTATCTATCTATATATATTAAAAGAAATGCATAGTTAAATATGTTGCTAAGGGCACAATTAGAAAATGGCTGGACCAAATCAGCTGTATTTTTTTTATTTATTTTTTATTTCTTTTTCAAATATTGGTTGTGGTCCAGGGAGGGTTCTAGTCGGGTTCCATTTGTTAGTATTTAGTAAATTATAACTTACTTCGCATGCAGTGCCAATGCAAAAACTCCAGCTGCTTCTGGTGCAGCCGCCGAAGTGCCTGAATGGGTCGCGGTGCACTTTCCATACAGATCTGTAGTCGCTACGCCGGTACTAGGATCTCGAGCGCCGTTACTAAAAGTGCTCGCCAATGTCGACGAACAAGACTCATCGTAGTGTGCATTTTGGCCGTCATTTATTGCACTGCAATTAAGAATAATAATAATAAATTATTTCGAAATCTCGAAAATGTTCATGCTACCCTCTACTGGGATCGCTCCAACTCCATAGTCACGGACAGAACTATTGTCTCAACGCCAGACGTTGATTGTTGACATTGCTGTCCAACTTGACGAAAACCTCATAAAAGCCGGAAAAGAAAAGCTTACTAAGTAATATCTTAGACATAGCTCATGAGGTGCCGCCATGTGGGATGTCGATTCAACATTAATAGTTCCGATAATTGTTTCGGCGAACGCTTATAATAGCGAAGAGCCACTTGCAGCGCCTATGGTGTTGCTTGTGCTATAGGCGACAATAGCCACCTGCTATCAAGTGGTCCGTCAGCCTGTCTCTCGACTTTAACATAAACAATAAGATAAAAATTCAACGCCTGATAAAAATATACGTCTAATAAAGATTGATAAAATGCTGCAATGCCTAAGAAAAAGGGGCGCGCACAAAGTCGTGGCAAAAGCTAGAACAGTATATTATAATAACATTATATTTTACTATGTCAGAGTCTTACGTCTAAGGGCCTCTTTCACCATCTGTCAAGTAGGCTAATCGTCATTAAAAGTCACCTGTCACCGGGAATAATTAGTTGATATACCTTTGTTTGTACGGTAAAAGTCCCAAACATTAAAAAGAAAATAATAAAAAAATTCGCCTATCGAAGTATGCACTAAACCGAGTTCATAATTTAATAAAACATAACATTATTTCTAAAAGTAACAATCAACACTTTACTTGCGGTTGGTGAAAGAGGCCCTAAGTAACGTTTAAACATATAAGAAAATGTAACATTCTACGGACCTGTTAATCGAAACTGTCCACATTGAAGCAGCATATCCGTCGCAGTTGCAATCATCGTCTTCACCGCCATCACCGCTAGCCCAAACGTAGATGTTGCCGAGTCCATTGCGACCCTGAAAACGAATTTAACACACTCATAAGCAAAAGCTACAGTGACAGATCCACTACATTACTTACATATAAAATTTCTATAATTATGACGCACACTTCGATCCACTAAAATTGGGATGCACTAATTTACAATGGGGGTTTAGACCAAGTGATTAGCTACAAATAGAACTTTACATATGTAGGTAATATTTTCAAAGTCAAAGCCTATATAAAAATCTATATCTAACTATACATATTTACACATTCAAAATTCGTGACGACGAACGTTAAACATGTTGAAGTGAAAAATTTTCAGAACGAAATTTTTTATGCCAATTCTAGCACGCACGTTCTGTTAAATAATGAACAGCCTAAACTTCACATATTATCTCTTGATGAGCTTCAGCCGCTTTCTTGTCTTTATGAAAATAAAAAGTAAATGTGTTGAAAATGCTTATACTGTGTACTTGTTAAACTGTCCGTAAACTGATAGTTAACTAAATTCATTCATTCTGTAGCAATCTGAAAGTATCGACTACTAAATCTGAAGGAAAATATCTAAAATTTACAAAAAAATAACGAACAATCACCACTCTATCTGATAATTCAAAGCGGAATAACTTTCTTGCCACCCCAATATTTTCAGATATACTTATTTAACTGGTCGAAAATAGTCCACATTAATGTTACTTAGACGTAAAGTATCTAAGTTACTCGGCAGAATAAACACTAGGTTAGAAAAAATGATTGCCATTTTCAATTCGGAAGCGTTTCAGTTACATGAAGCAGATTACATCCGATGTTAAGTTGCTTTTTTTGCAGAGCTTTTACATTTAGAGGAGAAATTTCAAATGAAATTCCAATGTAGCCGGAAAAGGTCGGCGTTCAATGAGAAACCTTACAGACCTACTTTATTCCAGTAAAATAGGTTTCTCATTGAACGTTGCCGACTCCCAAATTGTGCTTTTAGGGCAGTAACAGACCTACTTTATTCCAGTAAAATAGGTTTCTCATTGAACGTTGCCGACTCCCAAATTGTGCTTTTAGGCAGTGATACCTAAGGAATGACAGATGTTGCTCAATAATAATTTCCTCCTTTTTAACCCCTGACGCCCGACGTAACAACGGGGTTTAATAAGTTTGACGTATGTGTGTCTGTAACGTGTCTGTGAAATCGTAGCTCCCAAACGTTTTTTTGAAAGCTGACGTAGACGGAATGGTCTTCGGGCGTTTGAAGAAGAACAGCCCATCCCATTTACTACATAGTTGATGAAGGGATTTCAATAACATCCACATTTTCAAATGTTACTTCAGCAGTATTTTCATGCCTTGGTCTGTGATTTACGGACATGGTGTTCCATAGGTCATAGACGGTGCTGGCTGAAAATCAGCGCTGCAGATGTCTTACACCGCACTCCGCAGCACAGTGCTGAGCCAGTATCCGATTCACTGCTGCGAGGACACACACATATTTTACGTGTTCTATTAATTTTTGTTCCGTTGTTTTTATATCATGTTAGTGTCGTGTTAAAGTCTTTCTTTCAGCTACAAGATAACCATAATACCTAATGTAAACGTTGAAAGAGGAACAATTTCCTAGTTTGTGTTTTAAAAAAGTTTACCTACGCGTCGAGCTCTTGGAAGTTCAATTTCCTCAAACAAATGATGTTTCCTTTCTGCCAAGCTTCGGAACTTTTTCTTTGAAAACAAGATAAGAAAATTATCCCAATAAAGATAATCCGGTTTGAGAGAGAGAGTAAAATCTTTTCTTCTTTTTACATTTACAAGCTAAGTATTAGGCATTTTCTTATTATTTGCTATAATGTAACGTTTCATTTCAATTTCTCGACATAACTGGCGACTCCAGAACTGGCTTTTACTTCGGTCAGTAAATTATCTTTGCAAAATAAAGTAACAACCGAACCAAAGCTTGATATGACACACAATTTGTAAATCGTTTAGATTATCACTTATATAAGTATTATAAATTAAGATTAAGTAGTTAAGTTAAGCTAAACATGTTAAGTACACTGTTTAGGAGTGCAATTTAGATACGAGTAAGTAGTTATCCATACACATGTTATAGTTTCATGTTAAATTATTGCAATCTATTGTACTAAAATAAAAAATGAAGTTATCATAAATTTTAAATACCTACTTAAATTACATTATTATTGGTATTATACATATTTAAATAAATGATAATTTCGTCATAATGGATAAATGTTGGAAAATCATGTATCGTATTTTTTTGTGGTAAAATCAGAGGACGTGGCGAATCATTTACCTAAAATTCAAATACCACTAAAGACTCAGTAGGTATTTTTATCTAAAAAGATTTACTTATTTCGTCAACTTTTAACTTTTAACCTTCAAATATTTTGGTGAATAAAATAAATAGTCCATTGACATTCCTCTGTTCGGCGAAGTGTTTCATGAATATCTTAAGCACCATTACGCAAACGGCTCCGATATTATGAGGCGTGTTGATAACCGCAAACAAAGACGCGACTACACATGCATACATACACACGAACAAAATTATTCTAACAATGTGTATCTGAAAGCAATATCAATTTGCCGACAGGAAATTTCCTCTTGTAAATAATTACGAGAGAGTAAATTGTTGTTTTCAGTTCTAAGTACAATGACGTAAGCGTCGTTAGAGTAATTAAAACGTTGTAAAATTTCTATTGTAACATAGACATGATATGATCATATAATATCCATGTGGTAACTTTGAGGTTTCATATCGAGAATTTAATTGCATAAATTACTTAAGTAGAATATATTTTTTTATATGTTTTTTATGTTAAAATTGACGGACAGGTTGCGGGCTGACTGTCCACCAGATGGCAAGTGGCTACCGTCGCTTATTACACAAGCAATGCCACTCGTGCTGCAAACGCACTGTCGACCAAAGTATAGGAAAATGGGCTCTGGCATCCTTTACTCACTGACGTCTGGCAGCGAAATGCAGCCACTTGATATGTAGACACCATCAAACTGTATCCCCCGATTTTGTTATCAACACTTTTCTGATTTTTTTCCCACTATGTAAGACAATTTAATAAAACAGTTGTAGCGAGTTTTTTTTTCTGTTCTACCGGCTGTAAAATAGATTTTTAATGCAAAATGCATTCTTATCTTATGGACAGGGAGTACAAATGCACTCAGCTATAGTGGGGAAAAGTGTTGAGCTAAGTACGCATGAATTTTGAAAGAAATTACTTGCTGAGGCGTTTCCATTTCCAGGTCTGCTGTAACGTGAAACTTTTTAAGGCAACCTTTAAAAATTATTAACATATTTCTGCTATTAGGCCACGCGCGGTAGTCCACCAGCAAATGGACCTACTTGCTTACCTAATTTTTAAATGTTATCCAATTTTTAAAACCTTCCTCGGAATTTAATGAACAGTGAAAAATTCAATGACAGGACTCGTAAACAGTTTTTGCGTTTGCAACACATTTCACGACTCATTTTATTTATAACTAGTTGACCCAACAGAGTTAGTCGTTCTGACAAAAGCCATTGGTCTGTAGCTTTGGTGTATTTTAAAAATAAATTAAGATCAAACCGTATTAGGTATATACTACACCAGTGAATATCAGTTGACCGCCTAGGGAGTTGATAAGAGGGTTCAAAAAATGTACCAGACATTCCGCTGGATGAAATAAGAATTTGATATATTAGAAGTTCATATAGTTTATTTATATTTTTTTTCTTATACTTATGCTTGATAAGCATGAAATGATTACACTTGAAATATATAATTCTAGCCTAAGTATGTTTTAATGGATAGCCTTTTGATTAGTTAATTGGTGGTGGACAGGGAATCATTATCATGGTGCAATAAAAATAAAAATTAAACTAAAAAAACATTAGTGTGAAACAAGATGAACTAAAAAAAAAACAAGTGAAAAGAAAACAATTTAAAAGAACAAGGTTCATAATTTCAGCTCGATGTAGGCCTTTCCCAAGGCTTGCCACAAGGTCCTCTGTGCTTCGCATCAGCAGGACAGACTACCTGAAAAGCATTGCAGAAATCCTGAAAACCTGGCCGCAGGCGTCTCACGCTGCATTTATCTAATTCGTGGCTTTACACGTAATACGTTCTGCAATAGATGTGATCGGCCCATTGCCACTTTAACTTGTAGACCAGTCTTGCTTTGAGAGGCCACGTTTCGACAGGCACCATACGTTCAAAAAAAAAACAAAAAAAAACACTTAATCATATACCATACAATCCATACATATAATATAAGATCTGGTATAAGAGTAGCAAACGTGTCAGATCAAGCGAAACATGATCTATCCACGCTCAATATATTTTTATAATCATCGAAATTGCCTTGACCTACTAAAATGTAAAAGCTCTCAAGAGTCTCAAGGGAAGTCTGATCAATAAATGTATTCACATTTAATTAAGCTTATTTAATTTAATTAATAATTTGATTTCTAATAACATAAATGCGAAAGTTTCTAAGGATGGATAAATCTTTGTTACCTAAGGATGGACAAAAACAGCTGAATGTATTTGCATGTAATTTAGCACACAGATAGTTTATTACCTGGATTAACATATAGGAAACACTTTATCCTGGAAAAATTTTAGGTTCCCGAGGGATAGTCTTAAAATATAAAAGTTGGGTGCCACTGTCATCAAGTACAAGTATCAATCAATAATGTAATCAAGTGATACGTAGATGAAAATGTCAGATATTTTCACAGGTGTTATATTTTTCATTTTACAACGCAGACAAAGTCGCCGGCACCAGCTAGTAATAAATAAATGACCGCACACTTACTTCATTTACTCCCCTAACGATGGCCCTCATGGTAGCGTTCCTAGGACCATCTACCGTTCTCCCATCGTCTGTGGGACCCCACGATGCACTATAAATGTGGATCTTGTGTGGCTCGTGTCCCATAGAATTGGCTTCGATCAAATCCGTCATGTAGGGCTGGTCTAACATCCGAATACCTAAAAGAAAATAGTTACTGTAAATATTATGTTATACTAGCAAAAAAAAAAATTTGGGGTGGACCACCCTTAACATTTAGATGTATGAAAAATAGATGTTGGCCGATTTTCAGACCTACCCGATAAGCACACAAAATTTCATCAAAATCAGTCCAGCCGTTTCGGAGGAGTTTGGCAACAAACACCGCTACACGAGAATTTTATATATTAGTACATACGCCTTTTTCCGGACGAGAATGTCCCGAAAATTTCCAGCTTATTTTATCTAAGAATGGAACCTTTGGGGAATTCCAATGTATTATAGAAAATTGGTTTACTTCCTACGCAATAGATAAACGTATTATCAGTAGAACAAACATTGAAGGTTCGGCTGTTTTAGGATTCGAATAGGATTAAGTCTTTTAGACACACCGCATAGATAGTCCCTTATCTTAGTCCGCATAGTCCCTTTATAACTGACGCTCCTTGGTGAGATACAATTATATGTATATACGCAAACTTCAAAGAACTAGAAAATAGACTATTAATTTAATTGAAGAAATTTGAAAATCTCAATAAATAAGTATTTATTACTTTTTTTGTTATTTACACAAATATATGTTAATTGTTAACAAACCAACAATATTAATTAAATTTAATTTGAGTTAAAATAGTAATAATGTAATTAATGTATTAATTTAATGTTATTTATTGATAAATAGGAATGCTTTTAAACTAATTTTGTTCTTAAACCAACATAATCGGTGTACCAACTTTCTTCAACATTTGTTGTTTTTCTTCTCCTTAAAAACAAACAACAACAAACAAACCTTACCCTCTTTATAATATTAGTAGGTATAGATTACATAATTTTGATTGTATTGTGAAAAAAGGTTACCAATATATCCGTCAACAATGAATGATTGAATCAAGCAATAAATCTGTTATCGCACTTAACCATGCGTATCTATCTCAATTGAACTCCAACAAAAATATACCAATATATTTCTCCTTTTAGCATTTTTATCAGTAAGTGGAAATGTACCATGTAAAACACGACTTTAATACTCAACACATAAAAATGAAAGTCTATAAACCATGACTACAATATTATGTAACTTTTTGACAAACTCTGGGATTTAGTAGTGGCTTCGCAGTAATTTGGAAAATTTGGAAACTAGTAATTTGAACTAACAAGCACTTGTGCTGTTGTTACCATTCAACATCATCATAATCATCTCAGCCGCAGCACGTCCACTGCTGGACATAG
Organism: Synanthedon tipuliformis; assembly: GCA_947623395.1. Taxonomy (NCBI): domain Eukaryota; kingdom Metazoa; phylum Arthropoda; class Insecta; order Lepidoptera; family Sesiidae; genus Synanthedon; species Synanthedon tipuliformis. The sequence continues at coordinate 3,091,633 of OX392424.1, read as the reverse complement.
GCTCCCCCATAATTTTCCAATAGGACCGGACAGAAGCAGCCTGGATCCACCGCTGACCCGCGGCCTTTATTAGGTCGTCTGTCCACATTGTGGGTGGACGTCCTACGCTGCGCTTGCTGGTCCGTGGCCTCCACTCGAGAACCTTCCGGCCCCAGCGGCTGTCGGCTCTCCGTACTATATGCCCTGCCCACTGCCACTTCAACTTACAAATCCGCCGGCTTGTGTACGTTCGTATGTCTGCGGATCTCCTAATTTCCGATTCGATCTCGCAGTGTAACCCCGAGCATAGCCCTTTCCAAAGCTCGTTTAGCGACATTGAGCTTACTTACGAGGCCCATAGTTAGAGACCACGTTTCAGAGCCATACCATATCCCATTACTATATCCCTTCCTAATCATTTGAATCAATGAAACAAAATGTAAGCCAGTTTACATAGAACTAATAATGAAAAAGTTACCTACGTTTTTATATATAGTTCAGAAAATATTTTTACTTATCTCAAATGCCTCTCGTAGCCGCGCTTGTTTCTGAGACAAGAATTTTTAATTTACCTTTGAGAACAATCGGTATGCTTTTAATTATTTACGAGCTTATTTACAAAAAAAGACCAATAACGATTCAACCTTATGTAACAGGAAAAGAAACAAAAAGTTAATAAACTCTAAACCGTTTTCATCTCATAATGCGTTATTAATGTAATTTGTTAATAACTGATGTAGAACAATCTAACATTGTTATTTTGTTTAATAATCCAAAAAAAGTAAGGCATATTTTTGGAATAAAAAATGTCTTCTTACTAGGCAAATATGTAGGTACCTAAATCAGAAAGATTGCAAAAAAAATATCTTTCAATGTTATCAATAAACGTCAACGCGAGCTGTGAATCGTGAATAACGAGATCGCTTCATACATTTGTTTAGCTCAGTAACACCAGATATTTCTGCATAGCTACCGATTTTCTGTTTGAAACGGACTGTTTCTTATCCTGTTATTATATTTATACTAAGTGGTGCCCACGACTTCGTCCGCGTTCTGGATGAAAGGTACCCTATGTCCTTTCTGGTATTCCAGACAACTTGTATGCAAAATTTCATTGTGATCGGTTCAGTAGTTTTTGCGTGAAAGAGTTACAAACATCCATACATACATCCATACAAACTTTCGCATTTATAATATTAATATGGAAGTACGGATTGTAAAAAATGTGTTATATATATGTACGTACATATGTTATGTGCTATAATATATGTACGTACACATATAATGTTCCATTGCATGGCCCAGAACTATTCTGTGTGAGAAAATATGGAATATATTCCACTGATGTCTCCATATGTGGAATATAGGCTTTAAACAAGTACGGTAGGCAACTGGAAGGATATACAAAAATGTGCCAATCATGCGGCTCACTGAAGCGACAAGAAATTTAACCTTAATGCCACAAGATACCAGTAGATATTCATACGTGTGAATAGAACATCACACTCGACAACAGCTCTTATTGCAAACTTCATAAGACTGAATCCAATTACTTTCCGTATTTATGTAAGTTACGTTCCGTATATTATAATTTACTCTAAGCCAATTACTTCTAAAACTCTACCTTGACCAAGATGTTACGTTTAACTTTCTCAAGGCCATGTAATCTGGCAGAAAATATTAACATAAATGATTCTCTCTGAAGTCTCTGTGGTATAGTCAAAAGTCTCCGAGGCCGTCTATGACGTCTCTACGGAATAATCAAAGAGACGCTGTTATAAGGTCCCATTTCATAATCATAATCAAGCCTTATCATAAGGCTCGTTACACACTTACCACAACCACGCCACATCACAGCAACAAATAATTGTCAAACAGTGGTTAAATACGTGTGGATAGTGTCGCTGCGGCTTCTTGCGGTTGCATTATGGTACCTACAAAATGTAGATGTGGCGATACGATGTGGACGGCCGCTAGTTCGCGGTTCGCGATATCGCTGGTGTTATGGTTAACCCACGTGTTATGGTTGTTGTGTGGTACGTGTGCAACAAGCCTTACAAATTTATAAGAGTATTAAAACATATGTTATGTCCTCATATAGATTTTGATAATGATTATTATAATATCTATAACTGATAGATAAAGGGGTTATTTGAAACAGACGCCCAAAAACCAACTGTGAGGTTTCTTGTCAGTTTTCCCTCATAGAAAGCATGCGTTTGAAATGGATATTAGCCCTTAAAGAATCGGAAAGAAGGATATTAGTCATATAAGAATCAGACCTATAAGAACTTAGAGACAGAATTTTGCTGATAACATATAAACCTAATCCGTTTTGTAAAATTTAAATCAAGTCCGGACGAAGGAAATGCTAAAATACTTTACCTTGGTAAGACTAATAGCGGCGAGACTGCTTTTAAACAAAAGGTAACCCTTAAGGATGGATAATACCCAAGCCTCTTTAAAGAGATCGAGTGAGGGTTACAATGAATAAATCAGTTTAATGTTACTACGAATTGTGACTACAAATTATGGGTAAGATTAATTGGTTTTGTAGAGGTACAGGTTTCCCAGGGTGAATTTAAATCGCGTTTAATGCCTAAAATTATGGATCGGAACCTACATAGCCGTACTTATAATCTTATTTTTTGCACCCAGGAAATCTCGGATACTAATATTATTACTTAAAGTCAGAGCGTGCATGAAGAGCTGAGCCCGTAAAAGTTTTGTTCATCTGGTACAGTCCTGTTAGGCAGTCCTGTAAGAAAGTTCACGTATTGACAGTGTGTTCAGGAGAGTTTAATAGGAGTTTTGATAAGTATTTAAATATTTGGTGGATGTCCGCTACCGGGTACATGGATGGATCTACAAACGATATCCCACAGTTCTATCTGGCCGTCAGGCATTCATATTACTAAACAAATTAAATTATTTTTACCAGCGACTTTGGAGTGGTACGCTACACCGACTCCGCAAACACCGTTGTCACGAGCAGCGGCCACCTCGCCAGCGCATCGCGTCCCATGGCTGTAACAGATGCTTCAGTAAACAAATATGTACTTTAACATAGCCTACATAACTTACATTATTGAATGCAAACTTGTCTTGTCTTATCAGAGAGTGTCTCCATTCACACAATGGAGACACTCTCTGATTTGTCTTTTGTTATCATGTCTATTCTAAACAGTCTATCGTTCAATATAGATTTTTAAGATTATTCTTCAGAAGAAATGTGCTTTGCTTCAAACTAGTAAAGCATTCTAATGATAAAAGAATCTATTTTGGTATTAGTGATTTTTATTTTTAACGTATATATTTCTTATTATGTATTATACCTATTGAATTTTTCCTTTGAAATTTCTCTGCAAAATAAGCAACTTCGCATAGATAAATGATTGGTCTCGCTGCGCTTGACTAGATACCACCGTTGTACTGGTAAAATGCGGCATAAAATAGTATTAAATTTTAGGCATAATAAAATACCAGTTTGCGTAGTGAAATTGTGTAAAAATATAATAAAACTGGGTAAAAAGTGATAAAAAGTGACGATTTTTTACACACACTACAATAAACAGTTGCCACATTTTCGGAGCTATTGCTTTTGTATAGCGCTCTATCTAGTCGAGCGCAGCGAGACCAATCCATTATCTTTGCAACTTCGGATATAATTTGCTTCGTGTAAATGAAACGTTTCTAAATTTTTTAAACATTTTTAAATTAATTTAACATAACAATTGAAACACGGATAAAAAAAAGTACAAAACGTTTCTGTAACAAACGCAATGTACAAAATAAACAGTCAATAACAATAACATTTACTGTTATTGTTCAATTGTGTTTTATGTACCTACTCAAGTTTAAGTTAATATTTTCAAGTTAAGAGGTAAAGTTAAGAGCGCGCTGAAGTTCCAACCGTTTCATTACCGAGTGGAGGTACTTGGTAACAATGTTTTAATTTTACTTAAGCAATGACGAAACTAATTTTAACATTTTAATTAATGAAATTAGAACTTAAAAGGGAAACTTTATACATGTAGATTGTAGGTATTAAGAAAATATTATAGAAAAACCAAGGATTTGTTTTGAAACAGATATCATTGAGAATCCGTTCGTGGCTAATGTTCTTGTTTCTGCTTGATAAACATTTAAACAAACTGTTTTAACTGTTTAGCCATAGATAAATGATTGGTATCACTGCGCTCGACTAGATACCGCCGTCGTACTTGTAAAATGCGATATAAAATAGTACGCCGAATTCGGCGTACCCGAGCCAGTAACACTGCAAACTGTCTGTGATGTGTACGTGCCGAATGTTTTATTAAATTTTAGGCATAATAAAATACCAGTTTGCGTAGTTGAACTGTAAAAGTATAATAAAACTGGGTAAAGGTGATAAAAAGTGACGATTTTTTACACACACTACAATAAAAAGTTGCGACATTTTCGGAGCTATTGCTATTGTATAGCGCTCTATCTAGTCGAGCGCAGTGAGACCAATCAATTATCTTTGCAAAAAGAATTACACAACTCGAAACATGGAAATCAAGCCTAGTTTTATCGAAATACAGCCTCTCTGTACAGATGTTTTACAGATATTTTTAGTTGTAAGGGCTTGTGCTTGTGTTAGAGGCTACAGTAGCCACTTACCAACAAGTGGACCGTCAGCCTGTCTGTCGAGTTTAACATTAAAAAAATCTATAACTTGGTTAATAAATATATACTGTGAAATTAATATATATTTTTAATATATTGAAGAGATCACTTCATGTGAACTCAAATCGAAACCTATTACGTAAATGTATAAATAACACTTCGGAATTTATAAGTCGTCGGCACATCGTAGAATTGGGCATATCATGATATTCCTGGGCAGATTATATTTCTGTTAAAACTGAGAGGGTCGCTTCACTCCGCTCCGTTTCGCTCGGCTCCCCAAATTTATTTCCATGTAAACCTAACACGCTCTTCCTCGCTTTGCTTTGCTCCGCTCCTCGTCGCACATTTTTTACTTTTGGTGAAAGATTTTTGATTTCATACTTTACGATCTGCCCAATTCTACGATCCGCCCACGACATATATACGACTTAAATAACAGTTTGACCGTGTGCCTGTCCTTCACACGTTCACACATAAAAACCATATAAAATGCTTACCTATTGAACCAGTCGTCCGTGTATCTGGGGTAAGGGAACGGATCGTTACTGCTGAAGTCGTAAGAAGCCTCAGCGTTCTGCAACAAACATCTGCGTTATAAATGTTGCACTTTTAAAATAAAGATTTAATTTTTTTGCGGCTCTCAACTCCTTTGGAATGTATCCACAAAACTGTTAAAATACCAATAAATTTTACTGGTACACTGAGCGTCTATTTGCGACAAAAGCGCAACTTCAGTATTTTTAAAGCGAGTCACAAAGAGACAATTTCAGTAATTCAATTCAGTTTATTTTAATTCTTAATTTGAATTGGCTTCATCAAATGAATTAGATTGGATTAAATTAATTGAAAACCTGCTGAAAATAAAATTAAATGAGTTAAATATGTAATGATAATAAATCTTTACATAGTATAAAACAAAGTCGCTTTTTCTGTCCCTATGTCCCTTTGTATGCTTAGATCTTTAAAACTACGCAACGGATTTTAATGCGGTTTTCACTAATGGGTAGAGTGGTTCTCGAGGAAGGTTTATAAGTACATAATTTACTAAGTTACGCGGGCGAAGTCGCGGGCAGCAGCTAGTTTATAATAAATAAAACTAAACTAAACTAAAATCTAAAAATAAGTAAGCCTAAAAAAGATCTATAAAATTGGGCGGTACCATGCCGAGGATACTGGCAGCATTTCCTCGCTGTATTGCAATGCTAATGCGTTGCGCGAGGAAGCTGCCAGCTCGTCGGTCACCAGTGGTGTCGATAAGCCTTTTTGAGAGGTCTTTGAGAAGTTGACGAGCGCTGGGACCCCACGGACCAAGATATAAGACAGACCAATAATATACGTATAATAAATACGTATATTATTATCAAATTTGCCATTAGTTAGTCTGTTCACAATGAAAAAACTGCATGTACCTATTACTAATATAGAAAAAAAAAATAACATAATTACCACGTAAAATTATAAAAATGAGGTTATGTCAAACCGGCCCGAGAAATTGCTTGATGATTTATTTATATGATTATGATCATATGAAAAATATATTATACTTAGTTCGTTTGCTCAAGAATATCTTGAAGCGATCTTTACCAATTATTAAATTGGTAAAAATAGAAACTCCAATTGTTAAACAACATTTCATACATAAAAGATTAAATCAATCAAAAAGCTTCGCAGTGGTCACGTGACCAACGTGACTAAGTAATCAATAGATGACGCGAGCGAAGTCAACTGTCAATAAGTTTACACACTTGAGAATTTTCTCTGCCCTCCATTAAAGAATCTTCATTTGTTATGTAACGGACAACGTTGCCCCTTAACAATAACAACTGGCACTTTAATTACATTTGTGGCAAACAACCCGAGGCTTGCACGTGCTCTATATAATTAGAACACGATGTACTTATAAGCACTTGGTCCGATACTGCACTCTCTCTCAACCTCTGACCTATAACAGCAACATTAGGTGACCCTAATACCTCTTAATGAAACTGACCTAGGACAGGCTTGTACAAAGTACTGAATTAGATTTTGTCCATATTAAGTGTTTGTGCTGCATTAGCAAATTGCATTTGTGCTGTTGAAAGACTGCATGATAAGGAAATGCCAAAGCATGCCAAAGTCACTGTCTTATTTTTTTTATTTTAATATGACGGTCCACTTGATGGTATGTGGCTGCAGTCTTGCTTACTTTTGCTGATAAGGGGGAGGGGGGAGGGGGGGGGGGGGGGTTAAATAATTGAAATAAATCTGCTTACTTAATATTTCAACGGCCCCAAATAAATAAAGTTTTTTTTTAGATAATTCGTCGGGAACAATTTTTTTTTCACAGTTATAATATTAGTAAAGTAAGGTTGAGTACATATATATCACAAACCTTATTAATCTCTTTGGTTTAGTTAGTAGGATATAAACTAGGTTATTAACTAAACTAAAATATATAAACTAGGTATATTTACATGAGAAGCCTTATTCCATTAAGGAACTCCTGACGCTAGCATTAATATTTTAAGTACCATTTGCATATGTTGTGTTCTTAATGCATATATTCCCTGTGCATGCACAATAAAATGCAATTGTACTAAGTATATACTTACAATAAAATAAAAATGAACTTTCAGCATTTTAAAAGTCATTATGAGCTCTATATACAGTCGCTGAGAACTGATAACACGAGACCTTAACGGTTACTACCCTCTCAGATAGGTAATAAAGTAACTGGAATAGTGCCCTTTCTTGCCGTAAGAATTTTATCACTAAAACAAAAGACATGTACTTGTTAGCTTAAATAACAAGTTCCTATTTGTTAGCTTAGACACAGAAAAGTTTTAATATTGTAATTACTAGGGCCTCTTTCACCATCTGTCAAGTAGGCTAACCGTCATTCAAAGTCACCTGTCACCGGGAATAATTTAGCTGATATACCTTTGTTTGTCGAGAGAAAAAGAGGTCGCCCCATGGAAAGGTGGGAAGACGAGCTTAAAAAAAATCGTAAATAACGATTGGATTAAGATAGCCCAAGACAGGAAAATATGGAGAGAGACGGAGGAGGCTTTTACTCGTCGAGAGGTCCTTAATACCTAGATTTTAAAAAAAAAAATTAAAAAAAAAAAATTTTATTGCATGATTATTGTAATGTTTAAGGAAATTAAAGGCTTTTTTATTTTATTTTTATTTTATTTTTACCTTTGTACGGTAAAAGTCCCAAACATTAAAAAGAAAATACTTAATAAAAAAAATTCGCCTATCGAAGGATGCACTAAGCCGACTCCATTATTTATTAAAACATAAAATTATTTCTAAAAGTAACTAATCAACACTTTACTTGTAGATTGTGAAAGAGGCCCTAAAAGTATGTAATCATTACATACTTTTGTAACCAAACAGACGTTTATTACTCTTCTACGAAGAAACTATTTAAGGCAAGGACTTAGCAGAAAAGCGTTATTTTCGTCACCTATATAATTGACTTCTTAGAGAAAAATAAAACTTAGATATTATAAAAATACGGTCTATTATGACTATACTTAAAAAAGTTTGAATCGGTAGATTTTGATTATACAAAAAAATTATTTATGAGAAAAAATTGTAAATTATCGCCAAAAACAACTTGCAGATAAAATTGTGTTCGATTTGAGGTTAGTCCCTATTAGATTATGTAATTGACAGACAATAGACAATAATTTACAAGTATTGTAAATTATTGTCTAATTTATTAATTAATTATTCTATTACAGACTTTTGTCAAATTAAATATTAAGAAACTCTAAAATTTTGCCTTACATTTTGTTAGTAAATTTTAATCCATTTTACTTCAATTTACAAGTGTTAATTATATTGGCAAGATTTAATGAAAATTTATCGTGGCGCGTCCGAGAAGCAACGTTAAATAATTAACGTTAAATAATGACATTTTGCAGAAAGTTAAATAGAATTTACGTTTTCTTATTAAATTACAACTGTAAATGTTATATTTTAGGTTATCTAGGATTGCTTTGTTATATGTAAGAATTATTAACCACAATTTGAGATGACAAAAAAAAATGGTAGCGTACAGTTTTAATTTAGTTATGTATTTTTTGCGAATATTTTTATCATTAGCTCTTGCCCGAGACTTCGTCTGCGCCCCTTTTTCTTAGGTGTAAAAATATTTATTCAATCTTTGCTCATATATTTTTGTCAGGGGTTGATTTTTTTTTTTTTTAGATGATCTCTTGGGAGCTTCTTTCATCAAGTGGACCTCACACCTTCACGTAAAAAGAAATGGTTTTACTTATGACTGTGTTCTCGAAGGAGAAATCCTAAAAATATATTGTTCAATAACATACCTTTCTAATTAAGCTAAGACTAGAAACCATATCTGTGTCATAAGTAATCATACTGGCCACAAACACTGATTGGAAACTTTATATCTTACTAGCGGTTGCACGCGACTTCGCTCGCGTAATTTTATAAAATAAAGCCTATGTTATTCGCTGATAATGTAGCTTTCTATAGAATTTTCAAAATCGGTTCAGTAGTTTTTGAGTTTATTCATTAGAAAAATACAAATCTTCTCTCTTTATAATATTAGTATAGATAAAATTAAGACTAATAAAGCTCAGACTAAAACATACTTCGTAATTTCCGGTACGCTGAACAGCTAACTTAGATTAATCAGTTGACCTCATTCTCGAAGTTGGTTATACGAAGTTGCATATAACGTGGCTTAGACTTACATTTTCATCGACAACTTCGCGAATAACATTCCAGACATTAAGATGTTTTATCCATTTTTAAGATCTGATTCATCCTTAAGTCCCTGATGAATACTCTAAAGAATTCTAATGAAGGAGAGCGATTCAGTAGTGGCAGACCACATGCGTTCTGCAATCATAAACTTGGCACTCGTAAAAGCGTAGAGGTAGGTACAAAAGTAGGTATCGAGTTCTAAAGCTCAAGTGAGAACAGCAGGCACGTGTGAGAATCCGTAGCCTTGGCTACGGCCACGGAGACCAAGAAGGCGTACAACCGAGCGTTCCGAACGGGCTCTGAATCTAAAGCTATTAAGTAATGAGATTTCTCATTACTCATTTATTTACTGACTTAAGTATATATATAATAATAATAATAATAACTTTATTTCAGACATTTGTGTCCATAGTCTTTCTTTTTTTTTTTAAATTATAAACTAAATTATGTTACATATTATACAAAAACAAAAAGTAAAATAAAAATTAAAAATTAACACAAACTGATTATCATTTTCTATTAAGGGTGATATGCGATTTCTCCCAATGTTTTAGTATTGGGCAGTCCACCTTCCCAGCAATCACCTTCAACAGCGTGTCTGTGCTGCCTCACACCCTAGTCATCATCATATTCTCATTCTTAATATAGCATAGAAATCTGCAACTCTTGCATTGGCAAACATCCCTGATGCTCTACAGTATCGCGGCAGCCCCAGAAACACTCTGTATGTATGTAGGTACTGACTTACTAAGTCAGTAAATAAATGAGTACACAATAAAATGCAAATAAATGAATAGTCTAATGTCATTTTGACACTTCAAAATGACATTAGGTAGGTGTTTTTACGAAGAGGAACGTTTTCAATCCAATTTTATTGTCTGAAAACATAAAATGAAAACATAAAAAGAGAACTGCTGTTACTAACAGCCATTCATTCGTTCAACGTTCTGTGATATTTTTTTATCTTCATTTGTGTTCATTCCGTTATCGTATTGTTTAATAATTAAAACTTTTTTCTGCTCACAACCTTCAAATATCATTACTCATGAATAAACAACTGAAGGTGATGTACAATACAACCTATATTGTAATAGAAAATTTCTTTCGCATTTTTTTCACGTTAAGGTCGATAGATAGGCTGACGGCCCACTTGATGGTACGCTGCCGACCATAGAAGTATTAAGGGATAAGGAAGGGATGGGAATAATGGGCTCTGGCTCCCTTACTCACATATGCTGCTATTTCACGGTAGTCTTCTGTAAGGGATAGGGTACAGCCGCCAGAAGGACTGCCCAAATGCGAAACGCAGTGTGTCCTGCCACTACTAATTATTTCGAATTGTCAGTGAAAATATTGATTAGTTGTAGGCTTAGATTAATGATTGGTCTAGCTGCGCTCGACTAGATACCGCGCTATCTAAAACCAATAGGTCCGTGAATGCGGCAACTTTTTATTGTAGTGTGTGATAAGACATCGTCACTTTTTATCACTTTTTACACAGTTTCATTATATTTTTACACAGTTTCACTATGCAAACTGGCATTTTATTATGCCCAAAATTTAATAAAACATTCGGCACGGACACACTACAGACAGCTTGCAATGTGACTGGCTCAGGTACGCCGAATTCGGCGTAGTATTTGTTGCCGCATTTGACAAGTACAACGACAGTATCTAGTCGAGCGCAGCGAGACCAATTATTTATTAATCTAAGGTTGTAAGGTAGGAATCAATAGAGACCGTCTAATAAAATAAGAATAACCATTTAATAAATTGATATAATTTAATCCCGGTCGCGTCTGCACTGTTCTAGAGTATGTACTGAAAAAGCAACTGTAAGATTTTCTCGGCGATCCATCATTGTTGAGTTAAATAAGATTTCCTCAAATCTTTATACAATAATGAAATTTTAACATTAACTTTCTTTCTCACTTTGCCAATATGACGTTGATGTATTAATTGATTGATGGTGCTGTCAATGTATCATAAGTAACAAAATAACAAAGAAAAGAAACGAACTTTTATAAGTCATGTACTTACGAACTTATGGACAAAAGATTTCTTTGCTTCATATGTTGAGGCCTAGTTGAGGCTGTGACTTTATACGCATGACATGTAATTCGATTCGAGAATTATCAAAATCAGACTACTCTGTAAAAAGTTATGCGTGATTATACATAAAAAAATATATGTGTACTTGAGAACCTTCTCCGTTTTTGTTTTTTTCGTTTTCGTCGGTTTAAAAACTATGCATTTCTCGTTTTTAATATTATTAGATTATATCTATACATATTATACATTGAGTTCACTGTCCAGATCAGTCTGTTTATCTTACTTCTGCTAACCCACCTGAATGAAAACATGGAAAAACGGGAAACTTACTAATGTTATAAAGAGAGAAAATGTATATCTTTGTATGTTTGTAATGAATAAACTCAAAAACTACTGAGTCGATTTTAAAAATTCTTTCAGCTATAGAAAGCTACATTATCAGCGATTAACATAGGCTATATTTTATAAAGTTACGCGGACGAAGTCGCTTGCAACAAGTAGTATATTATAAAATCAGGTAGCTGTCCACTTCTGTCTGTTTCCACGCAAACTTCTTCTAAGCCACCTAAAGGTGGTTCTGAATATATGTTATTATAATTTCCAAAAAAAATTCCACCGAGCGAAGCCGGAGACAGGTCGCTACTACTTGATAAGTAGGTACATTATTTTAAGTAAGTAAAAGTTCTTACTCGTAACATTTACTTTTCACTCCACGGAGCATTAGTTTAAAAGCTCCGCCTTGTAAATTGTACGAGCTTCATATTTGAAAATTTAAACAATACATTTCACTGAGATGAGAAAACAGAGTAGGTACGTTCTCTTCGCTAAAATACCTTGCAAATAATAATTGTGTACACATTTTCTGAACACAACCCATTATACATGTTAATCCAAGCATTTAAATCGTGCCTAAGTAATGTACAGAGTACTCTCAGAGGACATACATAATTGTTTGAACTAAGCGTTTTCTACAATCGACTATTATATCGAATGTTGACATTTCGCAAGACATACAATAATACAACTACCAAATGCATCCCAAGGGATTCCAAGGACATGCAAACAATGCGATCTGAACCGCGAGAGGTTTATTGATATGTTGTAGTCAAAGCTTTGTAGAGGCATCGGTTTCAAACAGAACAAACATACAACACATCCATCAGACATATTATGTTTACATCCATTAGACGTGTAGTAGTACATTATATAATACACGTACAAAGATACGAGTATCTTGTAAATTATTCGCAGTAATTGTATTTTTAATGTATCATAGTAGAAATTATTGAAAGTTTTGAATCATATATAGATTGTAAACAGCATATATATATATATATATATATATATATATATACATCTGTGCACATAAATTAAATCGTAAATAATTATAATATATTGATATTTTTTCAGTGTCTACTACATTAAATTATTATCTAAAAAAACACTTTGTACTTAATGGTTAGTTTTAATTACATTCCACGTGTTTTTATTATTTTTTTGGTTCATGTAAACAGATAATCCTGGTTTACTCTCAAAATTATTCACCGAATCTAACGTTGAAAAACTGAAAATATATGAAACTCTGATGCAAAGGAAAGAAATGTTTTATGGTACCATATAATTTCGGAAGAAACTGGATTTCATTTCAAACTTTAGGCGAGAAAACATTTTCAATATTCAAAAATGCTGAAAGTGTGCCAAAGGAAATGCTAAATTCACCCAACACCAGTAGAAAATATCGAAAAGCAATGACGAAAATTGAAAAGGAAATTGAAACGTTCTCTTGAAGTCGACAGCATTGCAGATATTTTACTTAAGTTTAAATGAACCATCTTATAAAATGAGTTGAATTTATTCTAAGCTAAGTTTATAATTGTTTTTACTTTAAAACAGGTTATTAAAAAATAACAGAAAATAAATCAGTTTTTTTATAAATGAATTCAATTTGTTGTTTATTTTACTAGAAAATTAATTTATCTTTGAAATTTTAATACATTGACGACCTGCTTGCTTTATCTTAAGAGTTCGAATTCGATTCCCACCTTGGCTAACTATGGAAGTGAGCTTTGTATGTCTATTCCCACTAGTTCAACTGCTAGTTCAATCAATTGGCCCTCGTCTTTTTCTGGCAAGTAAGTAGTGGCAGGATACACTGCGACTTTATTTTATAATTAGCTGCACACAACTTCATTCAAATAACTTTATAAAATATAGCCTACTAGCTGGTGCCCGCGAATTCGTCCGCCTTCTGGATGAAAGGTACCCTATGTCCTTTCTGGTGTCCCAGACAACGTGTATGCAAAATGTCATGGTGATCGGATCAGTAGATTTTGCGTGAAAGTGTTACAAACATCCATACATTCATACAAACTTTCGCATTTATAATATTAGTACTGATGATACTCGCTGATAACGTAGCTTTCTATAGGTGAAAGAATTTTTAAAATCACTCCAGTAGTTTTTGAGTTTATTCATTATGATTACAAACAATAATACAAACATACAAATATACAAATCTTCTTTCTCTCTTTATAATATTAAGTATAGATGTATATAGACATAGGTAGATATAGAAGAATACAGTTATTTTATCTGACCTAAAGACACAAACAACATTCGAGGAATTCACGTGAGCCGTCGACCTTTATACGTTAAAAAAAATGTCAGGAACTTGATAACAAGCTCTAGTATCCCTTACTCGCATTCCTATTGCATAATAGGTACATATATACGTACCTACTTTCATTGTAGTATTCTCTAATAGGGTGATTACCAGCGACAGGTGGGCTGCTATGTGATAACCGAATGCAGCGTACCCAGCGACTTATATTATTATAACAAGATTCCAAACTATTTAAAAATGCATACACCAATTGGAAATTGAATATAAAATATGATTTGTTGCTATACTTATTTTCTAATTAAGTATATGTATTATACTCACATAATTGTACTTCAAGTCTGGGTGCATATAATCCACACCTGAAACAAACAGGAAAAGTTTGTTTAAACTAAAGAAAATTAAAAGATTAAATTGAATCCTATTTTTAAACTCTGCCAGAAATATCAGGAATTCAGGCTGAACCCTCTGTATGAAAATCTGACGCTCTCGTGTATTACAAAATGGCATACGCCAAAAATCTTTTTTCCATTTTCAAAAAGCTGCCACGAGCTTACATCCAAATCGTCTGTATTTTAAATGGGAGCTTAGTTTGGGTTCACCCGAAAATCTGACGCATTCGAGTTGTATTTAAATTTTTACCCCAACCCTCACCAACCCCACCAACCAAACCGGCAGATTAATACATAATTATCTGTTATCGTAGAGACGTAGGGAATATACATTGGCAAATCCCCTCTTGGGCTTTTGGGATAAATGGACTATCCAACACAAAAAGAATTTTTCAATTCGAACCAGTAATTCCTGAGATTTACGCGTTCAACCACAAACAAACTCTTCAGCTTTATATAATACTCGTAGTATGGATAAATATTGTAAAAAGTAAAAATGTTAATATTCTATTGATATTACTCACCGTCATCCATAATAGCCGTAGTCACATTGACCCCAGTGTACCCTTGCGACCAAGCAGCCTCTACGTTTAAATCTAACTTGGGCTTGCCTCCATTCTGTCCTGTATTCTTCAGATACCATTGTAAGGGGAAATAGGGGTCGCGTGGCTCTGCGGCTGGTGCGGTTTCAGGTAAACGGAGAGGACGGAATCCCCGCTTTACCCTTTTGAACCCCGTCTGTTGTACTGCAGTGTGAATCTGTCCAAAGAAAAAATTCATTTTAAAATTCAAATAAAAAAATATCTTTCGGATTTAGTATTAAATTAAGTTAATTAAGTAACATGAAAGATCCGATTTTTTGTATATTTAAGTATATGTTTGTTTGTAAAGGATAAATTCCAAAACAATGTAACAGATTTTAAAAATTCTTTCACCCATAAAAAGCTACATTATCAACATGTACCATAGGCTGCCTTTTTTTAAAAAAAAATTAGAGATCTCTAAGAAAATTACAATAATGTAACCTACGGTTTTAAAAAATTGCCTATAAAAATAATTATTTGGCGTGAGCTGCGAATATACTGATCATATTATATAGAATAATGTACTACGAGGGGCACACTGAAATGATCGGGAATAGAATATTTCGGATTGAGTTACAATAAAACCTTTTTTAGAATTTGAATACTGGTGGTCTCTTAGAATCTCAATGACATTCAAACAATTATATTTTTTTTTATTAAAAACAAAAACTATGTTGGTTTAAAGTTGACATGTCGTTAACAGAAATGGAGCTCACGCGTGAACATTTCCGTGCCATGATTTGCCAGCTGTGGAAGCCAAGTGGAAGCATACAAATCATCCATTTTGTCAACATCAACTTCAAACTGGAATTACTGTTTTAATGATTGGTTTGCACGAATGGAAAAGTGCATTAAGTTGAACGGAGAATACTTCGAAAAACAATAAAATACAATTTAGCTATACCGTGCATGTGGTTTTTCTTATTCCCGATCATTTCAGTGTGCCCCTCGTAAAAAAAAGTTATAATACCCACAAAAAAGTTCATGAAAATTTGTGTCTAACTATTATAGTTAAGTCAAAAATAACAGTTTTTTGTGAAAATTACTCAGTAAAAACACGAGTTTGATGATGATATTGGTATCATGTTTAGTAACATGATACGAATATCATAACCGTATCCAACTAAATAGTTCCATAATCAAGGTTCACAAGGTACAGTACAGTACTCTTTAAAATATTCAAATTGGAAAGTATTTATTGGAACGTTAACTGTAAGATTTTCGGAAATGTAATTAACTGTAAGATTACTTGAATTTATCAATAGAGTAAAAGTTGATATTTAAATTAAATTACTAAATGTCAAGAGTGGGGGCCCAAGCTGTAAATTAACTTTTTAACAATTAACAATTTTGCAACAGCATTTCAATCGAGATTCAGCGTGATGGATGTGGTTTTGGCGTGTAACCACGCGCCTGTCGATTCCCAACCACATTGGATTATCCAAGTGTATCATTTTCATTTGGTTGTAAATAGTTTATTAGCTTTATATCCTTACATATTATAAAACAAAGTCTTCCCCTGCGTCTGTCTGTCTGTCTGTCTGTTCGCGATAAACTCAAAAACTACTGCACCGATTTTCATGTTGTCTTGTTGAAACCTTGAGAAACCTTCCTCGAGAACCACTCTACATGGTTCTCGAGGAAGTATATAAGTATATAGTATATTTAGTATATAATTTACAAGTACGCGGGTGAAGTCGCAGGCAGCAGGTAGTACATGATTATATAGAAATCCATTTCCGTGCAAAACTCTCGCAAAAACTCAAGAATGGCTAGTCCGATTTTAATACAGTTCTCAGACAAATATTGAAGAGAATTTAATTTTACATAAAAATGCTTAAGTATTATAACTAACTGTCTGAAACTCTTGCCATTTTCGTACATAATATATAATTTAAGGATTTTTTTATTTTTTCTACTGGTTGGAATCGAAAATTCCTAATAATGGGTATTACATTATATTCCAGAAACTTATATAAAAAATTTGATCCCCTAAGGCTTGATTTCTTAGTAAATTTTCCTGAACTTATATTTGTTACTTGTAATTATATCCTCTGAAGCAACACCTCATTATGTCCCATTTATGTTGAAGAATAAGACATTTTCTTACACTTATTTTCACGAAATCACCTACTATCACAGTCAATTTACTATCCTAAAATATATAGTGCTCTATTACAATTAAGTTCTGTCAAACAATATTTTAATTAGACGTTTCAAGCCAAAATTACCACTTACACGTTACACATTTTAATTGACAGCTTTTGTGAGAATATAGAGAGAAAATTGCTTTGATAAAAACGGTGTGGGTGGGAGGACAGCCCCTCATAAACTTGACTCATTCTAAGGACTCTCAACATTTCAACTGTTTTGTAAAATAACAGTCCAAGCCAACTTCAAGACAGAGGTCTATCGCGGAATTCAGATCGAATGGGCAGCGTTCGAGAAGCTTCGAGATAAATCTTCTTGTCCAAAATTCCTCAATGCTTTTAAACAAAGCTTTTCAAGCAATGTGTGTTACCAGTGATGAAATATTGCGCTGAAACCTAAACTCGTAACTATGGGTCTCGAAAGAAAGCTGAACGTCAGCGAGCTATGAAAAGGGCTATGCTCAGGGTTACACTGCGAGATCGAATCAAGAATAAGGAGATCCGTAGACGTACGAAAGTAACCGACATAAGTCAAAATTGGCAAGTACGTCTACGTTCGGCAGATTAGTAAGTTGAAGTGGCAGTGGGCAGGACACATAGTACGGAGAGCTGACGGCCGCTGGGGCAGGAAGGTCCTCATAAGCACTTATACCTTTTTTATACGACAGATAAGACAGTAAACTATCATTAAGGTAAAAATAATAGATTCTAATAGCGCACATAGCAAATTTTGATTTGACAACAACGACATACATATAATATAAATGTAGGTCTAAAGAATGAAAAGCAGGAGAATAAGAGTATAAGAGGAGAAAAATATTTCTAACAGACATTTAATGGCGATATAAAGAAAACTATTTTTCAAAGAGTACCTAAGTATAACTCCAACTTCAAATATTCATCAAGAGACAAAGGTTACTTATGTAAACGAGAAAAAGAAAAAATAAATAAAGAGATAGATGATATTCTTACTACACATAGACATAGTATACTATGTTTATGTTACTACATCCCTCTCTCATGTCATGAAAAGAAACATTGATGTAACACTGACGCAAGCATGTGGGTGATTCGCATAAATAAAGACGTTTCATTTGAATTGTGACGAAGACGCCTTTTTTATTCCTTTTTTAGATAGGTACTGTGACCGGAAAGCATTCGGCCTATATTGGATTCTATAGGAAATATAATAAGGATATTATTATAGTTATAGAATAGACAATAAATAGTGGAAATTAGGATAAAGAACAATATGAAAAAGACAGATGTCCTCTGATTTTGATTTTGATTTTGATCCGGGTTTTTTTTTTGTTTAAAAGCCGAAGTGATCCGAAATGTTCTTAGCTATAATTTATGAATGAAGACCTCTTCAGACGTTTGAAGACCATCAACCCATTTCCTAGTTAATGGATCACACTAACTTCCTCATAGTCGATTGATCTGAAATTTGGTATAGGTACTGTCACTTCGGTGGTATTTTCATGACATGGTTATCTTAATCTGAAGCTGCAGCACCAAGTAGTCTGCGTTATACCAACTCCTCAGCAACTTACAGCAGATATAACGTGTTTGGGCTCAATAGAAAGTAGAGAGTTAGTTTATAATTTTTAATTATAGTTATTATGAAAATATTTATTAGAAAACTAGCTCTGGATGAAAGGTACCCATGTCCTTCCTTTTGCACACACGGTGTCCCAGACAACGTGTGTGCAAAATTTCATGGTGATCGGTTCAGTAGTTTTTGCGTGAAAGAGTTACAAACATCCATCCATAAAGTACGGATAACAAAAACTTTAACCCTTTACTTTTTAGTATATTAGTGTACTAACTCTTCTATCAATTTTCAAGTGTACGCAAATTATTGGATCGGACCAAATTTACTTACCAAGGGGTTCTGTTTTAGCAATCTCATGTGCGCGATGGAGCGTCGAGCGCGCGCATGTGGAAGTCCTCGGTGTGCCAGATGATATTCTGTATCAGATCCCAATACCTAGAATTAAGAAAAATTTCATCTGTATCAAGCTGTACCTACACATTGATAATTAATTTAAGTAGCACTGCTGGGCACAGTTGTCTTGTCTTACAGTCACGCTGAGGAAGCCATGTTACTTATACATTGCATATTATTAAAGTTACTATTACTATGTTAAGGTAAGTGTAATAAATTTGGTTATTATTCAGACGATAACTAAGCAGAATTAGAGTACAATTACAATACAAAAAAGTTTATACGCATTTGAAACATCACTTATATTACATATTGGTTATTTCAATAAAGTTATATATTATTTTTTGAAAATTTTATATGATAAAATTTGTTTATGATATTAATTGGCCGTGTCCGCGACTTAGTACGTGTGGTTTCAAAATAGCACATAACTTTTTTGTTTAAGAACCGATTAGAATGAGACAAACACTAAATGTTACCGGAAGCTTGCAACAATACTCTGGTGAAAACCGAAATCAAATCGTTCTAGCCGTTTTTGAGATTAGTGTGCACAAACGTTCAGACACACAAAGATTTTATCAAAACAACATTTCATAAAACTTATTACACGATACGCTTACGTAATCTCAAGAATAAGCAATACTTCATAATGTTATATGAACATGAGGACATCAACAAATCAGTCCGTAATCTTGTTACGAGCCATTACAACCAAGGTCGAGAGAGTGTATATGTGACGAGTCTATAAAAAGCTTTATACGCCTACCCACATAAAAATTATATAAAACACCCGCGTAATGACATAAAAGAGGTATATTTTAATCAGCTATTTAAATACCTACACCAATGATTTTGTATTGGTCTCGCTCGCTACGCTCGACTAGATAGAGGACTATACAACAACGACAGCTCCGTAAATGCGGCCGTTTTTTATTCTAGTGTGTTTAAGCAACAATTGTCAGTTGACATTGTGTACTAGTGTGCGTGAAGAATTGTGTTACCAGCTGCTAACTGTTACCCGAGTTAATGGGAAAAATATTTTATGCTGTGGTCTATTAGTTAATTAAGTTATAAATATAGCTCAGAAAATACTTAAAAATGAACAATAAATTAAAACGGAATGTATAAATATATTTATATATAGAAAAATGGAAAATATGTATTATATCAATGATTAGGCCTCATTTTTAATAGTTTTTTTTTATTTACATGTAATATTTACAAGTTATTATTAAAAATAAGGGTTAATAAGGGTTGGCTTTAGAATCGTGTGGGAAGATTTTAGGGTATTGGAAGGTTAAATTAGTTAGAAATGGATGTTAATTTCATAAAAATATAGTTTTTATGGAAAGGAAATCAGTCTACAATTAATTTATAGTACAGTGAATATAGTCGTTTTTTTTGGTCAACTTTGCACTATCCTACCGATCCAATTTTTTTTTCTATAAGGTTTAGGATCACTTACAGAGTGTAAAATCACAAAATGCTGACAGATTCCGGTAACAGCATAGGCGCCATCTTGAAAAAACGTTTCTGGCCGATATCTCGGAAACTATGCACTTTAGGGCAAAAGTGATAGAGACCATTATTGTAGAGAATACTATTTCGCATCTTTTATTTCTTACGCATTTTTTTGTAAAACTCACCGCTTACGTTTTATGGCTCATTTAATTAACACATTTTTCTATCTCGGCCGATAACTCTTATAATATTGGATTAATCAATAAAATGCATCAATCCATTTTTAAAGATCAATCTATTCCCCACAACTTTTATTTGAAACTTTTTTTTTTTTTCAAGCTATCGGACGTTGAATGTAGAAATGCCGACGAGAAGAGGAACCATCGGATACAATTGGATTTCCGCCGCCTCCAAAACGCTCGAAACTTTGATATAATTTTTAATTTCTTTTTGTATTATTGTTTTCCTGACAATAAATTTTGAAAATATTTGTAAAAATAGTCCCCTTTCCGTTTCTTCCATTTTATTATGACATCTAAACGTAACATAATCAATAATAATTACTCACCACACCAGTTTTAAATGAAAGCACTAAATATAATAAAAAATAATAAAATAATAAAAAAATTAAAAAAATTCGTTACTATCTCAGGTAAGGAAATGAACTTTTCATTGTTAAGTACATCAACATTCGGGATATTTTTTCAAATGTATTTGTTGAATTTTTACCATTGTACTCTATGCATACCTTGAAAATTCAAACCTTGCACCTGGTAGTCCAACATTTAACGTCTTATAGCTCGAAAACTATGGACATTAAAAAAAAAAGTTTTAAATAAAAGTTGTGGGGAATAGATTGATCTTTAAAAATGGATTGATGCATTTTATTGATTAATCCAATATTATAAGAGTTATCGGCAGAGATAGAAAAATGTGTTAATTAAATGAGCCATAAAACGTAAGCGGTGAGTTTTACAAAAAAATGCGTAACAAATAAAAGATGCGAAATAGTATTCTCTACAATAATAGTCTCTATCACTTTTGCCCTAAAGTGCAGTTTCCGAGATATCGGCCAGAAACGTTTTTTCAAGATGGCGCCTGTGCTGTCACCGGAATCTGTCACCATTTTGTGATTTTATATTCAGTAAGTGATCCTAAACCATATAGAAAAAAAAAATTGAATCGGTAGGATAGTGCAAAGTTAAATGTCTATATTCACTGGCCTATTTAATAAGATTTTAGAACATAACCTAAAATTGTTTACAATACAAAGAAATATGTACATACCAGTAATATAGAAGGCTTATAAAGTGTTTGGAAGTGAGATTATTTAACAATAGATGTTAGTTTTATAAAAATATTGTTTTTATGGTGAGGAAATTCATTAACAATTAATTTTATATAGATTTTAATTTAAAACATGACCTCAAATTGTTTGTATAGTACATCAATATTTACATACATGTTGTAGGTACAAGACATTTGTACTGGATGAAAACAAATAGGTTAGGTTCCGTAATGTTTATGACTCTGTGGCTCATTGGCTCTGTGGTTGAAGATTAAACTTGAAGTAAACACGTATGTAAAAAGTAGATACAACAAAATTAAATAAATGAAAACAGTTTTAAACAGTGAAAATTTATGTGTTGTACTGAATATGTGTGTTGTAATAATGTTTTTAAGTGATGCTGATGCTGATAGTTGCAACAAACCTGGTATGTACCTACATATTTATTTGTATTGTAAACAATTTTAGGTTATGTTCTAAAATATTATTAAATTAATTGTACTCATTTCCTTTCCATAAAAACTATATTTTTATAAAATTAACATCCATTTCTAACTAATTTAACCTTTAAATACCCTAAAATCTTCCCACACGATTCTAAATAATTCCCAATAACTAGGTTAGATAAATGAAATATGTTATATAATAAAATAAAATAAAAACAATAAATTCACATTATAAAAATCTCAAACATGGGGAAATTGATTCTTGTATACGCGGCAACACTGAATGGCGTTTTGGGTTCATATTATTTTATGTTGAAATTTCGAAATTATACGATACTTACTGATGGTATGTGATCCCAGTGTTCTTCTTATTTTTTGTGGTATTATTTTTACACAGTTTCACTACGCACCCCGGCATTTTAGTTTGAATTATGCCCAAAATTTAATAAAACATTCGGCATGTACACATGACAAACAGCTTGCAGTGTGACTGGGTGGTGACTAGCTCCGGTACGCCAAATTTTGCGTATAATTTTTTTCGCGTTTGACAATTACGACTGCTTTGTCTTGTCGAGTGAAGCGAGACCAATTTTTAGTCTATGACCTACACAAACCTTTCTCGTTTATCGCTCTTTTCATTAGTGGAAACCGTATCATAATTAGTTAGATGGTCTAAAAATAGTTACCGAAGAAGACAGATGCGGACAGTTTCTGCGTGTTAGTTGCAAAAAATTGTAATTTTTTTTTCTAATTACATAAAAACTTCCGAAAAAAATTATATTTTGAAAATTTAAACTTTTTATAATTATTATATTCATACTTATAAATCACGAAAGAAATTTGAAATACTTTTTGTAACAAAATTGAAGTGTCTCAAACTTTTAATTGAATGTCAGAAGAGATTGTTATAAACGTTAGACATTTTGTTTCTTTTACAAAGTTAATATTTATTCTTACAGAAGGCCACCTAATCGTGAAATAACGGTATGTGTGCTTTTGTATTTTGGTGAATGAGTATGGGATGCCAGATATCATTTCCCTACGACCTTCCTAATCACT
Organism: Synanthedon tipuliformis; assembly: GCA_947623395.1. Classification (NCBI taxonomy): domain Eukaryota; kingdom Metazoa; phylum Arthropoda; class Insecta; order Lepidoptera; family Sesiidae; genus Synanthedon; species Synanthedon tipuliformis. Next base: position 3,068,273 of record OX392424.1, on the reverse strand, counting down.
AAATACCAGCAAAAAGTGGCCGGGTTCAGCTATCCATACTATAATATTATAAAGCTGAAGAGTTTGTTTGTTTGTTTGTTTAAACGCGCTAATCTCAGGAACTACTGGTTCGAATTGAAAAATATATTATTGTATTATTTATTATTATTTTATTATTATTATAATTATTTATTATTATATTATTTACATATTTATTTGTATTGTAAACAATTTTAGGTTATGTTCTAAAATATTATTAAATTAATTGTACTCATTTCCTTTCCATAAAAACTATATTTTTATAAAATTAACATCCATTTCTAACTAATTTAACCTTTAAATACCCTAAAATCTTCCCACACGATTCTAAATAATTCCCAATAACTAGGTTAGATAAATGAAATATGTTATATAATAAAATAAAATAAAAACAATAAATTCACATTATAAAAATCTCAAACATGGGGAAATTGATTCTTGTATACGCGGCAACACTGAATGGCGTTTTGGGTTCATATTATTTTATGTTGAAATTTCGAAATTATACGATACTTACTGATGGTATGTGATCCCAGTGTTCTTCTTATTTTTTGTGGTATTATTTTTACACAGTTTCACTACGCACCCCGGCATTTTAGTTTGAATTATGCCCAAAATTTAATAAAACATTCGGCATGTACACATGACAAACAGCTTGCAGTGTGACTGGGTGGTGACTAGCTCCGGTACGCCAAATTTTGCGTATAATTTTTTTCGCGTTTGACAATTACGACTGCTTTGTCTTGTCGAGTGAAGCGAGACCAATTTTTAGTCTATGACCTACACAAACCTTTCTCGTTTATCGCTCTTTTCATTAGTGGAAACCGTATCATAATTAGTTAGATGGTCTAAAAATAGTTACCGAAGAAGACAGATGCGGACAGTTTCTGCGTGTTAGTTGCAAAAAATTGTAATTTTTTTTTCTAATTACATAAAAACTTCCGAAAAAAATTATATTTTGAAAATTTAAACTTTTTATAATTATTATATTCATACTTATAAATCACGAAAGAAATTTGAAATACTTTTTGTAACAAAATTGAAGTGTCTCAAACTTTTAATTGAATGTCAGAAGAGATTGTTATAAACGTTAGACATTTTGTTTCTTTTACAAAGTTAATATTTATTCTTACAGAAGGCCACCTAATCGTGAAATAACGGTATGTGTGCTTTTGTATTTTGGTGAATGAGTATGGGATGCCAGATATCATTTCCCTACGACCTTCCTAATCACTAAATACCAGCAAAAAGTGGCCGGGTTCAGCTATCCATACTATAATATTATAAAGCTGAAGAGTTTGTTTGTTTGTTTGTTTAAACGCGCTAATCTCAGGAACTACTGGTTCGAATTGAAAAATTCTTTTTGTGTTGGATAGATCATTTATCGAGGAAGGCTTTAGGCTATATAACATCACGTTACGAGTAATAGGAGCGAAGAAACAGTCGAAAATGTGAAAAACAAACGGGGAAAATTATTCATCTTTGAGGGCTTCCGTTGCGTGCGCTGCGAAAACCGTTCGAGATACCCAAATGATTCCCAAAATAACTATTCCACGCGGACGAAGTCGCGAGCACAGCTAGTTTAAAAATAAAATATATAGAAAGTGACAGCATAAACATTTATTTTTATTATTATTTGTTTATATGTCCGACATTGTAGTTGTTGGCAACTGGCTGGTTGGTGGCCACTACGAATAGTAATAAGAAGAAAATATATATTTAAAGGCAGTAGCGGTTGTCATTTAGCAGAGTCAGGTTGTGTGTCAAATCTGTGTGTACATAATTTTGTGCTAAATATACGTTCTTAATACCTCAACATCATTTTCATTTCAAACAATACAGTCCACTCCTCAACAGTAGTAATATACATTGTTAGTTTTCAGCCATTTACTTATTATTATTATTTCTTTCCTTTCATTTTTGTATTATATCTTAGTATGTATAATAACTATACGTCTAAAAATGTAAAGTATGGTAAATGAATTTGAATTTGAATTATTTTGCTATCACAGTAATAAGACTATAGAAAAAATTGTCAAGGCACATTTCAAATAAGGCGTCACACAATTTGTACACAACGAAATTAAGTAACGATAAGTAATTACTTCCTACACGTTACAAAACACGTTCTCGGGTAACGGTCTAATATAAACATCAAATATTCTCCACGTAAAAGAGTTTTCCGTAGCATTTATCGTACAAATACGACCGTAGAACGTAAATCCTCACGTTACTTAACCCAACTTTACGGCATTGCCTTAATAAAGTAAACTGTTCTCGGAATCGACAGTAAACTTTATGGTGTACGTTGGAATATCTTTACAGGCTGTAAGTGCTAGGCTAGGCTGCTAATATTCTTTAGAGACAAAACAAATCATCCATAGGGTAAAATATTACTATGCTTTAAATATATTTTTCTCGTAATTTCACATTATTATCTATATTTACTTAAATCTATATATTTTTTATCTTTATTTCTACTTATTATAAAATACTAGCTGAACTCGGCCACGCTTCGCTATAGCTCAGTCAACAACGTTTCACGGTTGCCATAACAACGGTCAACGTATGAAAATGGTGTTTTTTTTTTATAAAAAAATAATCTGAATTTTTGGAAAAAAGTATATAAGTAAGATTATTCCTCTGTAAAAATTTCAAATCAATCCGTCGGCACATTTTCTGTTTCTACGCAAACATCTTTGAAACCACTTTAATATATAGATTATTAGATTGCTGAATATTTAATTATTTTATTCTCACCGGCGTAAGTAGGTATGTAAATTATGTATGCTCGGTTCTATTAGCTTTGCTAATGTCGCCCTCTCTAATTTTGCAAAATTGGAATTAACTGTGACATTTACATAACCAAATAGAATACGTATGTGACATCATGGAACCTAAGCAAATATTATTTGGTCTCTACACACAAACTGTATTTGGTTTCAATTACTCTATGCCTGTCCTAATATAAAAAAATATTAGCTCTCTACATAAAATTTTCGTGTACTTAATACCTATATAACACATAGAACTCAACCATATAACATTTCGTCTCGAACGAATAACATTTCGTCTACCAACGAAATAGTTATATCTCTGGGTCGCTGCTCCATACAGATGTCTGTCGACCTTAACGTAAAAAAAATGTGTTTGATTTTATTAAGTACTTTTTGTCTGTTCTTAATATAAAATTATTAAGATCCGATTTCATTCAATAAGTAGTATATGCCCGCGACTACGTCCACGCCCGATCGCTACCAAACTTCACAGGATTACCCACTGGTCTAATCTGAAGATTTATCTGATTTGTTCAAAATCGGTTCAGCGGTTTCGGAGTCCATAGGGAACAAACATACATACATACACATATTGCTTTTTATATATTATATATTAAGATTACATAATGTTACAATAATTTATTCAAGAAACAACAAAAAAAAATCTAGTATGTAATCGAGATTTTTTTATTATTTTTTTATTTATATAAGTCAAAGCAGCGCTTGACCGCGATCTCACTTGATGTTAGGTGCAGATGCGGCCGAAGGTGGACCACGCTTACCTAGTAGATGCTCATTTACCCTACGTTACGTTTGAAGAAGATCCGTTCAGGCGTTTGAAGAGACCATCAGCTCATTTCCTAGTTGACGAAGGGATTTCACTAACTTCTACAGGTTCGATTGATGTGACATTTGGTATACTTACTGTTACATCTGTCTTATTTTCATTTTTGTTTTTCAATGGCGTATAAAAATACTAGCTGTTGCACGCGATTACATTACTCGCTGATAATGTAGCTTTCTATGGGTCTAAGAATTTTTAATATCGGTCTAGTATAATAGTTTTTGAGTTTATTCATTTAATTACAAACATACAAAAATACAAATCTCTCTCTATAATATTAGTATAGATATTAGATTAGCTTTCTCCAATCCTTTTCCATATAGGTAAACTTTATTTCACACTCTTGCGTCCGCGCAGTTTTCCTAAGAATAGATCTAAAAGTTTCCAAACAGCTTCCAACATACTAACGAAACAAAATTTAGTCATTTGAACTCGAGTTTCATTCATGGTTTTTCATTATGACTCAAACTGACATAGCTATTAGCGATTCCCTAATAAATATTGTAATATGAACAAAAGTTTGTTCAGCGAAAGGTCACATTATCATACGGCACCTAAGTATATACGAGTACTGTATACAATTTGAGAGGGAAAACAAGTTCCAAAACATTTGCACACCAAATAACTGCGAAGAATATAACTGATTTCCATATAGTTATATAAGGTTCACGTTTTTAGCTAGAAAAAAAGGCCTTTTCGAATAATTTGTTTTAACATAATTTCCCTTTTTTTTATTTTATGCTGAGTTGGAGCCGGCTTGAAGCGTTTGTGTTTGTCTTTATATATGTTACTTTTGTATGTTCTTAAATTTCCTTTACTACAAATAAAATATTATTTTATACAAATAAAATATTATTCTATTCTATTCTAACATTTTGGCACACATAGTTTATTACCTGGAATAACATATAGGATTATTTTTATCCTAAAACTCAAATGTAGGTATAGTAAATTTCAAATGTTAGTACTTATATATATTTTATGAATCATAGTTTCGTGCTACTAACATCATAATTGGGAATATTTGTGATGATATTATTTGTATTTAGTTTATTCAAAAAGATATCTAATAATAAAATCGTAAACGAGCCGTTTCTGTACTTTAAATATTTTTTCAAAAAAATTGTATGTATGTACTTCTTACCCTTATTTTGTAACGAAGTAAAAAATAATAGATGGTTTTCACTAATGTATTGTAGCAAGCTTCCAACATCGAGTACTACGTGCTTCCAGTAAGGGTGTTTGATAAGCGATTGTTGATAAAGATAAGCGAACGAAGCCGCGAGCAAAAGCTAAACTTAAATAAATATACTTTCATTTGTTCTTATATTATATATGATGTTATAAATGGAAACAAATGCCCTGACATAACAGTTTACGAAATCACTGGATAAAATTATATTTTTATATCGTAAGTAGAGCATTTTTCCCGTAGCTTCATGGCCTGTCTTAAAGGCCTATTGTATAACTTTTTATGTACAATGCGATTTATCGCATTAGCCAACTCACTATAAAAGTATTAAAGTACCAACACACACGGCTTATAACGTATTTAAAAACTTTTTATTAAGGGCTTAACGACTTCATATGAAGCAACTTTTTTTAATTATTCACACAATTAATATTCATGAAATTTTTAATAGCTACTGAATATTATTTAAAATTGCGGTCTTTTTAGAATTTCATTTATTTTTATTGTGTACTATTTTTTTATTATTAGTTATGCCTTTAAGGACTTCGCTATGAAGACTTGCCGATACTCAGAGGTTAACGAGTTAGCCAAATAGGTATGGTATTCGTATGGTAGTGTTAATTACAAAACTCGCAGGTTCATGCTCCTTGATAGGTACACCGTACATGTATTTATATGAAGTAACTCCCACGAGAACAGCATGTGGTATTTCTTTGAGGTGGATGCTTTAAATATCAATTTTAAGTTGTAAAATTGTTTTACTTATGTGAAAAAGGTCAACCAATGTTTGTTTACACATATTATATAAACTTATAATATCAAACAGAAATGTTATATAACATAATTTAAGTAGAAACAAGTGTTGGCTTAAAAATTGTTAGTGGGTGAATATTCAAAAATTGGGTAACTCAATGTCATCAGCCAATAGATACGAAGTATTATTATATGTTATTGTTATTACATTTTATTTTAAAATAATTAAAAGTCCCTTATTTGGTCACCCAATTTCAGCTCTTTATTTTTAATACAAGTTAGTAAAAAAACACAATAAATGTTTAAAAAGTCCTTTGGCATGTCACAATTCCGAAAACCAGCATTCAAGTGACTGTCTGTTAAACATTATCATCGATTTAAGAAAACTTATTAATTCACTACAATCTGTGAAGTACATAGTAATGTATACTACAACTTTCATAATGTAATATTCTCCACTTTATTTTTAAAAAAATAAGAAACTTTGTGTTTAGTTTTTTTCGTCAGTCCGTTGTGTGTTGTTTAAACTTGAAATTCTCGCCAAATATCAGCAACTCGAGGTGAAATCCCTGTTAGAATTTTAAAGTTAGTAATGAAGTTAGCTGCGGACCGCACCATTTTATGGCTGTTATTGCTGTACCAGTGCTAGAGTTGTGTTTACCTTGTAATACACGTGCTGATCCAGTCAAAATATCAGTCTCTTGGTGAGTCGTTATTTTCTTGTTAACCTGAGGTTTATTTTGATTTATACATAGTTAACTATGTTTTGTCAAAATGTAGCTTGTTGATACTCGAAATTACCAAAAGAAACATTAGTTCTAATTATAACATCAAATTTATGTATTTTTGTGAGTCCGTTGGCGTCAGTCCGTTGTCAGTTATACTGATGTTTTATTTGTTTTAGAGCACTTTTATGTTATTTGCTACCGTGTATAAGCATTTCTATTTCATATTTCAGTTTAAAACATCATGCGGCATGCTAAAAAAATTGACCAGGATTATATTAAAAAAAAGAGCCGAAAAGTGACTGGCCCGATTTGAACAATATATTCATTAGATCAGCTATCCTAAACACCCGAATTTGTAGAAATTTGATTCAATAACTACAGTAAACAAAATATGGTCAAAAGTTACCCCAACTTTTGTAGAATCTACTTTTGTAGTATATGTATCGCTACGAATTTCCGTAGCCAAGCTACGGCAAAGCGTAGCCAAGCTACGGAAAAGCGTAGCCCCGACACTGTTAGAAACTATAGTACGCGCGAGTCCTATTGTTCGTAACAATCTCCCTTCCGCCTAGTAAGTATAGCTAATTTTAGCAGTATCGGCAGCTAACCTGCATTCACTCTAAAGTTTATTGCATCCTTTGACAATAGACACATACCATTAAGTAAACAGTGCCTGCATGCCCTTTATCTTATCTTAAGTATATAATACTATAGTACTAAACGAGGAAATGCCACGACGATAACGCAAACAGCTCTAATGATTTTGACGAAAATCTGGGATTTTTTAGGTCTAAAAATCGACCTGTCAGGGTCTTATCTTGGAGAAAATTCGTTTTAGTAGTTTTTTAAAGGAAATACCGCGCGCTTGCTCGTTTTATAATATTTTGAATTATTAATTATTAATTCAAGTATTCTTTTTTTTTTCTATAATGTTTTATAGACTTTCTTTCTTACATGTAAAAAACTTTAAACCTTTTATTCCCCCAGTCTAGTAATATTAAAAAAAAAAACAATAATAAAGGTGTAATTAATTTTATTAATCAGCAAAGTATAGTTCTCGCAACTTACCGCTCCGTCAGACACGCACACTATCGCAATGTGCGTGTACACGTTCAACCACAACCAAAACTCACTCGCCTTCGTGAAATGCAAAGACTATAACAATATTTAATCCTACTAAGACATTGTATAAGCGAAGCCCATGGCCTTTCATATTTAAATAAATATGAAAAGTCACCTTTTTGCCTCTTCATAATCAGTAAACTTTATATATCCATCTAATCATAAACTTATAATTGTAACTTTGGTGAGAAGTAACTTGAACTTGAAGTAATGGGAGGCAGAATCTAATATAAACTTTATGTCACACGTCAACTAACTCTCACTCAAAGTTGTTCGCAACAAACATGGATGTAACTACGTATACTACTTAAATGTGACTAAGTTTAATACTTTCTTACATTAGTATATGTAGGTGTGTATAGTTTATGTTGTACTAGCGATACGCTCCTGGCTTCGCCCTCTTTTCTATTGTAATGTGTATGAAATGCAATGCTTAATGCTTAAGGTAATTCGATAATAATTAATGCTGTATCCGTCTAAATAGCTTTTTAGAATGGGTATAGTAAGCTATCCTTAAGTATATTTAATGAAGAGTTGGGTGTCCCGCAGACTACTTCAAGGTTAACATTTCATGGAAATACTACTGAAGCAACAGTATACTAAATTTTACATCGATTGAACATGTAGAAGTTAGTGAAATCCCTTAAATAACTAACTGAATTTACTAGGAAATGGGCTGATGGTCTTCAAACGCCTGTGCAGATCTTATAATCAATAATAAATCATAGTTAGAAACGATCCCGATCACGTCACCTTTAAAATAATTAAGAAAATCTGATCTAAATCTGTCCATAGGATTAGAAGCTACGATTCCACACACAGATACACAAATACACTCATATAACTCAAATTTACAACACCCCTCCCGACCCCCAACCCTTTTTGTCGGGTGTCGGGAGGTTAAAATAAATAACAAATGAATATTGTAACGGTTCTAATATTGGAACTCAAGTCACATTATTAACAAGCTACTTTAAAATAATGCCTCGAGCGTTGGGAGCTACAAGAACGCCCGCTTCGCATATTTCTTCTCTCATTTATTATTTGGAACACTTTCATCCCCTGAGTCTTCATTTGCGTTTCTCGTTTGTTATGTTCATCCTTTTTAAATAATACTTTATACTTATATACGAGTTTCTATTTACACTGTCAAAGGTAAATAACTCCTACAAAGTCCGTAATAAACATTAATATGTCTGTCTTATAGGACATTATGTACTGACATTACACACTACAATAAGTACTGACTAGCTGTGTCTGCAACTTCGTTCGCGAGGTTTTCGTACGCTTGAGGTATTTGTAATTATATTATATTTGTAAACCGATTGTCATTAAACAATCACTAAATGTTACGGAAAGCTTGTTGGACTACGTGAAAACCGCAATCAAATCGGTTAATAATAATAATAATAAGTTTATTTCAGACCTGGAGTCCATATAGTGTTAGTAATACAAGAGAAACTTAAAACTATGTTAGTAATGATATTTACAACAAGGAAGTGTGGTTTGTGTCCACATCTTTCTTAAGTGACAATTCACACACATAGATATTGTATTCAGGAGGCTGTTAGAGCTGCCCCGCGTCCGCTCCATCAACGAGGCAATCCTCTTTCTCACTATAGCGTGGAAATTGTCCGTTCTTGCCTTTATGAACATCTCCGATGCGCTACAGTGTCGCGGCAGCCCCAACAGCGCCCTGAATCCATTATTGTACTGCACCCTAAGGGCATTGTATGCCTTCCACGAGTAGTCGACCCACAGACCGCACGTGTACAGAGATTGACAGTATGCTTTAAATAATATTATTTTCACCTGTTCTGCACAACGCGCGAATCTGCGGGCCAACATGTTGCATCTGACAGCCAGCGCCCTACGCTCCCTTTCAATGTCCTCATTATCATTTAGAGACTCCGTGACCCAGTGCCCTAGGTATTTAAATTTAGTAACTAGTTTTAGTGGAGCGCCTCTCAAAGTTACCGGGGGAACATCACTATAACTTTTGTTCCCTGCTTTGAAAACTAGCAACTCGCTTTTAGTTGCATTATACCTAAGGCCATGGGCCTCAGCATATCCTTCACATATAGAGAGCAGTTTTCTTAGAGCGCTAATTGAGGGACTCAGCAGCACCATATCGTCTGCATAGCTTATGTTATTAACAAAGGTTCCATGGACAGAGCAGCCAATCTTGGCTCCGCTGAGCTCCCCAATCAGTTTGTTTATGTACAGGCTGAAAAGACCAGGCGAGGTCAGTCCCCTCTTTTTTTTTTTTTTTTTTTAACGTTGGGAAATCCTCTTGGATACCCGGCAGTGTAGGGGGTACTGCCGGGTTATGCCGGATTCCTACCGGCTAAAACCCAACGACTTTCTATCAACGCGGCCATTAGTGGGCGGGGTCACGGGGACGTTGGTACACGACTTCGGTGCCCCGCCACACAGCTATCCAGCACGGGGAGACCTGTGCTCCCTCTCAGAACCTCGACGTACCCGAAAGTGGAGGTACGCCGGCCTTCTCGGGGGACCTTAATATGGGCGGCAGTCTAGGTCAGTCCCCCCTGCCTCACCCCACATTGCAGCCTATACATGCCCGAAAGCGAACCGGCCCATCTCACATTTGGTTTGATTATTGTACCAATATTTAGCCGTTTCTGAGATTAGCGCGCACAGACAAATAGACTTACAAAAATGTTAGTTATCACAGCCTTGTTTTATATGCGCATATTTTCATTATACATTTTCCAAGTGTATTAAAATATGATAAGTAAACTTAACGTAGAGTGAGTCAAAGTTGTATTAATTATTCAATAAATTTCGAATTCAGTTCGGGGACAGCCTTCTTATTGAAGTTCCACAGAGCATGTCTTAGCAGCATCGCCCGTAGAATATTCAAGCAAATGCAAGCGAAGCATTGGGTACTAATGTAATATTCGACAAGTTATTACTACAGATATGTGAAATCTGATCCAAATATCAGCCTCGATTAATTTTGTGTTGATTGGAATCAGAAAACAGTATAATATGCTATTTTTTTTTTGTTATATAGAGCACAAGTCCGATCCTGCATGGAGTACTGCTGTCACCTCTGGGATGGGTCTGCCCGTTATCAATTTGCTGCACTCGACTCGATTGAAAGGCGAGCTAAGAAACTCACCACGTGGCCACAGCGATTGGCGACGACTCCCTTGTGGAGTCTCAACTTCAAAGCCTGCAGCATCGCCGTATGCTTGTATGCCTATCGATTTTCTATCGTCTGAACTATGGATAGTGTGCGTCCAATATATACGATCTAATCCAACCGGAACCGTCCCACTTGCGGACCACGAGGCGCGGGCGCAGGTTTCATCCATTCGTGGTTGATGTTCCTCGGTCACGCACGAAGCGTTACAGTTCCACCTCCCTTGTAACAACTACTAAGGAGTGGAACAGGAAACTCAAATAGGATGCGCCCTCTGGTTCGATTCCCTGGAGTGGCAAGCGTATTTTTAAAAATCATTAATAGCAGTTTTGCTTCTTTTAAAAATTAAAAGAAATTCGGGTAAATCTCCTATCTGTATGTATCCTATCCTATAAAATTTTTGCAACCCGTATATCTATTTGGTGTAATAGATATAAAAATATGTTACCCAAATATTTGCAGAAAAAGTATACACAGAGACGACACAACAGAATATTTACACGAGAATTCTTTAGTATATTTGCGATGAAAGTTAGGATTTCTCATGTGGATTTACCGGCAGTCGCTTGACGCATACATGTAGTGTGGAGATGATTGATATTTGACAAGAGACGCACGACACGAGGCTTTCTTTCTTGCAACTTAGTCCAAGTGAAGTAGTTTTAATTATAATAAGTAAATTTTTGATGTTTAATCATACTAGGTTTCCTAACCGTTTCTAAAATTAGATAAATAATAACGTTTTTTGACCATAGCTGCAAAAATACTCAAAAAGAACAAGTTCATGGTTAAACTGAAAATGCTAACAATATTATGATAGGTAAGTACGAAGTTTGTATGTTTGGACGTTTGTTTCTTAATCACGCAAAAACAGCTGAACAAATATGGATTAAATTTGGCACACAGATTATCTGGATTAACATATGATATTTTATTTTGAAAAATATTAGATTTCTGTAAGATTTTCGAAAAACGAACTACAGCGCATAAGCAGTCGCGGGCATAGCTAGAATTTAATTACAGAAGATGTACTTTGACTACTTTGAAAGCCAGTTTATAAACTTTTTTTTTTGGCGAGGAGTAATCCGCTTACAGATTCCCTACCGCTGGCTAGACGGAAGGGATATGTGGGGGTCGCCCAGCACCTGATCATAGCGGCACTGGGAATACCCACCAGGGCAGCCTAGCCATTGCTGGATAGACTAACGCCAACGGAGGATTGCCCGGAGACACCCAGGCAATCCCCACACGGTGAAAGCCAGTTTATAACCTAAAACTACTACAGAAATATAAATTCATTAGAGTAATGCTTCTCATCAAATATTTCGTAAACATACGAATATTCAACGATCATTTTATTTCATTTATTTCCAATCAGTAACCCTTTAAGCCGTATTATACCTCGTTTCCGTACTGTTGTTATTTGCAAAGGTGAAATCTATTTTAAAGCCGTTTGTAGCTACATTGATCACGTTCCACAAATATTGACTCACATCGTTTGCGAACTTTGCATTTAAATCGCTTACTATTTAAACTGTATTTAAATTTTTTATAAGCACATAAAGAATTCGATTTAACATCAAATATATTTCATAAAATATACGTAGTTAAACATATACATACGATTATATACATACGATTAAAGAAGCTTTCACTTCAAAAACAACCCTATCCATATACGTAAGTGTAGACAGGAAAATGGGTTAGAAATATATGTTTCTGGAGCAATTTCCGGCAATATTGTCGTACAATAATATGTCACAAATATCGTATATTCATGGACAAATGTAGGCGTAAAATATAAAAGTATGTAAGAGTTGCTATACATAAATAGTTAGCCGGTCGGTAGAATCGAATATGTGTAGATGAACGTTCGGCAAATTCCTATACAGTCGTCGGCAAAGCCGGGCGGTAGACACGAATATTTATGTAGATGAACGTTCGACAGAAAGGCCTCTTGGCCTACCCGCGCAGTGTATCTAAACACAACCCGGGTGATTTTGCCGATCGGGTAAACCGAATGAAAGTCGAACATAATATTTAAAGGTTGTTGGGTCGGCTTTTTTGTACAACAAAAATTGCCGAATGAAATGTGCCGGCCTGACTATAAATGTATAGCAAGTAGCAAAACTTACGAAAAGCGCGCCCACTTTGTTTCCACTTGCGCAGCAACAAAAACCTTTTATCACACTTATAGTTGAGTATGTCTGTCTCATCCCTTTACATTTATCATTCTTATGGACGTAAATCTGACAAGGGTTCTATTCAATTCATCATGTTAGAGATCTTGGACTCTATTCCTTTTATATTTGATCACTCGTGCCCTTGACTTTGTAAGGATTTTAATGTACAACTTAAAGGTATAACTAAGAATACGGAACGTACATCCGTACTTCCGTACTAATATTATAAATGCGAAAGTTTGTATGGATGTATGTTAGTAACTCTTTCACGCAAAAACTACTGAACCGATCACAATGAAATTTTCCATACACGTTGTCTGGGACACCAGAAAGGACATACGGTACCTTTCATCCAGAACGCGGACGAAATCGCGGGCACCAGCTAGTCGTTTATAAATAGTCATTTTCCATTGAGAAAACTCTTTCACCTATAGAAAGTTAAGTTATCAGCGAGTAACATCATAGTCATTTTATAAAGTTAAGCGGGCGAAGTCGTGTGCTAAAAATAAGTAACATATGAATTTGTTTGTGAAAGACAAGTTAATTTTGATTCAATGGAAATGTGATTTCAATTGAAATGTGTGTTTTGAAATATAACAACTCTGCGGTTTGCAAATTAAATTGTTTGTCTGCGGTTATTTAAAAATAATTATAGCAATTGGCTTGCGGTTGGCAAATATAATAAAAAAATTGTAATTTGTATAAATATTTGATGTATTTGATGTATTTTTCAAGAAAAAAAATCTGTTTTCTTGTTAAGTTTCTAGCCTCACAAACAATAAGAGAAAAAGGCAATAAGCGAATTTCTTTGTCTTTAGCTTTTCCAATGTATATAAAAAAGATAGATTTCACCCACTGTTCAAACTATGATTGAAGATGTCAAGACTATGAATAAGGGCAAAATACCGTCTCTAATATTTTTATATAGATATATCCTTATAGATAGGTAGGCTCCTCCAATAGTTGCCAAGTAAAAGAAGGAAACAGTTAACAAACAAATGAAGAAAAGGCACTGAACTGTTGTTGTTTTATGTATTTATATATAGAGATGTCATTGTCAATATTACTTTTACTAAAAAGACAATAGCTCTATATTGTTCTATTATATTCTATTTGTGGATCTCAGAATATTGATCAAAACAGAAAGGTGATGATCAGAAACGACCCGCCTTCAATTGGTTTCAATTGATGCAATTTTTTTTGCGAAAAATATAATATATTATATATAGGTAAATAAATCTTCTTAATTTTTCGCTCCTTTTATTAATGAAAACCGTATCAAAATCCGTTGGTAGAAGTTAGCGAAGAAACAGACAGAAGCGAATAGAGACTTTATTTTTTGTACAGCTGAACAAAAAATAAAGTTTCTGAGGTAGGAAAGGGTTCGTCATCTTAAAATCGACATGGCAATTATCAGTCATGCCAATGTTTCATTAATTTTTGTGAATATCATGCCAACAAAACATTGACGTTTGTTTCAAAAGGAAGTTCTAAGTGTAAGTTCTAAGTGTCTAAAACTTGATAAAAGAACGAATTTGAAAACTGACGAACCTTTTCTTAACCTGACTGTACAAGACGGTATCTTTCTTTGAAATGGAAACATTATTTGTGACAATTTACCACAGAACACTTTTCAACTGTCATCGTGTCTGTCAAGTGGCAGCAAACTAATTTGAATTTCCCGTTTCCCTTTCACTAAAATGTCTAGGTACATTTTCGTAACATTTTTGCGACGGCAAAACAAAACTGTACAGAAAGAACGAATACTTAATGGATTTTCTATTTATAAAACCATACCCTATCCCCAGTGACGGCCAGCTCGTGGATGAGTTTCGTTGTCCTAAAAGTGACGTTTGAGTGACACCTTCCCGACCCGGGAGCCTACAAGGTCGCACTGACATTGACCATTTTTATTTTTAACAACGACATACGAGTATGTTGTACTACCTAATAACAGAAAATGAAAAGATTCATTAAAAAAAAAAGAGAAAAAAAAAAAAAGAAAATGAATAAATAAACATTTTTTTTACTGCGGGCTGCCCAAATTACTGCGACGATTAATAGCGTTTTAGTTGTGGCACTGCGTTTCGCAGTCATTTGGGCAGGGCACTGTCTGATATAGCAATAACCACCCTTTTACAAAAGTCCACAGTGAAATTACAGTATGTTTGCTGTTGTGTTTCGGTAAGCGAGTAAGGGATGCCTGAGCTCATTATTTCCCTATATTTTACCTTACCTTCATGTTCATCATCATCCCAGCCGCAGGACGTCCACTGCTTGACACGGGCCTCCCCATAATTGTCCAATAAGGCTGGTTAGAAGCAGCCTGGAACCACCGTCGAACCGTGGGGTAACGGCTTAGAATAGTATTCCCCCATCTCAACCCGTGTGTGCCGTAGAAATAGGTAAAATTAGGGTAAAATCATCAGATTGGCCAGCAGCAGCGCCCTTTGCGACAATTCTATTAAACTGCGCTCGCCAACCTATCTGCCAAGCGTGGCGAGGTATTGGTAAACCCCAATGGATTATTAGTTACTACATAATGTTGAAATCAAGTTTAATATTTGTGACCAAGCGTACCCTGTAATACCACACAATTCGCAATCAGTTGAGCGAGTATGAAGGGTATCCTCTTTCCTCAATCAATTGTGTATTCAGAAGTACGCTCAGAGGAAATAACTTTAGAAAAACTTTTACATACAGTTAAATTGGGTACATATACTTCGAAGTCTCTCACGATTCGTTAGAGGATTGGTGCCTCAAAAGTTTTAAAAAGCTTGTATTGACATTTAAACTTGAGCTTTTGTTATAGGTTTGCGTGGAATCGGACCTATTAACATTTATGAAACGAGAAAAAAAAGAAATAGTTACTCCCATAGATGAATGATTGGTCTGCGCTCGACTAGATACCGCCGTCGTACTTGTAAAATGCGGCAAAAAATACTACGCCGAATTCGGCGTACCCGAGCCAGTCACACTGCAAGCTGTCTGTGATGTGTATGTGCCAAATGTTTTATTAAATTTTGAACATAATAAAATACCAGTTTCCTTAGTGAAACTGTGTAAAAATATAATAAAACTGTTTAAAAAGTGATAAAAAGTGACGATGTTTTATACACACTACAATAAAAAATTGCCGCATTCACGGAGCTATCGCTTTTGTATAGCGCTCTATCTAGTCGAGCGCAGCGAAACCAATCAAATATCTTTGTTACTCCTATTAATACTTAATAAATAATAGGTAGTCCTATAATATGTTCATTTTACGTACAATTGAAACAAAAACAATGGCTATAAGTACTAATTAAAGAAATCCTCTTCAACTAATTATTCCTAAACAAAAATCAAACAAAGGCTTTCTTGGACCTTTTTTGGAACGCATTAAATTATTAGTTAAAAAATATATACCTTATTAAATTTTGTTAATACAAAAAGAGTTTTTTAATGTTTATCAATTTACTGTTGATAAAATAGTCTTAAAGATTTTACTTTATCTTATTATATTTGGGAAAATAAACAATTTTTACCTACATAATTATATAGCATTATTTAGATAACTAAGCGACCCCTGCTTCGCAACTTCGCAAAGTTAAAATTTTTAAAAATCCTTTCTTACTGGATATAAAATATATAAACTTAGATATCTTCCAAATTTCAGCTTTCTATACTTAGTAGTTTTTGGCTGTGCGTTGACGTCAGTAATAGGGCACCATCTAGTTTTTTTATAAACACACAGAACAGTTTAATCTAAACTTATTCAAAAGATGGTACAATAGGTACGAAGCTGCTGTGAACAGTTAGCAATATGTAAAATAAATGTCATTTGTAACCTTCATCTAATTTTATCCCTCGTCTTTAAATTGTAGTTAAATATACATTAATTTATGTACATTATATTCATGAATATTTAACACGAACGCATAACAATGAGGTTATAAATAAATAATTTATTGAAAGTATGTGGGCAGTTCACTCACAGGTATTTTGATGTGGTGAGTTGCGTCACAAAGGACGTCATTGTGTTAAGAGTTTCATGAGCTTAGAGACAAGTTGTTTACGTAAAGAATCTTTCAGTGATCTTTAACGCCTACTGGGAAAAGTGCTGACAACAATATTCCTCTCCGTTATGTTTTGACAGGCTTCGCTGAGTAGGTATGTGGCTCATTTGAAAAACATGATTCTTTTCATACCAAGTGGGAATAAGCCTGTTATTTTGTAGCCGATCAGCATTTCCGTGTTTTTTTGACGTGAAGTCGTCTATAAGTTTGCTTTCATTTCATAGTAGAAGGCAATTCAGAAAAATATTACTCGTAACGTAAAACAAACGGCCATGTCCACGACACAGCCACATTAGATATTGAAAGGTATTTATGGGATTAATGTAACATTACCTACAGATTAAATAAACATGATTAATTTTTATTTTAAAAAATATTAATAAAATATTAAATTAATAATTACACCTAAGTAAACAATCCTTATTCTGACGATAAGTGGTTTCGTAATTTTAATGAAGATAAAAGATTTGTACAGTACAAATTAATATACCCAAGTCATTGCTTACCCAATGTGAAGCTCAAATATCTCAAAGCTCAAAGCTCAAAGCTCAAAACAAAACTACTCCATTGGTATTGAAGTATCTTACTCGTAATATTATAAATGCGAAAGTTTGTTACTCTTTGAACCAAAAACGGCTTAACAGATTTGTATGAAATTTGGCACACAGATAGTTTATTATGTGGATTAATATATTAATCATATTGCCTAACATTTTTAATTTAGGTTCAAAGATGTATTGAAAATATACAATCTTCGCTTAAAAATACAGTAAATCAAAGTTTCCGATTACGGGTAGCTTGTAATTTCAAAAAACGGTACACAAGTCCAGTCACGTCTTCATTCATCATTAGATCTCATCAACATTAATTAATAAAGCGAGCCGCAAACATTTACAATTTAGGTATAATTCATCTTTCTTACTGACTGATGATTAATCGAAACGAAACCGCTGTGATTTTTTCTCGTAGAAAATTATATTCATAAGAAAAATTCATCTGAAAAAATTTGTTTCAAAGGAACGGAGTTCCATTTACAGGAGCTTGTCGTAACAAAGTTATCATGTTATCGTTCATTATTTTTAAATAACGAAACTGCGAGTTCTCCTTTGAGGAGCCAAAAATAAAAAGTTACGCGTAAAAATATAGGAGACAATCAATTTAATTACAAAGAAAGGAAATCACTGAAGATTTTTACTGGAATATATTTTCTTAACGTTTCTTACGAATAATTAGGTACATAATCAGCCATATTCCGTTCCGTATCCATTCACTTTATGTATAACGCAACCGTTATAGACTAAAAATCAATGCGATATTTGATTTTACAGGTAGGTAAAGGTAAGGTAGGTAATTTTAAAGGTATATGTCTATATCGGTTGCATTATTTTTAAAGTGAATGATACAAAATACGGGTGATTGTCGCTCAACAAGCTATGTCTAGGTTACACTGCGTGATCGAATCAGAAATGAGGAGATTCGTAGACATGCGAAAGTTACCGACATAAGCCGGCGGATCAGTAAGTTGAAGTGGCAGTGAGCAGGACACATAGTACTGAGATCGACGGCTGCTGTGGGGCCGGAACAAAGAGTATGGAAGGCCGGAAGGTTCTCGAGTGGAGGCCACGGACCGGCAAGCGCCGATAACCCGATAATGGTCGCGGTTCGACAGTGGATACACACTGCTTCTAATCGGTCGTATTGGAAAATTAGGAGGCGTTTGCTCAGAACACAATTGTTATTTAGACATTGTTATTACATACGGTTACTATAGTTAACTTAAAGGACTGCGCTCCCCTATGCTAGTATTTCATATCAGTTATGTAAAGTCGAATGAAGAAAAAGCTTTACAAATTATCATTGGTACTATTGGTAGTTAGATAAAAGATTACGATAACCAGTTATCTAACTGCTAAAAATATTGCAAACAAAAAACAGATGCCGATAGAATAACCGAATAGATTAAATTACTGAATAGTAGGTAGATTAATTAATAAATTACCTACAGTAATTTAATCTAGTGAGTTCAAATCGTGTAATCTATGATTTTTTTCTAAATTAATTTTTAAAATATAAATATAAACAATTGAGAAAGAATTACATATATATTTTTTTAATTTTTTAAGTAACATACCACATTCTGTTTCGCAGTTATTTGTGCAGTCTGACAGACTAAAAATATTATGTGAAATGTTTATTTCCCCTGCAAATGTTCCGCTCAAACAAAATAATAAGTAGGTAATCAAAGGCTTTCTCACAAACCTCTACAACTTGAAATTATTTTATCTACATATGGTAAAACTTAACTACTTAGTTCTTATACTTACGAAGAGTGATAATAACTTGGTATAAACTTAACACATTAAACTTGTTTGCCACTTTCCCACATTATGCTTGAACTCTTCAGAAAGTACCTACATAGGTGGTAATGCTTACTGATGTAGTAAACCTATTATAGGGGGTTTATAACTTAGGTAAACAGTTTTCAAGTACCTACCTAAACATGTTAAGATTCAAAAGTAAACTTAAACTTAAGCTTAACACTTTAGCTAAAGTCAAAGTCAAATATTATTTAAGTACTAGCTTTAGCACGCAATTTCGTCCACACCCGTTTTTTATAGGCGTTAAAACATTTAACTATTCAATACTAGATGTTGCACACGACTTAGCCCGCGTAACTTAATAAAATATAACCTATGTTACTCGCTGATAACGTAGCTTTTTAAAATCCGTACAGTAGTTTTTGAGTTATTCCAAACATACAAATCTTTTTTCTTTAAATATATTAGTATAGATTTCATGCGTTGATTTTTTTTTTCATTTTTTTTTTGGATAAAATTTAAACTGTGAAGTTGATACTAATATATTATATTACTTATAAAAACATTTGTGCTACCTAACTGATCAAAGCACAAAAGATTTTTGAAAATTGTAACATAAAGGGTCCTTGTCTTTGACTTAAGTCTTTGTTCTTTCTCGTATTTTTAAATACTATTAAAAATACGACACCACGAGTGCAAAGCCGCGGGAAAAAGCTTTTAATATACATATATATACATACATGTATATACGTGAATTGTATATATTTATAGATGAATACATGAAAAACCTTTTAGTTCAACAAGCGGTGATTAGGACGAAATAAAATTTTATCTACCGAACTATATATAGGTATGTAAGTATACCTACTTACTTATGAAACACGTATGCGGTGACCGCTTTCATATTTGCAATTGACCTGATAACCTAAATCAGGAAAGCGTTTCACTCATTATGTAGGAAATGTAAAAATAACTCAAAACATTTGCAATATGTATCGTTTGCAAGAGAAATGAAAAGATTTAATCGAAACGGAAAATTAGAAATATTCGTAGTCCATTATCCTTATATATAAAATCAGCTGTTGCACGCGACTTCTCCCGCGTAACTTAATAAATTATATGATTAATAATAAATTACATAGATGAATGATTGGTCTCGCTGCGCTAGACTAGCGTACTTGTAAAATGCGGCAAAAAATACTACGCCGAATTCGGCGTACCCGAGCCAGTCACACTGCAAACTGTCTGTGATGTGTACGTGCCGAATGTTTTATTAAATTTTGAGCATAATAAAATGCCAGTTTGCGTAGTAAAACTGTGTAAAAATATAATAAAACTGTGTAAAAAGTGATAAAAAGTGACCATGTTTTACACACACTACAATAGAAAGTTGCCGCATTCACGGAGCTATCGCTTTTATATAGCGCTCTATCTAGTCGAGCGCAGCTAGACCAATCAATTATCTTTGAATAAATTATTTATAATATAATAGCCTATATTACTCGCTTCGGTGAAAGAATTTTCAAAATCGGTCGAGAATACTTTTTGGGTTTATTCATTACCCGTGTTCATTACGAACATACATATCTTCTCTATCTATCTATATACCTGTAAAAGGCAATGTATGTATGTTCTATGGACTTCAAAACAGCTGAACGGATTTTGATGAAATTTCAGACAATCTTCAGCGTGGTATATTCTGAAATTCTATTCTAAGTATTGGTGATTTTTTTTTTATTGGATGAGTAGTTTTGAAAATTACCATCTACATACAAACAAACATACAAACTCTATTCCCTTTATAATATTAGTAGATAAGTAAGTACAATAAACAATATTTATATTACATTTACATACTGTATATTATGTATAGATATAGATATGTATAGAACCTGCTGAACAAAAGACAGAACCAACAAGGTAAACTTTTCCAGAACAAAGACATAATTGTTTTAAGAATTCATATAAATTCAAAGGAGATTGGAACATAAACTTTGTTTTTAAACTAATTATGGTTTCGTAACAATATTTAGTTTCGTAACTTTGTTAATATACTCGCGGACTAAGAATACGGGTCGGTAAGAAAAACTAGAATATCTCCTAAAATAGTAGAGCTAGCGGCATGATTCAAACTGTATGTTGTAGATGATTTTATGGTTAACAAAAGAACAGCAAATGTTGAAAAAGCTATTTGTTTATTTATTAAAATTACATAAGAAACAAAAAATCAACCGTTTTTGCGTTGAAAAATTAAAAGACGTTACCTTACATACCACACAAAAACGAACTTTAAAGCCAAATTAATACTTCGTATTACCTCCGCAGGCTCTTCTTACAGCTGCCAGATAATTAGCAATATGTTTATTAAGTTTCTTATGCGATGATGTGGATATTGGTCCATTCTTCCACTAACGCATGTTTTAGGTCTCCTAAGTGTAGCTGGGGCTAGGTTCCGATTTCTTATAAACCTCCCAAGCTTGTCCCAAATGTACTCAATACCTTTATCTCTTCTACATACCTTACACTAGTTAGCGGACCATTTTCTATCAGCACTAACTCCGTGCGACTCTCTAAAGAGATTTCAGCCCAAGCCATAACAGATCCACCGCCGAACGATACTTTTTCCTCAAAACAAGCTGGAATAAAACGTCCCCCTGGCTGTCGGTAAACTCTTGGCCGCCCATTATGACCATAGAGCATATTCTAGACTCGTCAGAAGACAATACTCTTACCTTTTCTTCGATTTCCCAAAGTGCATGTTCGCGGGCGTAACCTAATCTTGCTACTCGAGGTTCCCCTTCAAGTTTTGGGCCGTTTGCAGGTATATGTAGGGTCAAATTAACTTCTTGGAGCCGTGGCCTTACAGTCCGTTCGATTACGTCATCTTTTTGGGTCTCTCGAAATTGATTTGTTACTTCAACAGCCGTGAGGTGCCTATTTCGGAGCATGATCCTAACCTAACAATAAAGCGATCCTCTCGAGTCGTAGTACATCTTGGTCTGCCGGTTCCTGGTCTTCTATTATTCTACCTAGTTTCTCGAAAACGTTGGACGGCTCTCTGCACCGTAGAAAATGACACGCATGTTACTTTCCCTGTACTTCTATGACTTCTTCCTTCTTCTAGCATAGTGACGATATGTGTACCTTCATCGGTTGTTAACGACATGGTAGTATTTCAATAATGACCGTGAAAGACGACAATGACTGCCTTTTATCATTTTGATTTCACAAATTAAAAATAAAAGTGAGAAAGCAAGCAAAATGAAACCAGCATGTGTTGAATTTATTACCAAATTCGAGCATTTTTAAATATATTTATTTTGCAATTACGTTACATAACGTTTAATGTTTTATATAATACAATAATAAAATTCTCTTTAATATAAAGTTAGTTTTATGCATGTACCATTATTAATTTCCAAGATACAGACGATTTTATCATCGACCCGTATTCTTAGTCCACGAGTGTAGTTGTTCTATAAATAAACAAATAAACATCGAAAATGGCTTCAGAGTATATTTTGTAAGTTCTAGGCGCGACATTGAATGTACCTAATATAAAATTTAAAGGTGTTTTGTTGGAGGTATTTTTTTATATATTGTAAGTTCGTTTTTATATCATGATCAGTTAGTAATAAAATGGAGAGTTAATTTTCAAAATCAGCCTAGTAGTATTTTAGTTTATTCATTACAAACATACAAAAAATAAAATCTTTTCTCTTTATTATATTAGTATAGATACCTACTAAGTAGGGTTAGTATCAAGCTATCCTTTATAAATTTAGCAACCGCAACGCTTCGCTTGTATATAATCAGACCCTCACAAATATAAACATACTTCTGAAGGATGAACAGCAAATCAAATTTCAGACGGACCTACCTAACTACTAACTAGCCATCACGTCACGTCGGTCAAATGGAAAGTCTCGTCGTCCCAAGTAAGTAATTGAATTAATGGCCAATTTAGATAACAAGATTCATTTAAAAGATGGGTTTCTCGGCGTTTTCACTTGTTACTTTTGTACGCTATTTTGCTATGGATCTATACGTATGTACTTACCTATAGTGTTTCGATTCTTTTATTAATCCGACGATCAAGGTTAAAAGAGGATTCTTTCGCAAAAAAACTTGCAAAATACCTTTTTTTATGTACACTTTTTTCGAATAAGCTTTTTAGTACTTTTCTATAAGTGAAAGAAGAGGTGGCGGCAATCTGGAAAAGCTGGTCGTTGTTGGCAACATCAAGGGTATAGACTACGGCAACAGATTAAGGCTGATCGCCAACAAGAGGACATTAGTATCAAGCAGTGGCGCAGCTTGCTACGCCATCTACAAGAGTCCTTCCACCTGACTGTAGCGTAGCCCAAATGGAGTATGGAGATTTATTTAAAGAAAAACAAAAAACAGCTCACATTTTTTAGATGCAATTTATTGAGACCTTGTTTAAGATCTAAATACATAAGAGTTTTCAGTATGTTATAAACTCTAAACTAGTGTTTAGTGTATAAAATGTTATACACAATGTAGCCTGTAGCTAGGTGGTTCCATATACATCGAATAGATACCTAGATACGCCCCAGAGATTAACTAAAGGAAGCCATTTGTTCTGATACACTCTAACTGGTAGTGAATAAGGCGACCATAGGCAGGGGCCGATGCAGGCAGATGGTGCGGTGGGGACTGGGACTTTGTAACTACGACCCTTAGGACATACCAGAGAGAGAGAGGAGAGAGAGAGAGAGAGAGAGAGAGAGAGAGAATGCCGCGTCGCAAAGCAAGCCATATGGGTTACCATACCAGTGCTTGATATGACAAGAGATAAGAAGGGAAAAATAGTTTACTGAATTTTACAAACTTCAGCATTGTAACTTTGGCATTTAAATATTCCTTTTAAAGTAATTTAACACTTAGGTACGGACTATGCCACCATTTTTGCTTCATAACATGAAGAATGTAATTTTATAGCACTTTTATTTAATTAAAAGTACAAGGTCGCCCGTTGTAAACCTTGTTAGGTTAGTGGATTTTTTAGAAAATTGAATAACTTTGTGCGGAATTAATTTGAAATGTATAGACATTATATACAAATATATAGACAAGGTTAAATCGTCAATGTCATTCGCCTATGTGATTCCCTTTACTTTTTTTTTTTTTTTTTTTTTTTTTTCGAAACCTTTATCTTTTGGATCTCTTGCACGTAGTTGTTTTCAGGGTTATTTGTACGTTGAACTACCCGCATAAACTTAGTTATCAGTAATCAAACGTTATCAACCTATCAGTATCAGTGGGTTTCTGAACAAAATATGAATACTTAGTCAAGTTTCAATTGTCAATAGATCAATCAAATAAAACTCGAGTTATAAACGCGTTGTACAACTAACTACTTAGGTATTGTCTGTATGTCTGTTTGTACCGGCTGATCTTCGAAATCGAAAGATATCTGTCCACCGCAGGGGCCAGTCGCGATGAAATTAATTCCGAGAGAGAGGCAATGGTTGAGCGAATTGACTCTACCTTAAGTCTTGTATCCCAGTGGGGTGACAGGAACCTGGTGAGTTTTAATGCCACCAAAACACAGGCGTGTTTGTTTTCAGCCAAAAGGAGCCCCTTCAACTTGACTCCAACCTTCCGAGGTGCATCTGTACCAGTCGCCAATGACCTCGAACTTCTTGGCATGAAGTTGAGCTCTAATCTCAACTTCGGCCCATCTATTGAGTCCAAAGCCCAAACAGCAGCCAAAAAGCTGGGCATCCTAAATAGGGTCAAGCGATACTTTACGCCTGGACAGCTCCTATCTTTGTATAAGGCGCAAGTCCGATCTTGCATGGAGTATTGCTCCCACCTTTGGGATGGCTCAGCCAAATACCAACTTGCCGCACTCGACTCGGTAGAACGCAGAGCCAGGAGAATCGTAGGCGACAATACTCTTTTAAAATCTAAGATGCAGAGCCTGGCACATAGACGCAAAATTGCCAGTTTATGTGTCTTTTATAAGGTGTACTTCGGGGAGTGTGCTCAGGAGCTGCATGAGCTCATACCGCCTTCCCCTTTCTTCCATCGGACATACAGACGTACGGCTGGCTACCATCCTCATCTTGTCGAAATCTCTCCTTTTCGGACCAAGCGCTTTGAAACATCCTTTATAATGCGCACTGCCAGGGTTTGGAACTCCCTGCCGGCGTCTGTATTTCCGAGCACATATAACCCTAATCTTTTCAAAGTTCGAGTGAATAGGCATCTTCTGGGTGAGCTCGCTCCATCTTAGGCCTCATCCTTGCCACGTGGCTGGTTGTTGGCCAAGAGCAAACCTATCTCTTATAAAAAATTAAAAAAAAATAAAAAAAAAACGGCTGGACCGATTTCGACGGAACTTTTACTGGTAGATATCTGATATAACGCAGTAGGTAGGCAAAATGCTGATATAATTATGTTCTGTTTTGTTTATCCAATTTCTATAAGAAGTCGTATAAAATACAATACTCTCATTAAGTCTCAATATAAGACACGCTATAAAATGTTTTCCGCACATATGTCGCTGTGTTGTGTGTTTACATAGATCACGTGGCTCAACTTACCGGTCCGAGATTTTCAAAGCCATGTCGAAATGCGAGCTCGTGTACCTCTTCATCCGCTACGGACCGCTTGAAACGAACCAGGAAAGAATTGGTGAAGACCTCATTGCTAGCGACGGCAGCAATCAGCAAGGCTGTAGCTAAGCATTGTAGCCACATGTTCGCGCTGTGGCCTGCGGCGGCTAACTGTAGCCTGACTCCTAATGACGTCACCAAGTATCGATCGGAGTAACTACCGCGCAAGCGTTACCCCGGCCACTTCATTCAAAACACCAAGTCTCCACATCTCAGCCCCTTCAGATTATGAAAGCTCGTCCGACACCATTGTCTCGAATGGAAACAGTTCTCAACAGTCCTACCATATCGGTTTGACCTTGTTCTTGGCAACGGTGTTTAACTAACCCTTATTCTATGTTATATGTATTTATATTACCTACTATAGTAGCGTAGCGCGTGATAATGTTAAGTGCACACTAAAAGCTTTCTGAACTACTCTCAGAGAAAAGAAATGGCATTAAGGGAATAACTAAAATAGATTTTCAATACCTCATAAAAATTCTTGTACATTTTGCTACTGAGCAATTTTCGCTTCAAAGATAGTAATTTAGCCTAGCGACAGTAGATATGCCTACTGTTCCAGAGATCATAGGTTCGGTTCCTGCTTATTGGTTTTTTTTTTTTATACTTATATTTTTGTTTCTCTTCTTGTTTTCTATGTTATATTCGACTTCTAATGTGTTGAGATCAAGTTGAGATGCCCTACGTCGTCGCTATGTTACGAAGGGTCTGTAAGTTAGTTAAATAATTCTGATGAAATCTCTGCAAAAAATATAATAATGCGAAAAAATATCGGCTTCTCAAAAGTTCAAGTCCTCTCAACCCGGACAATAAAATTCATAGGACCGCGCCCGGACAATTAATTTTGAATTTTGCTCGCTTTGAAATAAAGTAAAGAATAAAACAATGCTTCTCTCCAACTCCAATCTATTTTATTTTCAGCATTATTTCAACCAACGAAATTTTGCTAATTGTTTGTAAAATGATAGTTGTCAAAGCTTACCTTTCATTTCGTTTAGATGTAAGTAGCTGATGCCCGCGTAACTTTGTAAATTATATATGTACTAAAATCTTCCTCGAGAACCACTCTATCCATTGGTTAAAATAGCAAGAAAATCGGTGTAGTAGTTTTTGAGTTTATCGCGAACAGACAGACAGATAGACAGAATCGACGGAGGATTTTGTTTTCATAATAGATGATAGGTAATAGGTAACCTAGATACAAAATAGCCCTCAATTTCTTAGTTCCATTTGTAGGTAATCAAAGATCTAAGAATTTCTCGATGTTATATTTGTTGTATCAGTTTAATAAGGCTTACAAAGATAATGATAACATATCAAATAAAACGGTCTATTCCCATTAGTTCAACTGATTGAACTACTAGGACTTTTTAGTTTCAGTAGTTCAATTACATTTTATTGAACTATCGAAACTAAAAGTATAAACTAACTTTCTATTGAGCCGAAACACGCAATATCCAAGTACCTATACTAATCTATGCTTATTTTATAAAGTTACGCGGGCAGTGTCGCTATAAATTGCCGAGTTTTTTTTCTGTTGGCCGCCAGTGACGACCAACAGAAAAAAACCATATCTGCCAACAAGTTGATCATGGTAAAGTGGATCGTCAACCTGTCTGAGAAGTTCACATACAAAAAAAACAAGAATCGTCTATTTCAGTCATTTTGTTGAAATAGGTGGGTTTGAAAAGTTTTGTTGAAAAATCTATTAAAGGCATAGACTAGTCTAAAATGTTCAATATACTTTTACAAGGAGCAATCACTAACTATTGCTATGCTTCAAAGTGTTCAATTATGGCTGAATTTGAATAACTTTGACGAAAACGCGATGGCATTTGATTCTGAGGTCCAATATTGCCAGATTGCTACAAGAAGGCTGTAATTTTTATTCAGTTACTCTACAGCAAATGGTAGTTACACTCATGAAAAAGTTTTCAGTAGGCTTTCATCTCCTATCATTTTTATATACACTGCTATCGGATTACAATATTGTTTTGTGTTCAGGCAGAACAAGTCTGTTAGGTCCATTAGTTTTAATGAAAAAACAGATCCAAAAACCATTTTAATTGGAATTTTTTATAAAAATATAACAATACATATTATCATTTCACTTTATACAGCATAATGTAACTCAACCGTTCTCACTAAAAACATATATATTGCTTATTTGTGCCAATTATGTGCTGGTATTTGATGGAGCACATTCTTTCTCTAATGCATGCGATGGAGGATGTTCCAAAATTGTATCAATTATGCCAAATGTTTTCGCCTCAATTGGTGACATAAAGCAATCTCTCTCCATAGACTGCTGCACTTTCTCAATTTTTAAACCTGTGTGTCTTACGTATAAGGAGTTTATTTGCGCCTTCAGCTTCAAAATTTCTTCAGCTTGAATTTGTATATCCGTAGCCTGACCTCTAACGCCACCTGATGGCTGATGAATCATTATACGAGAGTTAGGAAGAGCATGCCTCATTCCAGGAGCGCCTGCTGCCAATAACAAAGATGCCATACTGCAAGCCTGACCGACGCACCAAGTTGCAACCGGTGGAGTTATGTACTGCATTGTATCATAAATACCTAAACCAGAAGTGACATTACCACCAGGTGAGTTGATGTAGAGATGCACAGGTTTCTTGCTGGATTCCGATTGAAGGAATAATAGTTGTGCGACTACTAGAGAACTTATGTCATCGTTTATTGGTCCCATGAGGCAAATGATTCGTTCACGGAGAAGCCTCGAATATATATCGTAGGCTCTTTCGCCTCTACCCGTTTGTTCTACTACTATAGGCACCATCCCGAGTCTGGTTGGTTCACTTGTGCAAAACTTTCTACTTAAATAATTTGATCGGTTAACTGCAATTTGGCCTAGCGTTTTGATAAATTTTCGAGACCAATTGACTGGCATTTTGAAGTTTTAAAACGGTTTTAATGGGGTTTTTTAGATATTACTAATTATGTAGATCGGTTTCGGTCTTAAACGTCGTTGCGGTAGCAAATATGTAACAAAATTGTCTGATTGATATTCTATTCTATGATGTGGTTTAGTCTTTTAATAATATATTCGTTATTCCCACTTGACTAGGACAAGAACACTGTAATTTAAAAAAAGTAAACAGATATTAACTTTTAATTTCTTCTTTCTTTTCTAAAGATTATTGAATAGAATTGAACTTTTCTATTTTCTTTCTATTACTTTACTTTGCCGACATTGACAAATGCTGCCATGTCAATATGTCAATGTCAATGTCAGAAAAGTTTTCAAGAGACAGCGTGACAGCACAATAACGATACTTTACCACAGTACAAACAAGCTGTACAGTGTACATACAAGGATTTTGTCCACAGATTATAAAGTTATATGATTTTGTCTGGTTTAGAAAGAAACACACGTTTCATTAATAACAACTCTTTCTTTATAATATAATGTACAATGCATTTGATTATTTTATTAAATGGTTTATTTATGTATATCACAAGATCTAGAATGAATTAGAATTAGAAATGAGAGCCAATATTTTTAACTATCGGAAACTACTTTATTAAAATATTATTTTTAATATATTGCAGTCATCTTGGTCATTCACAGTGATAGATTATTATTTATAATTTCTTTATCCTAGCTTGATTATATTCAATCCATTTACACCGAAAATATAAAAAAGCCTATTTATACTAGTTAGGTATAAAATCAAAACAAAACATAAAAGTAGATAAATCATGTATTCATAAAAATATCAGGTAGAAATTATAAGTGACTGACGCTGGAATTAATAACTCAAAATGAACCTTCAGGAGAATTAGGAGCAAATATTTTACCTGTCCTTTTTACATTGATTTCAATTATTAATTCTATTTTTAATGAATACAGATTTTAAAAAATTGCCTCTTTTAATTGAGATGTGTTAAAAAATATTCTATGATTTCTTCCACGATAAATTTTAATTAAAAAAAATCTACAAGTAAATAACTAAATATAGGATAATTACATGACCTATGAATATCACAACACTTATACTGATATTAAAATATCTTGGCAAAACAACTAATTAATTGTGAAAAAATATAACATATTATCACACTTTAATTTTATAACCTTCTATGTTGTTGACGACTCCTTAGTTTCATTAGGGCTTCCTGCCTTTTCTTTTCTATTAATAACTTTTGATCTAAGGAATTAGTATTAGTGCTCGAATTAACCTTTCTTTGGGTATCACTACTCGCTGGCAAACTATTAGTTGCCTTAAAGGAACTAGGAATTTTAGGCTCAAATTTCGCCTTCTTAGTTGAAATGCTGGGAATAATTTTGGTTGTATTAGTGTTATGTGAACCTTGTGAAGTAAATGGTAATTGTCTTTTGGCAAGAAGTTTCTCTTTAGCTTGCTGATGTTTTATCTTGATTTCCTCTGGTGTGCATTTTATGGGAGAATCACCTGGGGACAAATAATTAAAATTAATAAAGCAGCAAAGAGACATTTCTTATGCTAAATTTTAATAAAATAATATTTCTTTTGGCATGTTTCCTTAACCAAGCTTCTAAATAAGAAACATAAATTACAAATCTTAAAAAAACATATCTATTTTGTGGTTGCACGTTACTTCCAGAAATAAGTCCAGTAGTGTATTATCAAGTTTTAGTGACCATAATGATTTGGGCAGATTAGGACCAGAAATGGATCTTAATATTTGCTTAACTTGCGTTTTTACAAGTTGAAAGTAATTAAAAAAACATGACAAATTCTATAGTAGTCATTAACAGTTGACAGACACCCACTGCTAAACAAAAGACCACATAAGTTGTCTTTTCATAATACAAGAATAGAATATTCCTCTGATTCTTAGCCTTTGCCAAGTTACAATAACTTGATGAAAATACTTACTTGCACTTTTCTCTTTATTATTGTGTGGCATAGTTTTGTATCTACCAAACCCCGTGCCACTCGTTGTTGACTTGTCGGTTTTCATCAATGGTGACTCAGGCATTGAACTGTGTCTAATAAGTGTTTTGGAGGAAGAACTGCCATCATGCACTACTAATTCTGCTACAGTCCAATCTGTCTCCTTTTTAGAAACTTTACCAAGTTCTTTTACAGTTTCATTCTTAGACGGCATTTGAGTTAGTCTATCTATAATGCTATCATTCAAATTTCCGAGCAAATTATCAAATGAATCATTGTAAAGGGAAGGAGAATCACAATTTTTCGCTTTTCTTACTAGCGGAGAATCTAGCTTGATGCTATTTATAATAGCATCCATTGAGTCATTATTAATATCAACATTCATCAGAGATGCATTTTTTGTTTTGTTATTCAAAATTTTAGGATCTGAATCATTTTTAGTAGTAGATGTGAACTTATTTTTCTTTAAACATTCCTCAACAGCTTGACTAGCTTTCAAAAGACATTCATTAATTGAATCATCAGATTCTAAAACTGCTTCGGGCTCAGCGTTATTAAAGTTTGAATTTAATAAATTTTTCCTAAGACAATTAGAGTTCATCCTTGGCCCGCTTTTTGGAGAATACTCCTGTGTTTCATCGAATATATCTTCATCACTGACAGGTTGTTCCTTTTCATCCACACTTAATACACAATTTTTTGCCTTATTCTCTATTAGACTGTACAAATTTTGATTTAACTCATCCAGCTCTTGCATATAATCTGGTTTTTCCTGCGAAACCTTTTTGGTTCTACGTTTCGGTGCTGACTTTTGTATCCTTTTTGGTATAATACTTCTCTTCTTCTTTGTGGTAAGTGGTGTAGAGTTTTTTATTCGTGATCTGGTTGCCTGTTTCGATGTTGGCGTATAATAATTCCAAATAACGTCGGTTAGACCTTCTGCGCCGTCTTGTGTGCATAAGAAAGGGACAGGACTGGCCCCTTCAGAATCACTATCCCTCAATGGTGAGCGACTGTGATATTCAGGTGTTGAACATGTAATACCTGCAATTTTAAAATCAAATAACATTATCTTGTAAAGCACATTTCTTCGTGGAACTAAAACGTAATGAAAATAGATATTACCTTTACTTTTCTTCATCATTTTGTATATATATCGTAAAAAAACAACTTAATAGAAACCAAAAACTTTGAACGGTATACCTTTAACCGTGCGTGTCAATTGCATTTATTAAAATATTTAATGCGTTTAATATAAAATACACACACGGAGAATAGTAATTAGTGATACAAAAGACGTTCTTTTTATATATTTACCAGTTTTATTAATGTTTTATTTATTTAGCATATGTTGTACCTAATATTATAATCAAATCAAAGGAATGTCATCCATCAGTCATGTTATCTCATGTCACACCACAGAACAACTAAATATTTCGGCAAATATCTTTGTCAAAATCATAGAATATAGGAGTATATTGTAAATTTTATTGTGAAGCCGTTTTAAGCAAGGAGGATAGATAAAGGAGCACAATCTCTGTGCGTTGAAAGGAGTTAAATAAAGGTGGCGCTAGTGTAGACAGAGTGTAAATTTAAAGAAAGCGCCAAAAATATTAGAAAGTATAATTTAAATACTCAGTAAATATGTAGTTACAAATTAAATTTAATACTCTATAAACGTATATTTGTTTTTAACAATAAAATATAAAAATTATTACACACATTTTAACAATAAATATTGACTCATAAAAAATTAAAATTCATGCATTTAAGAAATAAAGAAACTACTTAATGGGTTTGACAAATTACGAAAAACTAGTGCAATCCTAATTATTAACTAACAGTTTAAGAGTGAAACGTGTTTACATTTATAGTAAAACTATGTATTATTACTATTATTGATATAATTTTGTTTGTATTTGATGTGATATGAACCTCCATGGTATGGCACTGCTCTGACCATAAATGTGTATAATTATGTAAATATGATAAATGCTGTTAAATTGTCAATCTATTCTAACTATCATCTGTCTTGTTATCAATGTACAATTTTATGTTGAATAAAACCTAAATTACCTAGGTTTTGCTCTATTATTTCAGTATTTTGTTTTAATCAGTGAAAATGTAAAGTTGAAATATTTCGTCGTAATGAGCTCGCCGCTTCAAAGTTATCCTGAATGTCCGTCAAGAACTGTCAAATGTGCAAACATAAAACGGCTCCACAATAGAATTATTTTTTAATAAACATTAAAAAATGTTTCAAAATCATATCAATATTAATATTTACTTTGAAGTAAAAATTTAATGAAATATTACATGCTAAAAACAGCACCTTTCTCTATAGTCTATAATCTATACATTTTCCTATAGAGTAATTTTAGTTTTGCACATAACCGTTTGTACTATTATATTATTATTGTATCATAATGATGTACCTTTTGCACGGTCGATGAATTCAAAGACGTGTTATTACTTGAACGAAATGAAAA
The DNA here is from genome assembly GCA_947623395.1 of Synanthedon tipuliformis. NCBI lineage: Eukaryota > Metazoa > Arthropoda > Insecta > Lepidoptera > Sesiidae > Synanthedon > Synanthedon tipuliformis. Next base: position 3,035,068 of record OX392424.1, on the reverse strand, counting down.
TGAGGAGTATATATGTTCCTTGGTTGAGTTCAAGTTGAGTTGTTAACATACAGTAACTTATATATATATATATATATATATACTGTTGTTCTCTTGGTTATTCTCACAGATTATAAAGTTATACGCACAAACTAAATAGTAGATACTATACGTCTGTTGTTCTTCTCTTCTGCGGTTGACTGAGTCGAGTCGCGAATTGAAACTTTTATTTTAAAATAATCTTTTCCGTCGATCTTTCCTTTCATTTCGATTATCGATATATGTTTTCTGCGAAAGATTTCAAGTTATCAACTTTCTGATATAAATTAAGTTAATGTTTTACTGTGCAAGTTTAGAAACATGTGTCCTGCTAATTGAAATTATTAAGTCATTTTAAACAAAAATTAATAGGTATGTGTTCACAATTTTGAAGTCTTGTGTTATTAAAAGTAGGTATATGTAGAATTTTTGTTAATCAATACAGAGATATTTAATTAGTAAGCTTTCTTATCTTTGTTAAACATGTGTGGATCATATGTGCAGTAATTTAAATACATTCAAAACTTTTATCCTTAACCTCTTTTTTAAAAATATATCATCTATGTTTCAACCACAATTTTTGGTTTTATGAATTTTATTACATATCCAGCGGTTCAGAATTATCTTTGAAAAGCTAAAGAATGTAACTAATTATAATTTAACAAACAGTTTTTTCAACAAAACTGGAAAAGCTTTCGTAATAGCAAATCGGTACGCTTTCTATAGCTATTCAGTGAGGCGTGAAATAGAAATCTCGTAACTATATTTTTTTCTTTCACAGGTATAAATAGTCACTTTTACCAAGTGCATAATCACTAGCCACAATGCCTTCAGAAGCAAAGAAGAGGGCTCAACAGAAAAAGAAAGAGCAGGCTAGTAATAGAAACAAAAAGGTTGTAAATAAAGTGACAAGCAACATAGAGGAAAATGTATTAGATGTTGATGATTCAACAAAATGTGAACGTGAAATAACTGCTGAAGGTACAGTAATATTTTGTTAATGAGACTTTTTTTATGTAGCTGCAGCCAAGTCTCATTGACCTGACAATTTTTTTTATTACTTATATTAATTTTAATTATTTACTTATTTATTGTAAAAATCACTAATTAACTTCTCTCCCATTGGCTGACTTAACTGAAGCAAGAACTAATTGGCCTTCTCGGCTTGGCTGCTGTGTGCATGTACACTTACACTAACAACACCACAAATGCTGCACTGCCAACCATTAGTAGGATTTGTAGTGTTTGTGCATAGATATAACTAAATCATAGTTATCAAATAAATAAAATAAAATAAAAAAATAGTTCAACTAATCACACTATCTCGCGTTCATTGTATATGGTAGGCTGCGAGCCGGACAGACATGTGCAAGGAACCTATATACTAACTAGGACGTGTGACTTGCCACATATATAGTGAATTGCCGAGCCAGTGCCAAGCAGCTGGCAGACACCAAAGGATTAATGATAAGGGATTAGAAAGGGATAGAGAAAATTAAAATGGGGAAGGAAGGATTTTAATAGATTTGGATTATTCTGTCTTAGTTGTTGCGCGCGACTTCATCCGCGTAACTTTATAAAATATAGCCTATGTTACTCCCTGATAACATATCTTTCTATAGATGAAAGAAATTTTAAAATCGGTACAATAGTTTTCGAGTTTATTCATTACAAACAAAAATACAAATCTTTTCTGTTTATAATATTACTAGCTGTTGCACGCGACTTTGTCCGCGTAACTTTATAAAATATAGCCTATGTTACTCGCTGATAATATAGCTTCCCAACAGTGAAAAATTTTTTTAAATCGGTTCAGTAGTCAATGCAAACAGAGCCTATTCTATGCAAACAAACAAACAAATCTTTACTTTTTATAACATTCTAATTTTAGTATATGTATTGCCGAAGCAAGTGCAAATTTAATTGAATATAATTTAATTAATCTCTAATAATGTTGTGCTTTCCTATAATTTAAATTCATACTTCTTCTTCTTCTTAGGTTTAAAATGGCAATGCGGCTCATTTTAAAATGGCCATAAATTCATACTTGTAATGGTCCTTTCTGTGTGTGTTGTATATTGTCTTTAGTTGGTAAGCCTTTTGAAATAAATAAATAAACATCAGCTCTCTAAACAGCATAAAACGACGTCTGGACCATGGATGGAATATATTTTGATATTGTTTTCACTAATCAAAGAGTGATAATATAATAACAATTAAATAAAAGAATAAGTATTTTAAAATGACTAACTATGGATTAATGTTTATAATTACTTAACAATCAGTAGTTATTAATCAGTAAGAATTTGAATTGATACTAAAACCAAATTTCAAGTGTTTCATTCAAATTTCAGTGGTTCTTCTTTTGCTGCCATTGGATGTTCAATGCAAATATTGTGTTAACCAGTGTCAGCTGCAATACACATATTGTAACAATCTAAAGTCATTGCCCAGGTTCTTTACTATATATCTTAGAAATGATTTCTATTTGTACTTTGCAGAGGAATTATGCCTGAAACTAGAAGCAGAGGCAAAGTTGAATTCCGAGGCACGATCGTGTACTGGTTCTCTAGCCGTACATCCACGCTCACGTGATATAAAAATTGCCAATTTTTCTGTGACATTCTATGGCAGTGAGCTCTTGCAAGACACACTTCTTGAGCTTAACTGTGGACGACGATATGGCCTTGTTGGTTTAAATGGTTGTGGTAAGTGCTTTTTCTGTTTTTGTCACTGTCATTATATAAACAAATTCAATGGAGATTATTTAGACACTATTAAGACTTATAAACTAAATGTTAGTTTAGTTATACATCTTTAATCACTTCAATCACAAAATTCCAGTTTTTTTTATCTCATCTCTAAAAAAGTATCTCTCTAATCTCTATCTTACACGACTTTCTATGGAGTTCTAAATCAGAGTTATTGCTGTAAGTTTCTGAAGCTACTTGATGCTGCAGCAGATACATGGCAATTCAAATTTAAAGCAAGCGTAGCATCTAAAAACATCTAGCTAGTGTTGAAATATAATCGAATTAACAAATAAATAATGACTAATAATAAAATATTAAATAAAAAATAAATAAAAACAATTTTTTGTAGGCAAATCGTCTCTGTTATCTGTTTTGGGACGACGCGAAGTTCCAATACCGGATCACATAGACATATTCCATTTGACCCGTGAAATGCCAGCGTCAGACAAGACCGCGCTCGAATGTGTAATGGAAGTGGACAAGGAACGTGTCCACTTGGAGAAGCTCGCCGAAGAGCTAGTCCAGTGTGAAGATGACGAATCGCAGGAGCAACTGATGGATGTGTACGAGCGGTTAGATGAGCTCGCTTCGGATACGGCCGAGCCTCGAGCAGCGAATATCCTCCACGGATTGGGATTCACACGGGATATGCAAAGGAAGCCCACAAAGGACTTCTCTGGAGGTTGGAGGATGCGTATTGCCCTCGCACGAGCTCTCTACGTTAAGCCTCATCTGCTTCTGCTAGACGAGCCCACGAATCATCTCGATCTTGATGCGTGTGTTTGGCTCGAGGAGGAGCTCAAAAAGTGAGTGTCAATTTTAATATTCCAAGTGTATTTATTATGTTGCTTGTCTAAAGCCAGTAACTTGAAGTTACATTACGTTTGCTCTGGTGTTTCAGTGCATTACGCATGCGTCACAATGCGTCACAATGCGCGGTGTACGTAAACAGTGCTTGTCTTCAGTTTTAATTCGGAATCTAAGTTAAATTTTTATATATTAGTGTATAAGTCACATAAATAAATACAAGAGTGAATCACTGAATAAGTGCAGTATAAATCAAGTGTCAATATACAGTACTTTGGAAATTATATCAAGTTTATTTTGCATACTGGACAAATAAGGTGATAAATAACTCAAACTGTCATTTCAAAAAAAGTGAAAACTCGGGGGTACCTATAAAATAAGGGCCAGACAATGCAACGTCTACCATTATAACAGTTTTTATTAAATAAGTAAACCGTTGCGTTCAATATTTTCGCCGCTATACTTACAGCTGTATTTGCTCAGTGGTATAGACCTCGGCTTTGATTCTGTTATATGCCGGATCGAAACCACACGGACACAGATCGATTTTTCTTTTTCTACTTTTTAATACAAAGCATAACACTATAGACGGTCAAAATGTCTTGCTGTTCTGCCTGTTATAAAAGCATAGATTCAGATAAGTATTTGGAATGCTCAATCTGTCATACCAAACATCACACAGAATGCTTAAATATGAAAAGTAAACAGTTCTATAAACTGACTGCGGAGTATATATCGAGATGGATTTGCCCGTCATGTAATAACATTACAACTAGGCGACCGAGGTCTAACGTAAACACTCCTATAAGAAGCCACCAAGTACCTTTGCTCGATGACCCTGTGAATATGTCACTCGATAACTTGGAATTCCCTAAACCACAGTCACCTAATATGTTAAACGCGCCAAAACCTAGCGTTGAAAGCGATGTAGTGACTATGGATAAAATTAGTGCTTTACTGGACCATAAGCTAACGAGTACACTGTCTATTTTCATGGAGGAATTTCGGTCAAAGTTGAAAGAAGATGTTAAAATCTTGGTACATGCTGAGATTAATTCTGTTATTCAAGAAGTCAAGGACGAATTTTCGGCGACAACCGACTTTATATGTAGTGAACAATCATGCTTAAAAAGAGATATTGAAAGTAAGTCGCTGAAAATTAAAAATTTGGAGCAGGAGAGTTTGCGCTTTCAAAAGGAGTTAAGCACATTAAACTCTCGTCTGTGCTCGATAGAACGGATGACCCGAAACCAGAATTTAGAGATACAAGCGGTGCCTGAAACTAAAAACGATAATCCTATAGCCATATTTCAGAACTTGTGCAAGACTATAAATGTACAACTAGACGAAAATAACGTACACTCCTGTCGCCGGGTAGCTAAAATTAATCCTTCCACGGATCGTCCGCGAAATATTTTGGTCACTCTCACCAACCCTCGATTGCGTGACCACATCCTTTCGGCATGTCACCGTTACAACAAAACTTACAAGGACGACACCCTGAACTCAAGTCACCTGGGGCTTACCACTCACAAACAAAAAGTGTACATCACCGAACATCTCTCGCCTGAGTGCAAAGCTCTTCACGCTGCAGCCAGAAAAACTGCCAGGGATAAAAACTACAAATACGTGTGGGTGAAGTTTGGTCGTGTTTACATGCGCAAAGAAGACGCTGCAGCTTGCGTTCACGTCAAAGACATGGACATATTAAACAGGCTGGTGTGATATGTTGTAGTTAATATAAATTGTAGATATTTCTTTATTACTTGTATATGGTCTTTAAAAATCTCTTAATGCTTATAGTATATTACCAAAACGTTAATCGTATTAGATCTAAAACTAAAGATTTCTACCTAAATGTATTGAACTGTAATTATGATATTATCTGCTTGACTGAAACAAACTTGGATAGCGGTGTTTTCGACGCTGAACTGTTTGATCCCCGTTACAATGTAGTGAGACGCGATAGATACCAAACTGGTTCACGCAAAGTAGAGGGAGGTGGCGTCCTTATCGCTTTAAAAAAGCACATAGGTTTTGTTCGTCAATTATCTTGGGATTCTATGGCGGAAGACCTATGGATAAGTGTCCTACCTAAGGGTAATAATGAAAAAGTCTTAAATGTATGTGTTTGTTATCTTCCACCTGATTTACCACTTAGTTTTGTTCGCATGTTTTATGACAATTGTCAAAAGGTAATGACACAATATAGTACTATGGCGGAATTTTTATATATTGGAGATTTTAATACGCCCGATATTCATTGGAGTATGTCAAATGACACCAAAGCAATGTTACCTAGCCAACACCATGGGCAAAAAGCCGACCTTCTACTGGAAACTTTAACCTTGTGCAACCTAACTCAATTTAATAACATACCCAATATAAACAATAGATATTTAGACTTAATTCTCTATACTTCTAGTTCTATCAGAGTGTATGAGGTTCAGGCTATAAGTCGTCTAGATAATCATCATCCTGCACTTGTAGCAGATATTGATAACATAAATTCAATTGTTAAAAACTTTAAAGCTAATGGAGTGAGTCGCTTAAATTACAATAAATGTGATTTTTCCAAAATATCTAAAGATATTGAGTTATCCGACTGGCCCAAAATTTTGCAGTCTGACGATGTAGATGCGATGTTGACCAACTTTTATAACGAGTTAAGAATAATTATATCAAAATATACCCCGCTTACTAGAGCTCACAGTAGTGAGCATCCCATATGGTTTAGCCCTGCTCTAATACGTACGCTAAAAGAAAAACGGAAATATCACAGACATTATAAATTGTTTAAAAATCCCCGTGATTATGACACTTTCTCATTATTAAGATCTAGATGTAAAAAAATGATTGATCATGATTATAAGACTTTTACCACATCTGTAGAATCCTCGTTAAACGGTAACATTAAGTACTTTTGGCGCTTCATAAATGGCAAAAAGGCTTCGCAATCTCTTCCACAAACTATGAAGTATGGAAACCTGATCTCATCTGATCGTAAGGACATATGCAATATGTTCTCTAACTATTTTTCTTCTGTCTTTGCGCAATCACTGTCACTGCCACCTTGTAATTCTAATATTTTTTTTCAGAATCAAAACAATAATTCATTATGCACTTTAAAAATCACTCCAGCAGATATCGTAACCAAAATCTCTAAATTAGATACTAATAAGGGCGCTGGATCGGACGGTATACCCTCATTGTTAATTAAGAGGTGCGGTAAAGAATTAAGCATACCATTATGCATACTTTATAATAAATCGCTTCAAGCTGGTGTCTTCCCGTCAGAGTGGAAGACAGCTCACATTATCCCTATATTCAAGACTGGAGACCGTTCTAAATGCGAGAACTACCGGCCCATTAGTATACTACCTTGTCTGGGTAAACTTTTCGAATCCTTAATTTATGACTCTCTTTACCATCACATTGAACCTTTTTTATCTCCTAGACAACACGGTTTCGTTAGACACAGATCCACAATGTCTAACCTATTAGAATATAAACACTTTCTTTGCTGTGCCTTTGCAAAAAGACACCAGGTCGATGCCATCTACACAGATTTTTCGAAAGCTTTCGACATGGTCAACCACGAAATACTTTGTAATAAATTGGCATCATATTATGGTATTCATGGTAGTTTGCTGCGTTGGATCGAGTCATATCTTAGCAATAGAAGTCAACTTGTAACTATAAAGGGCTTTGTTTCGTTACCTGCTGCGACTACTTCTGGTGTGCCGCAGGGCTCACATCTGGGTCCCTTATTTTTTATCGTTTTCATCAACGACTTAATAGAACGATTGTCTTGTTCTTGTCTATTATACGCTGATGACTTAAAATTATACTCTGTTATAAACAGTCCTACAGACGCATATTTGCTCCAGTTAGACCTGGAGCGTATTGATAGTTGGTGTATTGAAAACAGAATGCTTCTGAATGTAAAAAAATGCTTCACTATTTCTTTTTCTAGGAAAACCCAGATAATCCTATATAATTATAAACTTAAGGGACAGAATTTAGAAAAAAGGTCATCTGTAAAGGACCTAGGAGTTCTTTTCGATGATAAGTTGACTATCATCGAAAATCTATATCGTGATAGGCTAACAAAATTTAATATGACTACACTCGAGGACCGCCGTAATTGTCATAACCTCTTGTGTCTTTTCAAAATTATTCATTCCCGCATAGACTCACCTTATCTTTTGTCGCTTATTAATTTCAATATAAAACTTAGAAAGCGAAATCCTTTTGTCAATACCTTTTCTTTACAGGTACACACTAATAATACCTCTTTTTACAACCCCCTCGTTAGGATGTGTCGACAATACAATGACCTCCTGCTTAACCATGGTGATAAAGTTGACATATTCCAAAATAGTATAACTAAATTTAAGAAGCATATCGCGGCCATTGTGGCTGCGAGTGTACTTAAATAACTTAAATAAATATATGTATATGTATTTAACATAACGGAGCCTTTGTTAATAAAAACCCAAACGTAGATTTAGACTGTTTAATTTTATGATAATTTACAATAATGTGTTGCCGCGATGGCCGTTTTGTGAGTGAATAATATAATGTAGCTGTCTCGCTCGACGCCGCGATTGTTAGAAGCGCCTACATGAAGTTAGCCGCAAGATGTGGCGTGAAGCCGCAACATATTCCCGCCTCGTTGAAAGACTGTCTTTCAACACTGAAGGTCATCAGCTGTGGGTAGTGGACACAGCCGAACGAGAGGTCTTCGAACGCAGCCCTTGGTTGTATTTACGTCTGCCACCCTGACGACTCCGTCAGGTCCTGGGAACAGGCGCGCCACTCGTCCGAGCCGCCAGCACAGTGGCGGAGCGTTGTCTTCTTGAAGAAGAACCAAATCACCGATGCTCAATTTGGCGCAGCTGGTCCTCCATTTGGTTCTCTGTTGCAATTCCGAGATATATTCCCTTTGCCACCTTCTCCAAAAATGCTGACGAATTTTCTCAATGCGTGCGTAGCGTTGTAAGGAATTTTCTGAGTAATTCTCCAGTGCAGGCGTCGGCAGCGACGTGAGAGCTCTTCCGATAAGTATGTGCCCTGGAGAGAGGGAAAGTAGGTCGTCAGGAGAGGATGACATGGGTCACAAGGGGCGACTATTAAGTATCGCCTCCACTTGCGCAAATAAAGTTAAAATTTCTTCAAAGGTCACGTGACTGTTCCCTATGACGCGTTTTAGATGATATTTAGCGGCTTTGACACCAGCTTCCCAGATGCCGCCGAAGTGAGGAGCGTAAGTTGGAGTGAAAATAAACTTAATGCCTTCTTGACTTGCAAAATCAGACAGAGGTTCGCAATGTAGTTTCAAAAACTGTGCTAACTCTTTTGCAGTAGCAACGAAATTGCGACCGTTATCGCAAAATATTTCCACCGGCCTGCCCCTTCGCGATACGAATCGCCGCAGTGTCATTATGAATGCGTTTTTAGTTAAGTCACTGACTGCCTCTAAATGTATGCATTTGAAACGTAAACATACAAATAAGCATAAGTAGCATTTGATTAATTTACTGCCGCGTCCTTTACGATTTAAAATGTGAAATGGACCAGCAAAGTCCAAGCCTACCGAGATAAATGGGAAATCGGGATTTATTCTTTGTGCTGGAAGATTGCCCATTTTAGGGCACAAAGTTCTACCACGCACATGTCTGCAGCGCACACAGTTATTTACAGTTCGCCGTGCGAGCCGCCTACCGTTAATGGGCCACACAGTTTCTTTAACTAGTGCTAAGAGCAACTGGGGTGCCGCGTGCATGTTTTTTAAATGTTCCTTTAAAAATATAAGTTTTGTTAGGGGATGAGACGCGTGAAGCAAAATAGGGTGCTTCTTTTCGTAACAATATATAGAAGCGTCGATTCTGCCACCAACTCTGATAATATTCTGGTCAATAAATGGAGAAAGTGCTAATGTCTTACACTTGGGACTTAAAGTTTTATTTTTTATAAGTGTAACGTATTCATTAGCAAATGACTGCCTTTGAGAAATTATACACAACGCATTGAATGAGTCCATTAGCTCGTCTACAGTTAAATGCGCTTCTAAACGTTTATTTTTAGGATTTTTGCAATTAAAAATAAATCTTTTTACGTAAGCAAGCGATCTTTGGACTCTGTCAAGGGATGCATATTTATCAAAATCTATAAATAAATCAGAAGTAACAGTCGTTATGTTACATTTAATTTCAGGCAATTCGACTGCCTTATTTTGACACAGGATTGGCCAATTGGTTTCATTCTCAAGTAAAAATGTAGGTCCTGACCACCATAGCTCCATTAACTGAAGACGCCCAGCATCTACTCCGCGAGAGATCAGATCTGCCGGGTTGGCAGCAGTTGGTACGTAACGCCAATATGCCTTATTTGAATTTTCCAAGATTTCGTTTATTCGATTTGCGACGAATAATTTTAATTTAGAAGTATCGGTGTTTATCCAGCCTAATACTATGCTCGAGTCGCACCAGTAGACCACGCGGTCTGGTTTACTCCGCAGAGCATCTAGGACAGCCTTACCAAGCCTAGACGCTAGGAGCGCGGCGCAGAGCTCCAACCGAGGCATTGTTGTGGGCTTTAACGGCGCGACCTTAGATTTAGAACACAAAAGGTTTACCGTGACGTCGTCATTTTGGTTGACCGATTTCATATAGATGCAGGAACCCAAAGCTGACTGAGATGCGTCGCTGAAAATATGCATTTCAATTAATTTAGGAGTGACACAAATCACATGTCTTTTTATTTTTAAACTTTGGATGTGTGGCAAATTTTCGACAAATCGTTGCCACTCTTTGTTGATATTAGCTGGCACAGCCTGGTCCCAATCTATCTTAAGCTGCCATAGATTTTGTAAAAGCATTTTTGCTTTAATTATACAAGGACTGACCAATCCCAAAGGATCGAAAATCCTGAATGAATTTGACATAATGTACCTTTTAGTTATTTCATCACTGTGGACAGGTTCCTTTATGGGAAAATGAAGCGTGTCATTGATAGGACTCCACCCCAATCCGAGAGTGTTCGTCGATTCGCTTATAATTAAATTTTCACTGGTGTTTATGCCAGGATCATTGAAAAGATTAGGTAAATTACTTTTGAATTTCCGTAAATTGAAACAACCCGCTCTCAAAGCCTCTGTGACTGAATTTTGTATGTATCTTAGCTCGTGTTCGTCGTTGGATCCAGTAATAAGATCGTCCACATAGAAGTCCCTTTGTATTATTGTTTTTATGAGAGGATTCTGCTGCTCCTCCCCAAGCTGCCCCAGACACCGAGTGCTTAAATAACTAGCACTGGCAGTCCCGTAAGTGATAGTATTCAGTCGCATCGTTTTTAGTGGTGCGGACTCCTCTTCTCTCCACAAAATGAGCTGTAAATCGCGGTCCTCATTGGCTACCTGTATCTGACGATACATTTTTTCAATGTCGCCAGCCACGATATATTTATATTGCCTCGCTCGCACGAGAATAGAGAAGAGAGAGTCCTGGACGTTAGGACCTACTTTCAAAATATTATTAAGGGAAAGCCCAGAGGAGGCAGCAGCTGAACCGTCAAACACTACTCGAATTGCTGTGGATTCGCTGTTATCTTTAAAAACAGCATGATGACATAGGAAATAGCCGGGGTTTGGTTTAGCTATAACTGACTCAGATAAATGTCCTAAATGAGCATATTCATTCATGAACTTTACATATTTTGATTTCAAGCTGGGATTACGTTTGAACTTTCTCTCTAAGTTAAAGAATCTCCGTTTAGCTAGATTATATGAGTCGCCAAGACAGTCTGGCGATTGACTCAATGGAAGTTTAACTTCAAACCTTCCCGTGTCCAAACGAATAGTGTGAGCCAAGAAGTGTTTTTCACATTCTTGTTCATTTGGGCTCAAAACTGCCTTAATGGGAACCTCTTCGATCTCCCAGAATTTGGTCAACATTTTGTCAATTTTGTTTTCTTGCTCTGTCGACATAGCGACATAATTGCAACCAATATTAGTGTCTACAATTGCTGTATTTACAGGACCAGAAATTATCCAACCAAATTTAGTATTTCGTAATTTAGGCCTTTTAGGACCCAGGGAGTGCTGTTCACTACCAAGGATATCCCAGAATATATCCGCCCCAATCAACACTTCTACCGGACCCGGCTTATTGAATTGAGGGTCAGCTAATTGAAAATGTTTCGGTATTTTAAGACTTTCGACGTCAATTTGACATTTAGGTATGTTACTTGTTAGCTCTTCTAGCACGAGACACGATAAAGTAACGTTAAACGTGTTATTAATTGAGTTTAATTGAACATTACACCCTTCTACTACACTATTTGTGCAATTATTGCCTATTCCTATGACCTTTAGACGGTCAATTGCATTGGATTTCAAGGATAACCTATCCTTTAAAGATTTCGTGATGAATGATGATTCACTGCCACAGTCCAATAATGCGCGTACCCTTTCTCTGTGATTAAAACTAGGGTTTGAAATTTCAATGAACGCTGTGGACAAAAGCACTTGATTTTTATTTATTTTAGAGTTATTAAACGATGAGGCAATTGAACTGACTGTGACCGAGTCGCTTATGACCGGTATGGGTTCATGTAGCAAACTGTTGTGTCGTTTATTGCATTCACGACATGGACCCCTACGACACTCGCTAACCGGGTGTCCTTGTCTAAGACAGTTGGCACATAATTTGTGTTTTTCCACGTCAGCTAATCTTTCTTTAATGCCTTTAGCCTTAAATTTAGTACATTCAAATATCCTATGATTATCACTACATATTATACAAACAAAGGTCAAAGGTTTGCCTTTGTTGTTGTTAGCAAATGCCTTTGAATTGTGATTGGTGCTAACAAATGACTTTACATGTGAAGTCCGTTTATATTTATTGTTGTTACTATTAGCAATTACTGGAGGAGCTGATCGTGAAGCTGATGGAACAAACTTAGATGAATTATTTTCGAACTTGTTCCTATTTAGCGATTCCAGTACATCCGCGCGATCGATTAAAAATTTATTAAATTGATTCAGAGTTGGGACGTCATCGAGCGTATTACGAAACTCTTCCCATCTAAAAAGAGTACGGCTGTCTAATTTAGATGACAACATGAAAATTATCAATATGTCCCACTTGTCAGTAGGCTGACCTAAGCTCGCCAGTGCACGTAAGTTCTTTGTCACGTGATCAACCAAGAAACGCAGGGAACTCTCAGTCTCTCGAGTGTGCACTTGAATATTGAAAAGAGAATTTAAATGTTGATTGATCAGCAACCTTTTGTTATTGAAACGATCTCCCAGAAGCCGCCAGGCCTTCTCGTAATTAGCCGAAGAGACTTCGAAATTCGACAATATTCTAGCCGCGTCTCCTTCCAAATACGAAACAAGATAATGATACTTATGTATTGGCTTTATGCGATCGTTGTTATGGATCAAGCTTTCAAACGTATCACGAAACTCAAGCCAGCGGAAATATGTACCATCAAATTTGGATATTTGTATCTGCGGTAATTTAAATCCCAATTCATGATGATCGTGAACGTATTGCGCTTCAACTGCCACAGAGTGGCGCCGATCGATCTCGATAACATTATGTTTGTCGATCAAAGTTTTCGCAAGGGCTATGTTGACTATGAACTTATGCTCAATAGTTTCACGCTCATCAATCTCCGCGGACAAACATTCCGAATTTAAAAACTCGATCTCATTCTGCAAGGCATCAAACTTAGCTGATAAACCTTCAAACTTGCTTAATTTTAGATTTAATTCTGCTAATTCAATTTGTGAAATTTTTGTTTCATTCATCACATTTATGTAATTTTTAAATTTAGTAATTTGACCTTTAATCGAACTTCGCATATTAATTAATCGATCTAACTCGGTTTTATCAGTAGACATCTTTATTAAGCAAATATTATTGAAAGCTTAACAAAAAACGTATTAATGAAAACAAAAAACGTATAGAAAAAAATATATATTATAATTTAAATTATCTCACGCTCCTCAGTAATCGTGGCTCCGCCGCTCAGGGAAAGCCGGGGACAGCTGATATCGCCACCGCTAACTTGTAACCGTGCGCGCTAGATACAGCGGCCGCCTCGTCGACAAAACCTGGAATAGTCGGCAGAGCGCTTGAATACAACGAAATAATAATCAATTCGTTGTAATAATGAATTTACCGTTGTTAGGTGTGCAACTATGTTGCACAAAATATACGACTAATTTTAGTTAAACAAAAATAAAAATTTAATCTGTATGTAGGTATTTCGTAATAAGTTTTAATTAAATATGAAATTATTGTTCAAAACATGGGCCACCAAAGAATTTACAAATATTTCTTATATTATTTTTTGCTAGACAGGTAGATATTTTATTTTTTATTTTTTATATGAAAGTTGTAGGTGCGTAGAAATAATTACGATTTAATTAATATACGATGATTTCGTAATTGTATGTTTATTGTACGTAAGTGGAGGTATTATCTAATAAATTTATCGTAAATATTAACGAGATTACTAGAAAATTGTTTGCAATTTTGACTAGAAATAGTTGAGGTAGGTAGGAAGGACAAAGGATGAGCACTTATCTGCGAAACTATCACGCCGAGCGGGGCTGTGCTGACGATGCACCACCTTCCGGTCACCGACGAGGTCCAGACAAGGTTTACTCTGCTCCAGTATGTCCAGGGATCCAGTCTTCAACCTTTTACAGCATACGCGCCATGTGTTGAAGTCGTGACTCGATCTTGATGTTTTCGTATTTTCGTATATTTTCGTGGATTTTTGATGAATTTTCGTAAATTTTGTAGTAGTTCCCCTCATGGGCCACCAATTTATGTATTTAACATAACGGAGCCTTTGTTAATAAAAACCCAAACGTAGATTTAGACTGTTTAATTTTATGATAATTTACAATAATGTGTTGCCGCGATGGCCGTTTTGTGAGTGAATAATATAATGTAGCTGTCTCGCTCGACGCCGCGATTGTTAGAAGCGCCTACATGAAGTTAGCCGCAAGATGTGGCGTGAAGCCGCAACAGTATATGTTTGTGTGTGTATGTGTATGTATATGTGTGTATATACGTATATGTGCACACATGTATCTTGTTTTTTTTCTTATGTTTCGTCTTGGAATCTTGTATGATACACTGTTTTGATCATGCTGTGTACACATAGTTTAGGCCGCTGTCTAGCTCACTTCTTTGTAATTGTATATATTTAATGTATTTATTGTCAGTGTCCTGTTTTGTGTATCTTATTAAATAAAAAAAAAAAAAAATAAATAAATAAATTAGCAAGTTGTTCCAAGGTCGCATTGCCCTCCTACTTGCTATTGTATTTTTAACTTATTAAGCCCGGTTTTCACTTAAATAAGTACAGTAGTTAGTAGTGAGGCGAGTCGTCATAAGTTACCCGAACGAGAAGACTACTAGTCACGTCAGGACTGCTCGATTCAAAGAAGATCTGGGACTCCAAAATTTGTTTTATTTGGGCCGAAATACATTAAATAAAGCTTAAGTTAACTATATCTGGACAAATAAAAAATATTTGTTCTTTTTCTGAATTTTCATCTTGTGTTTATTGTATTCTACTAGAAATGTCTTATTGCCGCCACCAGAATTAAAAGAAATTATCAAAAATATTTAACACTCACTATGCATCACTTAGAAACATACTTTTATTCCTGTTACTTTATTTATTAATTGTACTTTTATTTTAAGTATCAGTAAGTAGTTGTTGCTCGCGATTTCGTCAGTGTAACTTTATAAAAATAGTCTCAGGAAGTAACTTTATAAAAAAATGTTACTTCCTGATAATGTAGCTTCTTCTATAAATCTTCTATAAATGAAAGAATTTTGGAAATAGGTCCAGTAGTTTTGTGTTTATTCATTACAAACACAATCTTCTTTCTTTAAAATATCAGCATAGATTACCCCAATCAGTAATCGGTCACTTTATCACAGTTCCCATAGTTTTACCACAGCATATTTATTTCCTACAGTAAGCCGACGCTTTTGATGTTGGGCGATACCGCCGCCTGTGTAGGTATTTAAAAATTACGGAAGGGTTAACACAAATTAAGTAATATAAAATGTGCTTAAGTACCTTTCTTCTTCGTGCGGAAATTGATGAAAGCTTAGTTCATTATTTATGCGAGATAAAGATTTGCACGCACTTACAGCACATGCCGTATGGACCATTTTGATTTATATAATAAATTAAAATCTGAAAGACGCGATAGCCCTAGAATATTTATCCCAATCTACTAAGAACGACGAAGTATGCAGCTTGGGCACGTCCCACTCGCGCCTCACCCCTCATGCCCCGCACGATTGCCCTGTCTAGACGTCTCCGTCGGTCTACTGTACGAAATAAGTATGCTGTGGTTTTACTCACGTTATTAGACACAATTATATAGCGACAAAGTTAGCATTGGTCTATTACATAGTGAATACAGATATTGATGTTGGGTTTCAGCTACAAACGCATTCTGGTACTGATCTCACACTCGCAAGACTTCCTGAACGGAGTGTGCACGAACATAGTGCACATGTCTCGCCGAAGGCTCAAGTATTACACGGGCAACTATGAGGCGTTTGTTCGCACCCGAAGCGAATTGCTCGACCATCAGATGAAGCAATACAATTGGGAACAGGATCAGATCGCTCACATGAAGGTAGCTGAGTTTTTTTTTTTTTTTAATTTCAAGGACTAATTTTGTGTGACGCAAAAATGTAACGTTTCTGCAATAAACATCTACCGCTCACTGCGGCAATATAGGGCTACTTAATACTAAATCTGGCACTTTTTCAATTTTTTTTATTGAAATTGTTTCAATTTTCAATTTGAAATACAATCGTGATAACTCACAGACAGACACACATGGCATTACTTGTGTTATAAGCAACGGCAGCCACCTACCATCAAGTGGACCGTCAGCCTGTCTGTCGATCTTTTATAAAAAAAAAACCTGGTATATAGAATGTCAGTTGAATGTAGCGTTATTTAAAACTCTCGTTATTATCTTTGTACAGAATTATATTGCGAGATTTGGTCACGGATCTGCGAAACTGGCGCGTCAAGCCCAATCGAAGGAGAAGACCCTGGCCAAGATGGTGGCGCAGGGGCTCACGGAGAAGGTGGTCGACGACAAGACCCTCAACTTCTACTTCCCGTCGTGCGGCAAGGTGCCACCTCCCGTCATCATGGTGCAGGTCAGTGCCACTCAAACTTTCAAAAGTTTTTTTTTTAATTAATACGTATTAATCAAGGAATACGCAAAATACTTATCTATACTAATATTATAAAGAGAGATTTATAATGTTTTTATTTAAAAAAATGGAAAAAAAATCGGTTAAAAATATTTTTGATTACAAAGCTTTTTATAATACAAATCCATAGCTTAGAGGTCGTATTTTGTGGATTATTTTATTATAATTGTTGTGTGTTTTTGTATTTCAGAACGTGTCATTCCGTTATACTGAAACTGGGCCATGGATCTATAAGAATCTCGAGTTTGGTATCGACCTCGACACGCGAATAGCACTCGTCGGGCCCAATGGTGCTGGCAAGTCAACGTTACTCAAACTTCTCTATGGAGATGTGAGTATACATAAGCAATCCAAAAAAATCAATCAATGTCAAATTATTCATAAATGTAACATAGTAACGATATAATACATATTTTAAAAGTATTATTAAAAATAAAAGTATATAAAAAAAATATGAAAATTCTCCTTTTTCTCGCTAACTATACCATTTTTACAAAATCTTTGAATGCCGATAGGAATAAATATTAAAATTATTGATAGTCTCCTAAGTGTGTTTTGTTTTCTAGCTATTGGTTTAGGTGGCTTTGGCTTACTGACTCAAATTACCATCCAAATAATTATTTGACAATTATTATTATCAAATAATAAGCGAATGAAATGAAATTTGATGTGACAGTTGGTGCCGAGCGCGGGAATGATCCGCAAGAACTCGCACCTGCGCATCGGTCGCTACCACCAGCACTTGCACGAGTTGCTCGACCTGGAGCTGTCTCCGCTCGAGTACATGATGAGGGAGTTCCCGAACGCGGGCGAGAGGGAGGCCATGCGGGCCATTATAGGCCGCTACGGCCTCACGGGACGCCAGCAGGTAGGTCGAAACGAATAAGCAATGTCTAACCGTAAAAAAGGTGGTTATCTAGTACAAGTACAAAAATGGACTTTATCACTTCTTGGATATTAGACAAATAAGGAATCAACGGTCTGGCTACCTGTAACTTGA
Organism: Synanthedon tipuliformis; assembly: GCA_947623395.1. Taxonomy (NCBI): domain Eukaryota; kingdom Metazoa; phylum Arthropoda; class Insecta; order Lepidoptera; family Sesiidae; genus Synanthedon; species Synanthedon tipuliformis. Next base: position 3,017,204 of record OX392424.1, on the reverse strand, counting down.
CCAATTTTTTTTTTAAAAAACTTTTTTTCTAATTTTGTTTAAAAATTAAATTTAAGACATAAGTACATACCTACATTACTATTAGAAGGAGTTTTGATGAATAGAATATAAAAAATTAAATCAATGCGATATTTGATTTTAATGGTTAAATTTATGTCTATACGTTATTCATAATAGTCCAAGATTTTTAGCTCCAAAATTGGGTTCGCAAAACAAAAAATCCTGATAATTGATTTTTCGATTGGATTGTGTCAGAGAGTGTCCCCTAAGTATAAAACCAAGTTTGTGTCGTCTGAAACCTATAAGGTGACTATAAGGTGAATGATACAAAATAAGGGTGTTTGTCTGAAGTTAGTAAGTGAGGCTAATTAATTGCCTTTGATCCAGGTGTGCCCGATGCGACAGCTGTCGGACGGCCAACGTTGTAGGGCTGTGTTCGCTTGGCTGGCGACGCACGCCCCTCACCTGCTGCTCCTCGACGAACCCACTAACCACCTCGACATGGAGACCATAGACGCTCTGGCGGAAGCCATCAATCATTTCGACGGTGGCATGGTGCTCGTGAGTCACGATTTTAGACTTATCAATCAGGTAAGTTGCGATTTGTTCGTTTTATTGTCATGTTCCACAGTCATGTTTATTGGCTTATGTCTTATTTAACATAATTTCGATGGTGGCATGGTGCTTGTAAGTCACAATCAGGTAAGATTATTTTTAAATGATCCGTCGGGAACCTAACATTTTTCCTGGAAGCTTATCACCATCAGTATGAATAAACACTGATGAATAAATAAAAATAAAAATTGAAACTAATTTTATTGTTTAACTTTTCCTAAATCGTCACATAGCTAGTCACTATGTCTAAACTAACTGTGGCCCTTGGCTTCACCTGCTTCAAATTTGCATTCCCGCGTCTTTTAAACTACCAATTTATGATGTGATGGCCCTTGACATTCCTGTTGTTATAAAATAGCAACATTCTCAAGCGCATTCGTTGCTCTTGACACAAATTTCCGACTGAAAACATATTTAAGTATTTTTTAGTCAGTCATTATAATTAATTGATTTCAGGTTGCCGAAGAAATCTGGATTTGTGAAGGTGGTACCGTCACCAAGTGGGAAGGCGGCATCCTCAAATATAAGGACCATCTCAAGAAAAAGATCCTCAAAGAAAATGCTGCCAATGCAGTTAATATGCGCAAATAAATAAATATTATGTAGTCTCATAAAGACACTAGTTGAAATCATGTTTATGTTGCTATGTGATGCTGTATTTATTATTATAACTGTTGCCTTGTAAAGTAATGACATAGTGAATTCAAAAACATATAAATTAAAACTTAAGTGTGTAATGATTTTCATATCCATCTAAAATTATGTAGGCTAACTAAACGCATAATCAGATCTGCTGTAAGTTGCTGAAGAGTTGGGTACCCTGCAGACTACTAGAAGGTCTAGAAGCTGCAGCTTCAGGAATACCATGTCATGGAAATTCCGCCAAAATAAGTGTATCTAACTTCACATCAATCGGAACTGTGGAAGTTAGTGAACTAGGACTAGGAAATGGGCTATAGTCTTTAAACGCCTTAACATATCTTCATAAGTTATAAGTAGCTAAGAAACATCCCGATCACGTCAGCTTTCAAACAAAGAAAATGGATCAAAATCGGTCCATCCGTTTGGCAATTACGACTCCACAGATGGACAGATACGTCATTAAGGTGGCAAACAAAACAGGCTGACGGTGAGAATTTGAGAAAGTTGGCAACTACGTCAACGCTCGTCTGCTGGTATAAAAAAGAAGTGAAAAAGCAATTTGAAATTGGTTTGGTAACTCCACAGAACACTAACTATATAACCGCAAGAAGTTGGCCTCTGTCACTGTCAGTTTGTCAAGTAACGAGTTGGACATAACAATCGAAAGTAAGACGTGTATTTTTTTATAGGAGTATATCCTTAAATCGATCCACGAAAATATTCGATACTGCTATCGATACGAATGTAGATAAACCAAGGATTTTTTAATAATATAACAGGATTGATGACTGCAAAAAATTGCTTTTCAAAAATTAACTGTATTACCAATAGTTAGAGTATATTTTTCATTGCGCCTTACACATGGGCTAAACCGAGAAAAAAAGAGATAGCCAAACTAAGGCCTTGTGTCCCTTTCTTTCATCTTGCCAGACTACAAAAATGTATTTCATTAAAAACTTAGATTCAAAAATCTTAGATCAAACACTATGTATATTAATTGTAGTTCAATTATTTTAATAGTTTTTAAATGAAATTATTATAATAATATTAATTTTGTGATATGTTACTAAATTACAAAAGATAATATTTATAGTTTCAGTACTATTTTTTATTTTATTTTCTACTGGCATCCCTATGAAATGTCATGGCGGTGTTTTTAAATAGCAGTTTACATTTTGTTTTCAAAATCGTTCATAGAAATTAAATTTAAAGTTAAAATGGTGAAAGAGTGTTGCGTGTATGCTTGTCCGAGCGATTCCTATGGTGGTTGCAATGTATATTTTCACAGGTAAGCTAAAAATAACATAATAATAAATCTACCAACTATGTTAACCATAAATTTGTAACGTTGGTGGATATGGTTATGTACAATTATGTTAATCTAGTAGATCTAGTTGGTCCGGCAAACTTCGTGCCGCCTCAGAAACAAAACTCGTACCATTTGTATAGAAAAAAATTTCGAAAAAGTCATTTTCCATTTCGTACAAACAAATTATTGTTTTCGCAATTTACTTTACTTTCCTATATTTACTACATATTTATTGTAATTTACTTTACTATATTTAAAGCTGAAATATCAAATACCACTCATCGTTAATATACCTAACCAGGACGCTCAGTACACCGACCTAGTAAAATGTTGGTGAAAGGTCCTCGGAACGTATCAGGGATAGAAAAGTAGGGTTTGCACAATGTCATAGAGAGTATCCCATCCCGTTCATACATTTTTTACAGTCCATACAACTTTTTTGGAGTTTTCAAAGCGGGATATCTCCAAGACCGTCGGGCATAGATGGGCAGTGTCTTTAGCGAATAACCATCGATACATTTCTCATTAATCGTCCATTGCTTATGTGTTTATTTATTTATGTTTATATTAAAAAAAACTACTACTACCTATATATTAGTAATTTTTTGTATAAATATCACTGTAAGTTTTCCTTGAAAATAAATAAATAAAACATTTAAATTTGTCTTATACAAACTTCGTGCCGCCTCAGAAACAAAACTCGTACCATTTGTATAGAAAAAAATTTCGAAAAAGTCATTTTCCATTTCGTACAAACAAATTATTGTTTTCGCAATTTACTTTACTTTCCTATATTTACTACATATTTATTGTAATTTACTTTACTATATTTAAAGCTGAAATATCAAATACCACTCATCGTTAATATACCTAACCAGGACGCTCAGTACACCGACCTAGTAAAATGTTGGTGAAAGGTCCTCGGAACGTATCAGGGATAGAAAAGTAGGGTTTGCACAATGTCATAGAGAGTATCCCATCCCGTTCATACATTTTTTACAGTCCATACAACTTTTTTGGAGTTTTCAAAGCGGGATATCTCCAAGACCGTCGGGGATAGATGGGCAGTGTCTTTAGCGAATAACCATCGATACATTTCTCATTAATCGTCCATTGCTTATGTGTTTATTTATTTATGTTTATATTAAAAAAAACTACTACTACCTATATATTAGTAATTTTTTGTATAAATATCACTGTAAGTTTTCCTTGAAAATAAATAAATAAAACATTTAAATTTGTCTTATACAACAAAAAACTTATGGTCACCCTATTAGAAAGGGACACATGGCTCCTCTTCTATATATCCTACTTGGTCCGCTTTTTAGCCGCAAGTAATAAATCCTTATTAATATATTAAATCCATGAGATAAACACTCCACAAATGCTCCACAATATGATTTGTTGGTCTGTGGTGTCTGACAGTTAAACTGTCGCTGTCATTCTTATCAAAAGTGTGTTTTTTGGTTGGTTGACTGACATAAACATAGGTGTGATTATATTACTCTGTGCTTTGCTTCAACTTCTATATTCTATAGCTATTATACTATATATTTATAGTGGATTTTGTGCTGGCGTCTCGATTGGACGTGTATTTCGTGACCTGCGATGCTGCGGGCAGTGATTAACAGTGTAAAGTGTTAAAAACCTTTGTCAAGATGTTGGCGGACGGTGAAATAGTTGGTGATGGTTCTTGGAACCTCACAATTTTCGTGACGGATTTGAATGAAAAGAGAACTATGGTTGTGAAGGGGGACATGCACATTGGCGGTGTGATGCTGAAACTCACCGAGAGTTTCGGTAAGTTGAATTCATCAGTTTTTATTTACATAATATTATATTTTATGCTACAAATTATCTGTTAATTTTTTATTTAAATATCACCAATAGTGAACGAGAACTTAATTGCACCGCATAATTAAACTTTACCTTTATTTATAATAAAGTAAGTAATGTGCCATTACTAATTTAAATATCAGAATATGTACATAATACTTTGAATTACTTAAATATCCGGTTTTTGTTTTTCTGCCAGCATCATTGTTCAATTTGTTCTCCTAACTCTGGTGAGTCATTTCTTTTCTGGGTTGAATTGGCTCATCTTGTTAATGTATTAAAGTTGATGCCATTATTGTGAGGAATTTTCTAATAATAAAACATTATTTACATTAAAAATACTTGAAAAATATGTTTTCTGTGTTTGTTTTGGAACATGAGTTTCATTTTATTATTAGGTAGATATCTACCTAGTAAGTAACTATTATTAATGAAGATATTGTAGTTATACTACTTACTAATGATATTACAATAATAGATAAGATAAATTGACAAATAGATAAAGAAATAGTAAAAGTTGCTCTATACCGTTCTGGCAGCACCTGAGGCATTGCTTGTGTTATCGGTGACAGTTGCCACTTGCCACCTACTATCAAAGTGGACCGTTAGCCTGTCTGTCAATCTTAATAAAAAAATAACTGAACATGAACAAACAAACACATTTTAACAACCCTTTACACCATACAATTTAAATGAATATCTTAGGAGTGGTTGTAAATTAAAAACTTGTGATAACTCCTAAGATTAGAAGAGTAGAGGTCTCGTTTGATGTAGCCACCCTCGCCCGCACTCCACCTGTTGTTGCAAAAATGCACCCACGTGAAGCCCGGAGAGGGTCGCTAGTTTAATAATAAGTTTGACTTAAATATTGTTTGAGAAGCGCACATTTGTAGACATTTAAAAGATTTACTTTTTATAATAATTAGGCTTTAAATTTTGTATGATGTAAAAGAGCATTAATTTTTTATCTTTTGCGTTAAAATAAGACTTTAGCGCAAAAATTAATAAAGCATTAGTGAATACGAAATGCAAATGGATTTTTTAAAAAAAATTTTTGCTATTATAAAAAGCTTAGAATAATAAGTTTGTTTTCAAACAAATGTTAATGAATATCCAGCAATCGACTTGTCCCTCTTGATAATGTTGCAGTTTCGTTTTTATCCGCATCCTAACGTGTTTCTTCTCGACTTATCCAGGTTTAGTCAACACATGTTTTTTTATGAGATAAGCACTATCCTAGCTTTAGATTGATTTAAATCTATCGAAAGCGTAATAGTTAATATGTCTTTCGATTTTGTTGTACTTATGGGTTTATTAACTATATACATTTTTTGCATTTTGTTGGATTTTTTTTTGCTAATTCACAGAACATAGTTACAGTTATAGTACCTACATACTTACTAGAATTAAATATTACAATACAGTTAACTTATAGTTTAACACTAGAAAGACGGGAGGGGTCATTTGACCCCAATTTAAACTTTCATGGTTGATTATTTTATCACTATTAGTTTATATGACTTCGTGTCTTGTGACTTTTAATAAAATACAATTAATTTCAAAACAAAAGTGTTTACATAGCAATATGATCCTCCAAACATTAGTAAAAACAGCTTTTACCAACAAAGACGGCTAGGGTCATTTGACCCATTTAACAGATATTGTTAGTAACTGAATATTTTTTTATTGACTGGTCTTGTTTCACACACCCTAATTATCATAGTTTCATTATTTCAATACACTAAGTACTTTCGTTGAAAGAATATAATTTTTTTCTGTTTATTATTCTGGAAAATGGCTCGGCTTCACAGTGAAGAAACTTTAGCATATTTGCAGTTTTTTGCCAGAAGATGAATTGGAAAGTGAAGGTGAAAATGTAGCAGTAGTACTACAAGTTGAAGATAGAGATTCATATACTCCTGCATCAAGTTCTATTGATGGCTCAGACAGCAATCAACCATTAGCTGAAATCCAACGTCACCAAGTAATAGAGGAAGAGCGTCTCAGATTCAAGTACTCTGTATTCCTTCGTTTTGTGGAAATAAACCTCATAATAATATAATATCACCTTGGTTATATTATATTAGTGGAATATTATGGAAAAACCTCGAAACTGTATGTTTTACAATGCTACTAAGTATGGTGTTGATGTTATGGACCAAACGGCAAGATACAGTACCAAAGCTGCGTCTAGAAGACGACTTTTGCAAGTTTTTCATAACATTAGATTTATCTGCAACAAATGCCTGTAAGTAAGTAATAAAAGAGTGCATAGAACGAATTTTATTCTGAAATTGGCGCTCGAAGCGAGTAACATATCAGAAGAATCTGCTCCTGAGACCTGGTTGCAACATGATATTTCGTTAAGACTACAGCTTCTGAGCTACCAAACTCACCGTAAAAATAAAACTAATAAAGTGTTTGACCAATGTAAAAAAAACCGTTATGTGGAACTTGCAATCAATCAAAAATGTTTGTACGTCGTCAATGTACGACATCAGTACATAGCGAATAAATTCTTTTTTTCTGAAATAAACACAAATTTGTTGTAATGAAAACCTATATATTTCTATATACATCGTTTTCCATATGGCTAACTATATACATATTTATATATGTTAAGATTATATGAGAAAAAATGTGTTAGGTCAAATGACCCCTGGCCGTCTTTGGAGGTTAGTTGTTTTTTCCGTCTTTCTAGTGTTAATTAGAACACCGTTATATTTGTACTCTGTTTTTCAAAGTCAAGACATCTCACAGCCGTCTAATCCATTTCTTTTAAAAGGTCATGTTTTTCACAAGTGGAAAGGGGAATAAATTATTCGTGCCAGATTCTTCGTGCGAGCGGAGCATAAGCCGAAAAATATTTTTACTTTAAAAGTAAATAGTTAGGTACCTAGTTTTAAAATAACTCAAGGAAAACAGACAGACTTCCGATATGTCTGGCGACAAAGATAAGGTTTTAATTAATGTACAACAAAAGCGACGAAATACCTAGTAGGTATTATATGGAGAATAAGTTGACTTATTATTAACGAAGGAGTGATACATAGACAGACGTTTCGATGAATAACTCACTTTGTTTATTAGTTATTATATAGAAAATTTATGATACGTATATATTTAATTATTATAATTATATCCAATTGCAAAATTGACGTTAGTTATTACATACACATTACACTAGTAAGTATAAAGTGAAAAAGTAAGCAAAAACTGTTATCCAGTTACCTACTAAGAGGATTTCATTACCCAGTCCTTTACAATTTAAAAAAAATTCATTTCATTAAAATGTAAAAGTTTTAATTAATGCAGCACAAAAGACCATGAAACATTATTTAAAATACACCAGTAAATTTAACCTTGAGAGCTGGAATTCTAATTTGGATGTAACTCCAACCAAAGGCATTAAAATATTAAATTTAATACAAATACATGTTAAAGTAGCTAATAACGTACTCGAGTTTACAAATATTCAATAATAGTTACGCGTTAATCAGCAATATTTGAGTATTTATTCTCGAGTCCGCATTAATATTTGCTTTTTTGGTTTCGCTCGCAACTCGCGAACGACACCGGATTTTAGCGAGTTGTATAAATATATTGCCTTATAAGTATTACTCGGTCTCTTGGTTTCACACAGTGACGTCACTTTTACTTAAACCGGTCCTCGTTCGTGCGTGACCGCTATGGAGTCATCCGCACTTTTAAAAAATGTGACAGAACATTATTAGTCATAAAATACAACTAGTTATGTGACAAAAATAATGAAAATGGTTAAAGTAGTTTTAATCAAAATTAATGGGAGTGTACAAAGTACTTGTGGGAGTGTACGGATCAGTAAGTTGAAGTGGCAGTGGGCAGGGCATATAGTACGGAGAACAGATCGGAGTGGAGGCCACGGACCAGCAAGCGCAGCGTAGGACGTCCACCCACAAGGCGGACAGACGACCTAATAAAGACCGCGGTCAACGGTGAATCCAGGCTGCTTCTGACCGGTCCCATTGGAAAGTTACGGGGGAGGCCTATGACCAGCAGTGGACGTCCTGCGGCTGAGATGATGATGATGGTGATGTACAAAGTACTGCAACATTTTCACACATGTATCACATGTATTACGTGATGTACCTACCTACGTGTCACGTATTGATTCCTGACGTGGAACCACCATCTTCACCATCAAGACCACCATGTAACCACCTGTTTTGTTTCGGTGAATGAGTAAGGGTTGTCAGAGCCCATTTCAAATCCCTTATCCTCAATCTTACTGTAGTCGGCAGAGCACTTGGAGCACCTGTGGCGTTGCTTGTATTATAGGAAACAGTAACCACCTACCACCGAGTGGGCTGTCTATCTGTTTGTCATGCTGTATTATCTATGCTATGCAATCTTTTTGAAGATTTTCCCCCCCTCGTTTTTCGCAGTCATAAATTGTTTCCACTTTGATCGATACTGACAATTGTCGATTATTTATTGGCTAAGTTTCAGACTGTCTAGACAGACAACGAAAACCACTACTAAGTTATTTATGTTGTATTTAAACAACAAGATACACACACGCGCGGCTACTTACTTAGTATAAATGTAAATAGAGGCGAATATCGAAGAGCTTTGTCTCATAAAGCTAATTTACATCGACATTGCATTGATACTATGTACTTCAACTAATGTAAACATAAATATGTTATACTATTATATTATGTAGGTACATCCTTGAATTGGCTTTTTAATCATAGACAATACTGTCATTCCTCTGAATCAAAACTTGATGTTCCATTCAGGTTCCATTACGTTTATAACTTTAGTAAAAGCAGGTATTTAGTAAAAATACAAGAATAGAAATATTTTCGCTTTCTAATATTATTATAGATCTAGTCCTTGTAAAATGAAGAAGATTTTAAAGCACTTATCATACCTATGGCAAGTTTTATCGTTTTTACCAAAGAAATTGAACTAATTATTCTATGGTTTTTACATAATAATATATGGAAGTAGATACATACTTCGATTTGGTAACACATTGGATTTGATTGTGAACACACACGTGATACGCGTTGAGTTTTGCATAACAATAGAAGACAATGAGGCCTGCGTTTGCGCATATTGTGAGTGTAAAGTGTAAACGGAAACTGCTGCCGCGTATGACATTCAAATTAAAACTAAGCCGTGTGTGTACGTATTGGTAGAAAAGTTTATCGAATTCGCGGAAGACAATCTACCAATCAAATTATTTCTATGAGAAATAGATACGAAACTGTTTGCAATAATGGAGGAAAGTAACGAAAGTATTATAGTTATTGGTAGAAATGAAACATTTAAATATAATGTCTAAACGTGAAACTGAATTGGTAGGTCCGCGGGAAAATTGAGTTGTTTTTGGCTCATTTATTATAAATGATTAGTTAATACAAAAAACATAGAGAACACAATGAACTATTAGCGACATAGCGACTCGTTATGCTATTTTATTAGAAAAATCTAAATATACTGAAAATGAAACTTAGTGGATTTTAGTGGGAGCTCAATAATTATAATAATTGCTTTCAGTAGGTACTTATTTTTCGAGTTGCTTAAATTTGTGTTGTAACCACCTGCCATGGAGCGAAAGCGAACTAAAATACGCCTATACAGTCCAAAATCACAACTTAAAATTAAAAACTGAACACCCCATTTTGCGTTGTCTAATAAAAGTGAGCATGGGGTCAAGGAAGCCTTAAAGAAAATTTCGAGTTCGAAATGCAAATCCACTAAACAGCCACTCCGAACCTAATTGTAATAGATATTGCGATAAGTTTATCGCAAGAAACCAGTGGAAATTATGTAGAAATGATTACGTAAACACTATTTCGTGTTGGCCAAGTGTTATTAATTGACACGTTACATAGTTAGGACGTGAATTCTGTCATTACCGGTCGTAATTTGCATGCTTATTTTATTACCTCTATGAACATTGCACCCGGTGAAGACATCATTCTCTTACCAAACAGGTTTACTTATTAATATTCGGAGCTTAGATGAATAATTGATTTCGCTGCGCTCGACTAGACACCGCCGTTGTACTTGTCAAATGCGGCAACAAATAGTAGGTACGCCGAATTCGGCGTACCCGAGCCAGTCACACTGCAAGCTGTCTGTGATGTGTACCTACATGCCGAATGTTTTATTAATTTTTGGGCATAATAAAATGCCAGTTTGCATAGTGAAACTGTGTGTAAAAATATAATGAAACTGTGTAAAAAGTGATAAAAAGTGACGATGTTTTACACACACTACAATAAAAAGTTGTCGCATTCACGGAGCTATTGTTTTTAGATGCGCGGTATCTAGTCGAGCCCAGCGAGACCAATCATAAATGTAATATTCGGAATTTTTATTTTTTGAATTACTTAAAAACTAACTATTAGTTTCTCAGAAATTAACCCTAGATAAATTAAACTGGTAACTACTATAGGCAGTGGGTAACTACTTTTATCTCCTATTTAATACACAGTCAACATAACAATCTGTTAAGTTTAACAATGCGCTATTATTTTGACTGATCTTTATATTAAAGAGTGTTATAGTATAAGTTCAATGACATTTATCACTAGGTATTATCATTCAATTAGTGATTTCTTTAAATCTGAAGCCTAAATTTGGTACACGAGTTTTTCTCCATTTCAACAGACTATGGCGACAGACTTTGTCGCAATAGCACAGATTAATAATAAGTTACTATCGGCAATAGTCTGTTAAAATGGAGAAAAACTAGCCAGCAGTATACTCCTAACCTCTAACCACTCGACCAAAGAGAATGTCAAATAAAAATAAAAATAATAACAATTTCAAAACAATATGATTCCATTAAGGTTTTATTGAATAATATATTTTCTATTAACTTGATAAATGATAATGGCCATTTTAAAATGAGCCGCATTGCCATTTTAAACCTAAGAAGAAGAAGAAGAAGAAGAACTTGATAAATATTTATATAACTATGATATAATTAACGCGATGACATACTCGTCTCCTAAATGGATAATGAATATGAAAACTCGTACATGCACATAAAGCATAATTATGCTACATTGCAAGTGGAAACCAACCTCCATCTATGATGTAAGAATGGTCTGAACGTGACAAAATCATGTACACAGTAGACTACTGATTATAGCCACAACATTTAGGGCGAACCTAATATGGAGTTACGTTTATCTGGAAGTTAGTCGTAACTTAAATATGGAAGCTAGTTAATAAGGTTTAAATTAATTTTAACATTTGATACATCCATTTTCGTAGTATAATAAGATGTTGAAAGAATTACGTTTTTGATCATAAATAACTAACCATTCCAAATCGAATCCTTTTAAATAGTATAAAATGCCTTTCGCCAAATTCGTTAACTAGACTGTCGTTTACAAACGTATTTTTTTTATAAAAGATAAATATTTGATAATTAGCAACGTAGCAGTAGAGGCTTCGTAGAGGTACAATTTTCATACTTCAACGAATATTCGAAAAATAAAATTAGCCGAATTGGTCAAGCCGTTTACGAGTTTTGCGCTTAGCAATACAACTAGTAATACCTACACTTACAGATTTATTATTAGTATTGATAGATTTATACAATGGCTTATATGTAAACAAAGAAGGTTCTTCTGTGAGAAACTACTTTGAGAGAAGACAATGTTATAAGTAATATATTCAGTCCACTTGTTACTGGCAGAATTGAGTCGCTGCTGTACAAAGTTTTAAAGAGAAAGCCCATGGAAAGTAGGCAATTAACATAGAGACAGTGAGAGACATTCGCGTGTAAGAACTGACCAATTAACTGAAGGCTGTTAGCACAGTATATAAATACAGATATGAATCAAGAAAGAAAATTTTTCGTTGTCTATTTCGGATACCTATCAACACTGGCTTAATAACACTGAATGTATGAACACTGATTTAACGTGCTTGTCTAGTAGATATTAGGCTCTCGGCAAAGGCGATCGTCTGTTAGTATTGAATTGTGGAGGGCAGAGGGAGCTATATGTGGTGTGATAAGGGCCTTTTAGAGATTTGAGCGGTGATCCGAAATCTAATGCCCTCCTCAAGTCTCAACTATCTTCACCCTACCTCACATGACGACGAGATATTCGATGAAATCTTCGTGGTGTAGACAAAGTAATCTAGGATATTAAGTATATGTTTTTTTATGAAGTGAAGCCCTGTTTTAAAACCAATATTTTTTTAAAGAACGGCATTCATCAAGTGATTCATGTAAGTATGATGTACCCTTTTCCGGCTGTAGGGCTGTAATTATTTACAAAAGCCGCATTTACTCAAGTATCAATTAACTATGACATAAAAACGATTTCATTAAAATTTATTCATCGTTGTATCAAAGAATCGACTACTGTTCATGTGTATACATTGTGGCATTGGCAAATGAAGGGTGTAGTGAGGGAGGCGAGGAATGCGCGCGACCGTTAGTGTCCGGCTGTTGCAAGCCATAGTTGGTGACACTCCTTCAAGACAGCATCTTGATCCAAAGGAACGCCGACGGAATTTCTGATCAACCACGATTTATTGATAGCCAAACGGCCATTGATTTCGCTTCGAATATTCACGACTTATTTGAATGATACAAATCTTAAGTATCTTCCCTTTAAGGCTAAATTTAATTTAATTGCAAATTAGTTACATTACATTCGTACAATACCTAGTATTTAAACAGTTCTCTTATCCTTTATTCATTCGTTTAGGCTGTGCTACACTATCGGTTTAGGTATACTTTTAAAACAGAGGTGCTGTTGTTAAGTGTCGCTCATTATCTTTCCGCAGATAGCTCACGTGTTTCCCCTCTATATCCACACTGGACTGACATTCCTGATAACGCCAAATGCGTTCAACAATTATTGAACGTGAAATTCCCTCTGTAAATGGTTTTAGTAAATTGGGTGTTCATAGATAGGGATAATTTAATGCAATTAGCCAACTAAAAGCCCGACACAATGAAATGGACCTTCCTTTTTAGCGAGGCTTAATATTAACTCTTTCGGGAAACGGTTGTTTAGATAATTTACTTAAAATGTAAATATATGCCCTAATATGCGTTGAATTAATTAATTAAGTCCAGCAGTGGACGTCCTGCGACTGATAAAAACGAACCCAGACAAACGAATGCTTATTATTTGTCATTATATATATCACTAGCTGGTGCCCGCGACTTCGTCCGCGTTCTGGATGAAAGGTACCCTATGTCCTTTTTGGAGTCCCAGACAACGTGTATGCAAAATTTACAACGCCATCTAGGGAATTCTGTTTGAAGCAATGTAGTACTCTAATTCATCTAAAAGTTAACAGATGGCACTACATGTTATAAAATTACGTGTTAATAAAATTAAAGCTGCTGCCCGCGACTTCGCCCGCGTAACTTAGTAAATTATGTACTTAAACCTTCCTCGAGAACCACTCTACCCATTAGTGAAAACCGCATTAAAATCCGTTGCGTAGTTTTAAAGATCTAAGCATACAAAGGGACATAGGGACAGAAAAAGCGACTTTGTTTTATACTATGTAGTGATTATTAATTAATTTGCTCTACAGCCACCTATTGTTTTTGTTTAATTTATACTGTTCTATGCTTGAATAGACAACCTACGCATGTCTGTGTCATTGCATTATAAAACAACAGCGTCAATCTGACTAGCCTAAGACTGCGCCTAAACAAATTGGTCCTTTCGGGTTACTTGTGCAAGATAGCATAAAAAAGGCGCAAATGAATGATAATGAAGACATTCATTCATTCAAAATGTCTTAATTAGTATAAAGCCTCCCTTTTCTCTGTCTGTATGTATGTATTACGTTAATCTCGGAAAGTTGTGAACGGATTTTGTCCCCGTTTGTATCGATGGAAAGAGGAATTTCTGAGGATAGTTTTCGTGTATAATTCGTGAATATCTTATTTATAATTGCCGAGTTATCACGGTTTTTGTCAAAGAAGGGCCGCATCGAAGCGTGGTCGGGTTCAACTAGGTAGTTTTAAATGAGAGAGCAAAATAGAGTTGAAAGTCGAAAATTTTAATCAGCTTTGAACTTAACACTGTTTACCGTCCATGCCAAAGTCAATGCCCTGCAGCGATTGGCCAAGTACCTCATCAGCATAGAGGAACAATGAGCGGATGATAACGCCTTATCTGCGCGCGCGTCGCGGTTGCGGGAGGCGCCGGAAACACTCGAGCCGACATGGCGGTTTCTCAGAACGCAACTACGTCTCCGACTGGGACTCTCTTGGTATCGACACACGATACGAAGGAAAATATTTTTATATAATATACACTACGCTAGAGACTTAAATTTTTAAAAATTCTTTCTTAGGATTTTTTTCTTTATATAGTATAAAACAAAATCGCTACCCGCCTATTACGCAACGGATTTTAATGCCGTTGTCACTAATGGAAAGAGCGTTAAAGCAGGGAGGTTTTTATATATAATTTGCAGAAAAAAAATCAGTGACAAGCCGAGGTCGGCCCGTTAGTAGGTAGGTAAATAGAGATTCTTCAGTTTTCCTTTTAGCTTTCTAGACTTACTAGTTTTGGCTGTGCCTTGGTATAGTCAGTCAGGAGAAACGGTTTTATAAATACACAAGTGCTTTCAAGAAGCCAATGTAATAGAACCTTTCTTATCGTGATGAGAAAAAATATTGTAAATATGACTTATTATTTTGTTAACCATATACTTTAACTAGCTGTGCTCGCGACTTCGTCCGCGTGGAATAGTTATTTTGGGAATCATTTGGGTATCTCGAACGCACGCAACGGAAGCCCTCAAAGATGAATAATTTTCCACGTTTTTTTCCACATTTTCGACTGTTTCTTCTCTCCTATTAGTCGCAACGTGATGTTATATAGCCTTTAAAGCCTTCCTCGATAAATGATCTATCCAAAACAAAAAGAATTTTTCAATTCGAACCAGTAGTTCCTGAGATTAGCGCGGTCAAACAAACAAATAAACAAACTCTTCAGCTTTATAATATTAGTATAGATAAATCATAATATATTAATAATATCACAAATAACTTATATTCCACCAGTTACACTAACTAAACGATCACCTCACGACTTTGCGGAGCCGACACGGTTGACATTGACTGTCTTTTAAAGTCATGACATGAAAGAGTTATTGTAAGGCCGTATTCAAGATGCAGACAATAAACCTTGTCTTTCGAAGATAAGTGACACGTCTTCGACTTATTAAGTCATGATTATTATTCATTTAGTATTTTTTTATCATTTTACCATAAGTAGGTACCTACTTACTTAAGTGTAATAAAATATATCCAAATAGTTTAAATTTTATCTCAGTTCTACTGTCTCGAATAACGAATTGTTTGATTAAACAAATGTATTTACTATTTCTAAGCACACAGAGTTACCCATTAATTTGGTGAGCCAGTCTATCGCTAATAATATATTAATTTGTTCACCGCCTTACAGAATTTGAGAATATTTTGCTACTGACTGAGTTACGACAACTATCAATTTTCTATGCATTAGTTCATATCTTAGTTTAAGTGTGGCCATAATTACTGTCATGTAGGTACCTAATATTACTCGCGCAATAAAAATATTTACCGAGTAAAACGGCCTAACTAAACATTCCGACAGTTCACGACAACTGATAAAAAGAAATCAACGGAAGCAATTTCATTATCAACTCTTTTATCGTCAATATTATGAAGAGTTATTATGTTACGTGGTTTACAAAAAATAATACAAGACGATTTTAAGCATTAGTAATTACATGGTTTAAGGCACTAATGGTTTAAGGAAAACCAATAAGGTGTAAATACAGGGTAAAATTCTTGTAAATTATTTAGTTTTAGTAGAACTGGTAGGTACCTATTAATCTTGGAATATAGTTTTTAAAATAATTAACAATATAACACCATTTAAGGCGGAAACTGAGGTCAGAAAGTATCATTTAATGCAATCGATACCAATTAGATGCACAATTGCACATGATACTAATAAAATTACCTATTAAGGGATTCACAAAGGCGAATGACATTGACGATTTGACCTTCACCGATATGACCTTTAGAATGTTTATATATATCATACTAATTCCGCACGAAAAACACAAACGTAATCCACACCTCAACGCAGTCACTGAGACACTGTAGCTCCATATATTTAGAGTTTCGAGGCGGCGGAAACAATTCAACAGGCCTGATAAATGTGGTTTTTTGTACTTTTCATTAAAACTACATTAAAAAATATATAAAAAAAACAATATATTTTTTTTAAATGATATTCACTTATTATTCGGTGTAGGAATCATTTGCGCGCAATAAACCGTTTTCGCAACAATTTTAAATATAAGTCAAATTCTTCTTATGTTCTAACTTTTATTGTGGGGTTTCTACTACTTTGATGGAATTTATAAACAATATAATTTGTTCTTCACATGTTTAAGTATAACATATATTTTTTTCAAACCAATTGCATTGACAGTTTCTTCTAACATATTTTTTTAAAAATGCAAATTTTTAGGATTGGTAAAGAAAATGAGTAAATTAAAAATTTTCAAAATTTTAAATTTTATAGCGATGAATCATAAAGCGTATTACGCTTCTGTTTAAAACTATTATACATCATGTTTATTTATTTTTTAATTTATATAGATAATTTAATAAAGAAGATAAAAAAATATGAACGCCCCCGTCATCAGAACCAAGTACATAAGCTGAAATCCTGAATGTCACGACTATTAATATCGATTTCGTCACATTATTATTTATATTATAAGTACTAAAATATAAATTAAAATGAAAATCGATTTGAAATCAAGCGTATCTTGTTTCATTCAAACGAAATCTTAGTCACGCTTCATTTTACCATCGTCGGCCCTTTGCTCCCTTTTGACCGTCTATATAACCGTAGTAAATGTTGAATTGCTGCGTGAAAATTCTCCAATAGGTACTAGTTTCAATTCAAGTTTCTATTTATAATCGTCTGACTTCACTCGGCCGGCGTTAGGAACAACACGCACCAGTTTTAACGGTTTTACGCATCGACAACTTTTGAAATTGTGCCAAATGACCAACTTAAATATATGCTTTACGGCCGATGTAAAGGTTTATTATTGTAACTGTAACATTTATGATGTAGTATTTGTTTTTGAAATGAATGCCGTTCGTTGTGCTTTTTCGTCTGTGATGGGCGAACGTCCTTTTAAAATGAATGAACATAGAGGTAGTGTCCATGATATACCTAATGCCTTTCTACTAACTATTACAAGTTAGTATCCATTTTCTTATACTATTTCCCTCTAATTCCTTATTCTTTATCATGCAAGCATTCTACTGCAACATCTGTGGCCTTTCCTTGTGTTAACTATTCCGTGTTCCGATCTATTACAAATTATTATATGCCCTCGCTAACATTTATTCTTTTGTACATAGTTCCATCCATTATAACTTCAGTTGTATTATTTATTACATGTACTAACGATCTCCAACCACAATATCGACAATTAGACATTAATAATAATAAACTCATTATAAAATTGTTGTTATTGTATTATACTTGCATTTATTAGGTCAGGGTCTTGTATAGTAGTCTTATTTTGTTTGTTAATCCATTATCGCTACATTACGGCTAATTGCCAACTTGCTATCCATTATAGAGCTACTAAACTACTACAGGAAAAGTGTTGGATTACTTGTGTGTATGTATTTGTTAAATTATTCAACACTAGCTGTGGTGCCCGCGAACTTGCATACACGTTGTCAGGGATACAAGAAAGGACATGGGGTACCTTCATCCAGAAAAAAAGTAGATGCTCCCGAGGGATCATCTAAAATTAAGGAAACTAACTCCTGGCTAAGTGTAATAGCAATAACGATGTCAGGTGATATATATATTGCTTTTTCAACGCGGACGAAGTCGCGAGCACCAGCTAGTACATCCATAAATCCATAAAAACTTTCGCATTTATAATAATAAAATACGGATTTTAGGTTTTTATCCTTTAAAAAGGTATGATGTCAGCATTCAATGTCACTTGCCATAGTCAGCCGTTGCCTTTCACGATTAAAGTATCCATCCTCCTTTTTTTATAAACAGGTCAAGGTTTGTTCCGAACTCAGAAGCGTCATCGCTTCTTATATTTACCCATCCATTAACCGCAATTGTTTTCCTTCTCTTTCAATTTGTGTGTTTTGCTTTCAAAATGTTTGAGTCTACATTCTCATTTTATTTTTCTTCTGGCTGCATAAATTTTATTGGCGAATGAAATATGCTTACACATTTAAAAAAAAAAGAAATCTAGAGAAGGTTTTTAAAAGTATTTCTCAATTTTTATTTGTTAATAATATGATAACAACAGCTGTAGGTAAATAGGTATTGGCTAATGATTAATAGTATCAAAGAGTACATTAAGTAAAATATGCCTTTATCACTAATTTCTGTTTGTATTTTATAAAATATAACTACCGCATTATTTTTTCTTTTTTTTTTGTTTCTTCTTTATTATAATTAACATACAACATTGCTCCCGATTTTTATTATATTCTTTTATTTACTATGTCTTTTTTTTCTCTAACATTAACTTGATTTCTACTAACTTATGGCACAATCTAGGAATTTATGTATTCGTTTTACATATAATTTTGTCTAAAACAAACGATCCCATGCTAATAAAGACAAAATTTCAAGTTATGTGAAATATGACTCATCATGGGTACCCTTTCAAGTACAAGACGACAGACGTATCCTTTTGGAAAATGAACGATTCATTTACAAGAGTAATGGATCTTTTGTCCAAGTCAATTTCCACTTTAATGTTCGTCTTCATTTGCGTCTTTTGTAACGGTGCATTTAATACGACCGGAATTAAATTTAAAAGCTTTTAGTGTTCCAAT
Organism: Synanthedon tipuliformis; assembly: GCA_947623395.1. Taxonomy (NCBI): domain Eukaryota; kingdom Metazoa; phylum Arthropoda; class Insecta; order Lepidoptera; family Sesiidae; genus Synanthedon; species Synanthedon tipuliformis. Next base: position 2,997,909 of record OX392424.1, on the reverse strand, counting down.
TATTTATTACTAAGTGCGTATTTTACCAATGGAATACTTAGTTAATGTACCATTTTTGATTTGTATACGGGAAAGCGATTGACTTCAATCTCACCTTTAATGGTAAGTGAAGATGGAGTCCCCTTGAAGTTGAATATTACAGGAAACACTGAAGAATGGAGAGCATTCCGGTCCCCATAATAAATAGGTAGTATTATTATTCAATAAATAGATAGTCCACAAACATTAGGGTGAAAATCCACCCACGCCTAGTAGTCCGGCGACGAAAAGGAGTTGGAGAAACAGTAAGTCATGAAGCACTTCTCCAAAATGTATCCGATAGAACAGCGACACACAGACAACCGACTGCGCTACGCCGGTGTTCTAGACTCTGGTGCTTGGTTTTGTCCAGAGACATGTCACGGGTGAGCTTCTTGGCCCAGCGCTATACCGAGTCGAGTGCTGCTAGTTGGTATTTAGATGAGATCAGGTAGGTATTTAGATGCTAGATGAGCACAGGCACGTACACACGTTTGGCTTTGTACACACACACGTTACATTGATTGTTTTTTCCTCGTGTTTCAGAGGATTGAAGGAAAACCGCACTATTATTTCATAAAGTTTATACGGATTGTACCTACCTACTTTATATGCCACATAATAAGTACCTACTAGAAATTGTTTTTTTTGTTTTTATGTTATAAAAATCATTTAAATGATTATAAATCTGTTCAAGCATTGATTTCCTTTCGTTCAACATTTTCCTCCTAACGAATTTCCTGTCGTAAACCTGAATTTTATAGGAGAGCATTTAAAACTGAGCGAATTATAGCCCACGAACACCGCGAACTAAAGTTTTGTTGTGTTGTGCAACGCTTAAACCGATGCAGACTCTGTCTAATTTCGTTGCCAACTAAAAATTAATGGTGTAACAATTAAATTCATTTCACTAGCTTTAGTTTATGGCATATTTAAATATTTATGGGGTAGAGAATAAAATGTTATCAAAAATGGCTCAGCAGTAAAAACGTAATAGACAGTCAAAATTCTGTCTGTCTGTTCGCGATAAACTCAAAAACTACTGCACCGATTTTCATGCTGTTTTCACCAATGGATAGAGTGGTTGAGTTCTCGAGGAAGGTTTTAGTATATATAATTTACAAAGTTACGCGGGCGAAGTCGCGGGCAGCAGCTATATTATAATAATTATTTTCATGGAAATTCATTGTATTGAAGTGTGGTTTTTATTAGGCTTGAATTTGTCGTATCTATAGTATGTTTACTTTATGATTAAAGTATGTTTATTTATCATTATAGTAGGCGTATAAATAGTAGGTATGTATGTCTTCTTTTTCTCTTGGTGCCATTTCCTACAATGTAATAATGCATACAATAGTATGTACCTATACCGAATACTCATTAGTATTAGAATTAGTACACATACTCTTTAAGTATAACAAACATTTATTCTATTTCTATTTTTGTCGAGTGATTTCCTAGTAACTTTGTAATTGGAATAATTTTAGTTTTCATTACATTTCCTGCAAAATGTTTTATAAGCCAGCACGTATACGTATGCGCAACCATGAGTTAAAATATCAAGTGTAAACAGTTCTAAAATTTACCAAAAGGAAACTAGTAAAGAAACAATAACATCGAGATTTATATTTTGGTTTGTTACTCACTCAAAACTGCAGTTTATAGATATCTAGAACAGAGCAACCCACAAATCCACGCAAAATCATAATGACTATATATTCCTTACCTTATTATGTTTATATTTAGTTTAAAAATCGTTTTGTTATGTTGATGTTTAGTTTTAATACCGAGTTTTTAAATATCATTGATCCAGCCCGCCTATGCAAGTCCGTAGGATGCTTGGATGTATCTAACCTCTTTAATTAATACTTAACAAGTAAAAGTGAAGAAATGCAAAGTCACTTTTTAGTAATGATTACACGAGAGAGGGTTCTTAATAGAATGTTCAAATTGAATCAAGATTAACCCTATTATGAGACCACCCGCATGCATGACTTGTCCGATTAAAATGGATGTGATTGTTACTTGTGAAATTAAAGTAACATTGTGTGTTGGAAAAATTGTAAATTTACATCATAATGATTGAGTTCAAAATGTTCTATCTAATTTTAATATTAATCTAATGTTAATATTAGTTAATATTAATCAAATCTACGTGGGCCTCTCACGGCAGGACTGGTCTACAAGTTGAAAGTCGCTCAGCGTGATGTATTATGGAGCGAGTTTGCTCGGAGTTTCTTTGATGGATAAAATCAGAAATTCAGAAATTCCTCGAAGAATTAAGGTTGTCGAACTAGCCGAAAGATTCGGCAAGTTGAAGCGGTCATCTGTCGCAAAGAGCGGATATGAACCCATTGGTTAGTCGAGTTCTAAAATTCGAAGGACGCATTGCGGCCAGGTGGACAGACTATCTGAAAGGCTTCTCGGGAAGCGGCTCAATGCGAAGCGCAGAGCATACGTGGTGGAAAGCCCTGGGAGTGTGATGATATCCAGCAGTGAAGAGACGCGGGCTGATTATGATGATGGTGGTTATGTTATGATGATTCTATCTTATATTATGCTGTTCCTAAAAACTAAAAGTGCTCTTATACTGGATTCTACTTTTGGATTTTGTATGAGTGTTTTTTATTAACACTGCCATGTCTTGAGCTTATGACAGATTTGAAAACCAAACAATTGTGGTCTGTGCGTCTTCGTTGTCAAGCGTTACGTGGGTATAGATACTTGTGTATGTGTATATTACGTTACGTATGATGTCTGGTGTGAGTTTCGGATTCCCACGCGAAAAGTGGTCGTGTTGGTGGCAAGTGAATAGATAAATATTTGTAAACTACTCTAGCGTGTGAGTCCCTGACCTTGCTGTTAATGTGAACCATGTATTTGTCAAGAGGCATTGTACAAAAAAAATTTAAAAGGTCATTCATTTTTATGGGATCTTCTTCGTAGGTTTGATAGCTGCGGGCAGGATGTATTCAATGCACTTTTTATCGTCGTTATCTTTAAAACGTTGACAATTAAATAAATCAAAGTATCAATTTTAATCTCTTTAATTTTATTTCTTTATAATTATTTATTAGGTAATTTCACAGCTATACATCACTACATAGTATAAAACAAAGTCGATTTTTCTGTCCCTATGTCCCTTTGTATGCTTAGATCTTTAAAACTACGCAACGGATTTTAATGCGGTTTTCACTAATGGGTAGAGTGGTTCTCGAGGAAGGATTAAGTACATAATTTACTAAGTTACGCGGGCGAAGTCGCGGGCAGCAGCTTTAATTTTATTAACACGTAATTTTATAAACTATAACTAACATGTAGTGCCATCTGTTAACTTTTAGATGAATTAGAGTACTACATTGCTTCAAACAGAATTCCCTAGATGGCGTTGTAAATTTTGCATACACGTTGTCTGGGACTCCAAAAAGGACATAGGGTACCTTTCATCCAGAACGCGGACGAAGTCGCGGGCACCAGCTAGTCTAAGATAAACATAAGACTTAAAATCAACGTCTAACCAATTACGCAATTACGTTTGAAATAGGTACAAATAGTAATTCTAGAGGATGTCATTCATGATTTTACTTTATATTTTCTGTTCGTTTTAGAAGAATAATTCTTCGATCGTAACTAGTTTCGTACGAAGAAGATTACTGTACAGGATTACTGCCGCAAGAAGATTACTGCCGCAAGGACACACACATCTTTTACCTGTTTATTAATTTCTGTTTTGTTGTTTTTGTGTTATGGTTGTGTCTTTGTGTTGCGTGAATAAAATTCTTTCTTCATCACAATTCCGAATTGCCTTAAATGTTACAAGATGTCACTGAAAGTCGGCAGTATGTGAAGTATTTAAAAAATTTAATCAACTGCATCCCAGACGTCGTCGTGAACGGCACATGGCCGGCGCCCCGTTGCTGGTTCCCGGCCAAAAATAGATGACCGGCTATTTATACCGGCGGGTATCCGGCGGTGGCGCGCGCGCTCACATGATCCAACATTGGGGTCGAGTCGACCACGTAAACACGCAAGCGGATCATACCACTGAACTGAAAGTCATTTTGAGGATCAGCAATGGTGTCTCTATAACCCTTCGTAATCCGTTTGAATTAAGGATGCTTTGGCATTGCAGACAAGGGGGCCATCAATGACTATAAATCCATATAGCCACGACAGGGTACGTGTCTATTATGTGTACCCAAGGAGTTATCCTGTCTGGATTGTACTTTTCTGGTTACATATTCACATTTGTTGAAAGTCTAGGTTAATGAACCTGTTAATTTTAGTCAATGTATAACATATCGCTTTTCGACTTTATTGTCGTACTGCTAATATCTAGGACACACGTCCAATGTGTCCAGACAGGCGTTCGAACATCAATCATAATTGAACCAGAACTCTACAGGAAACTAATTCATCTACCTACCCAACCCCTTCCTACTTTACGTGATTGCAAAACAGCCGTTTTGCCGACTAACACCCACGCCTCTACTGAATGTATGTTTATTTATCTTTTTCATTTTATTTAGTATAAACAGTAACAAAAGACTAATATTAAAAATATTAATCACAGTCTATAGACATATAGACAATATTTTTACCTATTAAGGTATTTACTAGATTTTTTTTTTGGACAATGGATTATGTCCAAATAAGACACTTTAAAGTATTGCTTACCAAATAAGACACTTGTGTCTCTAATATTGTTGTAACAGCAAACATTCAAGACATTGGGCGCTATATATAAGTTGAAATGTTTCCGACTCCTATGGTCAAAACAAACAAACAAGACTCGCCCAGGTGCAATGATGTAACTACAGATGACGCTATTTTGTTGTTACTATTTATAAAAAAGATTATAAAGCGCGCCATTTACATTTTGACATTGACTCTAATGGATCGTTAAGAATGTTTTTGCATTATGCTGATATAACACGCACTATCTATGTTTACATAAATCCGTATTAAAAAAATATGATAAAGATACGGATAATATAAACATAGTATTTAATTTTGTGCATTGACGTTTATGCTGTGGAAAGGTGTCAAGGTTGAATATTAAATAAAAAAAGAAAAAAGAAGAAACAAAAAAACAACACGCTTATTTTCTTATTTAGGATACCTAGTGTTCGCCTTTTGAAAAGAAAAAAGTTCCAAAACTTAAAAAAAATATATATCTCAAAAACTAGGTAAGCTGAACCTCTGGGTGTTCTACTCTTAGACTATCAGAATTTGATATAAAAAGACCATGTTACAAAATCCGGCTCTTTGTCAGACTGTGGAAGGTAAAATAAAAAAAAAAAAATTATAATTAACTATAAGACATGTTTAAGGAAATGTATGTATTTTTTCCTTCAAGGAAAGAATAAATTGTTTTAATTATTTATTATGTGATTACGATTATCTACTTTATCTAACATTGTATTGACACGTGAGTGAGTGTAGATAAATGTTTGTACATATTAATTTTCGTACGATCTCGTGATGACCAACGTCTGCAAAAATAAACTGATCATCTGGGTCAGGGTCCTTCGTCAACCTCGTCTCGTTTCGGCACCAGTAAATAACCTTACTCTGCCTTACTGGTGATGTGCTTTCGTTCAGCTTATTTTCATTTTCTATTCACTTGATACTGATTTTTTTTTGTAAAAGGTAACTTCATGTGTTAAATGCGATATTATATTTTCAAGTGATTTTTAATCCAAGAAGCTAAACATTTCAAAAACAAGACACTATGTGAAATTGTTCCTAGGTTTCTGTTTCTAGTTGAATGATTAGATGGAGATAAGGAAGAAAGAGAATCTATGTAATTACATTCATTTAAGAAATACTTGAAATTTAGTTAGTTACCTAGGTTCAATTAGTAGAAACAGAGGAAATGGTTTAAATTTCTTAATATACTTATCTAATATAAGTAATTTAATTTGTATAATTTTGCAAGTGAATAGTTGTGTCTGAAGTCTAGCTAATAAATATCCTCCCGCTCTCTATCTATAACATATTTTCTAAGATTGCACACTTTGGAGCGTAGGTTGAAGACACGCCTAACATTAAAATTAGAGTAGGTATTACCGTAGTATTACCTTACTAGCAATTTTTTTCCTACAAATTAATGTTTACAAACTTTCCTCGTTTATCGTGTTTGGTGGTTTAGAAAAGTAAGTGAAGAAAAATAGCAGCGGAGATTTTATGTATATTTACTTACCTACTTATCTAAAAAAATATATTACACATATTAGGTAATGCTATCTTTTATTTTAATAATTTCTTTATTTACTTTTATTTTAATACAATTATATTGGTTTATTTTTAATATATTAACCCTTTAGAAACTAAGCAATAAGTTATTAAATTTACTTTATTTGGTAATTTTCTAATGTGCATTATTATTTTCTTATATTATGTATATATTTTGTATTACGTTATTTGCTAATACTTGCTACATAATTTCTATGGCAGATGTTACACTAACTTTATAGTTTCTGTAACATCTTCCAGAGAAACTTTCACTGTCTCTTTATAATAGCAGACACGACACTGATGAAGTAGGTCAATTCACTCGTTAGAATTATAGTAAGTACTTCAAAAGCAATTCATTTGACTCCTACATGAGCCTTCACTCATTACAATAAATCTGTTTCAAACTGTTCATTCACCATGACCAATCTCGGCACCATTGTCTTTCATTGGTCGTTACTGTGTCCCCATTTTTAACAAACCTTAAGCCCTCTACTATCATAAACTTTAATTTTAACTTGTATGTATTTCTTTCAAAGGAAAACCATTTAAACTCTCACCCATAGAACTTACAATTACAAGTGTAACTCGTTTTAAAACGGAAGCGGATTTGAATCAATAAATTGCGTGCTTAACTAAATTGAATGTCCCACATTATACCTAAGTATACCCGTAGGTCAATAATTTAATTTCATTATTGTCAGGAAATGATACAGGATTTCCATAAAGCCTCAGCTTACGGTAAAGGCGAGTATCGGCCGAATCGATACCTAAATCGATTAGATACATTGAACAGTGAACGACAGATCAATTTGTTACGCTCGTGCTCTACTTACTGTATCGTTTCTAATACCTCATACAGCCTCATACCTATACTTGCATTGAAAATGACTATTGACATTATAATTGTCATTAACAAACTCTCTATAGCTATACATTGTCTTTTATGTGAAGCAAGATTTTTAAATGCGTATCATTGAATCGTACATAAGTAAATTTTTTTTTTTTTTTTTTACTATAATATTTATTCTAGAATTCTACCAAAATTCAAATTGCACACCAAACATGCACATAAAAAGAAATTGTACATTATGCTTTCTAAACGGAAAGTACAGTCGGGGTACGAAAACCTTGGTCAATTTTCAAATTCATTATAGTTTTAGGCCTTTATCAAAGTCGTATACTCTTAGTAGCTTTTGAAACTAAAGCATTAAGCATACAAATGATAGACGTTTGAAATGAGTTTTTCGCTCTGCAAATTTAAAAATCTTTTAGGGATTAGTTATAATAAGTAAGTAAGTACGCAATAACGAAGAGGAAAAATAATATAATATATAGGTTACAGTTGAAACGAATGACCACACTCAACGCCCAAGCAACACAGAATGGCTAAATATTCTTTGTATAAAAGCATTTCTGGAAACTTCAAGCGAACAACGCTAACAACGGCTGTGTCAACACAGCCGTTATCCAAGCAATTTGGGCACAAAATAAATTGCTTGAAGCTCTATAGTAGCAACATAATAGCAACATAGTAACTGCACATGTTGTGATAAAAATGCAAAAGTGATTTCGAATTTTCTCCTTCACGAATTCCATATTAAAGGTGCTGATGCCGCGGCCAATGGAAAATTATAGACAAGACGCTTCCCACAGAGTTTAAAAGGAGAGAAGTCGTGTTAGATTTTCCTGTCGTAATTTACCGGTTTCTAGGCATACGTCGTAAACTGCTTGTTTTTTACCAACATTGTGATTTCTGTCTTCACTCAATTACGGAGTGAAATGCAGCAATGTACTCTGTGTCAATAAATTTTTAATAGAAGCAGCAATTATATATAAATCTTTAATAATATAATCCTTTCAATGTTTATTATACTAGAGGGGATAAGAAAATGGGCTTATCTCCTCACCGTAACATCGGTTACTTCGCCAAACGTGTTTTTTTTTTATTAGAGATGGGTTTGCTCTTGGCCAACAACCAACCTGTGTTATGCTCACCCAGAAGTTTATGACTAGTAAGCAGTTAAGCCCAGTTTATCTCACTACTCTTTCAGATATTACCTATGTTGTTTTAAATTATAATAAAAACCGCTTCAAAAGTATTTAAATTTTGCTTAAGTCTAGAAAAATAAGCGGTCAAACTACAAACTTGTTTAGTTTTTTTAATGTCCATGTAAATAGTGATTATCTTAGTAATGTGAATAAATTAATTAAAGATTTATTGTCCTATGTTTCTTCTAGCATACAGTAATTGCATGTCAGACGTGAGACGCCAAATCATTTACGCGAAGCACTAAAAGGCAAGAAGGAGACATTGATGAACGTCTTAATTGCTGCAATTTATTGCTACTTGCGATAACTCGCATCACGAACAACGCTTCGATGCTGCCTCGCTCGTATTTAACAGGAAGTTGGTATCGTCTGTTTATATCTGGTAAACATGGACATTAGATGTTAAATCTGGAATTCCCTCGCGAGATCATTAAATTATTTAATTAACATTAATGTACGTACACTAGAGAATTGCATCTCTTTAGTCCAAATGAATGCTTTCGTTTAAATTCAGGCATGGTAACAGAAATAAAAGAAAATTTATGCGATCTCTAATTTGGTTGATCTCAAAAAGTAACACTTCTTGAGATTTGGCCCTATACAGGACTGTGTATAAATATCATGCTCTTAAAACTAATGAGATTCATAAACTGATATCAGAATTCAACCGTTACCTACCTGCGACAGTGCAACAGAAATCGCACGCAAGTCTAGCGTTGGATTGAGTTACAAATCTTAACACGTATGTGCAAATTGGCGTTCAGGTAACCGGCCATTCGTAAACTGCTTATAAAAGGAAACCAATATTCAATGCATGATTAAACGCTTGAAAGATTAAGTTTATTTCTTTGGCGCCTGCATTGCACTGCACGCATAATTAATTTGCGCAAGCAAAGGGAATCACATTAGCAGCTGCACAGCCTGTTTAAACACTCAATGTAATACACGCTTTATTATTTATGACGTCAACGAACTCCGTTTTTTTTACAAGAGACAATAACATCCCATATGGTGCAGTCCTTATAAGTCTTAGAAACTAATGTAAAAGGTATAAAATATACGACTGATACTAGTAACGTTTTGATCAAAATAAGTCAAGTAACTTGAAAGTAGTGGGACACTTCGTTACACTGTGTGGCAAATTCAGCAGCCTGTCTGGTAAATAAATTCAAGAGTAACCATTGCTTTACAGAATACCACTGTGGAACAACACAAAAGATATGTTGTTTTTCGATGAATAAATAAAAGATACAACACAAAACACCTCATGTAACCATTTTGACATTGCTCATGTTTATAGGCAGCGGTAGCTACAGGTCAATGTGGATCAATAAAATAATATAATGCAAATCACGTGGTCCGTCACCTATACAAATCCTATAATCAAATGGACCGTCGTCACCCTGCTTGCCTACATTTACAACAAAAAAATACATTAAGGAATATTTCATTTTTGGACGCAATTATTCAAGACTTAGGTTTTGATACGGTGCGATGATCTTGGTGAAAACAAGTTTAATTTTAGTACTGTCAAATTTTAAATTGTTTTGTTGGATTAATCAAGAACTAAAGTACACGGTTTGCCATGTGAGTTGACCTATTTACAGCATAAAGCAGACAAATATCTACGTTTAGAGATCTACTACGAGTGAGTGTAGTTAGAGAACAAGTCCCCAGTCATAGGTTAACGATATAATTGGCCAAGTTGCCGAGCTGAGAACGTGCAAATTGGATGATGGCGGTTTAGTAGATTCAATAGGTACGAGCTCCATCCAAGTTAATGCTAATATAATAATAATATTATATTTATTAAGAAGAAGTAACACAGACATTTAATGCAAACGTGAGAAGATTATTATTGTTTTGTTGTATGTAACACGATGAACACGATAAGATATCAGTATCAATTACGAAGTTATGTGATGCGCTACTTTCTACCCGTGTAATACTCGTACATGTTGAAACTGACAGTCTTATCATCTGTCAAACATTTGCTTAGCCGAGATTTCTAGAAACTTGTATGCAGCAAATTAATATGTGGATGTATTCGTTAACAACTGTATATTATGATTTTTGTTTGAAATGTAGGTACTGCAACTGAATCACATTGTTAGATGCATTAAAAATGCCATTGTCAATTTTGCTGACTTCATTTTTGTTTCTTTGTGAGATAAATTTGAAAGCCTGTGGTTTCAAAAGCCAACCACTCGGGGTTTCATAAAACCATCGTGGATCAAATTACAAGTACTGAGCGTGAGTTTTTATTGTTTATCGACATTATTATTTAACAATTATTTTAACAAGATGATAGGATAGGATAGGATAGCATATAGAATAATATAGATAATATATTAATAGTAGTACCTACTAGTATTTATTCCAAGTGTTTCGTTATATTTTATCTATAATTGTATGTATCTCTATAACAAAACTAATGATAATCTAATCTATTCTAGGGTCTAATGAAAACATATATTTCGTCGTGATTTACATTTTTTGTGATTAGTTATAATGAAAGTTAAACATGCACAGTATTTGTAAATTTTGTACGTACTTGCATACGTTCGATTTTTTTTTAGCCAGGAGCTGCTAATGCTTCGGTCTGAATATAACGCCTAAGTAATTGTTCGAGCATTGTTAATTGCATTGCTCCGACGGTATCTATCTAATTATACCGCGGCCCGACCTGCCCAGACGCGTTAATGGGAAAATTTATTACACAGAACCCGGTTACCCGTAGCAGCTACTGTAACATCGGCGCAATGGGTTACTTCTCTATAAAGTGGATACGTCACACATTAGGATGTTTTACTTAAATGTCCTTTCGATACGAAGGCTATGATGCCACAAAACAATGTGTACGGAGTATCTATGGTAAAGATAGGGGTGGATTTGTTAGTTTTATGCAAGTTGACTTTTAAGTTTCATAAATGAGAATAGATTCAAAGGAATCCATTTCCAACCCAGGAATAGAAATAATAAGAAATTAATGTACTGTCAACTAATTTAAGTCTACCTCTCCATTTGCTACACTACTGGTTACTTCAATTGTTTCATAACCAGGTGGTTATCTAGTATTCGTATCTTTAAAATCCATTTATTTTAGCATTATCGATCTGGTGTCGACTGTTTTTGTTAAACCTCGTCATTTTCCTTACGAAACGAAGGTACTTTGCTCCGTACTCGTTTGCTACTGGTTTTACCCAAGAATTTTGTAACTAAGTGCTGCTTGACTAACTGACAGCACTATCATGCTACTATCTCAGAACACAATAGCTGGTGTTAACACCCTGCCACTTTCACAAGCCGCCTACTAAGCAAAGTGGGCGACAGAGAAAGCAAATATGCTAATCTTTTCGTATGAATGGTGCTTGAACAGATGTCGATAATCGAAATCGATTTTTGTCTCGTAACTTTTCTATGTCTCCATTACATGTTTTCTTTTCTCTTTTTAAAGAAACTTAATTTCTTTTTTATTTATTTATTACTTTAGCAGTAAAACATTAGAGCTATGCAACAGTTTAATACTGTCTTAAGTTAATTCTGAATGTATTATAAATAATATATCTACTTAATATTGAACCATAAAGTTAAATGTTTCCTTTAGTAAATTTTCATACTTACACATGACTAAATATGGTATTCCTTTTTTCAGGTAAAGGTGAGCTTCTTGGTTGTACCAGTAGTAATCTTCGCGAGTCGCGGGTTGGGGACTCAGGTTGACATCTATTAATTAAAAAAAAAATAGGTAAAAGTATAGTTTAAGCTATATCGTATAACTTCGCGAGTTTTTTTAAACAATCTAGATGGAATGTCGTTAGTTTACGATCTGAAAATGATGGTTTTAATTAGGGGAACGAGCTCTAGATTGCCGTTGATCTTGCACATAGTCAAACTCTACAGTACACGTGCTGTTATGTCACATTATTTTGTATTCTGTAAAAGGCTCGCTTCTGCGTCCAGTCGAGCTGCCTTTTTACGATTGCAGAATGCCTATGTGCTTCGCCATTCATTCATTTATCAATTGTACTCACCCACATACACTGCATACAACAATTCAACAAAGCACACAGAGAAATGACTCCGCGTGTGGTATTTGTGTTAATTAACCTTTTGATTAAATCAACAATTAAGACGATAAGACATTTAATGGTTTATCCACTAATTGTAGCAGTTTATTTATTTCAGTATTAGTTTTTGATGATTTATTAGAAATTTTACTGTTGTTTCACTTCTAACGTTTATCAAAGTGTTTTAGGTAGTTTTACTTCTAATCTAATAATAATTTTATTGTATTTATTTATGAGTGCGATTATTCGGACACATTATTTTCATCGAGTTATGTGATCTGATTATTGTGTGAAAAATTGTAACTTTATCGTATTTTTCTAAGTGTCCCGGCTGTTCTATATCGTATCGCATTTCTACGAAGTGATAAAGAATAATTTATTATAACAAATACAACTCCAGTAACATAATCCTGTACAAAAATACAAAACTTCTCTCTTTATAATGTTAGTATATGGTATAGAGTTACAATTTTCTTCCCTGTAATTTAGGCCCAAAGTTTTACGATAAATAAATTAGGTAATCTTTATAATCTATTATACACACGAAGAAATGATGTAAGGGGTAACACTGCGATTTACCTATATGTTTGTGAATATTACAAACATATTTTAAAGAATGATATTCGTAATTTTCGTTATTACAAGGTGAACTTGTAATTTAGTGTTATCTAATCTACGCGTTGCCATGTCTGTCCGTGTCCAACTGTTGTTTTGTAGTAGGTGTGCGCCTACTACCAGGCATCTGTGATTTGTCAATGAATTTATTCACGCTAAGAATGAGCTTTGTTACGATCGCCGCCCTTGGCTTGTACGTACTTGGCTGTTTAACGGTCTTTACATGTTAAATTCTGTTAGTCATCCAATAAATAGGAGATTTTATCATAATTGCCAATACCACACTAGCACTCTTCCCGATTAATACGTGCTCTGTGAGTTTTGACATGGTTAATTTGTACTTGTAAAGGGGACATGTTGGTGCACCATGACAAATGACTTAGGACTAATTTCCACTTGACACGCCAACATCCAAAAACCTCATTGTATAAAAATTTGAGGGTTGCCACATTAGAAATCGTAACATCGAAAACGAAATTCCACACGCGAAGCTTTCATAATGACATTCATCCTGTTATTCCAGATGAGCTTCCTGCCATTAGTGACGTGTGACTGTGTGACTGAAATAATTATATTATTTTGCGTTTCAACATTTCCACGTGCGTGTCCCATTGTTCTACGACTTTTGTTTACGTGTTTCGTAATATTTTTGATTGCATTTAACGCTTTTAACGCATCATTATATAACAATTGCATTTGTTTATATTTGAAATTATTATTCACTAGCCATTAAGTTGAACAACAACTGATTAACTACAGAGGTGGATTCTATTGTTTTTAAAATTATACAATATGAGTATTATCACACAATTTCAGCAGGGTATGATCTAACTGGTATCTGGGGTGTGCCAAGTATTATCTAAATTGGTCCAACGGTTTATGCGAGATTATGTATTTTGTGGCAAACAAAATTTATAATTTTATTGGGTAGAACCTATACTTTTGTTACATTGTCTTAAATTTCTGTTGACTTTTTTTTATACATCGCCATCCACATCACCCAAAAGCCGACCCGAAGAGAAATTCATTTGTCACGCGCATTTCTTTAAATTCTCCGTTCAATTTGGCATGTGTAAGTAATTGGTTCGGTCGTGGGCTGAACCGGATCGCGTAACATGCAGTCAAAATAGGCCAACTCAATACCGATTAAATGAATACGAACGATTCTGAACTTATACGGCACCGTATAAAGTTGTAGCGGTTCCGCAGACCGGTATCAACGCTGCGCAACCTTCGTTGAAAACATAATGTGTGGCATCGGACACTCGCTCTTGCAACCGAAGCCATAAAATTCCAAATTTATAACCGCTATCTCAGGTAAGTAGTGCGATTGTATCAGAACAGCACATGTTCACAAATTTGAAGCCAATACCCACGTGATAAGATCTCTTATACCTTTGACCGCCCTCGATGTGTTTTCTAGATAACTTTAAATTTATTTATACCACGATTGCCGTTCGATTGTACTACGTTTTATTGCTGTCACTTTTCGATTTGTCATTTAATGCTTACTGGCATCAAGATCTCGGCGTACAGTACAACTCGCGTGTGCGACAAGGCGTCTGGAATTTTGCTGTGAGCTCGGAGACTGTTATTATTTCGCCGTGTCGATTGTTTATTTCAACAAATTATTTAATACACACCCACATGCTAAATTCCAAACCCACTTGTCGAATAACCGGAAATTGTCTAATATCTATACTCTCATTTTACGAACCCACTGCAAGCAAGTTTTAATACAATATTACTTATTGCCGAGCACTTCTGCGAAAACGTTTATAAATGCAGCTTGTCAATGCGCCCTGGATTCCGAGTGTCTTTGATCTTTTATGTGCTCACAGATCGCGAACCGTCGATGTTGGAATTCGAATAGTTCGTTTGACGGTAATTATATTTTCTTCTATTAATAACGTAGCAGTTTTATGTAATAAAACAACATTTTCACTCGACATCATTGGTATGAGGAAAAAGATTGATGCAACCATAAATAGCAAAGTGCGAACAATATTTCTTTTTATTTAAAATCAGGTTGACGTAATGGTTCGTAGTGAGGCTGACTAAGGTCCGTTTTATCTGAGAATAAAGTTGAGTAATGCCAATGTGTAATGAACTATAGCAAAGCATTGCCGTTAATGAGTGACGTGCAGTCAAACGTGGCCATGCCCTTAGTGGATGCTTTAGCAATCGTAAAAATAGCAACACGGATAATCGCAACATTTAGAGAAAATAAATTATTTAAGATAAACGGACATCGTTTTTGTAAATAATTGAAGGATGTGTAGTATCAAAACAAGCAAAGTGCATTTTTGTCATTTTATAAGATTATATATGTAGGATAATGTAGTTTTTAAAGTAGTTTTTTTATTATGTTAACACTGCTAAAAATATTAGTACACTTTTTTTTAAAAAGGGCAACGTTAGTGAATCTGTCAAGTGAAGATAAATAAGAAGTGTGTTGTTTTGATTAAAGATAAAAGTTATTCCAAAATTGCTTTATTAACTTCCCACATATATCTATATAAGAGTAAATATCAAGTAAGTACTTACTTAAAAAAAATGGCTTAGTCCTAAAGTCACAGTCTATTAACATTTTTGTAAATCTTCCTTAAAATCTTAATCTTAGTACAATTAGTGTTCTTGTTCTTGCAACTGTGTCTATTATAAAGATTTATAATACAACATCTTTGTTATGGATTCGCGAACGTGTATTGCCCACGTATACGGATTTATTATAGTTTATAAGTTGAGTCATAACGGTCGACGTTTTAAAAATGTATTAATTATTTTAATCTCCCGCTGCTGTATGTTCGAGTAACTATTTAAGCACAGGAATTATAATAATTCTTTTTGTCTAATGAATCGAAGCAAGAGATTTAAAGGATATTGTGTAACAGTTACAGAGTTAATCTTGGTTGCATTTGGCTCACATTGATCAGGTGCTGTAAAGCCGCCCCCGCGACGGAAGCAGTGGGTGGCGACCGGCGTGCGCCTACGCAGGGCCGCTTGTGTCATGTCACCTATAACCGCTACTCATCATATACGGACAGCTGTGCAAAATTATACGGTTGTACCTCGAATTTAAACGAATTGAAACAAATATGGATCTTAAAAAATTTACTTATTCACAATGAAATTATATGTCTTAAAAAAGTCATTAGAAAGCTGGTATTAATTTTTTTCTTGTATCACAGGTTTTTATTTACCAAAGTAACTTCTAATGTCAGCCATAGGCAAATCGAATAATGATTCTTGCTATAATATACAGTATACCTATGTATTAGACCTAATCAAATTTGACCTGTACATCAATAACATAGATCTAAGAACGAGACCTCCATTGTGCACTTTGTTTCTTCAAAACTGGCAAGGAGAGCTACTGTTTTTTCCTCAGTTTCCAACACATCCCTCCAGAATATGTTGATAATCGTAATATTTAACTTGCAATTTGGGAATGAAACTTCTTTATTTTATTATATGTCCAAACTGAAGTCTAAAAACCATAACAAGGAGCTCCATTTAATTTTAAGAGTCTGAAGTTTGCCTTGAAACGTTAATTTTATACCATATAATTTTTTTTTTGTCATTGTACACAAATTTTGTTTTGTGTTGATCAGGGTTATCAAGATGTATACAAGAAAGTTGGCGATTACGTCAACACTCTTATTTTCGGGTGATTACGTGTCATAAGTTTTCTTTTATAAATAACACTCCAGACATCCACTCGATCCGAAAACAGTTTCACTTTAAACAACAATTGTATTTTAACAACTTTAACAATTGTATTTTCGATTTCGCCAGAATATTTTTAAAACAGTACACCTATTTTTAATTATTTCTAAAGCAATAACTGTCAAACAGAATCTTAAATTACAACACCTGCTGACAAGCCACACGAAGCATATGTTTACTCGCGAGACCAAACGGAGTCGCTATAAATATGCATCGGACTTGTAGACATGCGTTTCATCCATTAACCAACAGTAGCGGTTTTCAGTAAACAACTAAACAATGTAGTCAATGTTTAGATTTTTATAAAGCTTTGGATTGTATGCATCATGAGCGTTTTGAGAAACAAGAAACTTTAACTGTATCAACTCAACTGTGCCTTACATGGGCATTAAATCGTGAGAACTGAGAAGTGAACAGTAGCTGCTACAATCTTAAAGTTAATCTGATATTGTGGGCGAACAAGTGTTCAAAGATGTAAAGGGGTACCGCGGGCAGTATCCTTGAGCCACTGGTGTTTTTGATGAACGATCACTTTTAAAATGATTCCTGGTCAATGCAACAAATTACTTAGAAATTATTAGAATGGTCTTGCTTAGAACAAACAAAAACAAACAAATAAATTCTCCTATTGTAATTTTTCAACATTGTAAGTGATAATATTTCCATCACCTACTATTTATCGAACAAAATTAAATATGTATTTTCTGTCTATGTATTCTAATTTTTATCTTCTTTATCTTTTCTTTACATAGTATTATTTAAAGTCGCTTGCTATGTCTGATGTATGGCCGCTAAGTCCTAAAACACGCAACTTATTTTGATGCAGTTAAATATTTACTGAATTTTTATATAATATATCATTAGACCCAAATAAGTTTTTAAAAATTAGTTAAGATTAAAATTAATTAATTGAGATATTAAAAAAATAACTACAATACGTACGAAGTCAGTCAGCAAGTATAGTATAAAAAAATCTTATGTTTGCTCGTGTTTTATTTACGAGATTTGTTTTCTATCGGTAAAGATAACGGTCGGTTTAATTACTTTGTCTGTTTTATGTTTACTTTGTATACCGTTTCTGTAAGCAAAAGCTTCTCGCACTAAGCTGTAGATAAACTTCTGTTTTCTAAACGATAGCCACTTGCATAGTTACCTACTATTAAAATACACATTATTTTACCTTAGATGGCTTAGTTAGAGGAACATTCAGTAAAGGACTCTGTATATCTTTTCCTTTACGTAATCCGTACTAATATTATAGATTCGAAAGTTTGTATGGATGTAACTCTTTCACGCAAAAACTACTGAACCGGTCACTATGAAATTTTGCATACACGTTGTCTGGGACACCAGAAAGGACATAGGGTACCTTTCATCCAGCACGCGGACGAAGTCGCGGGCACCAGCTAGTATTATTAATGCGATAGTTTGTATGGATGTATGGATGTTTGTAACTCTTTCACGTAAAAACTACTGAACCGACCACCATGAAATTTTGCATACACGTTGTCTGGGACACCAGAAAGGACATAGGGTACCTTTCATCCAGCACGCGGACGAAGTCGCGGGCACCAGCTAGTACACAATATTCTTTTTAGAGGTTAACTACGAGTATATATTATACGTAAGTCGTAAGTAGCGTGATGTGTTGACGTAAAAATGGATGCAATTACTTCAATTTGCTTTTTACTTAGGGGACAACACACGAATTGTTGTTCTCGTAATGTCGTAACTTTTTTCATTGACGAGACTATTACGTGTGTGATGTGAACGGAGTTTTATAAAACGATTTTGGGGATTGTTTTTTTTAGTGCTTTACGTTTATTAAAGTGTAAATTGATATTAACAAGGTCATCACCATAATATTATCTTTGAAATATTAAGTAATATTTGTGTTTAGTTGGAAAGCAGTATGCATCGATAACTAGAAGAGTGAAAAATGTTATGATTATTTAATGTACACTATAGAGTCGATAGTTTCAAAATCATTAGAGCGGGAAGATTAGAGAAAGAACAGAGCCAACTTCTTAATTAGAATCACATTTAACCAGGGATCGGAAAAATTCGACGTTTGATATAGCCGACTGTTTAAGTTTATTTTTTATTTTCGCGTTATCTACAAATGAGAACAGCGATCTCAAAACAGTCGCATCTCTCAAAACAAACGTTTATGCTTGACCACTTTGGAAACAAAAACAATACCTACAAATGATCAAAATGATTGTCTCTATTAAAACTCCTGTCGTTGCCGTTAACGTCAACCCTATCATAGAACACTACACATGATTGATAGAAATTAGAACCTAGGCAATCACAGAAAAACTACATGATTGACACAGGCTCTCCTCCACATACTTTCAAAGATACTATACTGCCCATTTATTTTTGTTTATATTAAAATAAATTTACATTAACAAGTATAAATTTAATTCAAATGAATTTAAAATTTAATAAACTGGTTTTTAAATATAAGTGTAAAAATAGGGCAACGTGGAACGGTTCATAACCTAAAGAAGGTATTTGAATTTGCAACATAGTTGTGCAATAACATCTGCATGATGCCCTACATTCGTAATTTATTATATAGTTAAGCGATCGTTCCAGATTCCTCGCCATAACAAATCTATATTTATTAAATGCGTTCACTGTTCGTCTATTGCTGAATCTGACATATTATTTTATTTAATTTATCGCAAACAATACTTACAAACCATTCAACAGTTTCATTCCTTGCCTACACGATATTAGTATCTAAGAAACCAATTGAACACTGACCGCCTCCCTTTACTGTTTTTGTATTATAAACTGGTACTTCAACTAAACCCGGTTGATCCGAGATTAAATCATTATGATAATTTAAAAACATAGTTGAGTTTGCCTTATCTTCTGACGTTAATGTACCATTTACGCCTTTTAAATGTATCATAGCGCATTTAGGAGCTACATTACAATATTATGTTGGTATATCTAGTTTAATAAGTTGCAATGTAAGTAATTCAACTTAGAACTCTTCAACACACTCTTTTGCGTCGGTGCAAAATATAAAAAATACTGTAAAATACTGAGAATAAAGTAAAAATCTATTTATATGTTTGTTAGGTTGGTGGACGTGTTTATTATTAATATTTAAATTTTTGGCCAAATTTTTGCTTAGATATTGATAGAGTGGTTAGACAATTTTTTTAGGACATGTCTTATTGTAAATAGTGAATTTTTAAGATTTTTTCGGGTAAGGTAACAATAAGGTTAACAAGTTGGGTATTATTAAATGTGTTTGCGTGAAGCAATCCGCAAAAAAGAGTAGAATTGTAGAAATCCAATCCATCTAGATAATGGAACCTTTCACGCCTATGAAGCTTGTTCGTCACTTTTTAAAAAAAATAATAATCAGAGCATTGATGCCTCAGCCACCTTACTAGTGTATACCATTAAGGTTATTTGTAATAATTTTTGCCTAAATATTCGGCTTCGATATTAAGTTGTCAACACATTAGTATACTGCGTCGAGGTGTTCGCTTAAGACGGGCTCCGCCAAAAATAAACATGTCCCAGATAACCGTCGATAAAACCAGGAATAACGGTCTTAATTAGTTTGTTAGGAAAGTTACGACATCACGCTCCCAATGGAAATATTTTTCTTGTGAACACGTGAATAAATTTAAATTATTGCAACACGTTTTCTACTCGCCGTGTTGTTTACACAAGTGCTTAACAATCTAATTTCTTTGATCTCTACGAAAAACTGTATGTATGTATCGCGATATCCTGTCGCCAACAAAAAGTGTTTTGATAAGCATTAAACCCTTGTTAAGATGCCAACTATCCGTCTATCTTCGGTTCTTCCGTGAACTAATGGAAATTGAAACGCAAATAACTGAGAACCATTCGAAGTGTGCATATAGAAAATAAATGGACACGCGGTGCACAGCGATCAAGATTAGATTGCGATTATGTTCGCTTTACATTGAACGATTCCGTTTAAAGTGCAAAAAGAATATGCGCGAGCGCAGAGCAATATCCGACGAAGTTAGATTCGATACGTTCGACGTTCGCATCTTTAAAACATTCAAGAGTAACTCCAGTTGATCTAGTACAGTTCCTTACCATAAAAGTATTGCATAGGTGCCTCGACATTGGCCACGTTATACCATATAAAGCGAAACACGAGTAACAGCTGGAATAACTAATTAGATTACTAGAAGGAAAACGATTGCACGTACGTGTAATAAAATAATAATTTATAATATATAGTTTATCGATCTTTAAGGAGGGGCCCGTATTTATGGGAATCTCGACTTGGTTATTGCCGTCGATAAAAAGTTAAGAACCACTGCTTTTGTACTACGTTAACTGCTCTTTAAGGACGATAAAAATTCTAAATTCACAATGTCAGATAGTAGAAGACATCTTACGACGTAAATTATTGGCCATTGACATTTAAATAAACATAAATCGATGTCGTACGATCCTTGAGCATATAGCTATAGTTAGAGAGATAGATATTTATGAATGTTCATTTAGGAAGGCTACTACAGTTTCTGATAAACAATTTTATACAAAAGCGAAATAATTGCTGAGCGTGTTTCTCATACTGTTCCCGGTAATCCCAGTAAAACACTGATCATTACCATTAGTGCCATGTCTAACAAGCGATCCCTGTAACTGTCCTCATTACAATATACCTACTTTTTATGTGAGTGCTGCCCGCCCTGTGTGGAAAAACATTACACCAATCCGAAGTTTACATGTTAAACACATGTTTCTCCAACTGTGGAATTTACAGAATGCCAAAGTCGAAATAAGCGAAGGCAAGAAATCGGTGTGGGTATACGTGATCGGAGTGGCTAAAGAGCAAGCGCGGTGGATACCAAACGCGTCTATCTCGGGACGAATATGGCGCGAGTGGGTGCGCAGGAGTCGAATTGACTATCTATGTTCATTGTTACCGGTAGACCGACGACGCAAGCCGATAATGGCGACAAATAAATAATATATACTTAGTTGGTTCCTAGCTGTTTACTTTATCTCGACGAAAATGCAAAGAATGCGGCCATAATGTATTTTAATGGACTTGTAACAACGTTTGCAATCAACTCTAATTAGCGACCGTGTACGATTATTTAATGTCTTGATACTCGTGTCAATTTTTTTTGTTGCGGATAGAATAATGTAGATTGTAAAATTCATTGTAATATGGAATTTAGACATGCATCACACAGGCATTTGCTTTATTTGTGACAGACAGATAAATAATCTATAAATTGAAGTAAAGAAATTGCTCTTGCACTCTCCCCCCATTCCTTTTTCACTAATTTCTGATCTTCAAGACCTCTTCAAGATCAAATTCTAGGAATATATATTTCACTAAACCTTGTAGTACCTGCACTAAAGTTTCAAAAGTACTTAATGCTTCCATTTTTTATCTTTACACTTCGTTTATTTATTAAATACTACATACTGTTACAATACCCACTGTTCCACTTATTCACACTATCTTCGCCATTGAACTCGATGCAGAACAATAATACACAACCGCAGATTGGCCTTTGAAATTATTTTAACAGATGTGTTTTGTAATTCTGATTAAAACATCGCGTGGCTGTAGAAGGTCATTTGGAATTGTGATATCATCTTATCACTTTGTTAAAAAAAGTTTTTTTTTAAAATTTATGTCATTATTACCTATACTATTTTTTGCTTGATTATAATCTAGTAAAATCAACATAAAGAATATTTGCTTTAGATTATTTGCTACTTAGATGATTGCTTTAGCTTTAAAAATATTGCATTAAGTAGATGATTTTTCCTTAACTCCTATTATTAAAAAGACTATTTTACAAGCGAATACATAACATGGTTGAAACGCGAAATCTATACTAATCTAATATAATTATAGAAAATATTTGATTTTTTTATATTTTTGTTTGTAATCATTTTGTAATGAATAAACTCAAAAACTAGTGGACTGATTTTGAAAATTCTTTCATCTACAGAAAGCTACATTATCAGCGAATAACATGGTATATTATATTTTATAAAGTTACGCGGACGAGGTCGTGTGCAACAGCTAATCCTAAATAAAGCAAGGAATATCGTACAAATTAACTTGGAATGTATTTTTGTAAAACCACGATCTAAACTTTTATTTTAGTCTAATTATTTTACGTTGTTCGTTGTTTATTCATCAAAAGCGTTATAGCAAATGGTCTGTATAAATTAATTAGCTAATTTTGTAAAGTCATGTTTTGGCAGGTTTTATATTTTTCATAGAGTAATTACGATATTTTTTATATTAAAAAATGTTGTTTAGACAGTGAAACTGCCCAGAGACAGGTTTATGATATTAGAATAATATTTAATACAACTAACTATAAAGTAGTCCTAACAAGAAACGTTGATTATAATACGGTTGAGATTTATGATAATCATTCTAATCGATCCATCCTTTGCCTGAAAAGGAACAATGCCATCACGTCATTGGAACTACACACTGCTGTCGCACGACAGCGCTTCATTGCGACAATTGGCGATAAATTGATGACAATCCATGCGAATTTCTTTGTTTTATATTCAAAGTTTTTGTCGTCAACTAAACTGGTTCAAACAAAGGTGTTTGTTTGACCTTCACTGTTTGACGTGTTACTTTTTAGTTGATTGTACCTATAATTTTATTCAAATGAAATTATACATTTTAAACTTTAACAAAGATAGCCTTCGCCTATTTATCGAAAATTATCGTTAATTTACAAAATACAATACTAAGATCCAAGTTAACAATTTTAGTATAACATAATCTTCCATATTATGTTATAGGCACTAAAATTCATCATAATCAGTCGGTGATTTAAGCCAGTGGTTATAGTATAGAGATACTTCCATAATATAGAGAGGCTCCATAATTATGGAAGGCTCTTGCTTTTTAATGTGAAAACAATAAATGTATAAAAATACTCGTAATTTTATTAACTGTTATTATTATTATTAATTTTATTAACGACACAAAGTTTGTTACGGAAAGCTGTTAGTAATATCTATATCTTAACCTTAGCATTAAGGTCAGTCACTACACGGCGTACTAATGCCGCATTAATGGATTGTTTTTTACAATTCTACTACAGAATTACAACGCCAATTACGCATATCATAAGGCAAACTTTTAATTAATATTTTAGGTGTTGTGGTCTCGGATCGGGGTTGTTGCCTTGGCAGAGCCCGGTTCACCCCGCTCACAGGGCAAGGAGGCACCGGGGAGTTTTAGTGGGTATTCCCAGTGTCGCTATGATCAGGTGCTGGGCGAACCCCACATATCCCTTCCGCCTAGCCAGTGGTAGGAACTGTAAGCGGATTAAAAAAAAGGTGTTGTGGTCTCGTGGGTGTCACGCACGATCCATGCCTTTAAAGGCGATCATGCAGGCTTCAATTTTACGACTACCTATAAACATGACATAAAAATGCACTGAAGCATTTCATAGTTTTCCATCGGATTATATAAGTAGTTTGTTGGTATCGATGTTGGTGGTCACTTTTTGTTTAGAAAGTGATGCGGCTAATGTTTACATTACATACTTATCGCTAGTCAGTTAGCTGTGGTTGGATTTTATATGCGCGCACATTCTTTGGCCGTTTAACGGGTTGCAAAAATTCCGCGTTTGTAAATTGTCTTGAGGGCCTACTTTGCGTTACTTGAATATGGCCCCACATTCAAGGATACACCTTACTCTCACGGTTGATACATTATATGTCTTGGAATACTAATTCTAATAATATAAACACAAGATTATACATGTAAGCAATAGTTTCCTTTACTTTCAAAAGTAATTTTGTAAAATCACGCAAATAGTCAACAACGTTGCAAATAATGTGTGTAATAACTATTAAATTACAATGTACTGAGGCGCATAATACAATGAATCAGTTGCTAACGTAACAGTATTCATAGGGTTTTTTGTGGTAAAACTAACTATGACTCATCGCTATCTCTGTAATTAGATATAATAGTTCAGTCTGTAAGTAAGTACCCTTTAAAACCAGCTTCAGCGTGACTCATGTATACAACAGAAGCAAAATGAACGCTCACGACTTGACACATAGACCAGTACAACTGGGTCTTCCTCTCCCCCCTGATCTCTCAAAAGTGAAACCTTAACAAGGGGAACACGAGGAGTCTTCAAAGTTCGTCCGAAGTGCGAAATCATACCGACGGTCATGACGTCAGGCGGGGGGTTAGTGATCTTGCTTTCTAACTTTTTTTTTCTCCTTGTGTCAATGATTTTTGAAGCGGACGGAGTCTTGATTTTTATCTCGTTTTACTAATTGTTGAGTTTGAGAACTGAACGGTTTTTTATCACTTTTTTGTGGAAATGTTAGATTATATAAGTTATTTTATTTTGTTACTATAGCTTTTGTCATCAACGTCACCCGCGAAGAAGATTTATTTTTTTTGGGGTTTAATTAATCTATCCTCGTACTAAATTTCATAAAACTCGGTTCAATGGTTTAGGCGAAAAAACGCCATAGACAGACTGTGTATGTAACACATGTAATAATTGTATTGTAACCCATTATGATTATACTATAAAATAAGAAATTAATGCAATATTTCTAAATAAGTATCTCTAGACAGTTTTAGCTATTAAAATATGGATACCACTTTCAATTTCTGGCTAGCATAAAAACTTAGTAATCTAAATAGTTATCGGTGTTTAACGCATTTCAAATTATCCATTTCAGAATTCAAAAAAGATTGGTCAGACCACGCGCTGTGGTGGCCTAACCGAAACAAATGGCTGTCCAGACCGAAACACACACTCGACCAATATGGAGTTCACGCGGACGCTGTTCTCCACTTCACGCCGATGCACAAACCTCTAAGGATCCAGCTGCCAGACCTCAGATATATTGACTGCAAGATCGACTTCTCTATTGACACGTTCAGCGCTGTTATACAACTGTGCAAAGGACTCGGTAAATAAATTGTTTAGTTCACTAATGTTAAGAATGCGGATTAAAATTATTTGAGGCAAACATTTACAGTCGGATCTTTTTCGTTTGCCGCTTAGTTTAAAAGAGATGTTATTCTTTCTCTCCGACAATTTTACTTCGTGTTGGGCTCTAAAAGTCTTATGGCTTAATGTAAAATAGACTATATACAACCTCTTTCAAGTATTATGTTAGCAAATAAGAGTTAACAGTGAAAAGAAGCTGATAAGCAAAGTTAGGTTGGTAATTGATTACCTGATTCATAGTTTAATTTTCACAAAGTCTGACTTATTTGTTGCAAGAAATAGAAAAGAAAACTATAAATTCTTTACAAAATACACATCACATATTCAGCAATCCTGTTTCTCTAACGGATTTCGTTTTTTATAACATTTTTTTATTTTTCACAAAGTACATAAGTCGATAAATTAAACTTTTACGATGCCATTTCGGGTTATCACTTTAATTGCAATATTTTGGTAATCATGATTCATATGGAAATAAACCAGCTTCGACTCAAGCCATTCGGTTCTTACTCGTATCATAAACTTACTAAAAATATACTTCGAGTAACAAAATTATATGTAATTTTTCTACATAATGAATTTCAGGTATAAGGCACCCGGAAGAGCTATCTCTATGTTACCCATTAGAGCCGTCTCACCTCAAACAGAACTATCAGAATTTAAAAGAAGCAAAGAGAATACGATCGACACAACCGCCGGACACGAATACGTTTATAGCCGCAACTAGAGGGTCGTCGAATAGTTTGGACAAATCAAACGGATGTCCGGCCACTCCACCGCCTCCGAGGTCACAGTCTGCCACACCGGTTGCTTCTCAACAGGTAGGTTGACTGTTTTTCAGTTATATTATATGTATGTACATCATTTAATGAAGATAATTTAAAAACCAAGCCGCCAAATTCACAGCCCATCTCAAATTTAAATGGTTTATTGTATGATGAAATAAAAAAGACTATCCGCGATCGGCAAAAAAAAATTAAAGCAGAAATTAAGACGATTAAATGGTTGGAAACAAATGTTTAAAATAAAATATGAAAAATTGAGAAATAATTGCTGTTATTGTTTATATATAATTATATATGATCCAATACAACGTAGTCGCGTAAGCTTTAGTTTTTCTGTTTTGTATATGTATGTACAAAGTCACATAATATACTTTATTTTTTGTATTGAATATTTTTACTGTCTGTCATTCGATTGTCAATCAAATGAAAAGGGCACCTCTTGAATAATTACTTTATAATACAAAGATTGTATTAATTAGGTTATTCACGAATACACAAAAAAAAATATTTATAAATCTCCGTTACCTACGTTAATGGCACATTGCGACGCTGTATTATAAAATAATTATTCGAGAGGGGTTATTCACAAATACACTCAATGTTTATATTTATAAAAAATGTCCGTTACAGAATGGCACATTGCGACGCTACGGTGGTCACATTTACAGCACCCAAAGCGACGGGTCGAGCGACGGTGGCTACTGCAGTACACCGCCCAGAGCTGCGTCCCTGGACGCCTTGGACTCCCTGGGCGATATGTCTTTGGCCGACTCCCCAATAGCACCGGACTCGCAATCCAGAGAGTCCCTCCTCACGCCCAAGTCTCTAATGGAACGCGCTCGAATGAATGTCGGGTATGTTTGTTGTTTTAATAGCTCACTTGTCAACAGCAGCTTCCATGATTACCCGTAGTTATCGGTCGTAGAAAAAAAAAACATGACTTGAAAAAATATTGTTTGTATATAATATGTAAAATTCTGTTTATCCCGACTCGGATTTTCCTAAATTTTGCTATCAATCAAATCACTTTTGGTCGTCTAATTTACCTTAGAGAAAATTATCTTATTAGGAATGTATTTAAAAAATATTGCAATTTATGTAAATGTTGGGATACTTATATTTGTTGCAATCGATTTTTAAATAAATATTATTATATAATTACACTAAGGTCCATTTTATGTAATAAAAAAACACTATTTAGTGCTTGGGGCAAATATTGCTACGGTGTTTACGCGCGCAACGTTAAACTGTTAGCGCTCTTAAAGGCGTGTGATTTGTGTAGTAATATTAAATATATGTAATTAAAAAATGTTTTAAAAAAAACTCAACTTTAATGTTTGAAACTTGAATAGATGGTTGGACTCGTCGCTGTCGATAATGGAGCAGTACATCCGCGAGTGGGACACGCTGCAGCTGCGCTTCAAGTTCTACTCGTTCTTCGACCTGAGTGCGCGTGCGCAGGACGCTCCGCGCCTCAACCAGCTGTACCAGCAGGCGCGCTGGCAGATCCTCAACCAGGAGTTGCACTGCACCGAGGAGGAGATGCTGCTCTTCGCCGCTCTACAGGTATAACTATAAACCTATTGCCTCTTATAGAGTACAACGTTTCTGGGTTGCTGTTCAGTAGATAGATACTCGTACTTATCACTTTTTTATTTGTTTTGCGAGAACAACAGTTGTGTGTTGCCCTAACTATGGGCCTCGTAAGAAAGCTCAATGAGCTATGGAAAGAAATGCTCCGGGTTACACTGCGAGCATCCGTATCCATAGACATAACCCGACGGATCAAGTGTTTGTGGGCAGGACACATAGTACGGGTTCGCGAGTAGTGGCCACGGACTGGCAAGCACAGAGTAGGATGTCAGTCTACCAGTCTGTAGTATAGACATTGATGTCTTGGTTTTTCAGCTACAAATCGAGCTGCAGACGTTAGCCGGGGGAGGGGCTGAAGTGGAGGCGGAGGGTTCGGGGAGTGGTGGGGGTGGGCCCGAAGACGAGATCGACGCGGCGCTCAGTGAGCTGCAGGCCGCGCTAGAGGGCGGACCTCCTCCGCACTCTGACATCACGCACGTGCCAGAGCTCGCCGGATACCTCAAGTACCTCAGGTATTAATACCTCAGGCGGCCATTTTGTTATGACCCCCGACTTAATTATTAATTTTTTTTCATTTTATAGGTGAAATTATTCAAATTGAGTTACTTGTAGAAAAAAATTATTGATGCCTGTATTCGCAGATGTCACTGGGTAAAATATGCAACAGTTTTAGGATAGCTGAAAATTTTGATATTATATAGAATATAGGGAGATTATTTATTTATTTCAAAAGGCTTACAAACTAAAGACATACTTAATCAATAGCCTTACTTAGAATGTGTTGTTTTTAAATATAACTAGTGCAATGATGTTGTATACTCAGCGTCAGCTACTATGACTATATTAGTTAGACAGCCATTAGGGAGTCTACTAGACTCTTGCTTATAGGCCTTAAATATTGCGTAGTATCAAAATAAATCAGCATTTCTAAAATAGTTGCACTTTTGTGCGATCAACTTATTTTGTGAATTCAGGTTGTGTTGTAATCATATTTATCAATCAATCAAACTATACATAATATATTAATATAATTCACCATAAGCAATGTTTTCTTCGTTTCATCATAATTCATATATCTATTCAGTATTCGTGTACTTTCTATAAATATATTTTGTATTTTTATAATATTTACTTGAAGTTAATGTGTCTTAATTTTTCTTCCACCATGACGTACGGTGCGCGACGTGTTCACAACAAAGCAAGTGTAACAACGATTTCTGTTCTGTGGCGTAAGAATACCATTCAATTTGGTTCCCCAATTATCCAAAAAAAAAAAAAAAAAAAACTTGTTCAAATTGAAGTAATAATTCACAATATTATATTGATTGGTCGACCAAGAAACTTTGAACGTATAATTTGAACAAATTATGTTCAAAATTCCAAGATTAAGTTGAGATATACAATATTTGTAATGTTATATATTATTATCTCAACTTTAATCATTTTAATATTAGTCATCAAAAGTTGGACCTATTGATAAAGTAGAAGGGGTATTTAAATTTTCATAATAATATGAAAGATTAAACTGATATAACAAAAACCTTTGGAAATAAAAATTACTTAATATGTAAAGAAATGACAGCAATAACCTAAGTGGTGGGAGTAATTTGGGCAAGTAACCCCTCTAGCGGCAGTAACCCCACCCCCTTACAGAAGACCACCAACAACAAGCACGTGTGCTGTTGTGAGTGAGTTTGTCCCGGTGCTACTGTAGTCTGCAACTCACTTGTGGCGTTGCTTGTGTTATTGGCGACAGTAGCCACCTACCATCAAGTGGACCGTCAGTCTTACCTCATAAAAAAAATCTCATTTGAAGAAAAAATTACAAAATTATAGCATTTAAATACCCAATCTAGTATTTCAATGTAATTATTACTTCAATGTTTTTATACCCAAATAACCGTTCACTCACAAAGCACGCACTGTACAGGATTAATGTAATATTTTAATTACATGTATAATATAAATTTTATTATTATTTTATTAATATTATGTCTATTTAACATAAAGTTTATTAATTGGCATTTTAATATAATATTTGTATCTAACATATTTTTTTATAATAAAACAAATACTTCAAAAGATACTTTTTACCCCATGCCCCAAATAGTAATATTTGATTGGCTAAATTTTATTTGTATATGTATTAATATGTACCTAATAATTATTATGTAACTTAATTAAAAATATTTTTCATACTTTATTTAAATATATTTTAGAAAACGCGTTTCAAGTTCGTGTGTATCTTTTCTTTCAGTTGCTTTTTTTTAGGAAAGCAGCTCTTTCTTATTTTGTTGGAAAACAAGATGTCACATTAAAAATGCCACTTTGAAAAGTTATTCATAAGTTAGAAAATGTCTATCAAATCAATTCAAAAGTTTATGTTAAACTAATAGAAGGTGTGATTTTTTATAAATATCATAAAAAATGCACTGTCACTAGACAGAAATGAGCGTCAATCGGAATTAGTAGGTAATAAAAGCCTACTAATTCCGGAAATTGTACAATATACTAGCTGGTATCCGCGACCTCGTTCGCTTTGAAAAATAAAAGATATAATCATACAACTCCTGACATACCAGGGTGAATCAGAAAGTTCTTGGACTTTGAGTTAAAAATAAGAGATCATTGTTATTGACATACTTTTGTCCTATTGGAATATTTAACCTATGTTATTCTAACTGTTGATGAAGGATTTTTTTTAAATCGGATGAAATTATACAAAGAAACTTTAATTCTTTATAATATTAATGTAGATAAATGTACGTGATTGCAGGCCGAAGCGGTTTACATTGAAACGCGGCTACACGCGCGGGTGGGTGTCGTGCCGCGACGGCGTGCTGCGCGTCCACGCGTCACGTGACGCCGCGGCGCGCGGTGACGCCCCGACGCACGCCGTCGAACTGCGCGGCGCCGAGGTGACGCCCGACGCGCACCCCGCGTCCAACCGCTACTGCATCAAGCTCGAGGTGCCCGCCGAGGACGCCATGCACGAGATGTGGCTCAAGTGCGAGACGGAGGACGCGTACGCCGAGTGGGTGGCCGCGTGTCGACTAGGCGCGCGCGGCCGCTCGCTCGCGGACGCGGCGTTCGCGAGCGAGGCGGCAGCGGTCCGCTCGCTGTTGGCGCTGCAGCGGCCTCAGCCCGGCGCCGCCAATCACAGGCTACCGCACCTCGACCACATCCAAGCGGACAACTATCTAGCGCCTCGCTTCTTAAAAAAACTCAAGGGCAAGGTACACAATCCGTTTTCGACTCTTTAACATCTCACCGTGAGACTAGGAACCAAATTGAGATACATTTTGTATGGCGCAGTTCACGCAGCGGCTGCTGGAGAGCCACGCGAACGTGAAGGAGCTGCCGCTGCTGGAGGCGAAGCTGCAGTACATTCGCTCGTGGCAGAACCTGGCGGAGCACGGGCAGTCGCTGTTCGTGGTGCGCTTCATGGGCCATCGCAAGGACGAGATCATCAGCATCGCCAACAACCGCATCATGCGCCTCGACCCCGGCACCGGAGACCATCTCAAGACCTGGCGCTTCAGCACTATGAAGGTCCACCATCTAATTTACTTACTTATACCCTCATTAGGGTGCTTTAACATTCTGTCTCAGTGGAATTGTTTTTAATTCCCACTCAGCACACTTCATTTCGTTTAACTTCGTACCAAACCCTCACTTATTTAATGGTTTTTGTCAGTTTAACAGCCATGCAAGTTGGTCTTCCTTTCCTCTCTCTCTATACTCTATGCAAATATTTTTATAGTAAATTTAAAATTGCCAAATACAAACGAATAGTCGTCCTCCAAGGACGTAAACTAATATATTATTATGCTGTTTGTATTTATTGCTATAAATTTATTTCAGGCGTGGAACGTCAACTGGGAGATAAAACACATGATGGTGCAGTTTGAAGAGGGAAACATAATATTCTCGGTGCAATCGGCGGACTGCAAAGTGGTTCACGAGTTCATCGGCGGATACATTTTCCTGTCGATGAGGTCGAAGGACGCCAATCAGACGCTAGACGTCGAATTGTTCCATAAACTGACGGGCGGCTGGACGTAAATTAAAAAAATAAATAGAACCTCCGGCTTAGTTACGTGGCCTTTGAGGCGCGTCTTTTAAGCTTCGATGTTGCCAGTAAAACTCTTATCGAGCCTTGCTGATGTGCCTTTGTAAAATTCTCTGCTAAGTAATTTTCTATTTTATACTATTATACTATTTGCAATCTAAGAAGCCATTTCAGATTGTCTAAAATGTTGAATTGAATGAATTGTTCATATCTTTGTTGGGGACTTTTTTTAATAATTACCCAAAAAGTTTTTAATATTTAAAATCTTGTAACAGTCGTAATTTTATATATTGCGTTTTGAGTTGAAGCGACGGTCCATAAATGGCGCTGTAACTGAACATAATATCGCTGACTTATCAATTTAGTAGAATTACAATTAAATTATCAGTTGCTTTATTTTAAAGAAATATATGCCATAATTTAATTTAAAATTGACAATAGATGGCACCAAACAAAACATTTCGTTACCTTTGAGTTTATAAAAAATACAAATAGACAGTTGTTTTTATTTGCATAGAGGAGAGATTTGCGATATAACGGACAAACAGGACACAGGACCGTCTTTTCAACGTATACATATAGTATTTTCAAGTGCTTCCAAATGATTCCTTTTATACAATGCCAAATATGATTCGAAACACAATCTTTTTATTAAAATCAACACTTGCATGCAATCATTTTGATAGTATTTTATTTTTTTTAAATTATTACAAGTCTAGGAACGTTAAAATGGATTAAATAAAAATCTTGTAAACTCGTATTAATCGGTGTGTTGTAATTTTTTTTTTTGTGACCGCTTTGTTAATTTACCTACCAAATAGTATTTATTTTTTTAGTAATTTTGAAGAAAAAAAAATATAAACTCTTATTCGCGATAACATATATTTGTGAAACATAGCGAATGATAAGTATATTTTAAAATAATATAATATATGTGAGACGTGCCATTGCATAAAGTGATGGATAAATGAATTAATAATAATAATATGCAGTAAAAAATAAATATTTTACACTAAAAACGTAAGTTTCTAGGTGCTTGTTACTATATAAATATACAATATATATAATTATATAATATAATGTAAGAAATAAATGAGATAGAGTGGCCTTAAACTCTTAACATTTTTTTTATAGATTTTTTCTTTAGTGTAAATAACATATTTTGTGACGCCAGTGTCATTTGATTATATAATATGATGTCGCATTAACAGTGAGAGCAATTTTTCTTATTTCATATTTACGGAGTTCAGAATCTGTCAAGCGGCTTGGTGACGAGCACTTAATTTTGTTTTGCTTATTCAAACAGCCCGAGATAACACTTCTCATTTCGGTAAAGATCGGCTGTATTCAGTTTCGTAGAGCGTTCTCTCTGTTTTAAATGACGTATTATTGATTGAATGACAGCGATAGATACAAAACCGAAATGAACCGAATATCTCACTCTTGTTCCCGAAGTACCAAATTAAATGCCGAATAGGGCAAGTGCTTGGCTCGAACATAAAGCAATACATTATAAATAAATGGTCAATATGCTTGACTCGAGCATAATCATAAATAAATGGTCAATATGCTTGACTTGAGCATAAAGAAATACATTATAAATAAAATGGTCAATATGCTTGACTCAATCAAAAAATCTACTAAGCCGCTTGACAGTCTCGGAACCCCTTTACATTGGACAAAAATATTTTGAAGTTTCTTTACTATAGTTTTTTTATTAAAGTTGTCAAAACTAAACAGAAAACAGTTATTGGGTGTTTTTTTTACTAATCGGTGTGACGTCACAGGTACCGGGGATTCCATATTTTTTTTCCAAAGTAATAATAAAAGTTATGCCAAACTAATTTTCATTGACGACCCTGCCAGCGACATCTATATATAGTTTGAGAACTAAAGTTTATAAAAGTCCACCACAAAGATAAAAAGTCAAGCTTGAGTAGGAAACATCCAAATCTCGTTTTTTTTTACCTCGAATGTATGATAAATTGCCCTCACTGTAAATATAATGTAATATGTTGATGACAGTACTAGTCTGTTCGATATCGCATGTAATGCCGTTACTCAGTTTTAAGTACTAGGCTAATACGGTTTACACAAATTATTAACATTTATTAAAACTGTAGATTTATTTATACATACTGTATGTTATGTAAAACATTTTGTAAATGTCAAAATTAAATGTAAATAAATAACAAATTATTTTTCGTTTTATTGTGCACCTGCAAATACCAACAAATGCTTGATCGTGACATTTTTTTTTAAATTTTTTACACATTAGTGTCGTAAACTTTAAAAGTAAACTGATTCATAAATATAAGTAAAAAAGCATTGATGCTGACACAAACTATAACAAATATAACTATAATACATAGATAAATGATTGGTCTCGTTGCGCGGCATAAAATAGTACGCCGAATCCGGCGTACCCGAGCCAGTCACACTGCAAATTGACCGTGATGTGTACGCGCCGAATGTTTTATTAAATTTTAGACATAATAAAATACCAGTTTGCGTAGTGAAACTGTGTAAAAATATAATAAAACTGGATAAAAAGTGACGATTTTTTACACACACTACAATAAAAAGTGGCCACATTTTCGGAGCTATTGCTTTTGTATAGTGCTCTATCTAGTCGAGCGCAGCGAGACAAATCAATTATCTTTGTTATAATAATTAATTATATTATATATCTACTTATAAAAAAAATCAATTTCTCTAGGAAAGTTCGGCGAAGTTGTTCTCTTTGCTGTATAAATTTATAGATGGGGTGTTTTTTCTAAAATAGGCATTGAAATAAAACAAATATTTAATTACATTTTTTTTTATTGCCATCCATAATATTCCACATTGCTTTCTTACATGTCCGGTTATGTACGTATTGTATTTAACAGAAAAACACCTTAATTTTGTACAGAAAGATCCCTATAACAGGAAACAAGGGCCACCATTACAAGGACACTTACCAGGGCGGCTGATAAGTTCGCGGCCTATGGTACTTAGCGATGTCAGATTGTCTCACTTGTGTTCGCACTAATTATGACACTCCTTGGTAGTATAAATATAACCTTTATTTGATAATAAGGTCATTAACCAATTATCTGTCGAAGCACAAACGTCGTCTGTAAGCCTATTCGTCAAACTTCAGTAATATTGAACACCGCGCCGTAATAAGTACTTTATTATTCGTGAAAAAAGGAAAAACGCTGAAATAATTTTTTGAAGACATTCAGTTCTTCAGGAATCCACGCCTTCGTATACCATGGTCAAAAAACGGCCTCCCTCCACTTGGCTCCCATGGGATCCTAGGATATTTTTTTTGCATTTTGGCTCCCATGGAATCTTAAAAGTATTTTTTTATTTCTGGGCTCGTGTATTTTAACAACGACGAGAGAGCCGTGAAGATGATCCCGCCCATAGCGGCCTGTGACGGCAGTGACGGAGGAAAATGTTCGATAAGTCGAGAAATTAGTACTGGCCGACTGAAGCATAAAATTATGGCAGATAGCCGAAGAGTTGCAGATTAGTAAAGAATGGGTTGGAGAAATTATGCACGAATATTTGAATACGAAAAAAATCAGTGCGCGAGTTATGTCGGTATAACCACACATACCTAACACTACCATTAGAGAGATAAGCCCTGCGGAACAAACAAAACCATTATTATAACGACTAACGGGGAACCGTCATGTGAACTTTGAGATAATAAAACAGTTAGTCTTGCTTTGCACCTCAACTTGGTTAGTCACCTTTTAATAAGTTAACCATAGTTTTTAAAAAGCCTTTTGCCCAACCCATAACTGGCGCAGTCGGCAAACCCACGTTCGTTTTAAATAAATATGGCAAATAGCAAAGTAGTGGATCTGAGCATCATCGAGGAAAAGGATAATATTTAAAATATAGATTATAATGCTATGTCTATCCTACCTTCGTATGATGGTAATAAAAAAACATTGGCATTTTACATCGAAGGTGTGGAAAATGCGCTTAATCTAATTAGATTAAGCACATTAGACATGCTAGCATAGCATGTTTCATAAGAAATAAGCTCACCGGTAAAGCCGTTGAAGCACTTTCAGTTGGAACAGACACAAAAACCTGGTCCGATATTAAAACAATCTTATTAACGCGTTTTGGCGAGTATCGTAATGAGATACAACTAGTTCAGGAGCTCATGGTCCTCAACAGAGAATCTAGCTTAGACAATTTTGCAGGCAAAATTAGAAATTTAGAAAGCACTTTGACTCTAGCAGATCCCTCTAAAAAAACATATTATCAAGAGATTAAGCGTTTTTCTGGACAAAATTAATCCTATTACCGCCATCTATATCAAAATACAAAACGTTACGAACCTAGAGCAGGCAGTAACAATAGCTAAACAACAAGAAGCTAAACTTAGGAGCAGGAGGTCACAACAAATGAATAACAAACCCACCACTCCTAAAAATCAATACAATTCTCAACAAAAATTTAAAAAGGAGCAATTTCAAAATAAAAACCCCCAAATTTCCAAAAAAAATAAACAAATTCATTTTCAGTCTGAATTAAATGAATCAAACGAAGAACCACAAGATTGACGAAATCTCTCTTCTAATAATGGTGAGGAAAATTTTCTCACAGAAATTTTAGAAAACGAAATAACGTAGTTTATATGAATAACGTAACTTTCATATATATAAAAGAATTAGGAGGTAGATTTTTACTTGACACAGGCGCTTCGCAATCTTTAATACACCCAGATATATTAAAAAATAAAACAATTAACTGCAAAATTAGAAAAGAAATACATTACATAAAAACAGCACATGCCACTACTA
This sequence comes from Synanthedon tipuliformis, assembly GCA_947623395.1. Lineage (NCBI taxonomy): Eukaryota > Metazoa > Arthropoda > Insecta > Lepidoptera > Sesiidae > Synanthedon > Synanthedon tipuliformis. The sequence goes on along the minus strand of OX392424.1, from coordinate 2,960,919 downwards.
AGCACAACTGTTAACGGCAGAATTAGTATATAGTGTTAGTTATAAGTTATTTTGTAATTAGTATGTAGGAAGTAATGTTAAATGTTGTAAATACAGTCCACTAAGATATCGACCCTTGGTGAACACAAAGGACCGCAGGTAGTAGAATGGGTTGTTGCGGGTTGCGGGCGGTGCATTCCTTTCACAATGGTGCAAATAATTTGAATAGGTTTTTTGAATGGGGTTTTGAAGTTAGTGTTGGTCCGTTCGCCCATAGTGAAGGTCGTGCACGCGCACCGTGGCCCTTTGTGTTTGCCATGGCATGGTGAAGAAATATACGTGTACGGTTCCATAGTGTTGTCGTTTTCCTTCGCTACACAAATCCCTAAGCCCTAGTGTGACACCGTTTACATTGGTCCTTCGAGCCGGATTTGTTGTAGTAATGTGAGTAGGAAAATGGCAAGTTATCGTACACGGAGCAGAACATCCATGCTGGAGGAGAGCGTGCAGGGACAAGCGACGGACGTAGGGCTCCAATCTGGATCACGAGCCCCGCACTCACCAACGATGCTGCCGAGAAGAGGGAGTGAAGAGGAGTCGAGACCGCGACGACCTGCTACAGACGAGGGACAGGGAGCCTGTCGAAATGAAGACAGCAGGAGCAGTCGCACCTCAGTGAGGAGTCGACTGAGCAGAAAGGCGGCACAGCTTCGTCTACAGTACGAGACCGAAGCTGAAATGATTAAGTTAAAAGAGAGTTTATTGGCGAAAAGGATGGCTATGCTCATGGCTGAGTTAGACGCGGAAGACGAGGAACGAAGCCATAGTCACGTTTCCAGCAGAAGTCGAGTAAAACAATGGGTGGAAGACGCATCTACGACCACGCGAGTACTACCACGTGAGGATTTGGCGCCACCTCCATTGGCCGAAGATAGAATGGGCGAGCGCCACGAGAGAGAACGGGTGATTCCTCGTGGAAACTTAGCCTCACGTGTGCGTGAAGAGATGGACGAGTGCTACGTGAGTAATCGAGAACAATGCACTGATAGAAATATTGTCACTTGCCTGACAGAAGCATTGCGAAGCATAGCCATACCTCGGCCTATGCCTAGGCAATTCTATGAATTGCCTAGCTTCAGTGGGCGGCCAGAGGAATGGCTATTGTTCAAGAGAAAATATGACGATACCACCAGAAGTGGAGGTTACACGGCAAGCGAAAATATTTCCAGGCTACAATCTGCACTACAAGGAGAAGCGAAGTTAGCAGTGGAAGATTTGCTAATAAGTTGTGCAGATCCAGAATTGATTATTAGTGCATTAGAAAGACAATTCGGACATCCAACGGTTATTCTAAAGAGTGCTTTAGATAAAGTTAGAAAGTTAAATAGATTAAGTGATAATAGTGTAAGTGAACTATGTAAATTTTATAATTGTGTTAGGAACTGTGTTGCAGTCCTTAAGACTTTGGGGGCCGAGTGTTATATTAATAATCCCCAAGTCATTGAGGAAATAGTTTCTAAGTTCACGACGCTACAACTTGCTCAGTATAGTGAGTTTTTAATGAACGTTGACAAAGAGCGAAACTTAAATTTGTGCATAGTGCCGGACTTGAACATTCTTGTGGAATTTTTGGAAAAGTTAACAAAGGCGGCGACGTACATAACGCAGGTAGAAAGCTCACCCAAACCCAAGGTATTGTCTTCAACAACAATAGGTGCACGACCGGCGACATTGTGGCGCGCACCTCCGCTACCTGCTTCCCGAGCGAACCCTCCGCGCCCCGCACACAGGGTGCACGTGCAGGCAGAGGTTGACCGAACAAAGAAAGTTGATGCAAAGGTCTGTTATTTGTGTGAAGATGAGAGCCACTTACTGACCACGTGTAGTGAATTTTTAAATATGGACATAAGTAAGCGTTGGGACTTGGTTAAAAATAAGAAGTTATGTTTTAAGTGTTTGCATAAAAATCATTCTCGTAGATATTGTAGAGGCGAAAATTGTAAGAAGTGTAATTATGGACATCACTCGCTTCTACACGTGGATAAAGATGAGACTGTTTTGAATGTAAGTGTAGGCATAGGGGCATCGAAGACTTTATTAAAAGTGTTACCTGTAGATATAGTAACTAATGGTAGTATAATAAAGACTTATGTGTTATTAGACGATGGTGCGACGGTCTCACTGATAGACGAATCTATCGCTACAGGTGTGAGTGGACCGACACAACCTTTAGCATTTACGATGGCTAAAGGCCATATAATTAAAGACAATGGGTCCCGATGTCTAAATATAAATATTCGCGGGCCAAATAATCGTATTCACAGCGTACGAGTCAGGACTGTGAAGGATTTGGCGCTACCAGCACAAAGTTTGAGCGGCGACGTCATAAGGGCACAACACCACCTTGCTGACTGGGATGCGAGGAGATGCGGGACGCGAGACCACCGCTGTTGCTAGGACAGGACAACTGGGAGCTGATCGTCGGTCGGGATATGAGAAAGGGTAAGTCCGGCCGTCCAGTTGCTTCTTTAACAGATTTGGGTTGGGTAATACATGGTCCTGTTGACATGTCCCGTGATGGTCCCGAAACAGTAAACTGTTGTATCGAGTTGATGCTTAATCCTATTAGATTCCAATTGGAATTACAGTCGAAGGGGATAGTGGAACAAACGCGTAAACATGGAGATAACGACCGTGCGCTAGAAATTTTGAATAGTGCATCTCAATACATAAACGACGATTGGGAAGTAGGGCTGTTGTGGCGTGGTAATCAGGAGAATATTCCTGATAATTACGACTATGCTAAGAAGAGGCTTCATGGAGTAGAGAATAGGATGGTTAGGGATTCAACAAACTCAGACGCCTATTGTGCACAGGAGAATGGGTATGCACATAAGGTGACAGGTGGCTCTGTCGGCTCATCGCCAGTTTGGTATTTACCACATTTTGGTGTAACTAATCCAAATAAGCCGAAATTGAGATTGGTTTTTGATGCAGCGGCTAGGTATAAAGGCGTATGTATGAACGACTTCTTACTAAGCGGGCCTGATATGTTGAATTCATTATTAGGAATACTTTTTAGATTTAGATGCAAGAGAATTGGGGTTAAGGCAGACATAGCCGACATGTTTTTACGAGTTAGAATTGGAGAAGATAGAGGCGCTCGGTTGTTATGGCGAGAAAAGATTAGGGACCGAGGGCTTAATCAGTTAACTAGAATTGGGGAAGAAGATGGAGGTGCTCGGTTGTTATGGCGAGAAAAGATTAGGGACCGAGGGCTTAATCAGTTAACTACATTTGACAAGGAAAATATGAAAAGACTAGGGGGTGGAAGCGAAGAGAGAATTGGAATCTATTGGAATTCTCTAATTGGAATCTGGATCCCAGCAGAAGATCGTCTCGCTTTTGGTTTGTCTTATAAGATATCATCTGCTGGTGTCATTAGTGATGAGGTAGTTCCAACCAATAGAGAATGTTTGAGTGTCATTATGAGTATGTATGACCCTTTAGGTTTATTGACACCCATAATTGTAAATTCTAGAATAATAATGAGAGACGTATGGAAGTCAGGCATCGGGTGGAACGACGAAATTACTGAATCAGATTTCGTAAGGTGGCAGACTTGGTTAGAGGTACTCCACTCGGTGCACAAATTGACAGTGCCAAGATGGTATGGCATTGTTAATTTCGAATATGAACTACATGTGTTTGGAGATGCGAGTGAGCAGGCTTATGCCGCAGTAGCATATTTAGTGGGAAAAGGCCAGAACGATCATACAGTCGTGGCATTAGTAGCAGGAAAGGCGCGTGTAGCGCCTATGAAAATAATATCTGTTCCCCGATTAGAATTGCAGGCTGCCGTGTTGGCAAATCGATTATCCCGCACGGTAGCAAGCGAACACGATATTTATATGAGTAGGAGAATCATGTGGACTGACAGCAGGACAGTATTACGGTGGATTAAGTCAGACCCACGCGATTATAAGCCTTTCGTGTCACACCGTTTAGCAGAAATTGATAAACTTACTAATGTAAGTGACTGGCGCTGGCTTCCCTCTTCATTTAATCCTGCTGATGAGGCGACCAGAATGGACTGGTCCCAAGTCAGCAGCAGTTGGTTTTCGGGTCCTGTGTTTCTTTCCAGACCGGAGTTGGAATGGACGGGACGAGAGCAACCCAGCGACCCAGGCGATGACGTAGAATATGACGAACGACGAGTGCAGCGGGCTCACGTCATCATCGAGAACCATAATGTAACGCGTCTAATCGACACGGCGCGATTCTCCACTTGGACAAGAGCTCTGCGCGTTACTGCACGTGTACTCGCCTTTCATCGCCCTTTCAAGAAGAAGACAGATGGAGCGCCTGACCTCCAGTAACATTAAGTATGCAGAATTAGTCCTCCTTAAGAAACTACGTAAAGGAGAAAGATTGGAGAAGGGGAGTAGGATCAGTCCTCTAGATCCTATTATAGTGAATGGGTTGTTACGAGTGAGAGGTAGACTAACATTAGCGCCTATAGAGTATGAAGTGAGGCGACTGCGGTACTAATTTTGTCGGCGCCGTGACGGAAATGAGGGCAGTGATGAAAAGACCCGCGGCAAAAGTTATCTTTCTGCCTACCGACATGTGTGTTGGAGAAAAGTAACTTCTCCAACAAGGGGGTGGAATGTTAACGGCAGAATTAGTATATAGTGTTAGTTATAAGTTATTTTGTAATTAGTATGTAGGAAGTAATGTTAAATGTTGTAAATACAGTCCACTAAGATATCGACCCTTGGTGAACACAAAGGACCGCAGGTAGTAGAATGGGTTGTTGCGGGTTGCGGGCGGTGCATTCCTTTCACAATGGTGCAAATAATTTGAATAGGTTTTTTGAATGGGGTTTTGAAGTTAGTGTTGGTCCGTTCGCCCATAGTGAAGGTCGTGCGCGCGCACCGTGGCCCTTTGTGTATGCCATGGCATGGTGAAGAAATATACGTGTACGGTTCCATAGTGTTGTCGTTTTCCTTCGCTACACAAATCCCTAAGCCCTAGTGTGACACCGTTTACAACAACCAAGTAGCTTTTATTAAACTTCCACAGAGATTATTTAAAGAAAACTTAACACATAAATTTTGACTCAGATTTTAAAGGATTATTAGGTCTCGACTTATTAGTTCCACTAAATTGTAAAATAGATATAAAAAATATGATGCTACACACGGAAAAAGCACATATTCCTATTAACGACGACATTAAATCATATACTATAGTGAAACCAGGGGCGTAGCTACCGCCGTATTTGCCGTATCAATTATACGGGGCCCCCGGGCCACGGGGGCCCCCAAAGTGTGTAAGGAAAAAGAATAAAAACTTTCTAATTTATTTTATTTTACAAATGACAAAATTCTATAAAGCAATTCCTTTTTTTCCCGCCTTAAGCGTGCGTTCAAAAGTTGGCAACACTCTACATCGTTATGGCGGGCTGCGGGACTTCCCCGTTTTGCTTACTTCATCTTCAACTCAGCGGGGAATCCCCGGGAATCCTTCATCGATATCGCGATGTACGTGTACGTTGTTGTACTTTGCATTGGATGTTAGACCACGGAGTGCAGTGCACTGTTTAAGTCTGTTTATTTACGCGCTTTATATAAATGTGCATTACATTGTAATTCAGTACAAACAATATTGTTCTTCTGGTTTAGAAGTATTAGTAGCGATTTGTAAAAGAAATGAGTGAAAGGAAAAGAGATTATCCCAGCGGCGCTGAGAAAAGAAAAATTAAACAGAAAAGGGACGAGGTTATAAAAAAAGTGCCCAAAATTTCTTCATTTTTTCAGAGACAAGATACTGTGAGTGATTTAGATTGGAAAGGTAAGTACTACCCAACCCATTTATTAGGGGCCCGTAGTGATAAAATAAACAAGGAAATCTTTTAATTTCCGTCTGTCCATCTGTCCGTCACAAAAAGTTGTCTCCCCCCTCGATTTTCACAATTATACTGTTTTTAGGGTTCCGTGCCTTGATTAAAAAAAAACAAAATTCTAACTTATCTATAGGATCGATTTGTTTTGTTGTTTGTCTATCAGTCCGTATCGTATCGTTAATTGCGTGTTGAGAACTTCAGATGTGCAGACTCGCTTAAGGGTTCTCGTTTTGTATGGCCACTACACTACGCGCTGCGTTTAAATAGCACGCAGGTGTATAGTAATGCACGGACGGGCTGCAGGTGATTTTGTATCTACCTATTGGTACGAGCACAATCCGCGTAGAGTCTGTGTGCGTCTGAACTGAACACTCTCTAACTGTGACCCTTCTTAGTAACGTTATTTATTTATATATAACTCCTTTTAGTTTAGTATCAAAGCATTCGTATTTATTTTTTAACAATTACTCGTTTATTTTTAGATTCTTCTGAAGCATGTTCTTCGTCACATATCCATCCGGAAATAGAAGAAAGCCAAGCACATACTTTATCGGATGTCCATCCAGAAATCGAGGAACCCCAAGTCAACGATTCTGATATATCTGCAGATTGTAATATAATTTCATCAGATAGAGGAAATTTTGGTGACAATTTAACTGAATGCGAACGAAAAATAATTTTTAAATTGGGTCCATTTAAACCACAAGGACCATTTCCAAAAGTTTCAGAAAATAACCGACCTTTTTCGGCTTATTATTATTCATATTTCAATCAGGCAGGCATAAAAATTATAAGACCATGGTTAAGTTATTCTAACGTTTTAAACAAACCGTACTGTCACTTCTGTTGGTTATTAGCAGATCGTCAAAACAAATCGTACTCCTCTGCTTGGGTTAACGGTGTTTCGGTTAGAAGCAATTTCACACAAACTATTCTTGACCATGAAAAGTCACAGCAGCATATTAGTGCCTCACTCTCTTATAATAATTGGTTGCAAGGAAATACCATCGATACTCTATTGAAAAGTGAAATCGATAGTAAAATTACATTCTGGAAAGATGTACTGCATCGTATAATTAATGTTATAATTACTTTAGTATCTTGTAATCTACCTTTGAGGGGACATGATTCTGATTCTGGCAATTTTATGGCAATTTCACGTCTGCTATCTAACTATGATGCAACTTTAAAAGAACTTCTTCTAAAACCGAAAGGTGAAATAAATTATTTAAGCCCTACGATTCAAAACGAAATTATTAGTTTGCTTGGTACCACAGTTAGGAACAATATTATCTCAGAAATTAAAAAAGCTCCATTTCTGACAATAATTCTGGATACAACACAAGACTTGTCAAAAATTGACCAACTATCTGTAGTTTTTCGATATATCTCGGTTACAGAAAATGATGATAATGTACCTAAAGAAATAAAAATCTGTGAGTCCTTTTTAGGATTTATAGCAGTAACCGATTGCAGTGCTGCAGGTCTGAAAACTGTCATTTTAAATTTGACTAAAGAATATGGAATTGATTTGACTAAATGTAGAGGACAGGGATACGATGGAGCAAATGTTATGTCGGGTGTGTATGGAGGATTACAAACCCTAATAAAAGAGCATGCTCCAAATGCCGATTATGTTCATTGTGCTGCGCACGCTTTAAACTTGGTTTTGAACGATGCTGCGAGACATGTTCGTGAAGTATCGACTTTTTTCGATAATTTAGAAAAAATATATACTTTTTTTGGCAATAGTATAAAACGCTGGGCTATGCTAAGTGACGATTTATCTGAAAAATATTTGATTAAAAAGGTATGTCCTACCAGATGGTCTTCTAGGAACGACGCTTTATTAGCAGTAAAGAAAAATTTTTTACTAATCATGACAACTTTGTACCAACTAAATTTAATTTCAAATAAAAAAGATGAACGTGAAGAATGTAAAAGTATAATTAATATTTTAGAGAGTTTTGATTTCTTAGTGCTCGTTACATTTTTTTCTTCACTATTTGAAATTATTAATCCTGTTTCTAAAGCTCTACAGCATGAAAATAATGACTTACAGAAATCTAGTATTTTATTAAGTAATCTTTTAAATAGACTGTGCCAATTAAGAAATCAGAATTCATTTAATAGTTTGCTTAATGAATCCAAAGATTTAGCAAAAGAGTGGGGGGTAACAACTGTTTTTAAAAAGAGTAGGCGAAAGATAACGAAGCGTTTTTTTGATGAGTTATCACAAGATGAGAGAATTTCCGACCCGGAATCCTATTTCAAAGTCAATGTATACTATTGCTGTTTAGATATATTAATTTCTCAAACTAAAGAAAGATTTGAGAGCCTGTAGGTCTGTAGGCCTGAGGTCTGAGTAGTATATTCGAAATATTACAACCGGAGAAACTCCTATCTTCTTCAAGCGAAGAGATATTAAACGCTTCCGGAAAACTGTCTGCTAAATACAGTAAAGACATCTCACTTAATCTTTGTGACCAATTAAAGGCTCTAAAAACATGCTTAAATTCTGAAATTAAAAAAATTTATTCCATTAAAGAACTCATTGAATTATTGCTAGTAAAATTCAATAGTCTTGCATCCAGTTTTCCCGAGGTAATCACAGCATGCTTTTTATTCTTGACCCTTCCAGTTACAACCGCAACGGCAGAAAGAAGTTTTTCAAAATTAAAACTAATAAAAAATTACTTAAGAACTTCGATGGGACAAGAACGGCTATCAGACATCTCACTATTGTCCATAGAGGCAGAAACTTTAGAAAAACTAAAATCATCATCAGCCATAAATGATTTAATAAATCAGTTTGCCGAAAAAAAGGCAAGGAGAGTGAATATTTAAAATTCGATTTTTATTTGTAAATGGGTAAATTATGTTATAAATAAATATTTCTACTCACAATATTTTTTTTCTTTTGTGAAAAATCTTTACCTCTATATAAGGGCCTCCAAAAAAAATTTTATACGGGGCCCCGACAAGGCACGCTACGCCACTGAGTGAAACCCAAGTGCGAACAACTAGTAAATCTATTATTAAGTACAGTGAAGGAGATTATCTATTATAGTGTTTGCATTTCACGAAGGCGAGTGAGTTATGCTTGTGGTTGAACGTATACATGCACATTGCGATAGTGTGCGTGTCTGACGGAGCGGTAAGTTTTTTTTTTTATACAAACCATACCCTCTTTCGATCTCACGCACACTGTGACACATAATATACAGACAAGTGTTTACTACAAGTAAATCCCACTCGCCTTCGTGAAATGCAAGAACTAACCAGAGTACAATAGACAGTATAATATTCCCAACAGCATTAGTACGTGTAAAAAACGGAAAATTCATGACAACAATAATGAACAAAACAGAAAAATCAATTACAATTACATAAAATAAATAAAAAAGCGATAGATAAAGCATCTTCCTAAAGTAAATTCAGTAAATTTTAACAAAGTGAATAAAAATTTCGACATTATTTTAAAAAACAACATGAACGATTACGTACTGAGCACATGAGCTCCGAAGAAAAACGCGAAATTAGAAAGACGCCAACGCGAAATCCCCCTGCCAAAGGGGACTACTATGAATGGTCAGAATGGTCAATATTACAAAAAAATATTGGCTCAGTTACGAGAGGCGGTCGTACAGAAGTGACGTGGGAAGTTAGCGCCCAGAGTGCTGTTTTTGCAAGACCAATGCGCTTGTCCACACGGCGCGGGTTTCGAGGCCAAGCCCTGAAGGACACGGGCTTCTCGGAAATTGACCACCTACCCTCTAGTCTAGACCTGTCTCCCAGCGACTATATTTTTTTTTTTTTTCAATTTAATTTTGAGAATTTAATTTCGGTAATTTTGAGAGGCGCTCCACTAAAACTACACTCTGGTGCAATGAAATCGCACATGTAAACATTTTTTTGAAAAATATGGTGTTATTTTTTTTTTATTTAAAAAGTCACATATTTTTTACAATAGGATGAAAGGTTATTTCAATACCTATTCAATGATACCATATAAGCGGTGATAAGTTTACTTTACTGCCGAAAAGGAAAGCAAAAATAACAAACCCCAAAATTGCTTACTTAGCGCACTGCAGTTTGCGATAGCAATTGCAGGTATAAAAAGGCCTGTTTTGAGTAAAACGTCATCATTTGCATTTCAACGCTCTACGTGAAAGGACGCCTAGTGACTACAGTTGCAACATTCTGAAGAAAATGGATACTACTCCGGAAAAAGCCGCTCAAGTCGTTGCTCTAATTGAAGCAGGCCAGAACCAGAGTGCAGTAGCTAGACAGCTGAATATCAGCCGATATTCAGTTCGTCGTGTATACCAGCGCTATCGGGAGACTGGTGGCTATGAACGGCGACGAGGATCTGGTCGCGCCAGAGCTACAACTCAACGGGACAACCGATTTCTCGTAACGACGTCATTGCGAAATCGACGACTGACTGCCGTTGATCTTGCACAACACCTTCAAGAGGTACGTGAAGTGGAAGTCAGCCGGTGGACAGTTAGAAGAAGACTTGCCGAAGGTGGCCTGACTGCGCGTAGGTCAGTAAATGCTCCTAATCTAACACCAGCTCACCGCCGCGACCGTCTTCAATTTGCACAAGAACATGTGCACTGGACACTCGACCAATGGAGAGCAGTCCTGTTCTCAGATGAGTCCAGGATGTGTCTTCACGGCAATGATGGTCGAGGAAGGGTCTATAGAAGGCCTACAGAGAGATTCTCCCAGTGTTGCATCACAGAACGTGTGGCATACGGCGGTGGTTCGTGTATGTTCTGGGGAGGCATTTCACTCGAAGCGAAAACGGAGCTTGTCTTCATCACGGGGGCCAATATCAGGCGACAAACAAGAGGATTGACATCTCAGCGGTACATTGAGGAAGTTCTCCAGGAACATGTCGTACCATTTAGCGGTTTTGTTGGAGAGAACTTTCTCTTTATGCATGACAATGCAAGACCCCATACAGCTGCTATAGTACAACAATACTTGCAAGAGGTAAATATCCCCGTGATGGAGTGGCCAGCTCGAAGCCCGGACCTTAATCCGATCGAGCACTTATGGGACGAGTTAAAAAGAAAAATAAGAGGCAGAAATATTGCTCCAGCCAATCTTCTGGAGCTACAAAATGCGCTAAAGGAGGAATGGGAAGCCATAGCACAAGACTTTGTCAAACACTTAATAGAGTCTATGGAAAACCGGTGTCAAGCGGTTATTCGGGCAAGAGGGGGTAACACTTCTTATTAATAAATGTTTTTTCACTACATTTTGTGATTTTTTTTAATAATCCCCAATTTTCGAACTTTTTAGTTAAGCAAAAATCCGCTGATAAAAATGTATTTGTTGTTTTTGCTTCTCTTTTCGGCAGTAAGGTAAACTTATTACCGCTTATATGGTATCATTGAATAGGTATTGAAATAGCCTTTCATCCCACTTAAAATATATATATATGTCTTTTCAAATAAAAAAAATAAACAATACTTTTCAAAAAATCTTTACATGTGCGATTTCATTGCACCAGAGTGTAGTTACTAAATTTAAATACCTAGGGCACTGGGTCACGGAGTCTCTAAATGATAATGAGGACATTGAAAGGGAGCGTAGGGCGCTGGCTGTCAGATGCAACATGTTGGCCCGCAGATTCGCGCGTTGTGCAGAACAGGTGAAAATAACATTATTTAAAGCATACTGTCAATCTCTGTACACGTGCGGTCTGTGGGTCGACTACTCGCGGAAGGCATACAGTGCCCTCAGGGTGCAGTATAATAATGGATTCAGGGCGCTGTTGGGGCTGCCGCGACACTGTAGCGCATCGGAGATGTTCACAAAGGCAAGAACGGACAGTTTCCACGCTATAGTGAGAAAGAGGATTGCCTCGTTGATGGAGCGGACGCGGGGCAGCTCTAACAGCCTCCTGAATACAATATCTATGTGTGTGAATTGTCACTTAAGAAAGATGTGGACACAAACCACACTTTCTTGTTGTAAATATCATTACTAACATAGTTTTAAGTTTCTCTTGTATTACTAACACTATATGGACTACAGGTCTGAAATAAACTTATTATTATTATTATTAAAAAAGGAGTTACGAGGTCGAATATTTGCTGATGACAATGAAATTAAGGCGCCAATAGAAAGCCATTTTGAGGGCAAAAAGAAAAAAAATTTTGGCGATTTGAAAGCATTATACGCCAGATGTGAAAAATGTATTTCGCTTGAGGGAGAGACTATATTGTAAAATAAAAATAAAATAGTCTTACTTTTGTTTCATTTAATGCATTAGGCCGCGAACTTATCAGCCGTCCCTCGTAGATGTAAAAGGAATAAAAAAAGGAAATATGAAAATGAAATGTTCTTTTTTGGACCGACTAAGTATAATATGTCCAATTCCAACAGTACCACATTTTGATAATGACGACAAAGCTAACTAAGAATAGAATATTACTCACGTCATCTGAAGTTCGGCATTTTAAAATTAATGAATCAGTGAAAATCATCCTGCACAGAGGTATTTTGTTAAGTCAGACAGTCATGTCAAAATCTTTGAAATCTCTAGAAAAGAATGTGGAAACGTGTAATGATTTGGTGTCACACAATATTAGAGAACCTGTAAATAATGATAGTCCCCATCTTCAAAATGCAAACAGAGAAACTGAATGCAATGATAGTTCTCACCTTCAAAATGCATATGAAGAAATTTCTACGCATGAACATACCATGCCAAATAATTATCAAGAAAATTGTGTTGAGGAATTCCATGACTCTTTAGATAATGTCGTGTCTAATGGAAATGAAGAAAGAAGATATCCACTTCGAAATAGAACTCCAAAAGTATGGCCTGATGATATACTTTTATATAAAGTAAAGTAGCCATTAATGAAGAACCTTCTACTTATAAAGAAGCTTATAAGATAGCATTCATAAACGTCCTTTATGGAAATTTAGACGAAAAAAATTTACATTGAACAACCATAAGGTTATATCAAAGATAGCGACAAGGGGAAGGTATGTTTATTAGAGAAAAAAGTTCAGAAAATGATCATTGTCTGTTTTATAAAGTAGTTAATATAAAGCAGATAATAATAGTTTTGTTGTTGTCGCGATCTTTGTTAATTATTTTATGAATACTTAGTAATGACAACCAAGGAGCATAAATGCTTGTTAAAAAATAATGTCTATCATTCGAGAACGAAATATATAGATATCAGGGCCCTGTTTCTCAAAAGTATTAGTTCACTAGTATATTCGTTATTAGTAATTAATGAAAAATTTACTAGTGCTAATATTTTCTGTTTCTCAAAAATAAACATCAGTCTAATAAAAAAAGTAACTAATACTGGTAGACTAATAAAAATATTAGTCGGGCTTGGCTGATTGCACATATAATACAATCATGCCTTCTTACCTATGAAAAAAAGCGGGGAAAGCTCCAGGCATTTTTTGTATTCGTTTTTTTTTTTGACGTTTTGATTGCACATTGGCGGTTTGTTTAGTTAAATTGTTTTTTAATTTAAAATGGATGTTAAGTTAATGGTTTTAAGAAAAATATTAGAAGGGAAAGAAATTCTTTTTGGGGGTTTAACGGACTTCTTAACGAAAAAAGACAAACAGAAAAAATGGGAAGAAGTAACAAATCTCTGTATTCTCTTGGGGTGATTTCTGCCGCTAAATGCGGGTGATAACACTTTAATCTGCAATTTAGTGTTTGATGAAATGACAATTCATCAACAAAAAATCTAGGATGGCAAAAAATATATTGGCACTGTAGAAAATTTTTTTAGTTCTCAAGAAAATTCTGAAATAGCCACTCAAGTATGTAATCGTTTTCATGCTGGTGTCTTATACCTACAGAGAAATGGTAATTGCCGGTTGGGTACTTTTTCATTAATTCCCTTACAGCTGAATAGTGTCCATGACTTTTGATGGAACAGCTGCCAACACGAACACATCAAAACTGTTGAGTTGTAATTTAGATTATAAAAACTTAAAAGTATCCTTCCCACACCCTACATACCACTAAAGAACAAATACCTAGTCCTATTTCCAGACCCCTGTCACTTAATAAAACTCGTTCGTAATGCTTTACAATATACATTAATATGTAATATATGATAGAAATAGTAACCCGACCTCGACAAGTGGGATTACCTTGCTAATAAATTAACGAAGGGTGGGTTGCACCGTAGCACGGTTAAAGTAAAAGTTGACCTCAAATTGTCACTAACAATAACCCTGACTAACAGTTTCTGCGAAACGCGTTGCACCGCCATATTCGTAAGCTTAGTTAAAGTTACCAGGGTCGCCAGTCTAATGAGTTGTAATTTACCTCAGAATCGTTGTGGGAATTTTTTTTGGATATTACAACACTTTTTTTTTTTTTTTTTTTTTTTTTTTTTGACGAGGAGTAATCCGCTTACAGATTCCCTACCGCTGGCTAGACGGAAGGGATATGTGGGGGTCGCCCAGCACCTGATCATAGCGGCACTGGGAATACCCACTAAAACTCCCCGGTGCCTCCTTGCCCTGTGAGCGGGGTGAACCGGGCTCTGCCAAGGCACCAACTCCGATCCACCCCAGAGCAGCCTAGCCATTGCTGGCTAGACTAACGCCAACGGAGGATTGCCCGGAGACACCCAGGCAATCCCCAGACGGTGGGACCTTGTGCATGCACACACAGTTGGCCAACCATGTGCGCAGGTCCCCTAGGACATTTGAAAACGGGCTAGATATGCCCGCCTTCTCCTGCCCGGCCGCCTGCGTCTGAGGGAAGCGAGACCTGCCTCTTCCTCTCGCTCCCTCTCAGCTGCCTCCTTCTGCGACATTACAGATTCGCAGAAGGAGGCAACCGCTTTCCAGGTGGTCTCACTGTCAATCATGGCTTCAACCATGCTTGGCAGTGAGACGTCTCCACCACCCAGCGCCACCTCCAGCTCCCGGCGCTGGGGACTCCAGGCCGGGCACACTTGGAGTGTGTGCTCGGCCGTGTCGTCAGGGTCGCCGCAGTGGTGGCACTGCGGCGACTCCTCCCTTTTTATACGGTGCAGATAATGACCAAAGCACCCGTGTCCGGTCATTATCTGCACCACGTGGAAGGTGAGGCCACCTCGTCGGCGCCTCACCCATTCCTCCAGCACCGGACGAACCGCGAGGATCGTCCGGTGACCAGCGGTGGGGTTGAGGAGTGCCTCACCCCAATCATCCATGGCCCTCTCTTGTGCCTCTGCACGGACCCGCTGCACGTCCTCGGCAACGGGTCTTTCTCCAAGGGCCCTTGCGGCGACCCGATGCCGATGCACCTGAGACAGAACCAGGGCATCGACATCCCACGGTAGCGTGCCTGCCAGCACGCAGGCGGCCCCGTGGCTGACCGTGCGGTAAGCCCGCACGGCCCGGATCGCCATGACCCTTTGAGGCCTCCTCAGGAGGGCCCGGGTGCGGGGAGTGAGACACTCCGCCCAGACCGGGGCTCCGTAAAGTGCCATCGACCTTACCACCCCGTGGTAAAGTCGACGGCACGCCGAATTTGGTCCTCCCAGGTTCGGGAGGAGCCGTCCGAGTGCGGCTGCGGCTGCTGTCAGCCGTGGAGCGAGGAGCTTGAAATGCTCCTCGAAACTCCATCGGGGATCCAGTGTTAGGCCGAGATACTTGATGTGCATCCCGACCGGAATCCGGACCCCCTCCACTCGGACATGGAGCCCCGGAGGGATCCTGCGGCGTGGGGGATGGAAGCCCATGGCCCTAGTTTTATCTAGGGCCACCTCCAATCCTAGCAGGTGGATGCGCCGGACGACCAAAGAGGTGCCGACCGACGCTAACCGCACTGCGTCCTCCCACGTCTGCGCTCTCGCCGCTGGATATTACAACACTAAAAATACACTCATAAAATAGAGTAACATATAATATTTACTCATATTTTCGAGCTGTCATTAATGTCATTTCTATAATTTGAATTTTGATCAGACACGTAACGTAAACTAAACTACAAAATAAATTCAGATCCGTAACAATAATTTTATCGAACGTTGTGATTACAAAGACTATATAAGGTAATGGCACCTATAGATGACATACCACCTAAAGATGACAGTGTGTCATAACCTTTCAAAAAACAAGAGTTTTAAAAAAGTAGCGGGAATTTTATTTGTTGCATTGGCAACACTGATTCTTCTCCCTGGAGACAACATAACAAAACAATCAAACGCCATTGTGGTTTCCATAATACGGTCTTGTTTATGTTTGTGGTTGTATCATTTGCTGTTTTTCGCTTCATTTCTAGTGATTTGGTTAAGGTAAGTGTATTTACTATTTAAGTTTTTTAATCTCGATATTTATCGCAAAGATATACCTGAATAAGTTTTTGTCATTGTTAGACTTAATTTCACAACAAAGCGCTTTGCACAGTCATTTTGGTTATGGGTTGGGGTTGCAAAAGCGGTGTCATGTTTAGGTTCCTTAAAAGGCGCAGTTTCCTAAAGATGATCGTATTGTCATCTTAAAGTTTTTTAGCCCCGATTGATGCTTCAGTGCTATAGAAGTTAAAAAATAAAAAGAATATGTGGGATTTTTATTTCGGTGCAATAGTTGTCCAGGAACCTTAAGCTGACAGCTATGTCATCCTTAGGTTCTTAGCGTGTCATCTTTAGGTTATGCATCCCTAAGTAACTTTTTAATATTTTAGGTGAATGAAGACGATGCCTTCCACAAAAATTCTGCAGTATGATGAGGAAGTTATGACAAAAGCCCTGGATGACGTGATGCGTGGGGTACCTGTGTACGCGGCTGCTAAGAAGTACAAAATACCCCGCTCTACACTTCGGAGCAAGGTCAAAGGGATCAACCCAATATCAAGAAAAATGGGAGCCCGTACGGCTTTTACGGCCGATGAAGAACTGAAAATTGAGGAATGGGTCCTTGAATTAGCGAGAAAAGGATTTCCCGTTTCGAAAGGAACCTTTTTAATAAGCATGCAAAGATTAGCCGCTCAATTAGGGAAGGACATTTTCCGTGATAAGGTTCCATCCAAAAAGTGGTATGGCAGTTTTATGAGTAGACACCCTCGGATTTCTAATCGCGTTGCCCAAAATTTAACAAAGAGCAGGAGCTCAATAACAAACGAGCAATTAGACGGCTGGAAGAATGACGTTTATACGTATTTAGAGGGAAACGGATTGGCGAGCGTCTTGGATGACCCCAAACGCGTATTTAACGCTGATGAGACAGCATTTTTCTTGCAACCAAAAGCCGGAAAAGTTATGGCTGAACGCGGTTGTAAAAATATTTATCAAGCGGTTGGTAATGACGAGAAAGAGTGCATTACAGTTCTCTTTACGGGCAATGCTAATGGAGATCTTGCACCACCCTTGGTAGTCTTCCGTTATACACGTATTCCGCTCCATATCACCGTAAATGTGCCCACATCATGGGCTATAGGAAAAAGTGAGCAGGGATGGATGACCTGCGCAATTTTTTATGAGTACATTGGAAACCAGTTCATTCCATGGCTGGAAAAAGAAAAGATAGTGCGGCCAGTACTATTTTTTGTCGATGGCCACGTCTCCCATCTATCTATGGAGGTTAGTCAGCTTTGCAGCCAAAATGACATCGTTTTAGTGGCCTTATACCCCAACGCCACCCATTTGCTGCAACCGATGGACGTCTCCGTATTTCATACGCTGAAAGCTTCGTGGAAGGAGAAAGCTTTACAACATCGATTAAGCGGTGGTGAAGTGTCAAAAAGTAATTTTTGCGCCTTACTTAATCAACTTTTATTGGATGTGTATCGGCCAGAAATTTTGACAAATGGGTTCAAAAAATGTGGGTTAGTGCCCTGGAACCCTTTGGAAGTCACTGTTAGGCCTGCTGCGCCACCGAAGGCAACTGAACCCAATACAGAAACTAATTTGTGCTGTCCTAATTGTATTCCGTGGCTGAAGACAGTAATCGGGGCAGAAAAAATTGCTTCTTTTAGTGGGGATAAAGATTCCATCCCTGTTACCGACCATTCACTGTACGAGCTATGGAAGAAGGTGACAACAGGATTAGAAAAAAATACTCTGACTATTTTGGAAGCCCCTTTAGCAAATGCAGAGGATCCCGTTGAAGACGGAATGGAAATTCCTGCTCCTTTGGAAGTTTCTGCTCCTTTAGATCCTGTTGAAGACGGAATGGAAATTCCTGTCCCTTTGGAAGTTTTTGCTCCTTTAGATCCTGTTGAAGACGGAATGGAAATTCCTGCTCCTTTGGAAGTTTCTGCTCCTTTAGATCCTGTTGAAGACGGAATGGAAATTCCTGTCCCTTTGGAAGTTTTTGCTCCTTTAGATCCTGTTGAAGACGGAATGGAAATTCCTGTCCCTTTGGAAGTTTTTGCTCCTTTAGATCCTGTTAAAGACGGAATGGAAATTCCTGTCCCTTTGGAAGTTTCTGCTCCTTTAGATCCTGTTGAAGACGGAATGGAAATTCCTGCTCATTTGGAAGTTTTTGCTCCTTTAGAGGCTTCGGGTTCTTTAGAAGTTTCTGTTCCTTTAGAAGCTTCTCCTGTAGAAACTCCTATTCCTTCTACATCATCTTATATCCCGTCGCCTTTTAAAAGATGCCTTTTCTGGCCAAAGGAAAGTACGGTACCGAAAAAGAGAAGGTCGAAGGAAAAAATCCCTTCGGTGATTTCATCCCCTCAGTGGCAGGAGTATCACCAGAAAAAGTTAGATCTGAAGAAACAGAAAGATGAGGAGAAACAAAAACGATTAGCGGCTAGGCTTAAAAAGAGGCAAGAAAAAGAGGACGAGAAGTGCAAAAAAGCCGCGAGGCGCCTCTTTACCTATTCTAGAAAAACTAAAGAAAGTGAAGATTCAGATGCTTCATCAAATGACGAAGCTGGGAGTTTGAAATCGTCGTCTGGAGGTGAACGGGATGAAAAAAGCTCAAGATCCTCCGATAATGAGCTTCAAGCCCCAAGGAAGGAGGTTGGGGAGTATGTTGCCGTAAGATACGAAAATAAGATTTTTCCTGGTAGGATAATCGTTGTCAAAGAAGATGGAGTCGTCGTGACTGCCATGGTGCGTCATGGGCGACTGTGGAAATGGCCTCAAAGGGAGGATCAGTTATTTTATGCTTGGGACGATGTTGTGGGAAAAATAAAAACGCCCACCAAATTTAGTTCAACTAGGGAGATTTATGATGTGCCCCAAGTTGCAAATCTTTAATTTCTTTATTCTAATTAAAATAAATGTGTTATTATTTTTGCTAATTTGGCTTTTTAATTTACACAGAAACCTATGTCATCTTTAGGAACCGAACGAATTTTGAATGTCATCTATAGGGGCCAATTGAATGATTAAAAAACAATTAGTTCCATTACATCTATGTAAACGTAGGGCGCTGAAAACTTTCTAGCTGATAGACAAATACTCAAAGCCTGTTTGAGCACTAACAGTCATGAAAAATTCTGTAATTTGTGGTTTCCACGGTGCAAGATGTAGAAAAAAATCCTTAATGTGTCATCTATAGGTGCAATTACCTTAAGTATATTTAGTATTTATTTTATTTATCACTTTAACGTTTAAACATGGAAGAAAACGTATTTCACATCCGAACAAAGTAAGTACCAACGTATTATATTCGCCGTAATGTGACAATGCGGTTTTTTTTTTGTAGGAAAATTATTTTGCAGTTTATATGCTATCTTATTTAATGTTAATTAGAAGACGGGCGGATAGATTTGTTAGTATTTCACATGTAGAATTGTTTCTCAACCCGTACAATAACAAAAGGCAATACAATACAATAACAATAATAAAATAGAGAAAAACGATCAGGTCTATGTAAATACACTTTTCTTTTTCTATGCAAACTGATTATCTCATCACTTTCGTCTGAACTATGGAACTAGTTTCCGCAAGTATTTCTCGTAGCAGGGACATGGTATGTTTAATAGAGGTTAGATTCGACGCGTTCATTTGACAGTTTTGACACTTGACGTTATAGTTAACAATAACAATAACCCTCAGAATAATAACTAAAGCATAGAAGTAAGGCTAAAATAAAAACCAATACTTATAGTGTGTTGCTTCTTACACCAATGCATTGAAGCCGTAAGTCAAAAAGAGACAAACAAACAAACTTTGTTCTTATTTTTGATCAGCGTACCTAGTAAAAACGTCAAACTTGGTTCCTTTCGTAGTTTGGTGCCGTTTTATGATGCCGATTTAAAGAGGCTGGCTAACGTTAACAAAATGATGGCGCAATGTGTCAACTTTACTTATCTGTCTGTACCTATGTGACTGACACGAGTGACAACGTATTTGTTTTGATTTCTGTTTCTGTATCAAAATATAATAAATCTAGCATCAAATCAATTATAACACTAATTAGATATCTGTGAATTCTTTGATTACTTATAACAATGTCTTGTTCAGTCCCAGGATGTAAATCTAATGCGTCCAGAAAACAAAACGAGGATATGTTTATAAGTTACCATCGGTAAGTGATTTTGTTTGTTTGTATAATCAGTCATGCAGTAAATATACTGAGAACTTGTTTGTATAATAAATACCACTAATAAATTCTGTTTCTTGAATATACGTACCTAATATTTTAAGAAAAAGATAAAAAACAGTATAGGTTATGTTAGTGTTGTGCCGAATATCGTCTTATATATATGGATAATTTGTATAGGTCACTCTGGTACGGAACAGCCAGACGAACATCTAGTGACAGTATATTTGTCTCTCTTTAGTTTATGGCTTCAGTGCATTGGTGTAAGAAGCAACACACTATAAGTATTGGTTTTTATTTTAGCCTTACTTCTATGCTTTAGTTATTATTCTGAGCAATAACCCTTATCCAGCGAAGAATGTGCGGTTACGGGTACGGTCAAAGTTATGACATATGATTATTTGTTAACTGGTGCAACCAAGGTGCAACTAATTTTCGGCCTAACCGTTACTTTGTTATAGTTAAAGTAAGATGATGCAACCCACCCTAAGACATGTTTCCTTTCAGAACCAAATCATGAAAGGACACATTCTAAAATAATATCAAAAAGCTGTCAGGTATCAAGTAACTTTTTCCAATCTCCTTTATAAATTTGTGTATATTTTTATTACTCAAGTTTTTAGACAAAATTTATTTGAAACAACAAATTGGAAATAGTGTAAAATATAACAATATACAAATATGGATAACAAATATCATCTTTGGGCTTTTGCTTCCAAATTAATATTATGACACAAATTGATCTGTCAATACCAAACCAAATGTGAATGTGAAATGTGAAAATATGAAAATTTTATTTTTATTGGCAACATCGGTCGC
Organism: Synanthedon tipuliformis; assembly: GCA_947623395.1. Taxonomy (NCBI): domain Eukaryota; kingdom Metazoa; phylum Arthropoda; class Insecta; order Lepidoptera; family Sesiidae; genus Synanthedon; species Synanthedon tipuliformis. The sequence goes on along the minus strand of OX392424.1, from coordinate 2,939,714 downwards.
GCCATGGAGTGTGCGCAGTTGGAAGGAGTTGGTTGCCGGGAGTTACGAATAACGAAAAGAAAAAAAGGAGAAGCGTTTTTCACTTTGAAGTTGAACACTACATTTTATTTGATGCTATATAATTTTAAAAAGTTGTAGCAGCGACAATTGTATCCAACAGTTTATAATCTAATAGGTATATTGTATTACAGCTCGCTTCCTGGTTTAATTATACTTCACAATAAAATGAATTTTAAATGATATTGCGAAAGAGGAAGGAAAACAGAGCGAAACAGAGGGCACAACCAAGACCACTGCCAGTCTCGTCATCTCCGTGCTCCTCGGCGGAGGAATTTTTGACCGCCGACGATAAGAGCACGTCGAGTGACGATGACGGACCAACGCCGCCTTCGCCGCTGCCACCAACTACGCGACGAGGACGACCCCCGCTGCCGGCACGCTTGGGGCCTGCGAGACAACCCGGCCCCCTCTACCGGCGGTGTAGTGCGCCGCATGAAACGGACTCAGACAGACTGAGACTGAGTTAATGAGAACTGCATGCGCGCCTATTACGGGGCTACAGAAGGGGGAACTAACTTCAGGGAATTTCAGGCCTTACGGACCGAACCGCAGATTTTATTTATATAATGAACACTTTATTCGACATTTTAAATTCGCGTATCGGGCAAAAAGATTTTAAAGAACCATTGTCGTTACAGATCAATAAAACTGTATTCGAGTTTTTAAAAATTGCCAAATCTTATATATCATTAACAAAAAAACATTACCACAAATAAAGATGCATAAAGAGCACCATAAACGAGTCATAAATGAGCTCGTTTCATTTTGGCCCGAGTGCAAAATGGTCCATGGAAAGCCAAGGACCTGTTGAAAGAGTTGTCTTGGACATAGAAAAAATGTTGGCTTCATGGATGCAAGATAACGATACCACAAATTGGTCAAATGGTATTCGTTTTGTACAGTTTATGAAAAATCGGGCACTTTATTCCGGTATTAAACAGTCACAATTACACAAAAAAAAAAATATCGGATGCTATTTACTATGCAAGTACTGGCGCACTAACGCACAACTCTTACATCGCTAAATCAAACCTCCAATAACTGTACACAAAATTCATTTCAGAGCAAAGGCCGGTGTCCATGAGTGAACTGACTGAACCAGCTGGTAACGAGTCCATTCATTTACAACGGTCTTCGATGGTGAAAAATTGTACAAAAAATTCAAATTCAAAATTTATAATGTATTGCGATGAAATAGGGAAAAATATGAGTCACATGTTACGAGCATCTGGTACACAGGTTACTAGTTTTTGTTATCCCAGATAACTAGCAAATTATGGATAGTATTGTAAATATGAAACATACTCCTGATACTACACTGGTAATTTTCATTGGAAGAATAATTCAGGGGAAATGCAAATTCAGGGCATATAAAAAAATTAATACTTTGATAAATTGTTGTATTTAAATGTAAAAATTATAAGGAAAATAATTATAGATACAAATGCAATTTAAAATTGCACACTTTGTCACTTTATAATAATAAGTGTAGAATAATTGACAATTGACACATTCAGTTACAGTAGATTTTTCAATTTTTCAATATATAATAATTATAAAATTTCTAATTATTACAGACAATATAGCTAGTTAGATCATTCCATCATTCATTTCACCCACCGCCTTCTCCCACAATTCTCATCTGATTTATCCCCATCTCCTCAACCGATATTCCATTGCACTCCATCATCAAACAACAGAATGCAATCATCTCCACAACTTCCACCCCAATACAAATATCACAGTCAGCTCCGCCTTCAGATCACAATATGATCCAATTTGATTCATCAGATCACCAAACACTTTCACATGATCATGTACTGTCTGAAACTGACATACTACAAAATTTGGGAGAAAACTATGAATTCTGTAGTGAAAATTTTCCCAATACTTTTCAAAAGAATTACAAAGAAAAGAAGAAGGCAAACGAATTAAAATTAAAATTTTCTTGATTTTAAATCCTAAATAAAAAATGTTTTATAATAATTTTATATTTAATAAAAAATATAAATAAAGCAAACCTGAATATAATGTTAAGCATTTATTTGTATATCGCCCGACACGTCTCGGGTATAATTTTTGAAAGAAGTGTTACAGAAATAAGTGAACTGAACTTTAAATTAGGGTAAAGTTAGGGTAATTCTTTTCCCGAAATAAATATAGGAAATCCGTAAAGCCTGACACAAAAGATACGTTCAGCTACATTATCTTTAAGTATAATATGGATATCCACTATGGGAAATAGGGCATTAGTTAGAATGTGTGCTAATTTACTTTTATTACCCAAGGAATTAAAATTCATAGTGCATGGATATCTTTGGAAGCTCTGTTCGTCCAATCTCCAGAAATAAAAGTACTTTCAAAAGTACTTTTCTAAGCAATGGATTGTGTTGCGTGCATTGCGAAGTTTGTGTGCGTCTTATGTTGGATGCGGAAAGGAAACGAAAATGCTCTGTGGCATTCAAAATTCAAAATGAATGTCAACATTCATGTCATATTAATTTTAAATTAATTATTGTTTAATTGTGAATATTTTACTTGTAATTAGTTGTAAGACGGTTTTAAGTGATTAATATAACAAGAACCATGTACCGATTTCAAAAAATTATCTGTTCATAAATTACCCACTTAAATATTATCTATTTACCTATTAATAATTAACAATTATTTTATCTATAATATATCATTGCTATTTTTTTTAAATTATTTTCAATAATATTTACCTTAAAATGTATTCCGATAAGAATATGACCAGAAGTGCATATATTAAAGACATTGATTGATGTACAGTTAAAAACTGCATTGCAGGAGCTAAAATCTTCACAAGCTACCTTTGAGCAATTGATGAAAGAGCGGGCTGATAGTGAGGCCGGCATAAAAGATGTGGTCAAACAAAACTCTCTCCTCAAAAGCGAGATGACCAAAATGCATATTGAGCTGTCAAGCATCCGAGAGGACTGAGATGACCTTGAGGGAAAACTTGATAAGTATCAGCAGGACATTGGTATGTTTGAGAATAATCTCAGGCGTACTAACGAATTGGAAATTGAGCTCCAGAGATAGCCAAATATCTCATCTAAAAAGTCAAATCGCAACACTCTTCATACAACGACTCAGTCCTTGTATGAAGAGCTGATTATTATCTCTGACTACCGGGACTGTGGCTGTTCTAATGAAATTGATTTAACATACTATGGCACTGTTAACATGCCTAGTCACTCTTTCAATTTATGTAAAAGAAAATTCAAAAAAATTGTAAAATCTAACAAAAATAACTTGAAATTATGTTTAAAAAGGAAACTGTATCTAATTAGTGAAAAGCCAAAAACGAACTAGCGAATTAAGTAGAAATTAAGAGCAATTAGCAAATTATATTACTCAATATGACTAACAAATACATCAACTTCAATCAGAAGTTGAAACTCTTAATAATTTTTTTTTAGATATTATTAACTTAGCTTAGCTTAACTAGGTTAAGTATAACTTAGCTCAAAGAAACATCGAACAAAGAACTTTTATCTACCGCTTTTGCCAAAGGAACTGAAGAATTATTACAGACAGCGGTCGAGAACGTTAATACTATGTATTTATCACTCACCAAAGATTTATTAAAACCTAAACTCCATAATTTATTGCATTATCACACTGTGTTATCAAATATACTTATATAGTCTTTGTGTGTTATGAGTATGGCACATCACAATACAAGAACACAGGTCGTCAAGATGGCGCCCGATAACTCACGATTATTGTAAATTTGTATGGTAGCCCTTATTTCCCGCAAAGTCTATCACAGTTATCAGTCAGACATATAAAATTTTCAATATAAGTAAACAAATTTGAAAAAAAAAACTAAAATGACGTGTAAAGTTCTCACTTACTGTTAACCACTTCCGTATACAATCTCAAATAAGTGTTTGAGTATTTAGACACTTCCGGGTACAACGGTGGCATTTTCATCACGACTACACATAACCCGGCGACGTCATTTATTTTCAACAAACTCTTATCCGTTTCCCACAGGACATTGATGTTCCCGGTTTCATTGTCCACATATTCCTCCACTCCCAATTCGTACATGAAATCGAAAACGCTCCTTGTATAAAACAAGAGACGATTACCTGGGAAATAAAAGAATTCCAATATAATAAAAATATGTATGGATTAGTTTCTGAGGTGGCATTCTGTGTTATTTATTACATGATAGCTTAGAATTAGATGTTAAATCATTTATTTAAAAATAAAAAAAAAAAAAACTTTTTTTTCAGATTGCCCCCAAAAAAACAGATTGTAAAAAAACTGAAAAAATAATATATTATATGAGTAATATAACGCCTGACATCATTTATGATGAGTTACAATTTTTTGTATTTTTAGACGATCCTATAGATATGATCCTATCCTATAATATGAATGATCCGATCCTAAAGTATCTTATATGATAATCCAGGTCACAAACTACTGAAGCTACTGACAATAGTACCTACTTACCAAAATTCAAAACTGCTGCTGGTGGTCTCGAACATTTAGCTATAAGTTGCATTCCAACGTCACAATCCGGATTGAACCGATACAATGATCCATATATGAATTCTGTGCAGTATATGTATTCTTTGAACGACACTATATCGACTGCATTGGTAAACGGATGTGTATCAACAAACACTTCCTTCCACCTGTCTCTTTCGCCAATTTCTTCGTATTTGAAAAAATTCGCTCTTCCTGCAGCATATATTGAACCTTTGTGGGAACACACCGCTGGACTTTGAATCGCCTCTGGTAAATTAGCAATGTTTCTGTACGATCTGTTAACTAAATCATACACTAGCGCAGAATGCGAAGTTATTCTGGAAACAAATTATGGACAAGTTTTAATTAAAAATTATAAACTAACCCTCGACTTAGCACAAACGCGCTATATCTGCTGTAAGTTGCTAAAGAATTGAGTATTCCGCATACAACTTGATGGTGCACCATCAGGTCAAGGTTACCATGTCATGGAAATAACACAGAAGTATAAGTATACCAAATATCCACATCAATCGAACATGTGAAAGTTCAGATAGAACTAGAATATGGGTGTTCAAACACCTCAACAGATGAAGATCTGTTTACTATGGCTAAGAATGATCAAGATCATGTCAGCTATAAAACAAAAAAATCCTTTTTTTCATGACATCTATCCTATGTCGTTTTCTGTATCCCCGACAATGTGTATTAAAAATTTCATAATAATTGGATTTACTTTCACAGTTTATTTTATTTTATTTAGGAAAACAAACAATTACACAATATATAGTAAATATAAAGAAGGACATTCATATAAATAGAAGTAATCGTGCAATCAACAACATTTTCCACGAATTGGTACATAGATTTACAGAGAAAACAACAACAATACACATTCATACACAACAAGAAAAAAACACCAGAATACAAATACGAAGAAAAGAACAACACCATAAACTAAAACAATTTAACAATACTATTTTTATATTTTTGCGAGCCAGTGGAGAATGGGTCTAAACTTGTATATAAACAATTGTACTTGTGCATGATACGATTTAAGGGTGCACGTTCACCAGCGTTGGTTTTACAGTGCTTCGGCATAAATAGTTTATGTGTATAGGCATCTCTTATACGCTGTGAACCGCTTGTATATTAGTTATATTGTTATATTAGTATATGGATTAATTGTGCAAATAACTTATATGAACAAACCAAAAATAACTAACCTGAATCCACCTACACCACCAATCAAATACAATGAATCTCCCATTATAGCAACACCACAATGTCTTCTCTTTGGCAACTCGACACCATGTTGTGTCCATGTTTCGCGTACAGTATCATACACTTTTACATCTCTATTAAAAACTCCAGTTCCTTTGCCTCTTTCGCCTCCCACTACAACTATTCTTGTTAGCCCCCATGAAATGATGTTGAACCCCCACAAATTAGATTCGGAATCTGTCAATTGGAGCCATTTTTCGAAAGGGAATTTGTTCTTTTTTATTCTCTTCTCTTTGAATAAATACAAGGATGTCACTTTTTCATTTTGAATGGACCACATGGGCATCGCTGGCACAATCCGTGGCCCAATTCGATCTTTGTTCTCCTGCATTAAATTTGCAACTTCATTGTAAACACCCTGTGAGAAAACTATAAAAATATCTTCTTTTTCTTTCTTTATAATAGAGGACTCCAATTCTACACCTTTCTTGGACAAATAACACAAACAATCAACAATCTTTGAAGAAAGACTGTTTTCATTGGGAAGCATCAATTCTTTCACTTTATTCAATTCACCACTTGTAATCCTTTTTAAATCTAAACAACCTAAAACGACTAGAGAGGCGTCTGGACCCAAATCGTTCCGAGTAATCCAATCTAGACCAAACTTAAAAATATCAAACTCACATTTTGCATATAAATGTGGATGTGAAAGGTACCAGTGCAACATTTTCATTGACTGAATATATTCAGGTTTCATTTCTTCAAACGAGAGGAGTCCAAATATTGCAGATGTTTTCTCTAATTTCGTAAATTGAAACTCTTGAGCTATCCCTAATATATTTGCCCAATTAGACAACTTTATGCTAATGTCTAATGTGTATTCAATTTGTTTAATTAGTTCGGTTACCTGAAGGTAACTGGCAGCCGCAGTCAGATCTCTTATGACTGACAAATCATATCCACAGATATCAATCAATCCAATTCTCATGTACTGCATGATCATGTCCATGCTATAGCTATCGACAACCTGTAACAGAAAATTCTCCATCCTGAAATTCTAATCTTAGAAAGATTTTTTTTTAAATCTTATGAGTAATAATTCCGAAGATTACCTCTGAAGAAGCAATGAGAACGAGTGGACTGTATTTAAATGAATTTATTAAAATATTTACAAAATGAAAATAAATGTTACAAGTTCTATTATGTATGATGATTATGTATCGATTGAATGTATAAAAATTTGTTGACAGGATAGTAAAATGAAAATACTTTTTCTTAAATAATATGAACTAAAACTAATAAAACAATACAAGAAGTTCGCAACAACCTCCAACATACAAACTGTACCTCATAATATTGGTATATTTTTCCACGTGTACTTTTGTTTATTTTAGGAAAACTCATTTTTTTTACTGCACTAGACGCAAGACTTATTATGAATGACATACTCACATCAATAGCGATTTCTTTCTTTTCTGTCTCCATATAATTGCCACTAAACATTGCTCGAAAATAATCACTGTATTCGCTAAGAAGATCTTTGCTCGCCGTAAACTTTTGACCGTCTACTAATAAAGTAACTTCTTCCATTATTACTATTATATTAGAACTAAATTGCTGTTTTAATAATTTGTATTATATTATAGGCATTTAAGATACAATATTTTTTACAATTTACAAACACAAACGTATAAAAATAAATACGTTTGAACTTTGAAGTACATACATATGAGGAAGTATGTTTGCGTTTATTATTTTTTTTACCGCACCGAGGGCGGTACGGCGGTAGTACGTTAAGCCGACCGTTGACATTGACACTATTGACAGTGACATGACACCCATCGCACCCATCCATAGACATTAATAGGTGCCATTAGTATGTACCATTGTACTTTAGTTTTTGGTGATACCACTGTGCCACTGTGGATACCTACCACTTTGATCAGCGTGCAACCTGTGCGTGCAACTAACTACGAACTTGAACTAACTAAAACACAGATTCCAGGAGGATAGATAGGCTATTAATCTATCCTCCTTGCACAGAATAATATACTACTCTCGGCCAATTGAGAAGATTGAGAAGAGGTAAGGAGGATACATATAGGTTCACATTTTGCTTAATAAAAAAAAATAAGAATTTTGTATCCATGAATAGGTGTCACCCCCCCCCCCCCCTACAAATTATTTTTGTCATTTCGAAGGAATATTTTGTATTTTTTATATTGTATTTTTATATGTATTTTTAATATTTATTTATATTCATATACAGTATTTACATAATTTTTACAATGGTTAGTACCAACCTATTCAATTCATACTTGTTATTTTTCAATTTAATTTTCAGAAAGGTGTAGGTAATTATATTTGATATACATATAGTTTAAGCCGAATTTCATAATAAGTACAGGAAGAGCAATTTTATTTATTATTTGTCAATTTGTCATATTGTTCTCAAATTCACACCAACAAATCACAATATGAAACAACGAGTGGTAGACTAGTTATCTTGTGGTACCTAAAGTGTACATATTAAAGTACAAATAAAGCCCTACTACCTGACTGTGGCTAAGTCCAAATGGAGGGTAAAGATAGTTTACAAAAAAATACACAAAAAAAACTCGCAATTTTAGCCATAGGTAGATTTAGTTTTAGACTCTAGTTTAGCGTAGGTGACATGACCTATATGCTGATTGTGTATAACAACTATGAATATATGAACCGGCAGCTACGCCCCTGTGATGGCACATTTCTTATATGTACCTAGTACTTATAACATAGTTCATTTCAAATTACTGTATTTATAATAAAGTTACTACAGTAGCATAGGTAGGTACCTACCTAACAGTATTTCTGAAGCCTTACAAAACTCAATAGAAATTTGCTTTACAGCATGACTATTTTGATAAACACACATTCCTATGTGAAATGTATGATGAGAGTGCAGACCAGATGATAGAACTGATATTAAATTTCTTTCCATTCGATAATTCTGTGCAAGTGATCGATGTACAAAAAGGCAAAAATCTGGTGAGACGCACCCAACTTCCGACTTTGGAGTTACATATGTTACAAATAGGCAATGTAATAAGTATATTTTCGAGATTGATACATGTAAAAGATTGTGCGCCAATTACGAAAAGAACGTTGTTTCATAATGAACAAAGGTAAGATTTGTTTTACATTTCATTATCTTAATGTAAAGGCCGTCAGGCGAGCTGACAATCTAATAAAGATTGTAGGTGGGAATCATCACCTAGCTGTGCCCGCGACTTCGTATGGACTGAAGTTCGTTTTTTGAAAATCCCACAGAAACCTAAAATTTTTTTGAGGATAAATAGTACGTAGTAGGTATCTATAAAAGGAGGGAACGTGAACTAAGTAAAAGTATGACAAAATTTATGTCGACCTATATACGTGTATAAATAATTTTGTTTTCCCGCTTCCCGCAGTACGTTCGTGTTAATTAAACCAATGCCTCCACGTGACCACGGCAAAATCATAACATTCATTATGAAGAACGGTTTTCGAATAACAAGGATGAAAAATGGAAAAATTGATAAAGATTTCGCTTTGGATCTTTACAAAAACGTACCGATATCTAATATGTTGACGTAAGTTTTTAAAAACTTTGTATTCAAGGCATACACAGATAATTATAGTTTTTAAGTTAAATTAAACTTAACTTAGTATAATAAGACAAAGTCAACGCCGTCCGACAACTTAAGGCCGTCTGTCCCTCTGTATGTACGCCTATTAGATCTTTTAACCTAAGTACCTACACAACGGATTTTAAGAGCGTTACACGAGGAAGTTTTTTTTTTACAAAAAACTTACTTTTTAATATAAAAATAAAAAAAAATAACTCGTGAAAAGCCGGAAGCGGATCGCTAGTTTTATTCTTTTTATTCTATTTTAACACAAAAAAAAATTACAATTGATGGTACACACTACAGTCTACACACTTTCACTGTTAAGCTGTACCTACTATACTTAAAAAACTTAATTAAGTTGACCAATAACTTTACGGAATAACTGTTCTTTGCTAAAGCAATCCTTCATTTTATACCTACCCACAGGATTGTAGTGCAGTATGTTATGTCAGATGAAGTTATAGGTTTAGAACTAGTTGGACCAGACGCTGTCCAGAAATGGCGTGACTGTTTGGGCGCAACTGATCCCGCAGATGCTGCCCCCGGGACTCTTCGCAGACTATATGGACAGAATAAACTATTAAACATAGCTCACGGTTGTCACTCGATAGACGATGCTAACAGGGTTAGTATTATGTGGTCTTACATTAATAATTGGTCTCGCTGCGCTCGACTAGATACCGTCGTCGTACTTTTCAAATGCGGCAAATTTGACTCGGTAACATAAACCTAATTATAAGGAGTAACTTAAACTACTTATATTTTTTCCAATTTTTCAAAAGCCAAGTGCAGTCTTTTATAAAAATGTTTAATTTTGCAGATGCTTAACGCTTTTTTTGGCGTTAAAAATGGTATACAAAACGTGCCTTTTAGAGCAACTATGAAGAATTGTACATGTTGTATCATCAAGCCTCATGTTATATATGATGGAAATTTGGGTGCTATTTTGGAGTTTATCAGCACATCAGAGAAATTTTACATTTCAGCTATGGCAATGTTTTCCGTTAATCTGCCAAACGCTCTCGAGTTTTACGAATTATATATGGGCGTTTTACCAGAATATAAGGTTCATATTTTTTATGTTAAGCTCAATAGACAAGCTGACGGTCTACTTGATGGTAGCCATAAGGTCGTCGTCTATACACGTATTTTATAGTATTCATGTACATAATTGCATTCTGCCAGTGTGCTTTATTAAATAAATAAATAACACAAGCAATTTTTGTAATTTTTTAATATAGCATGTAATTATTCGATTGTTCTATAATTTTTAGGAAATGGCTGTTCATTTAACTGAAGGAAAGTGCGTCGTATTAGAAGTGAAATGCATAGATTCAAAAATGGATGTTGTATCTGAATTTAGAAGTTTATGTGGTCCTCGGAATCCGGTAGGTCTTCTATACATAAAAATATAAAATCGTAAATAACCCGTTAGGTAATGTATGAAATATTATGAATATTATTGTCCATTACATACTTTACCTAGGCATGGAGTACCTGCGAGGCTTACTATGAACCCCTCTTGCTTGACGGAAGGACATCTGAGTGCCTAGTGCGAGTTTTATTCAATCAAACGCTCACGTTATACATCCATGTGGTTTGAATTGCAATTCCCGACGAGACGATTCTAAAGTGCTAACGGAAGTAGAACTAATAGCCGACCACGTTACCTACGGGTTCCTTGGTACCGGGTACGATTGGTGCGTGAACATAGTGGGTTCCCACCTGGGAGCTACCCAGCTCCACGCATCTGCAACTGCTCAAGTGGAGACGGTAGGTACGCGCATCACTACTGGTGGATAGAGTGCACCACAGTTTTCGGACGAACATTGAGCGAACATGCTGCGCGTTCACCATTATAGGTAATCGTTGATCGTGATGCACGACATGTCCACACTATCGAGTTGCTTTCTCGCGTCCACGAACACACCAAAAAAACCGCGTATCCACTACTGGAGCAGTTGCAAATGCGTGGTATACGATTGGTGCACGGACATAGTGGGTATCTAGCTGATTTTAGTGCGTAGGAATCTCATGTCATGAGATGATGTTACCACATAGGGCATTAGGTCTATGTGATGAGCTTCATCATTTACATAGGGACTAATTCATTATTTTCACGCGTTAAGAAAATATTTAGTTTCTGATGTTTTTACAGGAAGTGAGTCGTCAATTATACCCTAATACTATTCGGGCTCATTATGGAAAATCTGTTTTACACAATGCAGTGCATTGTACAGATTTACCAGAAGACGGTGAATTAGAAGTGGAATACTTTTTCAGACTCTTGGCTAATGACAAATGAATTCAATAAACACTTACCTAGCAGAATGTCTTGCTCGATTAAAATTATGGTAAATCTTTCGATGAGTGAGCCAACTAGTTTGTTGCATTGTCCCCAATATTTAGTCAATTGATTATCTAGACTAGGCTAACAATTGAACCAGTGTAAAGAATATAACTACACTCTAGCGAGAAAACCAGTGTTTTTCATGGGCTGTTTTACGGGCTATATGCAAAACAATTTTTTTTTTCGGAGGCTAAGAAGATACATAGGTATGTATATAGGTACCTATGTATTTTTACGCATACATTTATGTTTTTGAAATATTTTTTTGTAATAAACTATGTATGCTTGACACAATGTTTTATTTTAGTTATATTGATAATTAAATTAATTGTTAATACAATTTATTTAAGTCAGACAACCAATAAAAATGCACCGCTTTAAAAGTTGAGTTTAAGCCTTCGATTGTGAGTTTCGATAACAATAATGATAAACTTCACAATCGCAATTTCGCAAGTATCACCTACTATTTAGGTAGTTTGTGGGTATCACTGGTATCACTTCCAATACTGGGCACCTTAGATTAATAATTGGTCTCGCTGCGCTCGACTAGATACCGCCGTTGTACTTGTCAAATGCGGCAACAAATACTACGTTTTAGCTGCAGAACCTATACAGTGAACAGAAAGTTTGTAAGCTAATGTAGCTCGCACGAATCCAGGGTGTATTAAATCCCTCTCTGAGTATCATATTCACTCCACTGATATACTACAACTAGTTGTAATAGTTATAATAGAGATATTTTAGATTTAATCAACCTCTACGAACGGTAGCAATACTAAATCTATGACATGTTTAATCTATAACCTACCCTCCATCCATATGCCTAACAGAAGACACAGACCAATATAATTATTATTAGCTCAGAACATGTCAGAACAGAACCCGATTCAAATTTATTTTGAATTGCTTTATTAAGGGGCCGTTACGGAGACGCGCCGCGCGATGTTTAGGTTTTTAGCGCTACTCTCACAACGATCGAGGCTCGCGCATTGCACACGCACACATGTACGTAAGCATAGAGCAAGAGCCCACGACGGCCAGACCTTCGTTATTTTATAAACGCTGAAAGTTTCTCTGTGCATAGTATTGAAGCTCAATTTTTTTATATTTTCTTCGGGATAACTTTAGAAATCACGTCATCCATTGCCGGAGACTTATTACAGTTGCTATTTTGTTACCAAATATAAAAATTGTTGTCAAATGTATTATTAGCGTATAAATAATTGTACTTATAATAATTTTATTATTTTAGTTGCACAATACAAAACGAAATTGTTATTCCCAATTACAAAAATAATATATTGTATTGAAAAAAATTGTACAAAAAATCTGCCTGCTAGAAAACCTGGGATTCCTTACATTAGAACTTATTCCTTGCCTGTTCCTTACGAACCTTTTATTCATCAGTTGATTTCAGTACACCCCTCTCCCTAAACCCCCTGTCCGTAACTGATGCTCCCCTCGGACCCCTCCGACCGTAACTAGGAAACGGTGCGACGCAGCCGGGTGATGTTTGGGCTCATCGGAGACGTCTCTCCGAGATAGATAATTTGACGACCCCCTCGGACCCCTCCGACCGTAACTTGGAATCGGTGCGACGCAGCCGGGTGATGTTTGGGCTCATCGGAGACGTCTCTCCGAGATAGATAATTTGACGACCCCCTCGGACCCCTCCGACCGTAACTTGGAATCGGTGCGACGCAGCCGGGTGATGTTTGGGCTCATCGGAGACGTCTCTCCGAGATAGATAATTTGACGACCCCCTCGGACCCCTCCGACCGTAACTTGGAATCGGTGCGACGCAGCCGGTTGATGTTTGGGCTCATCGGAGACGTCTCTCCGAGATAGATAATTTGACGACCCCCTCGGACCACTCCGACCGTAACTTGGAAACGGTGCGACGCAGCCGGGTGATGTTTGGGCTCATCGGAGACGTCTCTCCGATATAGATAATTTGACGACCCCCTCGGACCCCCCCCCCCGAATTGTCAAATGTAGACCGGAATTGTCAAATTTTGAAATATGGTCTACTAAAAAATTCATCTCCCCGAGACGTCTCTGATGAGCCCAAACACGACCCGACTGCGTCGCACCGTTTTCAAGTTACGGTCGGAGGGGTCCGAGAGGGTCGTCAAATTATCTATCTCGGAGAGACGTCTCCGATGAGCCCAAACATCACCCGGCTGCGTCGCACCGTTTCCAAGTTACGGTCGGAGAGATCCGAGGGGGTCGTCAAATTATCTATCTCGGAGAGACGTCTCTGATGAGCCCAAACACGACCCGACTGCGTCGCACCGTTTCCAAGTTACGGTCGGAGGGATCCGAGGGGGTCGTCAAATTATCTATCTCGGAGAGACGTCTCCGATGAGCCCAAACATCACCCGGCTGCGTTGCACCGTTTCCATGTTACGGTCGGAGGGGTCCGAGGGGGTCGTCAAATTATTTATCTCGGAGAGACGTCTCCGATGAGCCCAAACATCACCCGGCTGAGTCGCACTGTTTCCAAGTTACGGTCGGAGGGGTCCGAGGGGGTCGTCAAATTATCTATCTCGGAGAGACGTCTCCGATGAGCCCAAACATCACCCGGCTGAGTCGCACCGTTTCCAAGTTACGGTCGGAGCGGTCCGAGGGGGTCGTCAAATTATCTATCTCGGAGAGACGTCTCTGATGAGCCCAAACACGACCCGACTGCGTCGCACCGTTTCCAAGTTACGGTCGGAGGGATCCGAGGGGGTCGTCAAATTATCTATCTCGGAGAGACGTCTCCGATGAGCCCAAACATCACCCGGCTGCGTCGCACCGTTTCCATGTTACGGTCGGAGGGGTCCTAGGGGGTCGTCAAATTATCTATCTCGGAGAGACGTCTCCGATGAGCCCAAACATCACCCGGCTGCGTCGCACCGTTTCCAAGTTACGGTCGGAGGGGTCCGAGGGGGTCATCAAATTATCTATCTCGGAGAGACGTCTCCGATGAGCCCAAACATCACCCGGCTGAGTCGCACTGTTTCCAAGTTACGGTCGGAGGGGTCCGAGGGGGTCGTCAAATTATCTATCTCGGAGAGACGTCTCCGATGAGCCCAAACATCACCCGGCTGAGTCGCACCGTTTCCAAGTTACGGTCGGAGCGGTCCGAGGGGGTCGTCAAATTATCTATCTCGGAGAGACGTCTCCGATGAGCCCAAACATCACCCGGCTGCGTCGCACCGTTTCCAAGTTACGGCGTGTCAAATTATCTATCTCAAAATTTTCGCTTTTTCGGTGCCCCGCGTAGACTTGCCGCCGCTCCGCTCCGCTACTCATACTCACCAGTAGACATCATTGCATGTTTTTTTTTTGTTCTATTATAAAAATAGAATAGTTTGGACGTGTTCCAGAGTCCAATCTGTCATACTGTGCTGGGGAACTAGTTGGATTTTTTTTGTCCAAACAATTCTATCATAGAACTATAGTAGAACTGTTTGGAACAACCCACTTATTATTTTTTATATATTATCTCAAAAGATTGTAATAAATAACGAAGGTCGTGGGCTCTTGGGCTATAATTTCACATCAAAAACGACATATTTGTCATTTTTTGTGTAAGTACACGGTTCGATCGCGAACTGTCAATGCGGCGCAAAGCGACGTGCTCTCACTTCGGAGGCGCGTGGCCGACTGAACCGACTACGAGCGTAATTTCAATATAATAGCCTTCATAGTAATTTGTATGAAGATTTTGAGCGAAAAAATTGGGCAACTTTGTGATTTTTTTACATAGAATAAGGATATATTAATTAAGAAATAAATATTCCAGCAACTTTTTTATAGTTTTAACTTTATTATTTGATAAAATTCATTTAATAAATTTTGATACTTACGGCTCAATTGTAACAACACGGGAGTGCGATTTACACGATTTTAGTGATTTTCTGATTTTTTTTTACACTTATCTATAAGCATTATCTAAAATTCAAATGTTTCAGCATCAAGTAACATTCATTGGCTAGCTGTGTGATTTTTTTCAAGGTTGTGGAGCATCGTTTTATATATAATTCTCTTACATTCCCGACCCTCGATTGGCGAAAGGGACCCTTAATTATAAATTAAACATTTACGCGCCAAAAATTATATGACACATTTTTACATGAACAATACGAAGTATAATGGTGTTCTATGTGCACGATTCCAATCATATTCCAATTATGATTCCAATGATTCCATCATAGAGGGAGAATACAGATTCCATCAATTCAATGTTTGTGTTTCGCTGTCAAGTGGCTGTCAAATAAACATAGCCCGACAATTTTTTGATTTTTTCAAAGAAAGTCAAATAAAAGTTGTTAGTGTGACAGTTTGTGACTGTGTTGAATGAATGTGTTTATTTGAAAATTTTGAAACTATTTGTTGGTACTTATTATGGTATTCGTCGCAACTATTTTTACTTTAAAACTGAAGTTGTGTATTATTTAGTTGGTTCTTGATAGATATTTATGCAAATATTGTAACAACTCTGTAAATACAACGATCGAATCGTAATAAATATAGATATTAAAAGTTTCTATCCAGCGAGTTCAATGGATATTGCCGCCGGCGCTAGCACAGCATCGGCTGCAACCGCAGCAAATTCTGTTACTGATTATGAAGAAAATAATCTGGCCGAACCCCATCTTGTTAGTAAACTCCAGGTAAGTAACTAATAATTTAATAGTTTTTAGTAATAAGAGAGGTTAACAAGGTTTAAGCTGTATGAACTCAAATACAGAGATATTTTTTAAATTATTGTGAACAAACTTTATAATTAAAACTTTTGAAGTATATATATGTTTGTGAACAATGTTTGGCAATATCAATTTCAACCTCCTGCCTGCAACCACTTTCTTAAATAGTCTTATATTAAACAGATGGCAAAATTATGTAAAATAAAAACATACATATCTTTTTCATTATTTTGTTCATGTATATTGTAGTGTATTATGTATATTAAATAACTGTAAATTAGTATGGAAGATCAGCATCATGATGATCAAGATCGTTAAGACTACATGCTGAGCGGAGGCCATTTTGGTACACTTTATTATCTATACTAATACAAAGCTGAAGAGTTATTTGGTTGAACTCGTTAATCTGAGGAACTACTAGTTTGAATTGAAAAATTCTTTTTGTGTTGAATAGCCTATTTATTGAGGAAGGCTTTAGGCTATTTTGAACGTGGACAAAGTCACGTGCCACAGCTAGTTTAATTATAAATTATAAGATACCAATACTTTACAATGTTTAAATAAAATTATTTCGTTCGTTATTGAAGTGATTTTAATTTAATCTGTAACTTATTTAACAGGGTGGTGATATAACAAGTGCAGATATAAAAAGGCTAGAGGACGCAGGATACCACACCGTGGAGTCTGTAGCTTATGCTCCAAAGAAATGGTTAAAAGAAATAAAGGGAATATCCGAAGCGAAAGCGGACAAACTATTAGCAGAGGCTTTTAAATTAGTGCCAATGGGTTTTACTACAGCAACATTATGTCATCAGAAAAGGTACCATAATAATTAAGTATTAAATTTTCTCATTTATCAAATTAACAATTTTTTTTTATTTTATCAGTGTAAATATTTTGTTTGTCCAAAACACGTGGAAAGAAGTGTGCTTAATATAAAAGTAAAAAATAGAATTAAATTCTTAATAAATAATTAAAGAAAAATCAAAAACAAAAAGAATAAATAATATCATGAAACAGCAAACATGTCGGCAGACATTGTGGTACCCGATAGGATCATTATGGAAGAGAGGAGGACCTCATCTCAGATGGACAGATGACCTGGATAAGACTAGATACTAACACTAAACTAAACTGTGTACCACCGATTGTATTTTTTTGTGTGTAGCAAAAAAAAACGGAGTTTGGCAAAAATGGCAAGGGGTTGCATTGAGTGGAAGGCCTTGGAAGGCCTATGTCGCAAGACAAGTTGAGGTTGTTCATGTTAAACGATATATGTAATATACATTTTCGAAAATGCATTTCAGCAATAAAGGCTATTTTCATTTTATTTTATTTTTATGTTTTTTTTTTCTAAGGACGTGAAAAGACACCTTTAAGGGAGGTCGATAATTTAGTCACTAAAACTGACTTGATCTCGTTCTCGTAATATGTCTTAATAACTAAGTATGGTCTATAAATTCACAATTGAAATTATGTAACTGTTGCAGATCGGAAATAATTCAACTGACAACAGGTTCAAAGGAGCTGGACAGATTGCTCGGTGGAGGAGTGGAGACCGGTTCTATCACGGAAATATTTGGAGAGTTTAGAACTGGTAAAACGCAATGGTGTCACACTTTGGCCGTAACTTGTCAGGTAAACTATTCTACATAAATACACAATCTTAAAGTGTTTTCAAGAGTATACGAAGTGTGTGGCTCTTTTTGTTATTTTTTGAATTTTTTTGAAACAAATAATATAACTTTTTCATGTGTTAAGTTAACTACTCAGAAGGAATGATTATAAAATTTTGCATACGAATTATCAGGGATACAGAACAGAAAAGGATGTAGGGGTACTTTTTATCCAGAAAAATAGTATGTGAAAAACAATATAGTTCCCTGAAAATCTTAGTTTTCTGAATTCGATTTTTTTTCTAAATTTATCATATACTATTAATATCTAACTTTTGCCCGCGACTTAGTCGGTGTTGAAAAATAAAAAACATAACACGACACAAATTTTATTGCTCTTAGTTTTCCCATAACTTTAAGTGTTAGATTTTTATTTTAAAATGATTTAAACTAATTGCTGCTAAATTTAGAAAATATATAGGAATATATGATTTGTATAGCGTATGTTTGTATGAAAATATAATAATTATGTTTTAATATGTTTATGTAGTTAAGTGACTCCCAAAAGCATCCGATTCACTGCCGCGAGGACAAACACACACATCTTTTACCTGGTTTTTTTTTATTTATTAATTTCTGTCTTGTGGTTTTTGTATTGTGTTTGTGTTGCGTGCAGTGAATGAAATTCTTTCTTTCTCTCCTTAACCGTTTGTGACTGTGTCGGCTTGGATAAACTTTCCAGCTGCCGGTGGACCAGTGCGGGGGTGAAGGCAAATGCCTGTACATAGACACAGAGGGGGGGTTCAGGCCCGAGCGGCTGCTGGGCGTGGCTCAGAGGTACGGCCTCGACCCCAACATGGTCCTCGAGAACATCTCCTACGCGCGCGCCTACAACACCGAACACCAGACGCGTTTGCTCATCCAGGCGTGCGCCATGATGACGGAATCTAGGTATTTTAATGCTTTTAATTATACGATTTAATATAATTTAATAACTAACTTCAAACGAGCAATCCTTGTGTGTGTGTAGCTGTAGTCGAGGTAAGAAAAAGTAGAAAATCTTACAGTCGATAATTGGCCTCAAAAAAGGGCAATTTTATAACTCATGCAAAAATTAAATTTTAAAAGTCTGTCAGATTTGTCTATTTGGTGATTTAGTTTCGAATGATAGTTGCTACGATTTGATAAAGGAATGAATTTGAAAACTGGCGAAGGTTTTCGTACGCCGACTGTACGTATACCTATATAAATTTATTTCGCCTATCTCAGAAACGGCTCAAACAATTTGTGAATGAAATTTTGTAATATAAATGGATAAGGTTTTGCTTTTTAAGTCTACCTATATATGTAGTTGTAAAACCTATATATTTTTTTTTTTTGTAAAAAATAATCATTTTTACAACTATTTATAAAAGCGCCATCTCGTAAAGTAAAGTGGTACTTGTAATGTTGCCGATAATAAATGATGAATCAACATTTTTTTTCAGCGTTTATCCTAACCTAACATTTATGTATGTAAATCGAGGTAGTTACTAAACTGTCCGTGTGTGCCATCCGTTAAACCGTGTTCAGGTTAAAGACGAACAAACGTCCTCGCAAATTAATTTTCGCATTTATAATAATAGTGGGATTTAATGCGCATTTCAGATACGCCCTCTTAATAGTGGACAGTGCGACATCTCTATACAGAACCGATTATTCGGGACGTGGAGAGTTGAATGTGAGACAAATGCATCTCGCTCACTTTATGAGAATGCTCATGAGACTAGCCGACGAGGTGAGTAGCCTATTGAGGATTTTTTCATTTTAATCATTTACTTAAAAATCACAATTAAAAAAAAAAACAAAATAAATACCTAACAGTCAATTAAGGATGTTACATTTGTACATTCAGTGAAATATATTAGTTAGATGATACCCATGGTAAAAAGATTTAGATAACAAGTCAAAGTATCTATTTATTTTTTATATACCTACTACTATTTTGTATCTTATATGCTTTTAATATAATTTAAATTTTAATCAATACTAATACTAATATTATAAAGCTGAAGAGTTTGTTTGTTTGTTTGAACGCGCTAATCTCGGGAACTACTGGTTCGAATTGAAAAATTCTTTTTGTGTTGGATAGATCATTTATCGAGGAAGGCTTTAGGCTATATAACATCACGTTGCGACTAATAGGAGTGAAGAAATAGTCGAAAATGTGGAAAAAACGGGGAAAATTATTCATCTTTGAGGGCTTCCGTTGCGTGCGCTGCGAAAACCGTTCGATATACCCAAATGATTTCCAAAATAACTATTCCACGCGGACGAAGTCGCGAGCACCAGCTAGTTTTATTATAATTCCGTTCAATGCGCGTGAGAAGACTCGCTTTGTAACCGCAGTTCAACTGTACTTACATTCATTCATTCATGAAAAGCTATGACAAAAAAATTTCGACAGTGACCACAAATTTAGTCCAGCTTTTTTTTTTTTTTTATTTTTTTTTTTTCAAATTATGCTAGTTTGGAGTGGCAGTGCTGATAACGAACCAAGTGGTCGCGAACGTTGACAACGCGGGCATGTTCAACGCGGACAGCAAGAAGCCCATCGGTGGGCACGTGGTGGCCCACTCGTCCACCACTCGCCTCTACCTGAGGAAGGGCAGGGGCGAGAACAGGATCTGCAAAATATACGACAGCCCCTGTTTGCCCGAGTCCGAGGCGGCGTTCGCCATCACAGCGGAAGGCATCAACGACGCCAAAGACTAGGCGACTTTGTGAAGGACTCGAATCGGATATTCGGATCGTCCATACCCTCCTTCCACTTTGATCCACACGTGGATCCGCGGATACCGTTATCTCCTCTTAAATCCACGTGTCGTTCCATGGATACATCTTTTTCCTCTTGTTATTATTTTTCTATGCCACTTGAATCCACAATCTAGCGGATTGTGGAAGGACGCCATAGTGCCTGCTTCCACTTGGATCCACAATCTAGCGGATTGTGGAAGGACGCCATAGTGCCTGCTTCCACTTGGATCCACAATCTAGCGGATTGTGGAAGGACGCCATAGTGCCTGCTTCCACTTGGATCCACAATCTAGCGGATTGTGGAAGGACGCCATAGTGCCTGCTTCCACTTGGATCCACAATCTAGCGGATTGTGGAAGGACGCCATAGTGCCTGCTTCCACTTGGATCCACAATCTAGCGGATTGTGGAAGGACGCCATAGTGCCTGCTTCCACTTGGATCCACAATCTAGCGGATTGTGGAAGGACGCCATAGTGCCTCCTTCCACTTGGATCCATCCGGTGGATAGAAAAGGAAAAAGAACGAGGAAAGAATTTAAGAGGAGATAAACGTATCCGCGGCGCCACATGTGGATCCGCGGATACCCTTATTTCCTCTTAAATCTACCGTAAAGGGGATTCCAATAATAAGTATAATAAGAGGGGTCGTCCTTCATCCATTTGTTTGCCAGACGAAAAGTAAATTATTTTATCATAAAGTTGTATATATATTATATAAATGAGAAAATAAATCACAATTGTGTTGCCTCTTAAAATATGCTCATGGATGTAAGGAATTTTAATTTTAACCTTAAGTTAAGTTTAGCAAATGAAATTTAATGTATTATTTGCTAATTATACTTGTTTGAAGTTACCTCATTTCGTTTTCTATTTTTTTTGTTTATATTAATTTTTAATTTAAGTAACATGAGTTGATTTTTTTAATATTGGATCATTGTAATGTATTTTAACAAGAACTGGTTGGTGATGTCGAGTTATGAGTAATTAATTATTTATTGCAGTTTAAATTTGATAATAAATCATTTTAAAATCAAAACCTGCTATGTTTAAAAGACTTTTAAAACACCTAAATTTAATTAATTTAACCCTAAATTTGAAATAATTTTTTTTTTTTTAAAGAAACAATGTAAAATTTTTTATTAAAACTTTTTGCCAATATCTCAAAAGTATATTTTTCACATAGCAGATTTTGGTTTGAGAACAAAAAATATTTTTTCTTGTTACACAATATATTTTCTGTTTGCTTCAATTATAATACTGAGTTAAGAGTATTAAACGAAAAAATATAAAAGCAACTTTTTATTATTATTTGGCCCTCTTTCTAAGGAATCTTATATTTTGATCTTTTAATTTAAGAAAAATAAAATGAATTAACTTGGTACCTAACTAATACCTATAGACCTATAGCTATAGAGGTGGGATAATTTAGTCAAATACCCAGTTTAAACTTTTGTACTACTTACTCAGCTTAACATTTCTAAACAAATAGATTTGATCCAATGATCAAGAGATTCTTAATTCTATTTTGTGTATATTTTATTTATTTATACTCCTATTTTATTATTTGACAACCTGTATTCATCTTTTCAAAAAGGCTTTGTAATTATTCATCAGTTCCTTGTTGCCCTAACTAAAAAATCTCAGTGATATGTGTTGCCAGCTGTAAAAACTTTGTTGCATTTGAAATGCATTTAATTACGACAGACTGTGTACGCGGCCTTATAGTTTAATTGTAAGAAGTATTGATGATTCTGACATGTTATTTTATATTTTAATAAAATATAGTATTTCATTATAAAATTACTTTCATTTGTCTCTCCCTGTGATTTATTGGTTTAGTAGTAAAACTGAATAGGAATAAATCTGCAACAAGTAATTTGTCTGTCTGCTTGCTGTTAGATAACTTGAAATGGACGGACTATAAGTCGATCGGTTACAATACTTATATATTTTTTTAAATAAAACAATCTCGTGAATGAATATATTTTTATTTTATAATTCATAATTCATATAACAGCGGCTTTTAATTTTTATTTATTGCTTATTTTGCATAGCGATCGATTTCTGAGAACAATCTCTAGTCATTGCAATGAGGTACCTACACATTCTTTAGTAAGTAAGTAAGTATTATTTTTAAGTAATATGAAAAATAAACACTATTAATTGAAAAACCTTTAAAGAAAGCAGAAATATTATATTATATAAACTATACACACTGCCTTATTTTATACTTAGATTTATACCCAAAACACCATGGTTGTCTAATTATATCATTTTGTAAACAATCTTGTAATCTTCTTATTGAAATTTATAACAATTATGTTAAACAATTATTGTTTTTCAAAAGATTGTTAACAAAATAAGACAAGTTTAGTAAAGAATGGAAAGTACTTCTCTCCAACTACCGAAGAAACTAGTACGGTCAGCGCAGCAAGCACATTGAATATTTAAATCCGACAAAAACATACTTTTACTATTAAAATTGAAAAATAATGAAATTTAATGTCATAATTTATTAAAAAAGAACATAATATGCGTATACAAATTTTTGGCAATAACTTTTTTGAATAAGTATATTACTTGCAACATTTATGTCATTCACATAAAAAATAAAAATAATATATAATTTGAAACAAGTGAAATTGACCTTTTTTAAAAATATACACTGAAAAAATATATCAAAATTTTAAGCTTAATATAATCGAAGATCTTTTTAATGAAGCTCAAATCTGGTGACCTAAAATATTAATTCAAGTAAAAAAAAAAGTAAGTATTATAAATATTTCACAACATAGAAAGCCATGATTACAGTTCAGTTCAGTTAGGTTTCAGTTTAAGACTGAACCTGGCACTGACCGCATTTTCCTAAATAACTATACAACTTACAAGTTATGGTTTAAGATCCGAAGAGAGGTCGTCCTTCGCCCATCTGGTCATCAGACAGACGAATAGTATATTTTATCAATTGTATGTATCCTTAGATCATTAATACACAATATTCTGGGTTGCTTAACTAAAAGTGGCATAGCAGAATATCACCACCCACACACACAGTTATTAATGATCTAAGATTGTATCAATATTAATATATGATCAAGATAAAAAAATGAAATGATTTATGAAAATAAATCACGATTGTGTTGCCTATATTAAAATATGCTTATGCATTTACTTAAAAAAAATTTAAAAAAAATTCTTCTATGCAAAGTATTATTGCTTCTCTCTTTCAGTGCAAAGTACCTGCGAAAATCTTGGAATCAAAATTCAAGGCGAAAATCAAAATGTCTTCTTTATTTATCTAGATAAAAAATGATGAAATATAATTTTCATCCGGTAAATCTGATTCATCTGGACTATTCTGGACGAACTCTCTTCGAACTCTTTATTATTATTCATTTCAAAACCCGAAAAACCCTAAATATTAAGTTAAGTAAGAGAAATATGCTCACCTTTTAGGGTTGATTAAAATCTGCTTATAATATAGTCCCTACAGTATAAAAAAATAAATAAAATGAATCGATATTAATTCGCTATATCATATCGTCAATGCGAGGCGTATTAAGCTTGCAAACTTCGCCCCTTCCATTGGAAATCCACCCTTTCTAGTTACTGCTAATTTAAACTGTTCACCCTAACATAAAACAACCCCTGGTTAACTACACTTAATAAACTAATGTATGGCTAATCATTATTTAAATTAAACTTTCCTTTTGGCGATTTTTGGAACCACATTATAAAAAATAAAATTATTAAAATGATCATATTTTATCTGAGAATTTGAATTAATTCAATTTCAACATCAGTCAATGTTTGAAATTACAAATATATAACATTTCAGTCATTTTAGAAAAGCCACGAGGGTGAAGTCAGAAATTTTATATGAAATTGTCAGGGAATTGAATACATAAAATAAGTATTTTAGGAAATATTTTCAATATTTGTGGTTTCAAAGGCCGGCAAGGAGTTCGAATACATGTATAACATAATTAATTCAATTAATTAGGTAATAAATGTAATGACACAATTAATTCGATTAATTAGGTAATTTCATGCCATAATTAATAAATTAAATGACAATTAATTTAATGACAATTAATTAGGTAATGTAATGACACAATTAATTCGATTTATTAGGTAATTTAATGCCACAATTAATTCAATTAATTAGGTAATGTAATGACACAATTAATTAGATTAATTAGGTAAATTAATGACACAATTAATTTAATTAATTAGGTAATGTAATGACACAATTAATTCTATTAATTAGGTAATTTAATGACACAATTAATTAATTAAATGACAATTTAATGACACAATTAATTCGATAAATTAGGTAATTTTATGCCACAATTAATTAAGTAATGTAATGACACAATTAACACATTTCATAAAGCAATAGGTCAATATATATAAAACAGAGTTTGTCCATATGAAAACAAAATTTATAATATGCGAAGTTATTTTTCTAGGCTTATAGGCTTTAAAAGATAGCAAAAAAATTCAATTTTATCCCCCTAATGGGATGATTAAACTTTATCAAAATATTATCGAATATTAAAAATAATTATTATTTTATATTATTTTTTTATTAAATATTGGAAGATATACAAGGCATCTTTTTTAAGCAACTACTCAAAAACTGCACAATTAGACTTCTATATTGAAATGTTTTTTGACTTTTAATAAAAAAAAGCAATAATTTACTGCTACTAAAACTCAAAAGATATTTGCGAAATTCATCTTTTTTTCAAGTTAATTTATTATATCTACTGTATTGAATTATGTACAAATTATGCGAAATACACAAATAAAATTATGTAAATAAAATTTTTGAAATATAAAAAATTTAAAGAAAAATCAAATATTATTCATTGAGATCTCTATTTTTAATTTTTATTTCTCGAAAAATGGAAAATAAAAACAACCGTTTAAACACGCATTGGCATAAGATATTTTTTTTTGTAAAATTACTATAGCATGGTATTAGTATAGGTCGTTATTATAGATCAAGAAAATCTAGACTCGGACTCGGACTCGGATTGGATATTCTCGGACAAGGTTTGAGAAACATATCCATTTTGTCATTTTTGAGTGTGAGTATTTTTTTTAAGTACAAACAACAACATCGACAAACAATATTAATTTTACAACTTTCTCTATGGTAGGGGAGCCCGAGATGGGATTTCGGTATTTACTCGAGCGCGTCAGATTTTCAGAGGGGATGTTAAGTGAATCCAAACTAAGCTCCTAATTTAAAATACAGACGATTCGGATGTAACGCTAGGCTCTTGGCAGCATTTTGAAAATGCAAAAAGCGCGTCAGATTTTTATACAGAAGATTTCAGCTGATTACCTTACCTATTTACCTGGTCGTGCTGATTTTTAATCTGACGATTTATATGTAGGATTTTTTTTTAATACAGCGTCTACAAAATTTTGAACGCTTGTAGACGCTCACCCCACCGCTGAAAACAAAAAAGTCATAATATAACCTTTTTTTCTTCCTACCAATTATAATCTTCAACAATCCAACGACGCTCGAGTGACTACACATTTAGCACCGTGGGCTCCCCTACCACTTATGAGGTACCGTCTTGAGTCACACACACCTCAAGGGCACGTTCCTTTTTTGCAAACGGTATTTCTCAACAGTTTCCTTGGAGGTGTTTGGTGATTTTCGTTTCATAGTTTCTTTTCAGAGGTGTTCGGCGCGTGCGCACTGGAGAGCTTCCCTTCCCTGTCGAGGCGTTCATGTTCGCGAACTACCAGAGCACGGAGTTCGTCCTGTTCATGTTGAAAACAACATTACGTTCAATCAGACTATAATTACTAATTTATTCAAACTGTACTTGTCACCGATCGTATTTTTTGACTAATTAACCTAATATGCTGAGGGCCTCTTTCACCGTCTGTCAAGTGGGCTAACCGTCATTTAAAGTCACCTTTGTTTGTACGGTAAAAGTCCCAAACATTAAAAAGAAAATTTTACTATTTTTTTAGAACTTGTTGATAATGTAAACAATCCCCCATATTAAACGTCAAACGTACAAACGTCAACCGCAAATAGAATTTCAGTTTTTAGTGAAATAATTTAGTTTTAATGAATATATTTTCTTGTAATTGAGTTAAGAATGATAATAATTTTGCATACACGTTGTCTGGGACACCAGAAAGAACATAGGGTACCTTTCATCCAGAACGCGGACGAAGTCGCGGGCACCACCTAGTACTTTATGAATGTAATCAAATTTGATCGTCTAGTGTTGTATAGTGCATGGAGAAATAAGGACTATAAAGTGTTTGTTTACATTATAGACAATTTCTAAACAAAAAAGGTGTAACAGTGTAGATGCAGATGCACCTCCCTGAGAGTAATAACACAGAAAGTATAGTCACCCCCCAGCCGAGCCTATCCGCTAGGTCCTGACAGCCGTCGTCGCAGTCCCCGAGGCGCGCGACGTCCCTCACGCCTTCGTCCAACTGCAGACCTCCGCCGAGGCCCACCAGCCGCATCAGGGGCGACCGCATACCCGCTCGCTCCCGGTTCAGCAGCAGCCGAGGGCACCACTCCGGCACCCTACATATATCATTATATAGGACAAAGCGCTTTAAAACATCCTATATTGGATGTTTTAAAGAGCTCGGCAGTGCTCTCTCTTATTCAGAGCAAGCGTTTTAAAACATCCTATATCGTTCATTATATTGGATGTTTTAAAGAGCTCGGCAGTGCTCTCTCTTATTCAGAGCAAGCGTTTTAAAACATCCTATATCGTTCATTATATTGGATGTTTTAAAGAGCTCGGCAGTGCTCTCTCTTATTCAGAGCAAGCGTTTTAAAACATCCTATATCGTTCATTATATTGGATGTTTTAAAGAGCTCGGCAGTGCTCTCTCTTATTCAGAGCAAGCGTTTTAAAACATCCTATATCGTTCATTATATTGGATGTTTTAAAGAGCTCGGCAGTGCTCTCTCTTATTCGGACCAAGCTCTTTAAAACATCCTATATCATTAATTATATGGGATGTTTTAAAGTGCTTGGTTCCAATAAGACGGAGCACTACCAAACGGATATATAGGATGTTCTAAAGCTCTAAGCTACTAAGCGCTTCCTCTTTTTCGGACCGAGCGCTTTAAAACATCATTTATAATGCACACTGCCAAGATTTCTGTTTCTGAGCTCATATTATAGGCCAACGATTACATTATGGAAGGCATGGAGGGGGGGGGGGGTTTATGGGCTCTGACATCCCTTACCCGCTCACCAGCACTTATGATGATTGTGTATTCTGTATTTATTTATTTCATTGTATCAACAAGAAGGCGCTTGTAGCATCGCTAATGATCTTTTTTTAATAAGCGCCATTCCTCACTAGGTACCTATGTGTCAAAGTTTCAGCCATATTTATATTCATTTGCTTTTTTATTGTCAGTTTGTAGAAAACAAGTTTTTTATAAAAAAAAAAGTTCAACCAATATTTGTGTTATGAAATATAATGTAATATTGGAAATAAAAATCTTTATAATAATAATTATAGCTGGACTTACAAATCAATGAGTGAAGCGAAGGGCTGCACTTCAAGAGACGATCCCATTACAATGAGCATGTCGCAATGCTGGAAGTCCTCCTGGAGACAGTTCTGGAACCTCTCCGGTAAACTCTCCCCAAAGAACACAATGTCCGGCTTCACCACACCCGGACAATCCGTGCAAATCGGTATTTGATCAGCAAACACAAATTCTGCAAGGAATTTATACAAATATATTTATTTATGGTGGGAATCACCAAATCACCATGAAGAAACAGCACGTGTGCGGTTTCGTTTCACTACACATTTGAAGGATCTCAAAGCCCTTTTTTCTAACCTCTTCCTCTATCTTTTTATCCGTTCTAACCATCTCGATCACTTAAAACAGCTTTAAAAATAACATTTCAAAATCGATCCGTCTGTTTGGGAGCTATGATTGCACAGATAGACACGTCAAACTTGTGACATGCCGTTTTTACGTCGGGAGTAAGGAAGCTCAGTAGAAAGCTTTATACATTTCTTCAGTACAAGTCCCACTTTCTGACAAAAACCATCCAATAAAAAAAACTAAACTGTAATCCTAAACTAAAGAGAAAACTAACTATCTATTCAGCCAATCAACTAATATCTTGGAAGCTATGACATGTTACACCGAAGAGACCTATAATATGTATGGAGCAGTAGGACAAAATATAATTTGAAATATGTACCTTTAATGAACTCCAGAGAGTACTGCTTCTTGCACTCGAGACAGTGCGAGGTGAAGAAGGTGCCGTGAGCCTCTACAAGTTTTTCCTCGGGGAGACCGGCACCGCGTTCTAGTGTGTCTATGTTCTGTGTATAATGACGCAGCAGTAAACCTGAAAATTGTGTATTTAACTTTATAAAACAATTGTAAAGCAGTGGAAAAACATGTTATTGTGTACTGTGTTTTGCAGTGATTTGGACACCCCGTCTGGCGGCTGTAACCAAACCCTTGCAGAAGACCACTGTGAAATAAAGTAGGTACCTATGCCAGAGCTCGTTTCCCTTACCCTTGTTTAATCTTACTTGTTTTATAGACAACGGTATCCACCTATACCACCAAGCGGACAGTCAGCCCGTCTGTCACCCTAAATATAAAAAAAAGTTTCCACATTAACAGTCAATGTGAAAATGCAAAAATCTTGATTTAGTTAGTTCCTCACTTGGTATAAATACCAAAAATAAACTATTTATAGCATTGATTTCTAAGAAACATGACATCATACTAAATTTTGTGCATGCTAATCAGTGTTTTCGAAGGTAAGTAAAATAATTGCTGTAAAAATCAATAACCCAAAAAATTTCAATAGTCCAGGAAAATCCACTACAAATTTTAAATTCAAGTCCCTCCAGAGTATTTTTGATATAAATTTCTAGAAGATTGATTGCAATATTGATGGATGAAAGAAATTTTTGATTCCAACCTGTAGAAATTAAGGAAAAAAATGTAAATGTGTTTTTTCAAGTTTTTACAAAAATATTACAAAAAAATATATTATTTCAGATAAATATTGCAGAGAATTTTAGTTTACATAAAACAGTTCATATAATGTAACTTTGTTTTGCTTACATTAAACGGAATTAGGGATGTTAGAAGATAATGTAATGCACTACCTATGTGTATGTAAAAAAAAAATTTGATTACCTTTATCATGCAGTAGCTTTATAAAGTAATGTGATATAGTCGGCTTAAACCTTCCCGGGAACAACTCCTTGGCTAAAGTAAAGAACGGCTTGGGGTTTTGTCTGAAGAAATTAATTTCAAATATTGCCTGCGGTTCGGGAAGATTGTACTTTTGCAAATTGTGGTACAGCCCAGTTTCTGGACTGCGAAAGTCTGGAATGCCAGCAGCTGAAAAGAGATGACATTTTTGTTTAGACATTTTTCTAGTGTTTGTATAATAACTTATTGTAAGTTAGTGACTAGCTCCTTAATAAAGTGGTTGCTATGTCTCAGGGGTCCCAGGATTGATTATAACAAAAATATTTTGTCAAGGTAAGTGAAGTGCCCCATAATACTTAGGATACCTAGGTTGTATGAGAAAACCTATCCCCCTCTTGTAATTAGAATGGTAGTGAACATGCCATTCTCTGATGTCGAAAAGCGATTTTGTAAATCTTATTTCAAATAAAAAATTTTGAATTTTGAAAGATGCCATAACTAGTTGTTACAGCGAATAGTTGAATAACTAGTTATTATAAAATAAACAGTTTGTTATTGTAAACTAAAATTTATTTTTAATGATATTTATATGAGAAAAGAAAACAATGAACTTAGAAAAAATCAGTGTCATATTGATTTTACATTTTTAAATGTTGGCATTCCTTATCTTGAATGTAATATACCTATTTTACGGGGAATACCTCATTTTGTATAACTCAGGGTTTAATACTGTAGGGTATTTCGTTAATGTTGCAACATGGACTGATTTTTGGCTAACTTTTTATATTAATGATATTAATTAATGTTAAGTGTGTTTTGTTTTTTTAAGAAAAATGCACAATATCTGCATGAGACTTCTATGAACTTGTTACAAATAGTTCATTAAAACTAGTCGCTATACATTTAAAGTCATCATAGACTAATTATTTTCCACAAAAAATATACTTTAAATTCATGGGATTTACGTGTTACATTGCTTTAACCAAAAAGATGTTAAGACTAAGGTAATTATAAAATAAATTGATTTATATACTTCTATATGCACTTTCATACCAGAAACTTTGTCAACAGCTCATAGAGACAAATCTATAAAGAATAAATAGTCCAGTGCATCAAGCTCGACGTAACACTATTATTTGCTTGCGACTTCGTCCGTGCCAAATATAAAGCAACCCTTTTCTGAACCGAAAACCTGACAACCTGTATGGAAAATTTTACAGGAATCAGTTGAGCGGTTTTAGAGTCCATAGGGAACATACATACACACATCGATTTTTATTGATAAAGATACATAGGTAAAAATATTTGTTTAAATACTTGCATGTTGATATACCAGCTCCGGATAGCGTTATTATATTTTTGCATTTATCACTCTTAATCCACTTAACAATACCGTCTAAGTTTACTTCGTCTAAAACCTTTTCTACGGCTTCAGGTGTTTCCGAAGCAAAGCCTAATGTGGCCGCAAAGTATCGTCTTATTGAGTCCACATCCAAATCTCTTATTCTGGCGCCGAGACTTTCGATAGGATTTGGCGGGATGACCCCTTCCACTGGATTTTCAACTGAAACCATTGATAATAAATAATTTGTTTATATTTTTTTAATTAACTGCGCATTAATGGATTTCTTAATAAAAACTTACCATTGCTCTTTCCTGGCGGCGAATTACCGGACATTATTGGTAAATAATAGAAATTGCGACTCCAAATCTTTGTATAATTCTGCCACGGTTTTTTTGACAAACACATCAAATTACACAGAGTACGCATTCTCGGAAATAGTTATAAATTGTGTACAACAATGGCGTACAGAGTCAAAGTACAAATTAAGTGTTATATAATAGACTATATTTATGTAACAATTATGTGAATTATAAACAAATAAGTTTATTTAATGTGATATAAATATATATAAAAAAAAAAATAACATTTGTTGGTTTCTTTACAAAGAATACTTTAACTGTCTTTGTTGTATTGTAAAATGCAAATTAGTCACTTCTTGTTTGGGAGCGTTCATAATTATTCATAATAAGGTGCATTCTAAATAACCTATTTATAATAACTTTTTAAAAAAATGTTTATTATCGCTGTTATTTTTTTTAACTAGTTACAAATTTACTTAAACAGAATATTAAGTCGAAATATTTTATTGTTAATTTTAAGCCAAAATGGGGTGAATAAAATATTAGAACATTTTTAGTAAAGAAAACGTTTTGGATTTTTGCATTTATAATTTTTATAATTTATAAATAAGTAATTATAAAATATGAATATAATAAAAAAATAAATAAATGATGATTATAATGATTGTAATTACATATTGGCGTTGTAATAATATCTAGGTATATGTTGAAGAAATTATTCAATTTACAAACTTTTTGAATTTAACGGGATTTTTATACCACCGATATTTTTTATAGTTCCAATAGCATTTCGTAGCAAAACGAACTATTACAAAATAGACAAATTCTACAACACTAATAACCGAAAATCCTATTAGTACACCAGCATAACCTCCTATATTACCTGAAAAAATAATAATATAAAGTTGTAAATACCTAATTATGTCTACATACAGCATAGATAATTACATTGGTCTCGCTCTGTCTGATGATCATATTAATAACAATATTAGAAGAAATCAATATATTTATTCATGAAATGTTAATAAAAAAACTATTGGGTAACTTATCGCATATAGATGAATGATTGGTCTCACGTGACGATGTTTTACACACACTACAATAAAAAGTTGCCGCATTCACGGAGCTATCGCTTCTGTATAGCGCTCTATATAGTCGAGCGCAGCGAGACCAATCAAATATCTTTGTTATCGCATTATAATAGTCTTAATTCTGAAGGTTAAATTAAGGTTACTGAAGAACTTATTAATTTAGTTAAGAAAAATATTCAGATAAAATTCTCACTTAATATTTCGAACCAATAAGCTACGACGTCGAGTAAATTTAAAATCCCATCCTCAGTTGATTGGTAGACACTAATAACACATTTGTTTGTCAAGTTTAAATCGTGGCTGTTAAGAAAAAATAAACTAAAATTAGTTAAGCAGACAAGAAAAGTGAATCAGTTTCGATTACAAATTCCATTCATTTCAAAATTCGCTAAGGCTTAGACTAGAAATAGGTATTCATTACTGATTGACATAATTTGTAATCGCTATAGAAATTGTCACTGAATTTTCAAAGGAAAACAGACCTTATCATTCTACAACATACAAAGAATGTTCAATCTTATAGTGATAAAGCACTTTATTTGTCGAGTTTACATATTTCAGGCGATATAAACGAGATGAAAAAAATGTGGTTCAATTAACTATATAAGTTTACAGTATGGCATTATTATTATAACTCGAAAAGGTTACTGGCTAAAATAAAAATAAAACAATTCAAATCGTAGATAGAAGCAAAAAAAGGTATAATGGAAAAGGTAAAAAAGTATTTATGTATTTATACCATCAACGATTCAAATTAATTAATTGTGTTTTAGAACATACATGAAAATACCGCCAGACATCTTTTTTTGGTAAGGCTGTGGTAAGCGTGTGGAAATTTTTGATGCTTTAGTGTAATGTTGAGTGAATTCGCAATTCGGTAGACATTCTGGGCAACGCAGTGAGTCTTGCAACTCCATTTCAAGACCCCTCAAGTCGACTGCGTTAATTGGATAAATAAATATTAATTTTTCTGAAAATAAAGAAAAATATCTACCTATATAAAGATACATTTATTTATTTTCACAATTTCGTTTTCACTTTTTCAAAATCTTATAAAAATAGGTAAATGCATAAATAAATAAATCATTATTTTATACTTCACCATCTCTGATTAAAGTGTCAAGTAAGCTAACCGCAATTTAAGGTCACCGGTAATAAAGCGTAAGAGTTTCACCATCTTCGAGTAGCATTACTCAAGAGTAATTTCAATGAAATTGACCCAACTACTCCTAACATTTACTCGCCAATTATCGTTACTTGAAAAGTAACTAATCAACACTTTACTTGTAGTTGGTGAAAGAGGCCCTTAATATGTTATAATTGTTGTATATTGACTTGTATTGATCAGCGAACTTGGGATTAATATTGAAGTAGGGTCTCAAGTGTTTCCATTATACTTATAAAATTTCACCGTATTGTTACCTATGTATTGTTTTATCACAGCATACTTATTTCCTACAGTAGGCCGACGCCTTTGATGTTGGGAGATACCGCCGCCTGTGTAGGTATTTAAAAATTACGGAAGGGTTGACACAATTTAAGTAAGTAATATAAAATGTGCTTCAGTACCTTTCTTCATCGTGCAGAAATTGATGAAAGCTTAGTTCTTTATTTATGCGAGTAAAAGATTTGCACGCACTTACAGCACATGCCGTTTGCACCATTTTGATTTATATAATAAACTAGCTGGTGCCCGCGACTTCGTCCGCGTTCTGGATGAAAGGTACCCTATGTCCTTTTTGGAGTCCCAGACAACGTGTATGCAAAATTTACAACGCCATCTAGGGAATTCTGTTTGAAGCAATGTAGTACTCTAATTCATCTAAAAGTTAACAGATGGCACTACATGTTAGTTATAGTTTATAAAATTACGTGTTAATAAAATTAAAGCTGCTGCCCGCGACTTCGCCCGCGTAACTTAGTAAATTATGTACTTAAACCTTCCTCGAGAACCACTCTACCCATTAGTGAAACCGCATTAAAATCCGTTGCGTAGTTTTAAAGATCTAAGCATACAAAGGGACATAGGGACAGAAAAAGCGACTTTGTTTTATACTATGTAGTGATGATTAAAATCTGAAAGACGCGATAGCCCTGGAATATTTATCCCAAGCTACTAAGAACGACAAAGTATGCAGCTTGGGCACGTCCCACTCGCGCCTCACCCCTCACGCCCCGCACGATTGCCCTGTCTAGACGTCTCCGTCGGCCTACTGTATGAAATAAGTATGCTGTGGTATAAATTAATGTTGGCGACATAAATTCACCTCTGTATTTGTTAAGACACCTCAAATGTTCTAGCGTACACTGAGGTCTACTGTTGGAGCTCGGAAAAAAATATGGTACACAGTTGCACAGTGATAAAACAGCCCTGATGCCGCAGTCCAAAATGCAATTGTTGTAAGAATACATGTTTCCAAATGCTTCGCGTTCGTCGTGGAAAAGGCATTGTCTCTGAAACCAAATACTTAATAATGTTATTGGCTTTAATATTTTTGGTTGGCGGTCAAATTGGTAATAAATTGAAACATAGTTTACCGTCGCAGGCGAATATTTGCGGACTTCATCAGCAGCTTTCTGCTGAATCGACGTGAGCTGGTATGAAACCCCCTTGTTCGGTTCCATCAAACGATAACCAACGCGGCCGCTAAACGGATCTGCATAGTGTTTTGGGTCAAATATGAACACCTTAAAACATAAAATTCTGTGATTTAGGTATGTATCAAAATGATTTAATTCGTTTAAGAGTTATGGAGCAACATACATACATACATTACATACCAACACTTACAGATTTATTATTAGTATTGATGATAAAGGGTGACATTCTTACTTCAAATCCTTTCACGTCGATTATGGGGAATGCGTAGTCATCAAGCAGCGGATCCACAACCACGTTCAGGCCATACGGCCTCCCTTGGTACCTTTGTCGTTTCACTTCAGAGATCGTATGTGTTGGTCTGACAAAATTATAATTCTTGTTATGGTTATTTATGAGATGGGATTTTTTTTCCATAAGTTTTACAAAGACTGTCATTACAACATTAGTGACCCGCTCCCGGCATTCCCCGAGGATCCAATTTTTAATAAGTATATGCAAACCTATTCCTTTCTATATAAGTGAAAACCAAATTTAAAACGTCTAGCCATTCTTGAGTTTTTGCGATACAAAAATACACAAACAACAAATATTACAAAGATTACCTACTACAAACAGCAATCATTTTGTCTGCAGTCTGCACTGCGTTAGGGAGAGTTACTGCCTTCAAACAGGCTGCCCGGATGACAGAAATAAAAGTATGATGCATGAAATACGAGAGGAATACAAGCAAGAACTGGTATGAATGAGTAGAGTAAAAATAGGCTTCAGCATAATGCTGGAGAGTTTCAAGAAAAAAAAAAAAAAAAAACTGGCTGCCCAATTGATTGCGAAACACAGTGTAGGCACTAAAGATTGACACGCTCTGCGCAGTGTCTTGCTTGAAAGACAATAAGTATTAGAAATATTGAGGCTTTTACCTTCCACCTGAGTTATACTCGAGGACATAATTGAAAACACAGCAATGACCCCGTATTGTACGGCGAACTGTGAATAAGCTCATACAGTCCACTGTCTCGGCTGCCCACGCGCATCTCACTAACATGTCTTCACACTTTGGCGCGAGCTGCAAAAATGGTATTGCTGAAATACCTCGCATTGAGGTACCTACAACAAAAAATTCTCCCCAGACTACTATAGAAATACTACAATATAGGTATTCATTATTGTGTGGTCATCGTTATATTATAGTGTGGTCTCTTCCCAGTCAATTACATCTATAATAATTTATACCTGATTGAAATCTAGGGCGAACTACATAAAATAAAATAATTAAAATGCTATTAAGAGCTAATAACAAACTGCTATAATTTAAATTTAAATAAAATGTTATGAAATATTTTAAGTAGAATTTTAATTAGATAAATAAACAGAATAATAGTTACTTAACGAGCATAAGCAGCAAAAATAAGTGCGGTAAAAATATTTTCATACACACCCTTTTCATTACATTATATGTCTGAAAGGTTTCCCCATCAATATAGTCCATGAGGCGATGGCTGCTCAAGTACTCGCTGTATTCAAAATTAAGAAGCCTTCCATTTTGTAGAACAAACCATTCCACTTCTTCTAATGTCACTTTATAAGCAGTCAGATTAGGATATCTATTGGAAAATTTAAAAATTAGTACGTGGAAAGTAATTTCCACTTACTAATAAGAAGAAGATAGGCGACTTTAAGTAACTTACATTTCTTTAGCGAAAGCTTTAGCTGCTTTCTTGCTGATTCTATTACTGTTGCAGAGAGCGATGGCAGGAAAGTCTATGTTAGAGATGTGATATGTCGAGGACTGCGCTGTCACGATGAGCGGTTTAGCGAGGGTGCCGAACCAGAGGTACACAAGGAAGTAACAAGACATCCCAACCATAGTACAGAAGATTAAAAGCCAGAATATTCTAAAAGCACAAAATTAATGTATTTTGGTAAACTTTTACTATCAGAAGTGGATAAGTAAACCGTAAGATAAGTTTCATCCCTGGGCCCTAATTCTCTAACACCACTTCGAAACCGATATGATTACTAATCGATAATCTTCGTAAATTGTTACGATATCTACTAGATGATAAATGCAATGATAAGACTAGGATAAGACATTAATGTGTTTTGGCAAGGTCACAAAAGCATGAAATCATAAATTGCCATACAGAATTAGGGCCCTGGACGCGGACGAAGTCGCGGGCACCAGCTAGTTTATTTCACATATCTTTTTGAGATACTTAATCAAAAAGTCTCATTACTTTTTATTTATTTCATAACTTGAATTGATTTTAATCAGACGTCTTCAACGTTTAACCTCTGAACTATCTGACCTTTAAGGGTTTAGTGCAGAATTTATTTAGCTTACCTTTGAAATATGGTCATGGTAGGGTCCAATATTTGTTTGACACCAGCTAAAGAACAATTCCTTACATATTCATTAATGGCTTCCTCGAAACTGATTTTACAAATCGATGCGACACTTAACTTTTTGATTCTAAACGGTTTTATATTTCCGTTTTCAACAAAAATACGATTCATTTTGACTACCATTGTTGTTTTATTGGAAAATTAAAATGAATAAATTGCATTTGCCTATAGGACTTAAAAGTAGAAAGTGGCGTGTTTGACTCTAATTAAGTAGAATTAACAATAAATATGAAAGTATTGGATTTAATGAATTTTATCGGTACTTGAAACACACGGTATAAATTAAGTGGGACAAGGTGAAAATGTGACAGAGACATTATTGTATTATTCAAATTATAATTATAGGAAGGACTTGATTGCTTTGGACTTGACGGACTTGTTTTGGAAAACTACGAAAAATTATGACTTGACTTGACGGACTAGTCACGGGATCTGCTACTTTTGAAATTATTACAAATTGCTAATTTTACTAATGATACTGGCGAATCATCGGAGATGATCTGATAGAGCTAAGACATTAAATAACAGGAAAATATAATAGAATCCTCAATGCATTTGCCGAAAATCTTGACTGTCGGTACCGGAACCGTTGTTGTAAGGTTCAGTTACTGACTAATGAAAACAGCAGTAAGCCAACTTAAAATATTTGTTAGTAGACTGAGGGGCCTCTTTTACAAACTACAACTAAAGTGTTGATTAGTTACTTTTAGAAATAATTTTATGTTTTATTAAATTATGCACTCGATTTAGTGCATCTTTCGATAGGCGAATTTTTTTAATTATTTTCTTTTTAATGTTTGGGATTTTTACCGTACAAACAAAGGTTCAACATTTTAGAATAAAACGAAACATGACGTGGGTGGGTAGGACAAACTTGTGGATATAAAGTAATTCCTTATACTATAATTTCCATATTTAAGAATATAATTAAAATGTCGGTTTTTTAAAGCTCAATCTTCCGAGCATTGTGTCTATTCTTTCTCGTTTGCACAATAGATTTGTACCGTTCAAATTGTTCGAGAACTGGTCGGTTCAATTGAAAATTTCATAATTCGAATGCTACTTGTGGTCACTTCGAAACCACGGATACCTACTTAATGCTAGAGGGCATGTTGCTGTATTTATACTTAAAAGGTATAATTTTTATAATTTTGTCAAAGTATGCTTTGAGCAATATATACAATGGTCTCCGCATTTGGGGTGAGACAATCAATTTATCGATATCTTTCTACAAAACCTCAAAACCCAAAAGAGAGATCCATCAGTTTATGGAGAATTCTATTTTATGGAGAACAATTTTTTTACTGTTTTCGTTTTAAATGTTGAAGGTTTTAAGGACCAAAAAGGTTTATGTTTTTTAAGGTTTGTCTCCTATTATTTTAAATAATGGGAGACATGTACCAAAGAGTATCTAATCTTTGTAGAGCTTTCAGCATTTTCTGTTCTGTTTGTATAAGATTTAGTTTTAATTTTGGCAAGATTAATCAAAATTATGTTAATAAAAAAATATACAAGTATTTTTTGCACTAGGAAATTTTAATTTTAATATTTTAATTTAAATTTTTAATTTTAACACATATATTTTTATCGATATGTACCTTTGAATTGGCGCAGCACTAGTCAGGACAAACATGGAGTCCACTATTGTGTTTCAGATGACAATACTACTCGCGTTCCATTTTATTAACGGACAATTTTGATCACACAAAACCGAACTTTTTAAATGAAAATACAATTGTGTCAGAACACTATTATTTACAATAATTACAGTAAGCTTTGTTTCTTCATATTGAAAGGGGTCACTTTTTTTAAAGGATTCGATGTTTTATGAACATTCCAGGTTGCCGAAGTTAAGCTATGTATAACACTTTCCATAAATTTATATCCTTGCAGAGGCGTCTTTACCATGGGCGGAGCGGTGCTAGGGCGCCGGCCGCGGCACTTTCAATATAGTCACTGAAGACTAGTCTAGGTCGCAAAAAACTGCACTGTTTTGATTTTTTGGAATGTTGTTAGGATAGATACCAATAGCCTTTAAGCAAGTCTGCAGTTTCGAAAGACCTGTGCTAAATGCACGGTGCTCGAAAAAGCTCGAAATTTTCAGACTTTTACAGCGTTTGGCTTATAACTTAAAAAGACATCTTACACACTCTTAAAGAAGTCAAAATTAGCTACAATTTGAGTGGAGGGCTAAGGTAATGATTGCACACGGGCGCTACATGGGCTAGAGACGCCTCTTGTATCGTAATTTGATAGTCGATCAAAGAAACAACTCTAATATCCTTGTAATAAGAGGATAAGTCAATAAAGTGCCCTCGCATGTCACGACTTTAGTGCCTTCTGCCTGTCAATCACACACTTACTCAAGACAAGAGGCAATTGTACCTGACAGAAGTCCAGTCAAACTGGTCTTCAAAATATTCAATAAGTAGGTATAAAAGTGTTTAAGCAGTGTTATTTAAAAAAGTTTAAAAAGTGCAAAAATGAAATTCAAAATCGCAGAAAGAACATGTTTTTGAACACGACGCTAAGTATTTGTGCATTTTGTGTGATAAGTAAATACTTAATTGACACCGAACAAAGACGGTGCGGATCGCTAGTACAATTATAAAGTAAAGGCAGGGTATTAGAGCCCAATTACTTTGACGGGCAAAGTGTTTGTGCGTGATTTAGCAACTCGACGAATCCGGGTTTGCGCGTCCGAAAAGTATTCGCGATATTGCGGGCCGATATTTAGGTGCGAAGGACGCAAATATATTTATTATTTCCATGGAAGGACGCGATCCACTGAGTCGAGTGCGGCAAGTTGGTATTTGGCTGAGCCATCCCAAAGGTGGAAACAATACTCCATGCAAAATGGAAATTTGTGCATGGAATGGAAATTTGTGCATACATCCTAAAGGTTGAAGCATCAGATTTGTGCTTTATACAAAGCGAGGAGCTGTAAAATACTGTAAAATTCTTTATGTTATCTTTATTTTCATAGCTTTTCAAAAGCTTTACAAAACGAGGAGCTGTAACACGCAGTACCATATAACATATAACACACAGTTCCAAACCAACGTAGTTAAAAAATGTTTACACCTTTAACTGTCAAACTGCTAATTTGTTATCTGTAGGTTACTGTATTGTTTTTGCTAAAAAATTTAAAATGGAATATACTGTTGATGGAATTTTACATTCACCACGAGTTTTAAAATCATCTTTTCTGATAACCTTTCGTTTTTTGCCGGACCAAATAACTTTATAATGTAGGAATGTAAGAAAGAAATCTATATTTTCTGTATCTATATTACCTATATCTAAATCTATACTTTTATAAAATGTATTGCTTGCGTTAAGGTTACAGTTGCATTCTACCATCAAGTGGACCGTCAGCAAATTTGTCACCTTTGAAAAATTAAAATAAGATATAAAATATGTAGTTATGAAAATCAAATATATCAGATAAAGATTTGATAACGGTTTTATTGTTATCAAACATTGTACTTGTACTTAGCTTTTTTGTATGTAAACCGATTGGAATGAAAAAATGTTACGACTGTTACAAGAAGCTTTACTACAATATATAAATAAAAACCGTATGTTCAAATCAGTATTTTTGAAAATAACGTGCACAAACGCACAAAAATCTAAAAACTATTTTTTGATCTAGTTAACATAAGTCAAACGTGTACATTTGTACAGCATTTAATTTTTTGCATATTTCATTATACACGGCTCGTATATGATTTTATATTATACTAGCTGACCCGGCAAACGTTGTTTTGCGAAAAACAAATGGGTTAGGGGTATAAAAAATAGATGTTGGCCGATTCTCAAACCTACCCGATAAGCACACAAAATTTCATCAAAATCTGTCCAGCCGTTTCGGAGAAGTTTGGCAACAAATACCGCGACACGAGAATTTTATAATATTAGATGTACCTACTGTGACTAATGAACAATTTATTTGACATAAAAACAAATAAACGTTTTTAATAACAAAATCGTATTTTTGAAAAGTCATAATTTGTGGTCACCGTACTGGCAAGCAATTTTTTTTCGATGCCTTTTGAGAACGCTTGGTTTGTCGCTGTTTTCCTATTTACAGAAATTGTTTTATAATCGGGTATCGGTAAAAACAATCGGCCCTTTTGACATACGTGTGTATGGGAGCGAAAGTGTCGATACTTTTTTTATAGATACGACGATTGTTTCCAATGATAATCTCGATTGGAGTATGGCGGCCGTCATAACGAGATTTACGACGTATCTGTTCTGTGATGTTTTGTTACTGTTTAAATCTGACGTGGTAATGTAGTGAATTTGACAAATTGAAATGTTCATTTCTTTAAGATTATTTTGTTCTGTGTTTCTTTTTTTGTATAATACAAACATGCCGATTTAAATTAAACAACAAATATTGGAATTACTCTGCAACAATCATATTTCTTTATTACCTACAATTCAAGAAGAGGAATTAATCATTTGTAAAACAAGCATGTAGCATTAATTAAATAATAATTATGTACAAATGAATTTATAAACACATTTCTAAAGGGTATAGCAGGATAATAAACAGACTATAGCCTATAGTCTATGCAAAATAATAAATTATTTATTCAGATTAAATTTGAATTTCGAAAACCTTTAAGGGTTGCCAAAATAAAATAATTAAAACAACATTTTATTAAAGGCATCCCAAAAAAATCATTTGCGTGGAGGAAATATTTATTTATGTTCTTTAATTCCAATGATAAAAGAGAAAAGACCTTTTAAGGTCATCCGATTTACTTTTGTGGTGAGGCTCACAAAAAATCATTAGATATTTGTGATGGCCTTCAAATAATTTATTATAATTACAAATTATAATTTATAATGATTATAAATTAATGGTAAACAATATACCTGAGAGAATTTTTTATGATATATATAGTCAAGATTCTATAGGCCCTAAATCAAAGTTCTAGAGTTATTTTACTTTATAACGTGGTCAACCACGTTTTAAAGTAAAATAACTCTAGAATAATCAAATTAATAAAATTAGGTCTGCAGCATTAAAAATATTTTTTTTGAATGGACTCTGTAAAAATTGTTTTGGAGTTGTGACAACCCTGCG
Organism: Synanthedon tipuliformis; assembly: GCA_947623395.1. Classification (NCBI taxonomy): domain Eukaryota; kingdom Metazoa; phylum Arthropoda; class Insecta; order Lepidoptera; family Sesiidae; genus Synanthedon; species Synanthedon tipuliformis. Next base: position 2,896,751 of record OX392424.1, on the reverse strand, counting down.
CGTTGGCTTGGACTTCGCATTAAAAGGTGTCAGATGCGCATACGGAGACAATATTACAGCTCACCAGAGATCATAAAAGTTAAATAAAATCTTCTGCGTTCGAGCGATGTTTTTAAATTTACAATTCATGTCAATCGCGATAACAACAGACATTTTAAAAACCAAAAATAGACTGTTGATGAATTCGAGGTTCATGTAGACTGAATTCCTAATGATACCTAGATACTTTTGAATTTTTGCACCACTGCTGTTATACCTGCGCGCAACTAAACGTTGATCGGGCTTAGTCCCCATCTCACGATCTCATGAACAGTAAAAGCAAGAGAGTCTTTGAAAGGATTTACTAATTTTTATGTTTGCTTTTCACTGGTTCTTCATATGGTGTGTACATCTAGATTCTAGCTATACCTAATATGAGCTTCTTCAAGCGAGCAGTTAATAAATTCCTGCAAGACCGTCAGTCTTCCTAAAAATGCAACGACTTTCTAGCGCAGCCGTTGATTGGCGGGGTCGTGGGGACGTTATGACGGTTCGTCGCCACGGCTATTCAACGCGAGGAGGGCTACGCTTCCTGTCAGCACCTCGGCGTATCCCGAAGTGGAGGTACGCCGGCCATCTCGGTGGACAAGGTCGCGGCCACCAGCTGGTTGAATTATTTTTTGTCTATTTTTTTCTTATTAGATATATATCAAATATAATTATGCATGTTATACATCATTAGAAGTTAGAAGCGTATTTTTAAGTAGAATTAAATGTTTTAAGTACTTTTATAATAAACTGAATTCTAGAGGAGATAATATAAGCATATAAGTTACTTTTGAATATAAAAAAAATATCAAAATATACTAAATATTAAATAAAACAACCATAAGTCTTTTTGCAACATACAATATGAAGGATTGTGATTGTATTTTTGCAATAAAAACAATTTTGGATTTTTTTGTATGACCCTTTATTTTTTAAGCAGCGATGCTGTTGGGTTTCGGTAGAGATGCCAGAGTCCATTTCCTTATCCCTTATCCATAATCCTACAATAAAGTTGATAGCGCACTTGCAGCAGGTTACTTGTGTTATATGTGACGGTAACCACATATTATTATCATCAAGTGGACCGTTATGGTCAATATACCTACCTATGTATAATTGACCTATGTATATTGACCATAGCAGAAAATGATGAAAAATGATGATGATAAAAAAAAAACCAGTTGCAACGACAAAATCGTTTATTTAAATTTGACAAGAAACATTTTAACATTTTTTCCATAGACCTCGTACAAGTAGAGAAGTTTCAAGTAAGAATTAATTCAGTGATATTTTAAAAATATATATAGGTAGGTACCTACTGTAGATTGTTATGTCTATTGAAAGAAAATTAGAAATACAATTTCTCAAGTAAGTACCTAATAAAAAGTTAATTTGATAGTTTTACTCATTTTGGTAACGTTGAATTTGAATCAATCATCAATCATCAAGATTACTTACATTAATTTATATCATAACTAAGTACTTTTTAAAATAAAACAACAGTTCTCAAAATAAGAAAATCTATTTAGATTGTATCATACTATCATCTCTTTTGTTTTTTGTAATTTTTAATATGTCAAGGAAGCTGTACATTTCTAGTTACAAGTAATATTGACTATGTCTTTGTAAATATCTATCTACATTACAAAAATGGAACTAAATTCATAATTAATTATCAAAGTTACCAAAAAGAGTTTACATTATAAAACGCCATCTTGCATACGTTCAAAGAATTGCTTCCTAGTTTTCTTGTTTTGACTTACTGATTACCCTTTAGGAACACAAATTAATGGATAGGCTACTAACATTAACACTTAAAAATTTAAATAATGAGACAAAATGGTAATAAATAGTCATAGAAAAAAAAAAAAAAAGTAAGTATGTAATACAGCTTTTTAGGAAAAGTTGTAAGTTCTATCGGATAGATGTCGCCACAAGTCTCATATTGCCCCTCAAGTCATTTTAATAAACAATGAAATTCACTTAAATCTAATCTTAAATTATTTGTATTAACTAAACAATTGTGATGGACTTTGTCTTAAACCGTGATGTTACCTTATCAAATAATGTATAGTAGAGAAAATTGTATAATAATTGATTTCAAATATAAGTATTCAAAGAAGTTTTATTTGAAAAGCACCCGAAGTTATGGACGACATTTTACAGTTGATAAAGCAGTATATTTCTATGGACTTTGGCTTATTTTGAAATTTGTATTTATCTATGCAACTACTTAGTTTTACAATTAACATCGCAAAATACAATTAGAAAGAAATACATAAATATTTTTTAAATCTTAAATGTCAAGTCGTGATATCTATGAACGACAAACTAAGGCTGAGACTACACTTGCAACATTTTTGACATTTTTGACGAAAATATTAGATATTTAAAATCACAGGTGTAAAAAAGCAATTTTGATACATCAAGTTTGCTAGTGCATTCCAGCCTAAATTGTAGTACTTATTCAATAGTCATCTTAAGTATAAGTAACGATATATTTTTATCGGTAATCAATCTTATGACTAATTTTTAAAGATCTTAAGAATTATTAGGATCGTTTCACAATGTACAACTACAGCTAGTGTGTTTTTTTTAATTATTAAAATTAAATCAGTTCTTACATCAAATAATAACAGCAAAAAAAAAAAACAATTCTCATATATCTAATTTGATAGTAGATAAATGTTATTTGCGCATTTATATTTAGTTTATTGCAAAAATATATACACATTGACTGCATCGTATTTTTTTTGTATTCGCGATTGCGTACATTAAGATAATAATAACACTTTAATTATGACCTCTAAATTATATACAATAATATATCGATATCAAGTTCGCCATAGGCTCAAAAAATCGTACGCTTAATTAAGACGTAGTATGAAGAAGTACATTAAAAATCCGAGAAACAATTTTGACGGACTCAATGATGGACTCAAATTACTTTTGCTTTGTACAAGTGCTTATGGTACCTACATAGACTTAATAAGAAATAAATTCGTATTCATAAATCGTATCGTAATAAATGATGAATGTAAAATATATATATAATATGAGTAAATTACATTTTTTCTTAAATTTTACCGTTAAAATATGACGTAGAACAATAAAATTCTAGGTCTTCATTATATCGATCTATACATAGACGGATACTAACGGGTGGAATATATCAGTGGACAATGTTTAAAGAATTTTGTTTTTACACTTAAAATATGACTGGCCATAAAGTCAAAACAAAAGAAACACATTAATGTTTAGAACATAGAATAAAGTTATGTTTTAAAGTTAAAACCTGATGAAAACCTCATTTAGATCAAACCTCATGTATAATGCAATGTATAATCCTTATGCAATGTTTTAATTTTTCATTTAGATAATTATATAAAATTTATATGTACAAATAGAGGTTCTAAGTTACAAGATTATATCCTCAATACCATATTGTTGTATTGAAGTGATTTATTAATTGTGCGGTCGGAGCGTTCAAAGAAATTCAAAGTATTTAAGCAACGGATATTAAAATTTGATCTTTTTCAAACTTTTCATCTCTCAACTCTGGGTATGACTTGGATAAATATTTTTTTAGAACGCATCGTATATTTAGATAAAACAAAATTTTTTTTTTGACTAGCAAACAATTTAATATTTTAAATTGAATTCAATTACAAACTGGGACTCTTAGATTGTAGTTTTTTTTTAAAATTTAATGCTACTTAAATTTATCCATGACGTCGAAATTAATAAAATAGGTATAATACCCACTTCACCAAGTTTTTTGTTCTTAGTTCTAAAACAACGACATCAGATTATTTATATTCGAACTTAATGGTTAAGTAAAAAATATATAAGTGATTTCGATGAAAAAAAAAATGGTAAATTTACAAAAGACTCCAAATCAGAAGCTTTATTTTCAAGGCCGTTGTTACACCAATTCATATTAATCACTTTTTGGAAGTATTTTAAGTTGACAGGTCAAGTCATATTGTGAAGAAAAATCGAGGTGCTTGCCTCTCGTACGAGCACTTTTATATACTTACTTTAAATACGAAATGTATTGCTAAACAATAAATATACTTTTATAAGGAACGAGCCAGAAGGCGCGTTCAATCGGAATGGAATGCCGTGCACTCTGCTTAAAAACAAGATGAATGCGTCATTTACGATAACAATGTCTGAGGGTAAAAAAGAAATTCGTAAATATATAGAGATGTCAATAAACTTTTTATGCGTATAAATATCCCATCTTATTACAAATGTCTAGGGGCATTTTTACACTTACAGGGATGACAAGAGACGGCATGATTTAAATGAAATAAATGTCTTGTCCACAGAGCGCGTGCCTCTTGTCCACAGACTAACTATTTACTAGTAATATCAACTACACCTGCCACCGTTGAGGAGTTACGGTGATCGGTAAATTAAAAAAAAATGTATGGAGTTTAAAAAAAATGTATGAGAGGGGTGGGGATGAGCGGTCCGGTGGTAATTACCGATGACCCTCTATGACATTCCGCAAACGCCACCCTTCTATCCCTCATAGTTTCCGAGGACCACTCACCAACTTTTTATCAGTTCGGTGGACTGAGGATCCGGGAAATTCCTGGGGTGCGCTAGGCCACCATCCATGCGATGGTAAAGGATGGACTGCCACAAAATGCCGCCTTCCCGGTGAAAAAAATCGCTTTTCCGAAAAAATCCCGAGGGGGGCGAAGGGGGTACTACTTATACTCTGCGAAAGCATTTATTTGTAAAATTGATAGGCGTGCAAATGTCAAAAATAAATAATTTATTATATGTAATGTAACTGATCCACCCTGAAAACAAAATACACCTGATTTGGAAAGTACTGTACGAGCTACGGCTCATTTAAAATAGACGACCTAAATTTTTTTTACGATTTTAACGTTAGTGCTAATCATAATTAAATGAGATCTAAATAAATTTTGATATTGATTCATATCACAATAATTTGACGGAGTCATTTTTTAATAAATGACGTTTTAAGATGAATACTTATATAATTTAAAATTGTTCGAATCTGAACTTCTGTAACTTCTGTAAGAATTTGATACAATGTCATAATGTCTGCTTTGTAGGCTAGGCTTAATAAATACAAAACGCGCGGTCATGCGGTTTGCCGTTTTATTGTGTTCGCTTTGTTTTTTCAATCCCTCTTACTTTGCTTATAAGAAAGCAGAAACAAAAACTAAATGGAAGCAAATAATTAAAAATTTGAAAAAAATGCGTTGCGTCTATAAAAGGGGTCGTACTGGGGCGGGCGGGGCTCTAAAACGACCGCCCCACACAACACAACCCCAAATTAAGTAGGTATATCTTTAAGTTTTTCCAAATTGGAAAATGTCATGAAAAGGCGAATAGACGATATATAAGTAGGTACTGCACTCATCATGTTTAAATTAAAAAAATTCTTGTATCTACACAAAAAATCATAAAGCAAATAAAGTTGATGACTAATATCGCATTGCAAACTTGATTAAAAAAAAAGAAAAGTGCCATTTTCAACTATATTAATAATAATAATTTCTTTTAAAAAAATTAAGTTTTACTTTTAATTTAAAATTATATTTTACTTTATTATTTTTCATTTAACTTCTTTTCTTTTTTTTAGTTTTGGAATGATACAAGACAATAATTAATTTGTATACGGCCTCACGCCTACACTAGCAAAATGAAATTTTAAAAATTAAGAATAAACATTAAAATCAAACGCCAATTTTTTGTAAGTAGGTATGACTAAATCATAATTTTCCGAACCTGTTTTTTCATTCACTGTTCTTTATTTTTATTAAGGTTTGTCAAAAAATTAAGTATTTTACTTTATAATTTTTATAACTAAGTAAGTTATGATGGTACGCGTAATAATCAATGGGATGGCTATCTTGCTGTAGATTGGTAATACCTTACAAAAATTCTCACACAGTTTTTCTTAATTAAAATAACATTTTCAAATTATAAAATCGATATTAAATAACAGAAAATTTACAGGAAATAAATAATTCAAATGACGTTGCTTCACACAAAAAAATATCTTTTAAGTTCACACAAGATATTGCAATGAATTTAATATACTTAAGATGAATTATTCATTAGTGAAATTCAATACAGGCAATGGTAACGTTTAATGTACACTCATATTTATAGTAAACATAATATATCATAACATAATAATATCATAACATAAATTATATAATAATTAATTGGAACGCATCATAATAAATTTGTTAGAAATAAATTGAACGCAACATTTACTCGTGTCTTCTAATAACTTTCAAATTTAGGCTGGGGAATACCCAGTCAACAAATATAATGATAAAATAAAAGTTTTATCCATTCAAGCATTTATTTTACTTTTGACAGCTCGAGTTAGTGACTTCCTAATGCGTCACCCAATGATTTTGTATTGGTCTCGCTCGCTACGCTAGACTAGATAGAGGACTATACAACAACGACAGCTCCGTAAATGCGGCCGTTTTTTATTCTAGTGTGTATAAGCAAAATTTGTCAGTTGACATTGTGAACTAGTGTGCGTGAAGAATTGTGTTACCAGCTGCTAACTGTTACCCGAGTTAATGGGAAAAATATTTTATGCTGTGGTCTATTAGTTAATTAAGTTATAAATATAGCTCAGAAAATACTTAAAAATGAACAATAAATTAAAACGGAATGTATAAATATATTTATATATAGAAAAATGGAAAATATGTATTATATTATAATATTATAATAATATTTACAAGTTATTATTAAAAAATAAGGGTTAATAAGGGTTGGCTTTAGAATCGTGTGGGAAGATTTTAGGGTATTTGAAGGTTAAATTAGTTAGAAATGGATGTTAATTTCATAAAAATATAGTTTTTATGGAAAGGAAATCAGTCTACAATTAATTTATAGTACAGTGAATATAGTCGTTTTTTTTGGTCAACTTTGCACTATCCTACCGATCCAATTTTTTTTTCTATAAGGTTTAGGATCACGTACTGAGTGTAAAATCACAAAATGCTGACAGATTCCGGTGACAGCACAGGCGCCATCTTGAAAAAACGTTTCTGGCCGATATCTCGGAAACTATGCACTTTAGGGCAAAAGTGATAGAGACCATTATTGTAGAGAATACTATTTCGCATCTTTTATTTGTTACGCATTTTTTTGTAAAACTCACCGCTTACGTTTTATGGCTCATTTAATTAACACATTTTTCTACCTCGGCCGATAACTCTTATAATATTGGATTAATCAATAAAATGCATCAATCCATTTTTAAAGATCAATCTATTCCCCACAACTTTTATTTGAAACTTTTTTTTCAATGTCCATAGTTTTCAACATAACCTAAAATTGTTTACAATACAAAGAAATATGTACATACCAGTAATATAGAAGGCTTATAAAGTGTTTGGAAGTGAGAGAAGTGGAACAATAGATATTAGTTTTATAAAAATATTGTTTTTATGGTGAGGAAATTCATTGACAATTAATTTTATATAGATTTTAAAACATGACCTCAAATTGTTTGTATAGTACATCAATATTTACATACATGTTGTAGGTACAAGATATTTGTACTGGATGAAAACAAATAGGTTAGGTTCCGTAATGTTTATGACTCTGTGGCTCATTGGCTCTGTGGTTGAAGATTAAACTTGAAGTAAACACGTATGTAAAAAGTAGATACAACAAAATTAAATAAATGAAAACAGTTTTAAACAGTGAAAATTTATGTGTTGTACTGAATATGTGTGTTGTAATAATGTTTTTAAGTGATGCTGATGCTGATAGTTGCAACAAACCTGGTATGTACCTGCATATTTATTTGTATTGTAAACACTTTTAGGTTATGTTCTAAAATATTATTAAATTAATTGTAGACTCATTTCCTTTCCATAAAAACTATATTTTTATAAAATTTATTGGACATAGTAATTACGAAAATAATACTGGCCATATAATCCGATATTACATACATGCGTTACCATAGTAATAGAAAAATAACAATATGATATATAGAGAAAAGTTTGTGTTTTGTACATAGTTCATTTGTAATTTGTATAATAAATTATACTCTGCTAAATAAGTGTGTTTATAATATATCTATAACATCATTAAAATTAACATCCATTTCTAACTAATTTAACCTTTAAATACCCTAAAATCTTCCCACACGATTCTAAATAATTCCCAATAACTAGGTTAGATAAATGAAATATGTTATATAATAAAATAAAATAAAAACAATAAATTCACATTATAAAAATCTCAACCATGGGGAAATTGATTCTTGTATACGCGGCAACACTGAATGGCGTTTTGGGTTCATATTATTTTATGTTGAAATTTCGAAATTATACGATACTTACTGATGGTATGTGATCCCAGTGTTCTTCTTATTTTTTGTGGTATTATTTTTACACAGTTTCACTACGCACCCCGGCATTTTAGTTTGAATTATGCCCAAAATTTAATAAAACATTCGGCATGTACACATGACAGACAGCTTGCAGTGTGACTGGGTGGTGACTAGCTCCGGTACGCCAACTTTGGCGTATCATTTTTTTCGCGTTTGACAATTACGACTGCTTTGTCTTGTCGAGTGAAGCGAGACCAATTTTTAGTCTATGGCGTCACCCAATCGATTTATCGATTATTTTATTTTGGCTCACCATTTTTTTTAAATTTAATGACCAAATCTATTTTGGCCGTACTTATATTTTGTTTTTTAAGCTTATTCAACAACAACAACAACAACAACAACAACAACAACAATTTCAAGCTTATTTTATAAACTTGTAATAATAGGTAAATATTACTGAGGATTCAAATGATGATTCCAATTCATATGGAGAAGAATGTAATTACCTACATATTTAATTGATATTAAAATAATATTTGCTATTTATAATCCACAGAACTTCACTATTACGTCACCCGCAACAATGAAGTATGATTGTGTTTTTTTTTGTGCAAATTTTACTGTCAAGAAATTCACAATTTGATCGGCGTGCAAATGTCAAAAGTAAAATAAATGATTGGACCGAGTATAGGTATATTTTTTTATGAAACAGCCAAATAGATATAACGCCAAGTGCTGTTAATTCAACAATTAATTTAGGAAGGAATACATTAAGAATAATAAAGGAAATACAAACTCAGGATATCTATACTTAAGACAGTTTTAGGCCACAAATTATTCTTTATTAAGACATTATACTTAATATTCTTGTTTGACAAGGTTATCTTGGAATTTTGATAGTGGGATAGATAAGAATTAGACAAGTATGTATTCCACAATTTTATTAACCCCAAGAAGATAAAGTTTATTGATTGTACCTAGTAAAATGAAAAGAGTCTATGACTTATTGTTACTGTAGCAAAGTAATTGACGCATTTATCGATCCGTTTGATGACGCTGTTACCTCAGACCGAAGAAGAACTATAGAGAGAATTTTGCAGACAACTAGTGAAGCCGGTTTTATAAGCGTATGTGCGTACGTCGTTTACTGTGTTTTGAGATTTTGTGTTCCAAGCTATAACCTCAATTTTTGTTAATTTTTATTGCATTGGTTTTCAAGTTTACTTACTTGTGAAATATGATTCCACCTTTTAGTTTTTCAAGATTGGTTTTTACACAGTTACTACGACATTCGGCATTTTCACTAGTAGTAAATAAGGCGAGGCGAGTTTGATTGCATTTGTATGCGTGTAACTGTGTATGTACACGGCGTAGGCGCAGTTTTACCGGGTTAACTCTGCCGTCTGCAGTGCACTATCTTTAGTTCTTATTTTATCTGAGGTTTTTAAACCAATAACTATGAGTCGCGATTGAAATGAAAAACTATTAGGTAGGTACTTTCCCGTGTCGTGTAATGCACATAATTATATATCACTACGTATGTAGTCCGGAATTATCACTGTATCAGGTCTCCCACTGTGTTGTGAGCCGGGTTTATGGGCCGGCAGCATTCTCCCCCGCTGCATGCGCCCACGCAATAGCCGATGTAGACGGGGGATCGGTGGGATCATGCGCCGCCTGAAAGAAATAAGACACAAATTTTAATATTTCTGAATACTAAATTATTCAGGCTGGCCTGATCAGCGAAGCCTTTCAGATCTGAAAAGCTTCGCTGATGCGAAGAATAGCCTATGTCCCACAAGTGGATTTACATTTTAAAAGCTTGCATTTCTTGGCGTTGTTTGTGTTTATATCAAAATCTAAATCAAAATATTTATTTATCAATTAGGTTTCTACAAGAAACTCTTATATGATCGTCATTATAAATTTAAATTTACCAGGGTTTCGGAAAAGAAGCTAAGATGACGATCCTGCGAAGAAACCCCGAAAGAAACTCAGTATACCTACTAATCTTTTTGTCATCTTTAAAATATAAAATAACAATTACCTACAATTAATTAAAAAAATTAAATAAAAAATTAATAAAAATAAAATAAAAAATAAGTTTTGGTAATATTTTTATCCAAATGGATAGTTTTCTTTTTTAACATTTTCAAAATGCGCTCACATCAAATTGAATTGCTAATACCCGTCGTAGTGTATGAATGAATAATGTTTTCATGTTCACGTTATACATTGAACAGGTTTAAAGATTTATCATGGTTATAATGGCCTTATTACCCTAACAGCCTGTTATCTGCAACACGCCCGCCTATTGGAGGCGCAACGTCATAATCTTTAGCTTCCGATGTAATGAACGAAATTGCTCCTTTGCCAGCTTTAAAAAGAGGTTTCATTCTAACTATTTGTGTAACACAATACAGAACCAGTATTCTTTTCAAATTTAGAACAGTTTAACGTTTTTTCTTTTAAATAGTTTAGTGGTGGGTTAGCCAAAAAGTTTGTGTAGTATTAAGCATTTATTAAGATGTTTGTTCCTCAATAACGCAAAAACGTCTGAATTGATTTATATAAGAGACTTTTAATCAGAAAAAATGTAAGATTCGTGAGGAATCGTATAAAAATATGAAATGTTACAACTATAAAGACTTCGTCCGAATTGAAAAATGAAACAAAAATATATAAGTAAAAATATTTTTCCAAGATAAAAAGTATAATAATTTCTTATCAACAGCTGTTGTTTACTCCCTGCATTGGAGTATTTTTAAGAATATCGTCTTTTTCTTTTACTAATAACAATATATATATATAACATCGTGTGTGTGTGTGTGTTTACAATTTACAAAAACGATCAATGAAAGTGATTCACTCATTGAGTTGTATCGTTATATCTGGTAGCTGCAACATTGTTGTTATCACGCAAAGTAACGTATCGAAAAACACCTAGCACTTGATTGGGTCATTCGTTAAGAAGCAAGTCAGAAGTATCTACCTAATGAAAACCAATCCGTTTTCATATGAATGCATAAGAATCATACATTAAAGATAGGTGTGTTCTAGCTAGATGTCGTATTTAAAGAGATATTTACGCTCTCGTTTCATTTTGTAAATATGGCGACTCGGGAAATCTACATTTATATTTTCTTTAAATTGGTTTTACGATTTCCATCTGAACATATTTGCTGGCAAAATCTGGCAAACTTACATCAGGAGTAGCGAAGCTTCTGACGCAAACTGATCTGATGGGAAATTCATTTAAAATTAGAAGAGAGGTCGCATAACTTCGCTTCGGCACATAAATGTAAATTACAATCAGTTCAATAAATCTTTTAGGTACACATAATTATACATACATACATGTATTATGTTTCTTCTTTGTCAGATCTAAGCCTGCTAGACATTGACTTATATATTACTAGCTGATGCCCGCGACTTCGTCCGCGTTCTGGATGAAAGGTACCCCATGTCCTTTCTGGTGTCCCAGACAACGTGTATGCAAAATTTCATGGTGATCGGTTCAGTAGTTTTTGCGTGATAGAGTTACAAACATCCATATATGCATACTAACTTTCGCAATTATAATATTATAGTACGGACTAGCGTAAGGACCGGGACAACGGCGCGGTGAAATGGCACCAGCTCATTGGCCCTAAAATCTCAATTTAGGGCCAACTAACGACAGTCGTCAGTCGTGCCTCGTCCGCGCAAGATTGCCTAGTTGCGCTGTAAAAGACTGCAAAAACTATGACCTAAAGTTAAAAAGGAACAGGGAATATCGTATCATCGGTAAGTAATCTTTTGTAAGCATTTTATCGTTTTATCTTGTCGATAACTAGGATCGTTGCTATAGAAACTAGTAAAAAAAGTATTAATTTAAAAGATATGATCCTTGAAAAATCCATATTTTAACACAAGTTTTAATGCAACTTTGAGGGTGAATAGGTCACTCTAGTGTACAAAAACTTCAAAACTCTCCCCCACTCCTTCTATTTAGAAGTTGAGTAGCAACTATTACTTTTTTCTTCCTTTTCGGTCCGTCAATCATGATAATATCATGTCTGAGGATAATTATACTTAAGAGTTGCATAGCCTATTTTGCAATTGTGAGGTAAGTAAGTAGTGTAAGAAAAAACTGCTCATTTTTATGAGGTGTTCTGTACATTTCAAAATTAACTGGAGAATAGAATTTTATATAATTAAATTGTGGTATCTATTATACTAGCTGGTGCCCGCGACTTCGTCCGCGTTGAAAAAGCAATATATCGCCCGAGATCGTTATTGCTATTACACTTAGCCAGGAGTTAGTTTTCTTAATTTTACATGATCCCTCGGGAGCAGTACTTTTTTTCTGAATGAAAGGTACCCTATGTCCTTTCTGGTGTCAAAAACGTGTATGCAACATTTCATGGTGATCGGTACAGTAGTTTTTGCGTGAAAGAGTTACAAACATCCATACAAACTTTCGCATAATATTAGTACGGATAATTAAAATTATAGTCCATCTGTGATTTCCATATAATTTGCACATGTGCTATTGTGTTCGGGCGGTTATTGTCACCAAAGGAACGATTTGACTTTTTTGGAATTTGGCTTGAAGATAGCTTGGACTCCTGGAAGAGGCTATATTTGACTTATTCAAGAAAAGAGGCCACGCAACGTGAGATAAATGGCCTTAAATAAAAGTAATGATTTACTCGAGTCCGGTAAAGAGTGGCTTTAGTGAACAGTATTCTGGTAGTTTTTAAATACACGCGATCCGGCTTATTTTTTATATACAATTCCTTGGTTGCAGTGAAGCGACTTCAATGTACTACTCTCGTTAAGAACTGGTACATTTAAGATGAATTATAAAGTAAAATTATAAAGCATATAGAAATATGCAGAGAAAACAAGTTATTTCTATGTAAGACTGACGAAAAATAGATTCTAAATTCATATATCTAAATTCAAAACCGCATATCTCTGAAAATCATGAAATTTTTATGTATGTATGTATTGTATTTATGTTCCTCCATAACTCTTAAACGAATTAACTGATTTTCATGAAACTTGGTAAACATTTAGACGTACGGGACACAGGATAGGCTACTTTTTTCACGAAGGCGAAGTCGCGGACGCCAGCTAGTGTAAAAATAAAAATAATAAAAATTCAACAGTAAAAACACAACCAAAAATATAATATGATAACCGCTTTTCCACTGCATTTCAATAATAATAATAATAATAATAGCCATTTATTTCCGAACAGTTACAAAATTTATACTAATTCTTTATAAAATGTCCCTCAATTCGGTGTGCCTTTCGGCATAGGCCTCCTCCAAAATTAATAAGTATTTCATTACAATAATTAATAGTCATTTCAATAAGTATAATACAATAAACTTTAAAAATTTGAACAATTTTCGAACAATCAAATATTGAAATCGACTGGTATGGGAGGTTAGTAATATTTAATTAATTTTATATTCATTCATAAATTAATTGCAAATACTTAAGCCAATTTAAATAAAAACAAAGCATTTAAGTATGATTAGTGTTATTTTATAATTATACTATTTCAATTAATAAGGAATTAAAGTTTGTAAGATTGTAAGATAATTTCAGAAACTACTAAATCTACGAATAATAATAATAATCTACGAATCTTTGGCCAATATCCAGCAAGCAAGTTATGTAACAAAACATTTATGTCATATAAATACACTATGCAAAATGAATCTTTGTCTGCCGGTGAGCTCAAAAGACTTTATTCTAGCTCTATTTTCCCTTCACGATTTGTCTATTTGACTCTGTGACGCCGATACTCTATACACGTATTACACGGGACCGGATCGTGCAGTTGCTGGGTCAGGAATAAAAAGAATAAAACAATTACGTGTCCGTTGCAACAATGTTGCAAACAAGTTTTGGCGCGGGCCGCACTTGACTGATACTAATATGGGCCAACTTTAATTGGACGCCAGTTTTCTTGAAACGTCTTCGTCTACGTGGCATTAACATTGAATTAGCGATAAAAAAAGAGTATTTGAGTTCACAAAGATAGAGATAGATATGTGGTTTTCACATAGCAGTACGCATTAGATACGCGTCTTTGGTACGAGTATACGCCGGAAAGGACAAGCCTTAGCAGCATTTCTGTGCGTCGTCACAAATAGCGTTCCCGTAATGATGGTAGCCCTCTTGAATTTGTATTAAATTATTGATACAATTTGAGCTTTATTTTGATGATTTATTTCTTATTCATGAGCTTTATTTCAAAATGCCTTTTTATATAAATCAAATAATTGATAGAAAATAGAATCTGGGAGACACTTAACACACAGATGCATCAAATCTTAGATTATAAGGGAAGGCTGATAGGGATATGCAAGCACTATAGATGAATATGTTTCAAGTAAATCGTGTGGAAAGTATCTTAAAGATTCCTAGATACTTTTTTATATTAAGGTTGTCAGACTGGCTGACGGTCCACTTGATGGTTGTAAACTATTTTGATGGTAGATAGCTATAACACCTAGATGGCTAGATTTTTTAATAATTTCAATCTTAAATATCTATGAAAACCAATTATCAAAATACACGATATTTTTCCAGTATATTCTATACATTCTCTTTTAATTATGGTACAAATTTTAACCGTTAAAACGAAAATTAACTGATCTCCTTTACAATGAAGATGCAGGAAACAGACAATGGTGCAATTATAAAATTGTAATAAATTTTACAGTCTAGTGCTTCGGTGTCTACCTAGGTGCTGTATTATGACATAGAGATAACCGAAGGAGACATATGTGGTTACATTCGAGATCGAGCTTGCGGTTAGAGTTTATGGGCTCAATCACCTGTGAAAAATGTAGGAGTCGATACAAAAATATTTTACTTGTCGATCAATCAAAGCAAGACATTCCTAGGTAGAAATTCCATAGATATGGAATGTTATTGAGTCGTACCGTGTGTTCTAGTTATAACGAAATTAAGGGCTAAATAACAAACATTGATATTACTGTTTGGTTAATACAAGCATTAAGTTGCTTACTTTGGAACTAGATGCCCTAGATGGTGACCAGGTGGACAGCGTGGTTTGTCGGTTAGGAATAGACTCTGTGTGGAATGTGTGAATAATATATTTATTTATTAGGGCACCAAAGTTGTGTCATAACGTACCCGCGACCCAACGACGGCCGCGTTAGAAAGTCGTTGGGTTTTAGCCGTTATGAATTCGCATAATCCCGCACTGTCCTCTACACTGCCGGGTATCCAAGAGGATTTCTTAACGTTAAAAAAAGGGTCGACCTGGGTAATGTACAGGCGGAATTCGAAAGACATCATAATTCCTGTTTGTTTATGAGAAAAATGAACACATATATGATTTTCAGGTGCTAAAAAAATTATGAATAATTCAAGTTTTTCTAAACCTAAAAATCAAATGTGTGATTGCTACAATACATATATAGTTGGGCCGGCATAGCCGGGCGGTGGAATCCAATATTGTGTAGACGAATGTTCGACAAGTTTCTATACTTGCAGCCATTGCTTGCAGCCGTGTCGGCAAAGCCGGGCGGTAGACATTGCCGAATGAAATTTGCCGGCCTGACTTTATGTATAGTAGTCAGCAGAAGCAGATTTATAATCGGAAGAATGGAAATACACCAGCAACGCAACGAATTCGCGAATATGACTCAATTTACTGTTACGAGGAAATATCGGACAATTCAAACCTAGAAGTGAGAGCCCCATAAAGCGTTTAACAGATAATAACAGTCAACGTCTACTGTGCGCATTGGAAATATCACAATGTGTTTTGTATAACTATTAGATTTATATTCCTACAGCATTAGTGTCATTTTTATTAGTAACAAATTATCGTTTTGTACTTCGCCTGACTGCGCTCTAATTTGAGTGAACCTAATTTGAGGAACATTTTGCTTGAAATTAAATCTAAAGATCAAGGCATAAGAGAAAAGATTCTACTGACCATCTCATTAATTTTAATTTTGCCTAATATTAGAAGCTTTGAATACGTAAGCGATTTTAGAAACTTTAGATATATTTAGATTTAATAAATAATTTAATACACGAGGCAAATACATTTTAGAGATTACCTACTTACATACAAATTGTAAATAACTCAACAAGCGATTTTCATTGATTGTAGTCATAATATAACTAAAAACACGTGTGTAGCGGTAGCAATTTTGAATCCAAATCCATTCATTTATATTCATTCGTAATTATGTTGTTGGCAATGGCAACAATGTATTTACTGTCGCTGTAGACTACTGTAGATTGAGTACTGTACTGTCCATTGAGGGAGGCCCGTGGAGATAGTCCTCGCCCATAATTTTCCAATAACTTAGTCAACTTCTTCAAGTCAGTCCCGACTGAGTGGCTGTACTACTCAGTCAAATTAATGTGGGACATCGTTGGAATGCGAATTACCTTCCCACAACCTCGCTCACCTCTCTGAGCTCGTCCTATGGGCTGTCCGATTCCGATTGGAGTGTGTCAAAATGACGTCCGCGTGTTTATATGGGAGCCAACAATTAATAAATCGTACAAAAATATATAGAGTACATAAGACGTGTACGTCATATCTATTTTATTTTTTATTTTATTTTATTTAGGAAAACAAACAATTACACAATATATAGTAAATATAAAGAAGGACATTCATATAAATAGAAGTAATCGTGCAATCAACAACATTTTCCACGAATTGGTACATAGATTTACAGAGAAAACAACAACAATACACATTCATACACAACAAGAAAAAAACACCAGAATACAAATACGAAGAAAAGAACAACACCATAAACTAAAACAATTTAACAATACTATTTTTATATTTTTGCGAGCCAGTGGAGAATGGGTCTAAACTTGTATATAAACAATTGTACTTGTGCATGATACGATTTAAGGGTGCACGTTCACCAGCGTTGGTTTTACAGTGCTTCGGCATAAATAGTTTATGCGTATAGGCATCTCTTATACGCTGTGAACCGCTTGGCAACCGATAAACAATACTATTCACCAGATAGTTACAGTCATAGCGATTATGACAGATGTTATACAAGAACATAGCATCCAGGAGCAATCGTCGCTACTCTAAACTTGGTATGGAGTATTTTTTTAAAGCATCAACATACGGCAACCTTGAGTGGAAGCACTTGTAGTTAAGTGTTTTAAGGAATTTACGCTGCACTAATTCAATCTGTTGGCAATATCTATCATAGAAGGGATTCCAAACTACCGAGGCATATTCAAGTTGGGATCGAACCAGAGTCTTATACAGATATAAGTAAGTTTCTGAACATTTAAAACTTGAACAAGTTCTTATAACAAGACCATAGAACTGAAAAGCCTTATTACATATATGCTGAATATGTTGATTCAAAATTAGTTTAGAGTCAAGAAAAACCCCCAGATCCCTTATAACCGGTACCTTTTCCAATGTAGTATGACACAAATTATAGTGATAATTAATTATGTTTGTTTTCCTAGTAAAAGTAATTGCTTTACATTTGGATAAGCTTAAATGCAGTCTATTTTCAGTACAGTATCTACTCAAACGATCAAGATCCCTTTGTAACTTGGTGCAATCATCCAAAGCTGTTATCTGTTTATATACCTTCAAATCATCGGCGTATAGTAAAAAACGGCAGTGCTTAAAACAATTAGCAATATCATTGATATATATAATAAACAATAGGGGCCCTAAAATGGAGCCTTGCGCCACTCCAGAACTCACTGTTATAGATTCAGATGCGTAACCATGCACCACAACTTTTTGCATCCTGTTTAAAATATACGCCGAGAACCATCTTAGCAAATTTCCCTTAATCCCGTTGAATTCAATTTTCTTAAGTAATAAGTTATGGTCCACCTTATCGAAGGCTTTACAAAAGTCTGTGTATACCACGTCAACTTGTGTTCTATCATCTAAATTTTCAAATAAAAGATTGGTATAGACTACTAAATTAGTTATTGTTGAACGCTTTTTAACAAAACCATGCTGCTCTGGTATAATGAGGCGATGCAGTGTTGGATAAACTTTATTATGAACTAGTCTTTCCAGAACCTTCGACAGAGTAGATAGTAAAGAGATAGGTCTATAGTTTTCAATATTATTCCTGCTACCACATTTGTGAACGGGTGTTATATTAGCAGACTTCCATATTTGTGGAAGAACACCTTCACTGAGGCACTTATTAAAAAGAATTGCAATTGGTGCAGAAAGAACAGTACAAGTACTCTTGAGGAAGAACGGTGGAATACCATCAGGTCCTGCCCCTTTCCTCACGTCCAAAGATCTTAGTGCTAAATATACACTGTTAGTATCCAAGTCTATGTCTGATAAAACTTCGCTGCTAGGACTTACTAATTCACAAGTTTCCCCATCGTTACAAGAAATACTGGCGGGTTCATAAACAGACGAAAAGTAGTCGGAAAACATATTACATATCCCTTCGACATTATCTGACTTGCGTTGACCGAAAAACATAGAATTGGGTATACCAGTCTTGTCTTTGCGACTATTCAAATATGACCAGAATACTTTAACGTCTTTTTTCAGGGAGGTCTCTATACCTTCAATATATTGATTAAAGTAAATTTTACTAAGTTTCTTAAATCTATGTCGGTAAAGAGCAAACTCTTCATAACTGCTTATGTTGCCAAACTTTTTCCATCTATCCCATGCACGTTTTTTATTTTTGTATATGTGTATTAATGGACGGGGGAACCAGATAGGATAGTTTGGACTTTTAGTAGGCCGAGCAGGAATGTATTTCTTAATGATTTCGTAAACATTTTCGTAAAAGACATTAACGCCCTGAGTAGCGGGAAGAGGACTCAAGAGTGCATGCCAGTCAATACGACCCAGCTCCTCACTAATGATCTTATAGTTGCCTTCAATAAACCTATATCTTGGAATATTGTTACGTAGCATAGTCTTATAGGAAGTATTAAGATTCACCAGTGCAAAGATGGGCGGATGGTTATTATCTGGTTGCACCAAGCCGAGTGACGGGGGATTGATACTACAGTTGTCCGCATTAGATATAAACAAGTCAAGTATGTGTTTATGACAATTAGCAATATGATTATATTGGACACCATTAATTGCAGACAACATGTTAATCAGGTAATTGTCTTCGGAGGCACCACCACTGGTGAGAACCGGTTCCGTACCAATAGTAGTACAATTCCAATTGAGGTTCGGCAAGTTAAAGTCCCCCACCAAACAGAACTTATCTACATCACTACTTAAGAGTGAATGCATTATAGCGTCGAAAAAATTCTCATAGACTGATGATTGTTGATTAGGTGGTATGTAGACAGCCAAAATCATGTGGTATTTGTTCGTTATGTTAGACGGGCACTGTATCATGACATAGTCTATACTACTAGGCAGGGGTGAAACATGTGATGACGTCGTAAGTGTTCTGCGAGTGGGTTGCAATTCACGGCGGACCGCTATTAGCGTGCCACCTCCATCACGCTTACCACAGGCGACACGATCCCGGTCGCATCGAAATACAACATACCGCGAGTCTATAAATTCATCATTGGAAATAGCAGGTACCAGCCAAGTCTCGGTTAACAAAATAATATCATAACATTCGGACAAAATATTCATGTATATAGTATTTAATTTAGTTCGAAGGCCCCGACAGTTTTGATAATAAATTGAAAATGTTTTATCCTCCATTGAACCATAACAAGTAAATGCGCATTATTGAATGAAATGGAAAATTATAATAATAATGTACGTGCAACGAACATAAATTTAAAATAAGAAAAATGGTATAAACAATTTTGAAATTTTTATAAATAATTACAAATTCATCAACAGCCAAGCCCCCCAGTTGATAAGAAACATCCCACACCATTGAATTGCTCATGGATGCAACGCTCACACAATAAAATAGTCGTAGTAAAAATAATAATATATAAACAGGTAAATAGAAAAAGAGAATATTTTTTAAGTAAGAACAAGCACATATTATTTACTATATTATAAAGCTGAAGAGTTTGTTTGGTTGAACGCGTTAATCTCAGAAACTACTAGTTCCAATTGAAAAATTATTTTTGTGTTGGATAGTCCATTTATCGAGAAAGGGTTTAAGGCTATATAACATTTTGAACGCGGACGAAATCGCGGCACCAGCTAGTTTATGATATAGTATGAGAGTTACAATAAAATATACATAAAAGCGATATAATAATAAATTTAATGTGAAAAGTGACTTCGACAGATTCGAGAACAGTTTTTAAGTCCAATTTATCTGTAGCTCCAAATCGGGCCCTGTCCGCTTTTTCAATGGCATACTTTTGTTTTATCGCGAGGACGACAGGGCTTGATAATTTTCCGTACAAACACTTAATAAAGTTAAAACAACGATTATTAATATTAAGCGCAAAAAGAAGAATGATTTTTTAACTATACATTATTATTTGATATTACGTAATAATTGGTTGTATTACATAATTTTGTATTCACATTTATTTTTATTTTTATAAAGAACTAGCTGACCCGGCAAACGTTGTTTTGCGGGTCAGCTAGTTGTTTATATAAAAAAGTACTTTTTTAAAATTTTGGTAGGTATATGACGCAATTGAAACGTCCCACGCCCAAAAAAATTGCTTGTCTTATTTTATTCTTAATATAAGATTACTAGCTGACCCGGCAAACGTTGGTTTGCTAAAAAATAAAAAAAATAATTTTTGAGGTGGACCACCCTTAACATTTAGGGGTATAAAAAATAGATGTTGACCGATTCTGAGACCTACCCGATAAGCACACAAAATTTTATCAAAATCGGTCCAGCCGTTTCGGAGGAGTTTGGCAACAAACACCGCGACACGAGAATTTTATATAATTAGTTGATAGCAATAAGGCTATACAATACAGCCCTCATACCTAATCTCAGAACATACCTAATGTACTTTGATATACAAACTATTTACAAAGTCGTGGTCGACGCAGCGCGAGGATAACCGAATTTTTATTCCATTTACATTTAAAGTATTCTTTAACTGTAAAAAAAAAATATATTTTATTACATTTTAAAAGTATTTACTAAAGATATTATCGTTGGATGATAAATTGAGCTGTTACTGTTCGGTTTAATACACAATGAAATCCAACACCCGGTAACTTTGTCATAAATCGTTATTGAGTCTTTCTTGTTGGTTTTGGCGCCAAAAAAGGCATGCATAATGAACGATCGCTCGTCTTTGTATTGGGCATTTCGTGTGTGTAGTACAGTCGCCTATATAATAATAATGTTTTATAAATTAATGCTAAATAATAAAAATAGCAGTTTGGCCAAAGCATACACCTACCTAATTTGGCATATTAATTAAAAAATATTTTACTTAATTTTTAATTATTTATTTAAATATTGCTTTTTATATTTTATTTTTAAATTCTCTTTATTTTTAAATAAGTATGTATTCGTTACTAAAATAACTACTTATGTAAACATTTATTGGTTGTCGCATTATTCAGATTTTTTTTTATATTATACATATTATGACTGTTTATATTACGCTGACTGTACAACCCATATAGGATGACACGAATTTTCCTCAGTAGCATTAATGCAGAGAACAGTATAGAATCAAAACAGTATAGAAATTTCGCATCAATCAAACATGTGGAAATTAGTGAAATTCTATCTTCAACAAGGAAATGGACTGATGGTCTTTTCAAACGCGATCACGTCAGCTTACAAACAAAAAAAACCCGGATCAAAATCGTTCCATCCGTTAGGGAGCTACGATTCTACACACACGTCAAACTTATAACACTCTGTTTTTGCGTCAGTTGTTAAAAAAGTTCAAAATTACCATTACAATTGTTATTTTCGTAAGCGTCACTTATTCAATGCTTTCTATAATTTTATAAGAGATTACTAATTAAAGGTCTATTTTGTTTTAAAAATTAATAACTTAAACTTAACGTCGCACACGTCAAACTTATAACACCCAAAGACTATATAAGTATATTTGGGAGTAATAACACCCCGTTTTTGTGTCGAGCTTTAAAAAAATGTTCAAAATTAGCATTACAATTGTTATTTTCGCAAGCATCACTTATTGAATTCTTTCTTTCTTAGTTAGTTAACAAGGTCAATTTTTTTTAAACATTTTACAACTTAAACTTATAACAATGTTACCAGCGATTGATTCGTGGCAGTAGAGCATACTTATTAGTGGCAAAGGGAAATAAATTATTCGTGCCAGATTCTTCGTGCGAGTGGAGCATAAGCCGAATTACGACGTAAGAAATATATCTTTGCAAGCAAGTTCCCTGCGACGAACCAATTTCTGCAATTCGCAATGTTCTTTGGTTAATTACTTGACCATTTTAGGGCGCAAACAATGCTATATCGAGTCTTCAACGTCGCAAGGAGAGAGATATCGACATTTCTTATGCTGAGTTAGTGTAGGAATGGACATTACTATTTACGATTCGTCTTCGAAGCGGAAACTTTTTAATGTAGTGCGATTTACGATCGACCTCAACTCGAATAGAGCAAATTTTAACTGTTATCCCGTTTTATAACTCGAAGAACTAAAGACGTGGAAAACGAATTTGAATTATGTATGGCTTATAATATTGCATTACTTAGGTATATTAGGTAAATGTAAGGAGACATTAAGTATATTCTGATGGTTCATGGTGATCGGTTCAGTAGTTTTTGCGTGAAAGAGTTACAAACATCCATCCATCCATACATCCATACAAACTTTCGCATTTATAATATAAGTACGGAAGTACGGATGATAAAGATCGGCAGGTAGACAGACAATTTACTTAATCTCGTTAGTGGCTACGTAACTTATAAACAGGCAATACTTAGGCAACCTAATACAAGCTAATACCTAAAGAAAAATCTTTAGACGTTAACTCTTAATATATGTATAGACGCAACAATAGGTTAATATAAAGCAATCACGTGCTGGTTTTCCTATTAAAACATAGGTAACAATACAATGATGAATATTGATACTAAGTTGATTGCAGGTGCGCTACTGCTTTAGGAATGAGCTCTGGGCATCTATTACTAACTAATAGCCGCACTAATATCATAAGTGCGAAAGTTTGTATGGATGGTGACCATGAACAGATCACCATGAAATTTTGCATATACACGTGTCTGGGACACCAGAAAGGACATAGGATAAGGTACCTTTCATCCAGAACGCGGACGAAGTCGCGGGCACCAGCTACTTGAATATATAAATGCAAAAGTCAGTTTGTTTATTACCCTTTCACGCCTTAACAACTCCACCGATCATCATGTAATTTTGCATACACGTTGTCAGGGATACAGAAAAGGACAAAGGGTACCTTTTATCTAGATAAAAAGTACTTTTATAGAAGGGAATGGGAAA
Organism: Synanthedon tipuliformis; assembly: GCA_947623395.1. Lineage (NCBI taxonomy): Eukaryota > Metazoa > Arthropoda > Insecta > Lepidoptera > Sesiidae > Synanthedon > Synanthedon tipuliformis. The sequence continues at coordinate 2,872,945 of OX392424.1, read as the reverse complement.
TCCCAACCTCTCACCTAGGCCTTTAAAGACAAGCTGTATTTCGTTAACACAAAGGGCCTAATAAGACAGTCGATTATGGCCTCGTACATTGAAAACGGTTGTCAGTGTTGCCAGTGTACGGCAATTTTACAATAACTTGTTCTAACAATAACATGTTAATTATGACGTCAGTGTTTCCACAATCCCGCGCGATTGTCCTATTAGTAATATTAGACGTTGTTTTTCAAATAACTGACAAGTTATGTTTAATAATATCGCTTTAGTGGCATTCATATTTACATGAAACGGGCAAATGTTTGAGAGATAAGATAAACATATGTGAGAATCTCGACCCGTGTTTATAATTTGATTTATTAGCCAAATGTGATTTCGATCGAGTATAGGAGTATAGGAGAAGCGCACTTGGAATAATAATTCGTATAGTCATCTAGAATCTTGAATCTAGAATATATTTAGAATCTTTTTAAAGATAATTTGAGGCAAGGCTGGAGATTCACTGTAGACAATTACTGTCGCCTGAGGATAAATGCGACATCAGATAAGATCTAACTGCGCCAATATTTTTTATGATTTTTAATGGTAAAGTCGACAGAAAGACTGACGGTCCACCATCCCCTGTAGCGTTACTTCAGCGTAACAGACGTAACGCTACAGGTGCTGAAAGTTGGCTGCTAACAAAAGTAGGATTAAGTATGACGGATTAGTGAGGGATAGGGAAATGGCCTCTGACATCCTAAGGGTAAGGGTAAGGGTAAGGGTAAGGGTAAGGGTTAACTAAACGGATCATAGCAGCACACAAGCTGTTAAGTAATTCACTGTATGGTCTTCTGTAAGGGGGTGGTTACTGCCGCCATAAGGGCTGAATTTATGTTATGAAACGCAATGTGCCATTCTACTATATTTTAACATACAAACAGAGGTAACTTTGAAAAGTTTACATACTATAAAAACATACTGTATTATCATATGTACCTATCTGTAGATAAATGTGTATAGAAATGTAAAGAAGCGTTTGTACGTTATTAAAAAAAATTAAGTTGTTTTTTTAAAAACCGGCTTTATAACAAGGTCAATGACAAATTAAAAAAAAGAGTTAGTAACTTGATTAGGAAACACTGACATTTGTTGTGGGTCTTGACTGGGGTTATGGTGAACAGACAGCTCAAAGAGTAACAAAATATAACAAGGAATCCTTTTATTTATTTATTTCTATAATACATATTATTATCTAATATATAAAATAATTCTCGTGTCGCGGTGTTTGTTGCCAAACTCCTCAGAAACGGCTGGACCGATTTTGATGAAATTTTGTGTGCTTATCGGATAGGTCTGAGAATCGGCCAACATATATTTTTCATACCCCCTAAATGTTAAGGATGGTCCACCCCAAAATTTATTTTTTATTTTTTGGCAAAACAACGTTTGTCGGGTCAGCTAGTAATAATATAGTATTTCTAAGGACACGAACGCCTCGTACAATAGATAAATTTTATTATAATAAGATTGGTATTTTTTTTTGCTACTGGATCGATTTTAAAAATTATTTCACCTATAGAAAGCTACATTGTTAGCAAGTAACAAAGGCTATATTTTATAAAAAGTTACTCGAACGAAGTAGCGTGCAACAGTTAGTTTAATAAGAAAATTGTCATGAAAACTCTCATGAATCGTAAATGTAGGCTTTAAAGCCTAACTAACATAGTGTTAAATGTTTTTAAACATTAAAAAAACTTCAGACCTTGAAATTTAGATATCTTTACACCGATTTACCTACACAGAAATATTGCAAGTTTTTGCACTAAAATAAGATGAAGTGAAAATAATAATAATAATAAAATACAAATAACAGTAACATTTCGCACTCAAGTGTAACATTCTCAGAAATGTATTGTTGTTGCAAAATTGTCATTTATGGGTATAACTTTTACGATTCCTAATAACCTAAATTATGAGTGAACAGTTTTACGATTCGCTCAAATGCATTATTAATTTTAGAGATTTGGTCTTCTTCCACGTACCTCGACTCGTAATTTTATGTTAACTGATGTTAAATAAGTTTTTTATGACAGCTTTATTATAGAAGTTTGGCTGCTATGAAATTTGAGTATTATTTATTTCCACTTGGACAGTCTACCTGCTTTTTGTAGAAGATACCTGTGCATTCTGTTTAATGAAGTATTAGTTTATGAACTTTCTGCTGAAGGTTATTCCATTGAGAAGCTGACACTGTAGCATAGCAAATGCAGGACACATAGTACGGAGAGCCTTCAGATCTATAATGTATGTAACAAAGATATTTGATTGGTCTCGCTGCGCTCGACTAGATAGAGCGCTATACAAAAGCAATAGCTGCGTGAATGTGGCAATTTTTTGCTTTTTATCACTTTTTACATAGTTTAATTAAATTTTTACACAGTTTCACTACGCAAACTGGCATTTTATTATGCCCAAAATTTAATAAAACATTCGGCAAATCGGCACGTACACATCACAGACAGCTTGTAGTGTGACTGGCTCGGGTACGCCCGAATTCGGCGTAGTATTTGTTGCCGCATTTTACAAGTACGACTGCGGTATCTACAACTGTCGAGCGCAGCCAATCATTCATCTATGGTATGTAACGATAAAAATATTAAAATTAAGTTAAAGCAATATTTTAAATAGTACCTAAATCCATTTTAGTAATAATTACAAATGATAACACAAGATTAAATCTCAGTGGATTTTAGTGTTGACAAAGGATTAAGTTATGAGTGAAGGAAGAGCCTATCTGCTGCTATCTGCCTATAAACCTTTCTGCTGAGGGTCCTCCTTCATGTGTAGGTAAAAAAAACTATAACCAATTATCTGTCCGTCTGTCCGTTACATTAAAACCCTATTTCTATATTAATATCTTGTTACTCATATATTATATTAGTATGTAATATATGTTGTATGTAAAAAAAAAACTATACAATAAATAAACAGGATTTAGTTTAATGTTGTGTATAAATTACGTATTTGCATAATATCTAAGTTCCTTTGAAATTTAATTTAGACACTTTATATTAGCCCGTATAGCATAGTTTAATCATGAAAACGTTCGGATAGTATGCGAGTTATACGAACTCGCATAAAACTTGGCTATAAACGCTGCATCCACTTACTTTTATTGCTAACAACTACCTACCAGAGGAGCGTTTCGACGAACAACGCCCTTATTATAACTATATGCTAACTAAGAACAAAATGCCATTAGAATTCGCGAAAATGTAACCGCGCCGACGAATGAGAACAAACATGACAGTTTATTTAAGTCTCCCACGTGCACCATTTTGCAGGGATAAATATTATCCTATGTTCCATATCCGATCTTATATTTAAGTATTTGTTATAAGTGTTATAATGGACTAAGAGCTACTGAACCATCCGACTAACCCGCGTGGCACAAGGCTAGGATTTTTTTATTGATGTTTTATCATCGGTCAATTTAATTAAGAAGAAGAATAATTTAATAAGAAAAACCCGGTCTGGCAGGCATCTCGCAAGTTGCGTCTTATCAAAAAATTTTTTGAAAATATAAAAAAAAAAATTTTTAACCTTCTCGCACAAGGCTGAAATTTTAAGGGAATATTCTATCAATAGTTTAAAAAGTTTATACAAAGAGCCAGCGTGCCACGCGGGTTAGTCGGATGGTTCAGTAGCTGTTAGAATCTATACTAATATTATAGAGCTGAAGAGTTTGTTTGTTTGTTTGTTTGAACGTGCTAATCTCAGGAACTACTGGTTCGAATTGAAAAATTCTTTTTGTATTGTATAGATCATTCATCAAGGAAGGCTTTAGGCTATATAACATCACGCTGCGACTAATAGGAGTGAAGAAACAGTCGAAAATGTGGAAAAAACGGGGAAAATTATTCATCTTTGAGGGCTTCCGTTGCGTGCGCTGCGAAAACCGTTCGAGATACCCAAATGATTCCCAAAATAACTATTCCACGCGGACGAAGTCGCGAGCACCAGCTAGTATAATATAACGAACGAAGCAGTCGGGCCACGCGCAGTCTCAGGGAAAAGATATGGATATTTAAAAATATCCAATCTATAGAAACTAGTCGGATTTACAATTTACAGAAAGTGTAATTTAGAGCGATTATTATCCCGTTTCAGCACCTCCAAAGCTACACATCAAAGGATCAGGTTTCGCGGGTAATGTAATTCACTCTCACTCGTATCGTTTTATTTGGGTCCATAATAAAGTCATTTAATGTACACCTCATTGACCACTAGTTGTTAAATAAAGATCACGATTATTACTTGATATAGGTAAGTTGAAATTACTTTCGGTTTCATTAAAAAAAAAAACAAAAATATCGTCCTTGTAACCGAGATGCAATTTTGACGCGGTGAACCGAGTCATCTTAAATAAATAAAATTGAATGAGCCTTAAGGGCACCATGTACGAGCGGGTGATCAGTAACTTTGTAAGTAGTGCGATTTACCGAAAACAGAAGCGACGCAAGAAATTCAAGAAAAAAAAGAAAAGAAAAAGGGTTTTAGCGCTAGTTCAGACACGGCGGGAACCGCGCGATTTCCATGCGATTCTGAAATCGCGCGGGTCTTATTTATATGAGTTGTTTTGTAATCGTTCAGACATAATCGCGCGGTTTACGCGCGGAAATCGCGCGGTTCCCGCCGTGTCTGAACTAGCGCTTACGCTTGTAAAACTTAAAATCTAAGTTAACTTTTTTACTCAATCAAAAAGTACAAATGAAGACATACATTTCGCACAGAGCGGAAACAATAATTGAAATAAATTACAGGTGGGGAAATATTTAGAGCGGGCGGGTATTGTTAATGCAAAAATTAAAAGGTAATGTTACATTCTTGTCGCTAAATTATTGGCCTCTTTGTCAATTTCTTGTGCGGTTACCCAATAATTTCATTAAGAGCGTTTTGTCAAATTAAAATGAAAATTGTATATTAAAAGAAAAACCTATTTATTTTTGACAAATAAACATTAATTATTCGAGTAATAAATGTGATTTTAGGCTTGTGTTAATTAGTAATAAATAATAAATAATTAATGATGTTAATTAGTAATAATAATAAAGTGAAAGTAACTCTGTCTGTTTGTGTCTGTTGCCATTTCACGCCTTAACTACTCAACCTATCGTCATGAAATTTTGCATACACGTTGTCAGGGATACAAGAAAGGATTTCATCCAGAAAAATCCCTGAAAAGTCCCTTGTAATGTGGATCTTCGAGTTATGCATAATTCCTAAAAATTTGGGAAATACTGTAAAACTCATGGTAATATGTCACTGTTATATTTATAAGAATCTCATGAATGTATAAGTATATTTATAAGGAAATAAATTCATAAATATGTAAATTAATAATAATCATTTAATTGTTTGTCTAGTACGTTTTTATTTTTGTATGTTTTGTTCACATGTAAGTACATTACATTCCGAATTAATTGCTGGAATTGTATATCTACCAGTTTTGTGAACTTCAATAAGAAAAAATCTCCTTTGAATGAAGAGGTAGATGTCTACTACCTATACGCTAATAAGCTAATACTACGAATTTGCAAGGCTTCACAATTTTGAAGAAAAAGTCTTATCACCTACGCATGTAGGTAAATGTTAGTGCAGTCACCTGTTTTTATCACACAGGCAGCTTAGTGTTCGGTTCAATAGTGTTATAATAATTAGTCAGAGACTGCCTACTTAATAAGCTGAAGAGAGCTGCTGTGAAAATATTGAAAAACTAATAATGTCAAAGATTATTATGGCAATTGTTAGCAAGGCAGGGTGCACACAAGCGAGACGCGATCTTTGTTTACGCTAAAATCACGCGCGCGTGACCGCACCAAAGACTTTTTGAAAAACAATCATACGCTCTCATGGTATGGCGGCTATAATGGTCAGGACACACGAGGGATTAAGTACGAGATTTTATTTAAAAAGATTCATTTTTGTAAACATTCCTGAATGTGAGCTGTTGATAATTTATTTTGCAGCTATTAATTTTTAAATACATGTATCTTTTTCCTGTTTGAATATATTAAGGGGACTCTTGATGATAGACAAATTAATTTCTAATTTTAATTTTATGATTTTTCTAAAAGCCATATATCAAGCGCCTGGCAAGGGGTGAGACTGTTGCCAAATGGAAGCATATGTACGCCGAGGGAGAGACGGCTGGAGGGACAAAATTGTTCTTTCCGGACGCAGAGGCGGCGTACAGTGTGGTTCATAAAATCCAAATGTCGCCAACCCTGGTACAGATGCTTACGGGCCACGGCGGGTTCTCGGACTATTTATATAAATATAAAAAGAAACCAACTCCGGACTGCCCCTGCGAGCCTGGGGTGCGGGAGACGGTAGAACATTTGATACTCCAGTGCCCTAGGTTTGCGCTGGCACGTTTGGAGTTGGAATTAAATATTGACTTGAAACTAGAAAGGCAAAGCATAAATAAAATAATAAGAGATACAAGTCACACGAGAAACCAATTTATTAAATTTATGATAAAAGTTGGAGAAATAGCAAGAAAATTAAATAAAACAAATTAGTAATAAAAAAAAAAAAAAAAAAAAAAAACATTGATAAATAAAGACCCTGATTAAGTTAGGGGTACTGGACCATCCCCCCCCCCTCTTTATTCCGCCCTAGTAATTGGTCGAGATTAATATATATATTTTATATTTTAATTTAATAAATTTAATATAATATTTGTGAATGTATGTTACAAAATAAACGGCCCACGAGGGTGGTGTAACCCCCGGGGGGAATATAAAAAAAAAAACAAAAAAAAAAACAAAAAAAAAAACTGAAAATAAATTGTCAGTTTTTTGTACTTCTATATTTCTATTCAAATAATGTAAATATGTACTCAAAGCGATTAGAAGAAACACGAACTCTCTCAAACGACGTTACATGCGATAATTCAAAAAGTTTCAATTTTATACGTATTTGTCTAAATATTTATAAAATCTAAAATAGTATATTATAATAAGTAGTTATAATTATTATACGGCGGCTGTTCTTTAGTGTGTAGTAAGTTACAGTAGTGCGTTACATCATAAGTATGAATAAGGCCAATGCTCACTCTATGGAATGCAATGTGTAACACACATTCATAAATGGTGCGTGAATGGCGACGCACCCTTACTTTCCGCAAAAGTCGTTTTCAGTTTGATTTAAAGTCGTGTTTGTCGGCCAACATCCGGAGCGACCAAATGCGATCTAGCGCTTAGTTTATGATGCTTTCATTGTAGGGTACCTTTATAAATACACCACTAGTTCGTGACACCGAAGCTAAAGACCTAACAATGTCTAAAATAGCTCAAACGTATCTTCCATCTGATCTGACAGGAATGACTGAACGTATGCTAATTAGAGTCCTACTCTACATTTTCGATTAAGAGAAGTGTAAGTTTTATCATTATCGGATATTTACAGAAATCGCTATTTAGCATGGTTCTCAAAGTGGTCTTTGGGTTCTATTTAAGCTTGAGATAAGAGACAAAAAAATATGAGAGTGAAATCTCTGGGAAACTCAGGTGATCTTAGTTTAGTATAGTGACTAGTAACCCTAGCTGTTAAGTGTGTTAACCAAACGGTTGTGGGTTCGAATCCCGCTAGGGGCAAAAATGTTTTTATGCGTTAACATTTACCTTTGTACCCGAGTCATGAATGTTTGTATTTATATGTATGTATTTATAAAAGATCTATGTATTACAACAACTGTCTGGTATCCATGATATAAGCACTAGTTGATTAGTGTGGAACTAGATGGTGCTGTGTGGAATGTGTGAAGATATTTACCTATTTATTTTTATTTTTATGTAAAGTTAATCAGAAAGGCAGACCGGACAAATTTATGGTCGTCTATTACCTAACAAAACTAACGTCACAGGTGATGCAAGTCAGCTGTTGACCTTGATAGAATGAGGGAGTGGATAGCGGATGTGAATCCGGCATCCTTACACATTCACTGAAATACAAAAGATCATTAGCACACGTACATACGAGTAAGTATTGTTTTCTGCAAGAGGGTTGCAGTGCGCTAAGCCACGACTATTTTGTTGTTTTATGGTTTACTTACTTATAGATTTACTAGCTACACGCTCCCGGCTTCGCCCGGGATCAAAATAAAAACTAAAAATGAAAACCAAAATTTTTTTTGAAATTTGGTAAACGTATCAGAAAATATGTCGATAAGATCACTAATGTTGTTTATCAATCTGCATATCTGAATGTTCATCTGGCGAATATTACATTATTGTAACATTTTAATACTAAGGCAGGTACATTTTGGTATAAAACTGTTAGGATTCAAAATAAAAGTGTTTGTCACGACCCAAATAGGGGGGTATGGGGAGAACGGAACCAACACCAAAACCGGCCCAATAGTCAACCTCACCTGCACGCGCCTTCTGGCGGCGGAGGCCAATTAGGCTTCCGTGGTATCCCCTGCTAGATAACAGACGAGGCAATGGCGACCGAGCAGTGGCGGTATAACCACACACCCTCCCAGGTAACTGGCAGGAAGAGGCAATAGCGAGCCTTGGGGTCCAAATAACCCCTAAAAGGTCTAGAGTTGATGAGGAGGAATAAATCAAATATGGATGCAAGGTTGAAAAATATACTACCCCAGGAAGGTACCGGCGATGCCGGAGAATCCTTCCCTGAGATACACTCAGGCTGCCCCGCGTATTCTGGGGGGGGCACAATTTTGCAGTCAAAAGACGAGACTGGAAATAGCAGCAGTCCTAATACCATTACCCATAACAAGAGGTTAGTCCAACAGACCTTTCACCCGAGCTTCTTTACAACAAGAACTAGAAGCTACTCATTAGAAAGTATGACAACTAGTGCCAAAACGGACAAACGACTCCCTGCGATGGATATTGACATGTGCAATACCAGAGCGCAAGAACAAAAAGAAACCAACACACAAGTTGAAGTTAGCGACCAAAGCGAGAGTGAACAATCAGACACTCGTTTTGTATGTCCACCACCATGGCAACGAGTTCCAACTGCCAGAAATCCAAAACGTAAAAAACCCGACATCTCACCACCGAGTATAGACACCTACAACATGTTTCATGAACTAACAATTGATCTCACAGATGAACTAACGAATGCACCCGCACCAAAAAAGAACATGAAACCGCCGCCAATTATACTGTATGGTATCGAGGATGTCAATAAACTGATGGAGCTGATCGAGACTGTAGCAAGCAAAAACCTATTCACCCTTAAAATAGTCAACAAAAACCAAATGAGAATAAACTGTCTAGATACTGTAGCATATAAAAAAATTATAGATAAATTTAGAGATACTGGCTTAATAGGACACACTTTTAACAAAAAGGATGAACGATGTTATCGTATTGTCATTCGAAATCTTCATCATACAACACCACTTGAAGAAATAAAAAAGGAGATTGAAAAAACTGGAAATTCCATCACAGGTGAAATTATAAACGCTAGGTATGGTCCAAATAAAGTACCCACCTCTACTTTCTTTGTTAATCTACTACCAAGTGCTAACAACAAGGCTGCCAAAGAGATAAAGAACATATATTATCAAGCTGTAACTATAGAAGACCCTAGAAAAAGGAAAACCATTGTGCAGTGTCAGCGATGTCAGCAGTATGGCCATACCAAGAATTATTGTATGCGACCATTTCGCTGCGTGAAATGCGCGCAACAACATAAAACATCGGACTGTCCAAAACAGGATCGAAATACTCCAGCCTTATGTGCTCTTTGTCAAGGTTCACACCCAGCCAATTACAAAGGCTGTGTGGTTTATAGGGAAATCCTTGCAAGAAAAACTAACAAGACTTATCCTAAACCTGACAAATTAAAACACGTCCTGGAAAACCACAAAAACCAAGAAAACCCAAGAAATATCCGACCAATGGCAAACCCTGGTATCAAAGAGAGACAATCCTATGCTGAGATCACAAAAAAATCAACTAATGCTGCAAATAACAAGGCATTTGAATACGAAACCCACAACACAATTGAAAAATTATTAATTAAACAAAGTGAGAAATTTGAGTTAATCATACAACAAATGAGTACACTGATGAGTCTCATTACCACATTAGTTGATAAACTAAGTAAATAGGTCTTGGTCTAAGAATAGCTACCTGGAACATAAATGGTCTTGCACCAAATATAGAGGAACTGGATCTTCTGATGAAGGAACATAAACTCGATGTTGCTCTGATATCTGAGGCACACTGTACGGAACAAAGTAATATAAAAGTCAAAGGGTGCTACGTATACACCACCAACCACCCAGATGGAACGGGCCATGCAGGTACAGCCATAATAATACGGGAACATATAAAACACCATTCAATGCCGCAATACAAAACCAATCACATTCAAGCTACGACTGTGGCCATAGAGGATAAGGAGGGGAATATTAATGTTACAGCCGTATATTGCCCGCCTAAACACAAAATAGACACCAACATGTTCTTGCATTTTCTGTCGGGTCTTGGCAATCGATTTTTGGCTGGAGGTGACTGGAATAGCAAACACGTGCACTGGGGATCTAGGCTGACTACAACGAGAGGGAGACAACTGAAATCATGCCTAGATAAATATAACATGCAAGTGATCTCATCGTCTGAACCCACAAGCTGGCCTGCGGACCACAATCGAACGCCGGACCTCATAGACTTCTTTGTGGCCAGAGGTCTACGAAGTCTATACACTAAGACTGAATCTTGCTTGGACGGATCCTCGGACCATACTCCAGTTATACTCACAATCAGCACAACTGTAATCGAAACTGAGAGACCTGAAAGATTGTCCAATAAACACACGGACTGGCAATGCTTTAGGGAATACATTGAAGATAATATCGACCTCAATATCAGATTGAAGGAGGCGGAAGAGGCTGAGCTTGCAATACTACACCTCACTAATCTAATACAGGTGGGCTGTTGGAAGAGTACCCCTGTAATCGAACGGAAGCCTGGTGGTAACATTCCAATGGAAATCAAGGATATGATTCGTGAGAAACGAAGATTACGTCGAGTCTGGCAAATGAGTCGTCACCCAGATGATAAAAGGGCACTAAACAAAGCTATTGTGGATCTTAAAAAAGCAATAAAACATGCAAACGACTTGACACTCCAAGCAAAATTAGAGTCCGCGACGGCTACAAAATCATCCGATTACGCGCTCTGGAAGCTTGTTAAATGGTGCGATAGACCAAAATTACCACAACCACCTCTAAAAAATGGCGATAGGTGGGTTCGCACAAGTCAAGAAAAAGCCGATCTATTCGCCGAACACCTAAGTAGCGTGTTCTCACAAAATGAATCTTTAGATCGGGACTCCGAAAATTTTGTAAACTCGGTTCTTAGCCAGGACTTTCAAATGGATCTTCCAGCTAAACCGGTCTCACCTGCTGAGATCGCAAGAACATTGCAACGTATGGACAGTAGAAAAGCACCTGGTTATGACTTGATTACTAAGGAGATACTGCTACAATTACCACGAAAAGCGTTTGTCCTCCTCGCCACAGTTTTCAATGCGCTGTTACGAATAGGATGCTTTCCGCAATCATGGAAAGTATCAGAAATCATAATGATCCACAAGACAGGCAAACCCACAAAGGAAAAGACCTCATACAGACCAATCAGTCTACTTCCTACCCTATCAAAATTATTTGAGAAAGTACTCCTACAGAGAATCATACCAATCTTGATGGAGCATAAAATTATACCGGACCACCAATTTGGATTTAGAGAACGACATGGAACCGTGGAGCAGGTACATAGAGTCTATGACAGAGTGAGGAAAACTCTAGAGCAGAGAGAATATTGCTCGGCGGCGTTTCTGGATGTTCAGCAGGCCTTTGATAAGGTGTGGCATGATGGACTACTTTGCAAAATTAAACAGAATATATCGCACGCTTACTACCCTATATTTAGGTCTTACCTCACAGAGCGGATATTTTGTGTCAAAGTTGGCGAATCAATATCCCCCTTTCACGTTGTCAAGGCTGGAGTTCCACAGGGATCTGTCCTCGGGCCTTTGCTGTATACATTGTACACACATGACCTCCCGGTAACACCAGGAACTACAATTGCTACATTTGCTGACGATACAGCGATACTAGCAAGCCACAAAGATAAGCAAGTAGCATCAGACATTCTACAAAATGGCCTCGACAAAATTGACAAGTGGCTCCAAACCTGGAAAGTAAAGGCTAGTGCTTCAAAATCAGTGCACGTTACATTTACGCTCAACAAGGGCGACTGTCCATTTGTTAAGCTTGGTGGAAACCCCCTGCCCCACAGAGACTGCGTCAAGTACTTGGGAATACACCTCGATCGCCGATTGACCTGGAAACAACATATAAAATCAAAAAAACAAGAACTAAGTATAAAATACAAACACCTCAATTGGATGTTAGACAGGAACTCAAAACTAAGCACCGACAACAAGCTTCTTATCTATAAACAAATCCTCCAACCAATATGGAAATATGGACTACAGCTCTGGGGCAGCGCTAGTAATTCCAATATCGCAATTCTTCAGCGTCAGCAAAATAAGATCCTGAGGACGATAGCATGTGTGCCATGGTACATAAAAAATGACGAGATTCATGAACACCTCCAAGTTAAAACCATCAAAGAGGAGATTCGCAGCTTGGCGACTAAGTACAAGGACCGGCTGACTCACCACCCGAACGAACTAGCTCGCCAACTGACCACACAAAAGAACATCAAAAGATTGAAGCGTCACACCATACTGGAACTGGAGAGCCGCCTCTAGTTTCTTGTTGAGAGAATGGGTCGATGCTTTCAGTGGAAAGCTGCCCCACTAAAACAAACCTCACTCAACAAACTTGCTCATAGTCTTCATGACTGATTGCAAATAAGCCAAAAAAAAAAAAAAAAAAAAAAAAAAAAAACGACCCAAACAATTTCGTCACTTCTCGTCTTAATTTAAAAGCAAAGTCATGTACTTAAATTAATATTAATTAAAAAAAGCTTTAAAATGAAGGCACAAATAAACATGTAAATAGTTAGCTGACAGACCCGACACAAAGTAGTCTCTGTGAGTCCGAGAAACAGTCGGCTTCAATGATTCGCATAATTTCTTGTGCATTTCTCACCGTATGTGGTCTTAATTGGTCTCACCGCAAAGGGTGTAAAGATGTAGTTTGGATGCGCGCGATGAACCCGTCGGCTTCACATTCAGTGCGACGCTTAATGTTGCACTGCAACATAAGCGTCGCACATAAGTGCAGTTCTTATGTGACAAAGAAATCAAAATTGCTAGAAAGCGATTTCCAAAAAAATTCGTTCAAAATTTTTTTTTTTGAACTGAAGCTTCTTCTTGGAGTTTTAGATAGAATTTTGTGTGACGTTTCAGTGTAACATAATGCTTCCTGCAACGTTTCTGAATGACATCCACTGCTTACTTGATATACCTATTTGATCGCCAAAGAAGTTTTTCTTCTGAAACGTTTCTGAACTGTTATTTATTTATGAAATGATTTATTTGGAATTTCAAAGTATATCTGATCTATAGTGGATAACGTTATAGGTATTTTTTATAACTGACATAATTATGTTTTCATTTGTTAGGGTAATCAACTCAAATTAAAACATTGTTCAAATTAAAATTATAAACCTCTTCATAACTAACTCTTGATCTTAAACATTACTGGTTAAGATTTCCATATTTTCCAATACAATATTAATCAAGGTATGTTTTTGTGAAAAATATACTATTCATGTACATTTTGAATTTTGTTCTACGAAAATCGCATTTGCTCAAACGGTGCCTTTGTTCTGATTCGGTAATAAAGTTGGTCGTAAATTTTTTACGAGCACACTACCAAAACGCCGACCAAACATAAAATTGAACAAATTTAATACATTTTAAACAGAAATCATCAAAACGTCATTTGTAATGACTAAAACAAAAACTATGAAATAATTTAAATATTACAATAGTCTTGCAAATGTAATGTCTCCTTATGAATGGAAAATTCAAAGGCTTATTTGACTTTTGTGAATTTTTTTAACCTTACATAAGAAAAACTCTTATTTTTATTATTTTTCTACCCCTTTTCCAGGTAACAATTGATTGTAACCTCGATCGATATCTAGTAGAACCTTATATCAAAAAACCATTGAGGGATTTAAATTTTGATTTGTTTATACATTTTTCTGGACTAAAAAAACTAAATGTCTTTCTCATTCGTACGAAAAATTAATTAATTATAATGAGTTATAAATTATAACTGCAGTTAGTCTCATAACTGTAGCACTATACAAGTTTAATTAAAACATGTATGTGTCACCACCCAGGTGACACGTGAGACTGTTCTAAACTTAATATAACACTTCGTTTTTATTGCTCCTAACTCATTTTACGGCCGGATACTTGAAGAACAGGGACATACCTATTCACAAGTCTCCCTGAACCGTAAATCATAAATTAACCGTACAGAAACAACTTAAGTTAATCATTAAACATTTTTGTCATTTTTAATTTACCCCAGGGCTGTCTCTGTCGAGTTTCTATCATGCAAATTATATAGGAAGTTCCAACGAAATCCTGAAGACGATATTTTGGCCCATAAATAATTTACATTTTCGTCGCTGAGTTCCTTTTTTTACAAGAGGAATCCATCATGGATACCCACCGGCCTGGGGAAAGACCGGTGGGTTATGTCGGACTCCTGCCCCGAGGTGGTATTGGGGAAGACCTACCGACTAAACCTCTTGGCGTCCTCCGCGTCCGCTATAAGGCGAAGTTGCGAGGTCGGACGGACACTCTTCCGCAACTCGGCCGCAGGGGTCAATAACGGACACTGCTCATTGGATCGCTGAGTTTGATGAATATTTAATGTCTTATTTTATAATAACTTTTTTATTTGAAGATGGAAATAGGTTAAGTTTAGTTTATGTTTATTTTTTTATGTAATTTATATGTACCTACGATGTAAGGGCTAAGTCTGAAATAAATAGGTAATAATTATTTCTATATTATTATTATCTATAATATTATTCACGTATTAATTTTTTTTAATTAATGTTAATTTTTTTTACAATATATGTATACATATATAAAAAAAACAATAAATATTATGTATAAAAAACTTCGTTTTAAGCGCTGGCCGCTAGTAGCGGGGGCAAGGCCCAAGTTACCGGTGGTTAGGGCTGCAGAGTGAGGAATCTCCGCTCTAAACATTTGTGAAAATGTGAAAATTGTGAAGTTAGTGGACTGTCAGCCTGTCCGTCGACCAAAAACTTTTTTGATCTTTTAGCTAATTATACATTTTTTACACTGTCAACCCTATCTATTAACTCCCTTTGTGTAATATGTCAACAGTTTACGAGTAGTGTTTGTGTATGCGTCATTTACTTTTGTGAATGACGTTTGGTACGGTAGTTTAAGTGGTTTATGATGGAGGGGTCTCTGATTGAAGTGTTGATCCCTTTTGTGTTGCGATAAACAACTTTTAGTTTTGTGATTTTTAAAATTAATTCTGTTGACCACGCCAGTTCTAACTATGAACATTGCATGCAATATGATGTATCTAAGCAAAGTATTCTCTATCTACATGCTTATTTACATACCTATAGGTAGGTATAGGTACTAAAAGTACAAGAAGTGGGAGGTTTTTAGTTAGTAAAAACCTCACACTATCAGTCACTTGACCGATGTCTTTTAGAAGAGATTCCTCGTCTCAATTAAAAAAATTTCTTATCAGCAAATATTCAACTGTTTCTATCCTCCCTTCTTAATAAACTCATTACCTATCACCAACTATCACTAGTTACTAGTGATAGTGTACTAGTCCTGTGTAGGTTTCTTAACTAACTACTTCTAAATACTTTGATACGGTTTTCACTAAAGGAAAAAGCGATAAATCAAGAATGTACGAAAAAATTATAAGATCAAGATTAATAAAGAAAATTTTAATTTAACTAAAAATGAAGAAAGTAACTTAATATTTTATTTCGTATACACTTAGTGGGTTTAAGTTTAGTACAATTCAAACTTCTATCATTTGCAGCATTAATCAATAAATAATACCTAAGTATTACACAAAATCATCGGATCGGGCATAAGCTAAATGAATGAAAAAGAATCGTATCGAAAGTCAAGTTGAACCAACTGAAAGTGGTCCTATAACAAATCACCTGAAGTTCCGCATCAACCGGTTAATGATTCGCTAGTGATCTAATTAGAAAACGTATCTATTTTGAGAATATCGCAAGCGCCTTAACAGATGTGAAACCGGTTATAAGGGATCAGGTGTCGCTACAGGATCAAATATGGTCCCGTGACACTACGACACGAACGCCTATGAGATTAAATAGGAGAAAAAATATATAAGTTATCACTTAAGACTCAGTTCACACCTAATCGAGATGCGAAGTGATGTCGCGCACGTCATGTATGTGTCGCAGGTATACATCGATGGTCGCAGGATATTTGAAAAAAATCGGATTTTCGCAATAATTCTAGTACGATTGCATAGGACCGGATAATAGAAAACTAACAACGTATTTTGTTATCATCCGAGGTACTTTCAGGATTTTTGTAAAAATCCCAATTTGTTTAGGACCATATTAGAAAATGAAACGCTGATTGGTCAACGATGTATAGCTTGTCTGTTCTGGTTGGCCAATCAGCGCATCCGTCAGTAAGTAACGTTTGTTTCGGCCAATCAACGGTCAAGATTTATGACAGGTGAGCGTTTATTCGCGACTTACCCTAAAAGTAAAACTGTTCAGATTTTTGCAAGGCCTACGTAAGCCAAGTAAATATATTTTTTGGCGACTTGGTTGAACATAAAAACTTAATTAGATTTTATTATATACACTATATTATGCCATTTTTATATATATGCAAAACTTCATTGAAAAAATATCTAAAAGGTGGTGAAAATCGCATCCAAATCCGTTCCGTGGTTTAGCAGTCATACAGATAGACAAGGAATGGGACTTCAAATATACTACGTATCTATAAAGATATTAAAATGGTTAGTTTTTATTATTTTTGCCAGGCAGTTAAATATTCATCGTATCGGATTCCGCCTTAATGTGAAGGTACCCTTACTTGTTCGTAATTACGCGTGCAGGCGTAGCTGTTTTAAGTTCTCATATTAACTAGGATAACACCGTGATTATCCCGTTCCACAATTTACGTATAATAGTAGCTTTTAAAATATAGTCTGAAAAAATATCACGATAATATAGCGATAATATCGTGTTTCTGGTCAAAGTTCTGGTACTGGAGATCTGTACTGACTTTGGCGGCTTTAATATAGGTACTACACAAGAATTTTAATTTACATTAAATGCACAAAGTAATTAAACTTAAGCCAGATTAAACCATGTAATCGACACACAATCGTAGTTTAACATATGAGCGCATGTTTGATGCTGGATAAGATGAGGTGGATTGCTTCATACGGCTTCATATCTGTTGTAGAATATTTCAAAAATGTAATTAGGAGTTACCTAATTTTTAGAATTTTCCTATCAGGCGTATATTTCATGTTGTAAATCGATTTTAAATATATTTTTAATTATTCAATCAGTAGATATTTAAATATTTAAAAAAATGTAGGTATTACCATTTGTATCAACGGAGCGTTTGTCGGAATTTTGTGGAGAAAATTGTATGGGAAGTATACATACTTATTCAAAGAGTTTAAATAAGGAAAGTTCGAATTCAAGTCTCATTGTGTTGCATCCGCATCTGTACATCAATACGCGTCTGCTTGGGTGAAGTTTACTGACTAACTAACGGACGGAGCACTGACTTGAAGAGAATAGAATAAGAAGAGACTGAAAACTTTACGACTTGACGAGGCATAGGCTTTACAATACATCTTGTATAAATTCAAATTTTCAATACAAAAAATAAGACTTGTCCTGTATTCGAAATCTATACTAATATTATAAAGCTGAAGAGTTTGTTTGTTTGTTTAATCTCAGGAACTACTGGTTCGAAATGAAAAAATATTTTTGTATTGGATAGATCATTTATCGAGGAAGGCTTTAGGCTATATATAACATCACGTTGCGACTAATACGAGCGAAGAAACAGTCGAACATGTGGAAAAAACGGGGGAAATTATTCATCTTTGAGGGCTTCCGTTGCGTGCGCTGCGAAAACCGTTAAAGATACCCAAATGATTCCCAAAATAACTATTCCACGCGGACGAAGTCGCGAGCACCAGCTAGCATGGTATAAGTATGCACTGTATTTTTTATGACATTTTTGGTATGATGATGATGATGATGATGTAGATAAGAAATACAAATTTAATTAATTAATAATTAATTTAAATTGTGATAAAATTTATTTTTAAAAACGCACACACTCATCCATGAAACAACTAAATGTTATTCATGTTATGTTATACATGTTCCTATGTATTTGAATAAGTCTACTTAGAAAATACATTCAAAATTTAAATTAAAAAATGAAGCTGTTAAGATGCGTCACATCATAAAACCTCACAAACTAATCTCTACCTACATAAAACTGATTTCTTTCACGGTACTAGTTTTTTTAAACAACCATTCAAAGAGCACATTGTACGCATTCATCGCTGATTTTAATGAGTAACTAACTAGCGTGTCTCGCTTTAAGCGTCCAAAATGGCGTGCATTAAAAATGTAACGTTTGAAATTGGGTAGTTCTTCAACTTTACAGCTCGAGATTAAGGCGAGACGTCATAAAACTTACAGTGTACCTTTGACACTTGAAGATTGACGGCAGTCAGCCGTGTGACAAACTGGGACTTCTTTGTTTTCTTTTATAACTCTTAACACACTGAATGGTGTATAGTCGAAGCTTAGTTTGGCACTTAAAGAGAGGAGAATGTGCAGCTGTATCTACTTATTACTATAAACTAGCGACCAGCTACCGGCTTCGCCCAGAAACAAATTAAAATAAATAGACAAAGACACTCGGGTAAACTAGTTATTTAACATTAAGGGCCTCTTTCACCATCTGTCAAGTGGGCTAACCGTCATTTAAAGTCACCTGTCACCGAGATTAATTTAGCTGATATAAGTACCTTTGTTTGTACGGTAAAAGCACAGAGTAAAAAAGTCCCAAACATTAAAAAGAAAATAATTAAAAAAATCGCCTATCGAAGGATGCACTAAGCCGAGTGCATAATTAAATAAAACATAAAATTATTTCTAATAGTAACTAATCAACACTTCACTTGTAGTTGGTGAAAGAGGCCCTTAAGCAATGCTAATGTTGGTAATAAAGTAAAGATTTACTATTAGAAAACAAATAACTCTGTCATGTTAAATGACAGTATAATACCGCACACAAAATAATATGTCTGTTTGTGTGTTCATTTTATATTTATATAGGTGATGTTATAAAATTACTCGATTGTCAGTATCAGTAGTATATTTAGTTATTTATTTGTGCAATATTTAATAGGCTTAGCGTACATTGGGCGCCATTGTTGTAATCTATACTAATACCACAGCATACTTATTTCCTACAGTAGGCCGACGCCTTTGATGTTGGGCGATACCGCCGCCTGTGTAGGTATTTAAAAATTACGGAAGGGTTGACACAAATTAAATAATATAAAATGTGCTTAAGTACCTTTCTTCATCGTGCGGAAATTGATGAAAGCTTAGTTCTTTATGCGTTATTTATGCACCATTTTTATTTATATAATAAATTAAAATCTGAAAGACGCGATAGCCTTAGAATATTTATCCCAAGCTACTAAGAACAACGAAGTTGCGTGCTTGGGCACGTCCCACTCGCGCCTCACCCCTCACGCCCCGCACGATTGCCCTGTCTAGACGTCTCCGGCGGCCTACTGTACGAAATAAGTATGCTGTGCTAATATTAACTAATATTAATAAAGCTGAAGAGTTTGTTTGGTTGTACGCGTAAAAGATAGTTTCTATTTTGAACCCGGGCGAAGCCGGGAGCGTGTAGCTAGTAGTTAAATAAATTGATAACGAAGATTGTGGTGAAAATTAATAATTAATTGATTGAAACTTTGACACGTGAACCAAAGACTTGTAGGCACATTTCCTTACTAGTAATATCATTTATAATGCTAATTTTATGTGCGATTATATTACCCGATATAAATAACATGAAATAAGTCGCCACGAGTTTACGATTGATATTCTCAATGATCGAGGAGTACTCGGGTCATGTAATAACTACGTAATTAAAAGATTTATTTAAATTGCTATATTCTAGCTATTCCCGTGGCTTTGCTCGTTTGACCGATTTATATACTAAAGCCCTAAATTGTGACATCATTTCATACTTATTCATTATTTTAACGAAGGTTGTTTTTTGAAGTGAAAACTTCTAACTCCAGAAAAAGTTAGTAACAAATCAAAATTTGAGTCCCCAAGGGGAATTTTATGATATAATTATGTTTCTAGAATATACGATTACATATATTAATCGATATTAATCGATGGGTGAAAGAAATTTTCGATTCCAACCGGTAGACGGGGTGGATTTTTTTTTAAATAAAATTTCAAATTATACAAAAATTGTAAGAGTTTCAGACAAAATGTGGTAGACAATTTAGTTTTACATAAAAATGTTTATATAACATTTTTTGCTAAAATTAAAATTAAAAGATAAAGATTTGATAAGTAACTTTTTTTAAAATTACAGTGAGTTTCAGCTTGATTGTCTTTGACAATCATTAAATTAATTTGCCATTAAAATCCGTAGCGTAGTTTTAAAGAAAGGAAGTGACTTTATTTTATACTGTATAAGATTGCCCATTATGGTAACGAGTATGTAGGTATTATTTACTGTATTTAATAAACAAACAAATAAATAAATCATCTATGGTAACTAATTGACACTTTCGGCTCCTGGAACCGAAGTTGGTGGGAGCCGCTGCTGCTTTGGGCAGGTTGCTTCCAAACCTGGGTGGGCCAAACACCGCCTGTCGTCGTCTGTATGCGGGGGCAGTGCGGTCAATGGCTCTATACGGAGCCCCAATTTGGGCGGACGGCCTGAGACAGAAATGCAGGGCGCACCTGCGACGCGCGCAACGCGCGTTAGCGCTCAGAATCGTCCGGGGTTATCGGACAGTGTCCTTTGAGGCTGCATGCGTCATGGCGGGCACGCCACCGTGGGATCTCGAGGCCGAGGTGCAGGCGACCGTATATCTGGGCATTGTCTCGGGGAGCTCAGCCTCCGCAAGAGGTTGTTTCGCGAATCCGTTCGCGAGCACACGAAAACCTCCTCCTGAAATGGAGCGAGAGGTTGGCCGAGCCTAGTGCCGGCCACCGCACCGTGGAGGCTATTCGTCCAGTGTTGGACGAGTGGCTCCAGAGGAAACACGGGGCTCTCACGTTCCGCCTGGTGCAGGTGCTCTCGGGACACGGCTGTTTCGGGAGCTATCTCCACCGGGTGGCTCGTAGGGAGCCAACTCCAGAATGTCATTCGTGTGCCTGCGCTGAGGACAGCGCACAGCACACTCTTGCGGAGTGCCCTAGATAGTCGGCGCAGCGAGCTCAGACCATTGGATTGGATCTCTCTCTGCCGGCCGTAGTAAAAGCTATGGTCGGCAGCAGAGCCGCTTGGCGAGCGACGCAATACTTCTGCGAGGATGTTATCTCGTAGAAGGAGGCGGCGGAGAGAGAACGGGAGGACGACGTCCTATCCCATCCTCTCCGTCGCCGACGAACTGGACGCAGGCGACTGGCGTACGCTCGCCATCTGGATCCCTGACAGGACTAGGGCGGTAGATGGGGACTCTACCGCCCGCTTCATCCTGAGAGGCACTGCGCACTTTGGCAGTTCGGGTGCGCCGTCCCAATGAGCAGTGCCCGGTTACGGACACCCGCGGCGGAGTTGCGGAAGAGTGTTCGTCCGCCCTCGCAACTTCGCCTCATAGCGGACGCGGAGGACGCCAAGAGGTTTAGTCGGTAGGTCTTCCCCAATACCACCTCGGGGCAGGAGTCCGACATAACCCACCGGTCTGTCCCCAGGCCGGTGGGTATCCATGATGGATTCCTCTTGTAAAAAACAAAAAAAAAATGGTAACTAATTGACGGACGGAATTAAAATCATTTTGGTATCAGTGTGTCAAAAGTCTCTATGCGGTTTACGCATGATTTCTGTATGTCCAGCCTCTTTCAAATATTATTAGCGGTGATTGAGAAAGCATCTTCGCAAACTTTCGCATTTATTATCAAAGTATATTAAATCAAAGTATAATATATTTTCACAGACTTAATCTGCAATAAATTCATAAATTTTAATTTTACGATTACATTTAGTTTAGAGACAGAATAACACTAACACCGACCATTGGAACGTTAAAGACGCAAATCATTTCATAAATATTTAATCTCAGTGATTCATTTCTGATATGTATGTCTAAGAAATTATTCCAATTACAAAGCGATAAATTTACTATAGGATGTTAGGTATATCAAGACGCTATAAAAGTCATTCTATATAGGTAATGTTTATTTCATATGATAAATATCAACGTACCTAAATAAAAGTACATATATGTTAAAATTAATTTTGATATGCCTTTGCTCAAAAACCGTTATATGTAAGCTTTTATCTTTATTACCCTCCAAGTTTACATCTTTCTTATAGAATGAATATCAAATAATATTAGTATAAATTAATTTTTAGAATAATAATAAATTTTATTATTAATATTTAGACTAATATTAGGTATATTAATAGATTTTTTGTTATTAGTCTTTTGGTCTTAAATTTATCTATTTCATTATTTTTTTAAAACGTCTTCATCACGAGTATCTTTGCATATATTATTTTCCCAGCCTTTTATCAATCTCCATACTAATTAAACAATTAATAATTCCCCATACAAACTTCCACACCGCGAAAAATTGTGTATTCCCAGTAGTTCGGTTGACAGTTCGGTTAGTAGTCTATATCCTTTATAAGGATTTATATCTATATCTATATAAAAAATTATAAAAAACTGTTCAGCTATTTTCACTAATGGAAAAAGCGATAAACGAGGAAGGTTATAAGTATAATGTGCAGAAAAAATATTGCATTCTTGCAAAGCCAGCAGCGGATCGATTGTTAAGAATAAACTAAACGAACATTCATTAACTGTAAGTAAAATTGTTAAATGTTACATTAATTTCTTGAGTTACAGTTTCAAAGCAATGTTTATCTATCTTATTCTGATAGTCATTTCGAATTCGAACCTGAGAGAGGAAATAAGAAAATACATTCCTGGATTCGTTTTACGGTCTAAACTTGGATTGAATGTGCTTGCATTGCAAAGTTTGAATCTTTGAGTTTTCTTAGACCAAGCCTAGGAGTGCTTGTTTTAAGATTGCTTTTCAAACTGTCTTTTTAACTTATCTTTTTTAAGAAAAAAAAAATACAGATAATAATCTGTGTTGTTTTGTTTGAATGCAAAAAATTATTTCTTTCCGCTGCTTTTTTTTAAGATCGACAGACAGGGTGACGGTCAATTTGATGACAGGTGGCTAACTTTTTTTTTTACAAGAGGAATCATCATGGATTTACCGGCCTGGGGACAGACCGGTGGGTTATGTCGGACTCCTGCCCCTGGTATTGGGGAAGACCTACTGACTAAACCTCTTGGCGTCCTCCGCGTCCGCTATGAGGCGAAGTTGTGAGGTCGGACGAACACTTTTCCGCAACTCCGCTGGACACCATAGGTATGATGTACCATGATGGATGTAGCAAGTGCACTGCCGACCATAGTTATTTAATCTGTGACCATAGTATAATAAGGAGAAATGGGCTCTATTTTTCTTCTTTTTGTGGATATCGATTTATTGCTATAATTTATAATTAATTAAATAAATCAAGAAAATAGACAATGAAATAGACGTGTTTGTACTGATTTAAACAGATACAAATCGTATCCTCCTACAAATTATTGGACAGGATAGAGGATAGGTTTTTGGGATCTTAAATGAACTGAAGATGTTCGCGTGTCGAGTGACTGCGGCGGTACGCACGAACGTCTAGAGTGGAGTGGAAAAATGTTGCAAATTGCCTTCAAGTATGTGGACAAAGGGTGAATTGTCTCGTGAGTCGTGTCTTACACGGAGAACGGGTTTCTTATGAGGCTTTTAAATTACCAGTTGTCAAAATATATTGTCATATTGTAGCGGGTAAACTGCACTTGAGCAGATAATGTGGAAAAACGCACATTCGACGAGCATGCCATCCGGTCCAAGATAATGTTCGAAGGACGCGGTCGGTCGCGGCTTTTACTTAGCCTGAATGTCAGACTCCATCTGTTATTCGAAGATACTGTTTTGTTTGTTTGATAGCGGACGCTTTGTTTGTTGATCTGTATTTTGTTGATATGCTACTAATATGGTACATGTATAATTGTTATGTATAATACTGTAATGTGTATATTAAAAATTGGTGAGGATGTATGGATGCGTTACTCTTTGACATGTTGTAAGTATACTTAGCTTTGAAATATTTTAACAGCGTTCGGGAAACTCCAGACTCCAGAAGTTTTCGACCTAAGCTTGTTGTCAGTGATGACTTATGGCACTGAAACGTTGGCTCTAACTACGGACCTCGAAGAGGGTCTACACGGCCCTCTTCGAGGTTACACTGCGGGATTACACTACGAGATCGAATCAGAAATGAGGTGATAAGAGTACTAAGAGCCAACGGCCGCTGGGGTCGAAAGGTTCTCGAGTGGGGGCCAGGACGTCCACTCACAAGGTGGACAGACGTTCTGATAATGGCCGCGGGTGGACGGTGGATCCAGGCTGCTTCTGACCGGTCGTATTAGAAAATTATTGGGGAGGCCCATAACCAGCAGTGGACGTCATCCGCACTAATATTATCAATGCGAAAGTTTGTATGGATGTTTGTAACTCTTTCACGCAAAAACTAATGAACCGATCACCATGAAATTTTGCATGCCTACACGTTGTCTGGGACACCAGAAAGGACATAGGGTTACCTTTCATCCAGAACGCGGACGAAGTCGCGGGCACCAGCTAGTATTAATATAATATGTCAAGTCTCATTTACTTTAATCAAAGAGATTAAATATATACTAAAATATTTGTAATAATAATGTATACGTTTAACTATCTGTTTAATCTCTGACTGAGTAAATCAGTGAACCATTTTCTAACAAATTACTTAGCCAAACGTCTCATACGCTCGTAAAGAAGTCAATTCGGTGAAATGAACACAACTTATCAGCAGAAGAAGCAAGTTTTGTTTATACTACAATTTTATTGACGAATAAGAGAAATAATAAAATTAGATAAATACTGGCAGACTGTCTCCGTAGTTCATTGCACTGTGTGTAAACACAGGAAAAGAAGGCTAATTTATTTGCTCGGGCGTTAAGCAAAGTCCAAGGCCGAAATACTTTTTCATCCAATACACGAACGAGTTTTTCAATTTCTCATTTCAAATGCAAAAGTTCGACGTGTATTGTAGTTGATTTGTCGTGGACCTGGTTAATAATACTACAAAAATATTTGTAGGTATATTAAACTAATATGGAATTCTTAAATCTTAATCTTAAAACTTAAAATATTTATTTTCACACACAACACACACACACAAACGTGTCGCGCACGTAGGTATTCGTTCTATTTAAAAAAAATATTTTTTCTTGTTTTAAAAAAACAACGTCTAATAGGAACATATTACTTTTCTGATTTTCTGCCAAGCATCCACAGTAATTGCTCAAAATATAACTCACTAGCTGGTGCTTGCGACTTCATCCGCGTTCTGGATGAAAGGTACCCTATGTCATTTCTGGTGTCTCAGACAACGAGAATGCAAAATTTCATGGTGATCGGTTCAGTAGTTTTTGCGTGAAAGAGTTACAAACATCCATACATCCATACAAACTTTCGCATTTATAATATTAGTACGGATTAATTTTAATCCCGATCGACACAACGAAAGATTAACTATAAACATAACAGAACATAAAATCAACACTACTTTAAATCATACGCTTCATACAAAGCGTTATTCACATCAAAGGGTGTCACTGGCGTATATTAAAGACACGCTAAAAGACAATAATTAAACTCTATTCGTTGTGTAATTTCGTCAAGGTGTTCTTCAGGATGTTGCTCGTAAACTATAACAAGGCTGTCGTTATTCATATTAAAATATACTTTTATTGTATGTAATAACAAGTCTTTAGGTTCAACAAAACATATGTAAGGCTGACGTCGTAATAGTCATGTATACCTAGACTAAATTAAACAAATATATTAAAAAATATATTTTTACTAGCTGGGCCCGCGACTTCGTCCGCGTTCTGGATGAAAGGTACCCTATGTCCTTTCCGGTGTCCCAGACAACGTGTATGCAAAATTTCATGGTGATCGGTTCAGTAGTTTTTGCGTGAAAGAGTTACAAACATCCATATTTGCATTTGGATGTACATCCATACATCCAAACAAACTTTCGCATTTATAATATTAATAGGATAGGATTTAAATGTTGGTAGACAGGCTGACGGTCTGCTTTTATTGTTCAAAATCAAAATATTTATTTATCAATTGGGTAAATCACAATTGATCAATTGGGGGTTCACAAGAAACTCTTATGATCGTCATGTTGCCTAATAACACAAGAAACTTCAAGGTTACTGCATGTTCGCAGACAACTTATTAATATAATAAAGGAATAGGGATGAGGAGAGGGATAACAAAGGCGATTAGTTTAAGAGAAGTGTAACATCACCGCGAACAAAAATAAGGGTGGTGTGTTTACTGCCCCAACTGTTTCAATGGGCTCATCAATTGCAACATAATTATTATTTACACACCTTGGTTTTATCAAAGTGACAACCCTGAACCAACTTTGATAAGTTCTTTTCCAAAAGTTCCAAAGTTTCCAAGTTTTCCAAAGTTCTTTTCGGAGCGCTAAAGAAAGCACCTTAAGCATTCGACCAATCGTCTTTTTTAACATTTTCTCTACAATTCTTTCTTTTGGCGAATGGAATTATGGCAAAATTTCCCAAAATCATGTTTCAAACATGGGATATTAGTAAATTAATATGAAGACTAATTAAGGTTTCTCCTAAGTTATAAAATCCGGAATCAGGTCAAACATTTGTGAGACAAAAGCATGTAATCATGGCACAGTCTTAATATTATAGTAAAAGTTTCGCTCGTGATGGAAAACAGACGAAATTGTCGTGCGGACGGAAAATCTTTCCTACAGGTTTCCTCACGATTTTTCCTTATCAGTAGGCGTAACATTTGAGCAGCATTTGAGACATTTGAAAGTGGTCGCTTTCAAAATTAAAATCGATTGGAAAGGAATAGCTTGAGTACCTCAAGCCACAGATGTTGCAAGAACTCATTAACAATGTGCAGTTCGGTTTCACGCATTTATTACAGCATTATTATAGTGCAAGTTGCTATTTATCGTCGTCATAGTACTACAGATAAATTTAAATACTCAGACAATATTTTATGGCTTATTTTAGGTAGGTTTTACGACTGGAGACGGGAACGGGTGGATGTCTGGGATTTTATGGTGGTACGCGACTAGACCGGAATGTTTTAGACTCGGATTGGGATCGAAAACGCTTTGTCTCTTTACAATCGGTCGTGTTAGAAAGAAAAGAAATATATAAAGATACATAAGTTTTGGGTACGAAAAGGATACCGCCACAATCTCTTTCTAATGGATTTAGTACCTAAGATACAATGCCTAATGCATACAGAGATAAAATTTAGGCAGTAAAATTAATAAAAAAATAAAATTAAAATAAGCTTTAACTTACTTCGATTGATTAATTTTACTTAGGTTTACGTAGGTTTTTAAAGAAGATAGAGATAATAAATACAGTGATACACCTGAATTCTGTAGTAATTACTTATTTCATATTAAAATAAATAAATAAATTAATTGTGAATTTTGAAGTCCGCGCAGATAGTCTTACGAATTACGAGTGACGAACCGAAAGTTAGTTACACTGAACGAAATAGTATATCTCTGCGAGTAGTTACACCATGTTACAAACAGTGATATGTTAGTTACAAATACATAAGTTTTAACAGTATCAAAATATTTACAGCGAAACCCAAGGAATTTGCGCGAAGGTCAACAACCCGGGTCCACAAAGACCGATACTAAATTTTTAAGCGTAAGCCCAGTAAGCTGTAAATCAATATTGTTATTAGACGGTAACTCGCAAAGAGCCGCTGTATAGCGCTGCAGCTGCTTGCCAATGTCAATGGTGACGTTTACGCGCGAAAAGTTTTATGATTCGCAGACGACGAGACGCGTCAAACATTTAGTGATGTGACATCTAGACATTGACATCTTATCGACAGTCTAACTGTATGATAATTCAGTTTACAATTAACAGGTTCAGTGAGGTCCGAATTGTTTAAATACATTTAACCACAATATTGTTGGTTTATTACCGGATAAATCTAAGGAGTATTTAAGTTTCTACAACGTATAAAACTAATTGCTACTAATTTGAAATATCATGTTGAGTTTTTATGTTTTTAACATTGAAATTTTTACAGGGAAATTGTTTCTCTCTACATCTTCACGTCCGCTAATATTGTGTCAAGGACAAAATGTTGATGTGACTAAAGATTTATTTTGTAAGACCGTTAAACAAGATCAAAGCTACCACTTCTTATTGTATCTAGTTTTTTGTTGATAGCTTAACAATGTTAAAACTCGGCTGCCGATTGAACTGGTTTAATCAAAACCACACATGTATGTTATGGTCGATTGAAGATGGTTTACTCATATAAATTTTTAATATTAATGTGTGAGAAGACTAGCAATCCGAAAGATATTTGAAGTCTTGTCAGTTCTTACTGATTTGGTTTGGTGGACAATAGCCAATATACTTCTTTACAAAGAGCAATAATCTGTGCCCAGCAGTGCAAAGTCATAAATGTGTGTAAATAATAATGTATTAGCAATTTCAAGTGTGTTTAAGTCATGGTGGTAAAAAAATAAATGTTAAATCATAAACTTTTCGTTCCAACATAGTATATAAATTAGATTTAATGAAAAATGGTTTATAGGTTCCATTAACTTAAAATTTACAGGATTATTATTAGAGTCATTAGTATAATTAATATTATCTCAATAAATCCGATATCTTTACGATGTCAATATACTATCGATAAAATAAATTATGTTGATAAATATGCAATGCGCATCACTATGAGCTTGATTTTTACGACCACCTCGTCCCGGTATTCCATTTTTAAATGGGTCTCCGCTTGTGGTAGGTCGCTGGACAAAATATTATACCTATTTACAAAATTTATTTTAATAATTACAAACAAATATGTATTACATTTTTAAACTAAGTTAAAGCTTGAGTTACCAACACACTTAATCCAATTATTTGTATTATAACATAATTTTATATAATAAATGTGCAATAAATGAATAAATGTTGGCACTCTTCCACGGGTTTAAATACGCGAGTGTAGTTACTCGATTAAGTATGTTGGGTTTAAGCTTGTACCATTGTCTTCGTAATTTTATGGTTAAAATGGCATAACTAATTTTATGAGCTGACACTACGCATATAAAATATATTTATGCTGACCGTACTCTCAAATATTGGAATATTTTGATAAATTTGGCATTTGGGCCGAGTAATGAATACTCAGATGAAATAAGAATTTAAGATTAAATAATTGCTATGGGCTAAGTACTTAGCTGAGTTAATCCTATCAATGTATGGGATGTACGTATGGATGTTTGTAACTCTTTCACGCAAAAACTATTGAACCGATCACCATGAAGATTTGCATACATGTTGTCTGGGACACCAGAAAGGACATAGGGTACCTTTCATCCAGAACGCGGACGAAGTCGCGAGCACCAGCTAGTATAAATATAAATATGCCAAGTTAGGAAAAAATAAAAGTGGGACGAGTTGAGACATTAATTTGCTAATTCATTTCTGGCGACAATTTTTATTTATCTGAGAATGAAAATATTTCGTGGCGATAGATCTATTAATTAGATGAGACAATTAAGTTTATGACAAATATAAACTTTGCTATATAATAAATAATTTGACTATACAGCTATCTATGTACTCTATTTGGCCTACTTATTGGCGTTGAATGATACTCGCATTATGTTAACCTGCAAAGAGCTCGCATAATGGGAAAAATGCTAGAAAATATAGGAGATCTTACGATATACTAAAATACACGTAAACGAAACATCAAAATTGAACAAAGAAGAAACTATTAATTTACGAGGCGAGCGTTAATAAAAGTTTTCTTTGCGAAAAACGACGGGTGTAGTAAAAAAGTCTTCCGTCCCGCTCTTTCTCAAGTTTACGAGCGTAAAAACTTGAAAGAGCGGTATATACTGCAGCGTTGGTTTTATTACCGGGACATGCAAGGAACCGGTAGCGTACCATTTCGGTTCATGGTATGCGAAACAATACCGGCTGTATAGACGCAAACGATGATGGACTTCAATTTTTATATATATATATAAAAAATAACCGAGTCTGTCTGAATATTCACAAGTAAAATTCTCGTGTCGCGGTGTTTGTTGCCAAACTCTTCCGAAACGGCTGGGGCGATTTTGATGAAATTTTGTGTGCTTATCGGGTAGGTCTGAGAATCGGCCAACATCTATTTTTTATACCCCTAAATGTTTTTACACCCCAAAAATTTATTTATTATTTTTTCGCAAAACAACGTTTGCCGGGTCACAGTAGTTATCTATAAATGCGAAAGTTTCTATGGATAGATGGATGTTGTAACTGTTTCACGCAAAAACTAGTGAACTGATCACCATGAAATTTTCCATACACGTTGTCTGGGACACCAGAAAGGATATAAACCTTTCATCCAGAACGCGGACGAAGTCGCTGGCACCAGCTAGTATTTTATAAAATGCTGAAACGATACGATGTTTTGTTTTAAGATAAATTTAAGGACGTCGACATGACGGTATTTATTAATAAATATACCATTTTATAATAGCAGATTAGCATGAGGCTTAAAGTAACTAATAGAAGCAGTAAGTATATACGTACATTAATTGTAGAAATATATTTTATAAATAAAATTAATATAATTAAATACACGTGTGAACTTCTACATTATAAAATTTTATTTCAAGTTTTATCGCTTTTTCGTATTACAAGTAGTGACATTTTATTGAGAAATAACTTTACGGGGAATATCCTGTAAGATGTGAAAAAAATCCACATAGTGCTCTATCTATGTCTGTCATAAATAGTGCCTTAACATAGACAGCACTTAGTAGGTAAGTTTTAAAAATCAAGTAACAATTTGTCTATTGCCATATTATAAGCTATTGATTTACTGACCTTAGTTAAAGTTAAGTAAAGTTAAGTTAAGTTAGTTAAAGTTTTAAGTTACGAGCAAAGAAATGCGCAATAAAATTAGCATTTTGTATGACCTATTTAATTTAATTAAAATACTTTGATGCATCATAGGCTCATGGCTACACATAGGTAATAAAATGTTTATAATGTACTGCACTAATTGAAACGTTATTTGCTACAAGTAATGTAAATAGTTTCAAATCATATAACATAATTTCTTATACAATAAACCTACTTATGAGTAGGTACTACGTAGGTACGAACCCTGTAAAATGTCCGTACAAGGCAGTAATCCAATTTACAATTGAAGAAAATCTATACTTCGTTCAAAATTATGTTAACTTTGAACAACATAACTTTTAATATTACACTGCTATACTGTGGGGCCTATGAGGCCAGAATTATAAAATACTAGCTGGTGCCCGCGACTTCGTCCGCGTTGAAAAAGAAAATATATGAGTAACGCCTGACATCGTTATCGCTGTGACGACGGTGGCGCCGCCACGCGACAGTGGCGCTCAATTCACTCACTCATTCATTCATCACTCGAGAACATTTCTTTTTTTCTGGATAAAGACAAGACATAGGGTACGTCTTTTCTTGTATCCCTGACAACGTGTATGCATAATTTCATGATGATCGGTTGAGTAGTTAAAGCGTGAAAAGGTAGCAGACAGACAGACAGAGTTACTTTCGAATTTATAATATTAGTACGGATTAGTAAGGATTTTAACGAGCGGAGAAACCTTCGAAAAGGTACCTTTTGACAAATGCCGCATGGCATAAGGTTATGTGGGATTTTTACCGCACTAAAACTCCATCTCGAGATTGGTATGGGAACTCTTTCTCTCAAAAACTACTGAACCGATCACCATAAAATTTTGCATACACGTTGTCTTGGACACCAGAAAGGATATAAACCTTTCATCCAGAACGCGGACGAAGCCGCGGGCACCAGCTAATAATATATGATATAACAATGAATGTTATTTGTTAGGCTTACTTATACTTATTGTAGTCAATGTTAGGCTTACCTGCCGGGGCGCCGACTGGCATCGCTACAAGTGCGCAGGTGGCGGTGAAGGGCGGTGCGTGGTGAGCGGAAGTGGGAGCAAGTGCGGGTACTCTGGCGCGATCACGTACCGCGGCGAGCAGCAGTACGAACCTTTCCTTGCTTGCAGCTCTAACAGCGAACACAGGGACCTCTCGTACAACCGCCACTGGTGCACCACCCACCGGGCTGTAAATTATCACTAATTACAATTATCTAATTACCAATTTAAAAAAGAATTCTATATATAATTTCACAAGCTGTAAATTTAATTTAATATGATTCGCAGTTTGTACGCAGTAGCACAGAATAAGAAGTTGAATATTAAAAGTACATAATAGTAGCAGCATATTAAATATGACTTTATATTCATTTAGGTATGTGGATAAAGAATAGACAGTGTGCAAATGCTAAGTTACTTTAAAGAAAATATAATTCAGCTTTAGGGAAATCACCAAAATGGTAAGATTCTAAAATTATCATTTAGGCGATCTATGTCACTTTATTAGAAGGTCACTTTCTGACTACGCCACATTAGAACTTTAGGTCATATAGACGCTTTTGGGAGTCGAATCTATTTTGTATATCTGCGTTACATTACTCTAAAATCCGGCCCAGTCGTTTTGTAATATGGCGAGTTCTACATTTGATCTGTTTCAGGTTTTGTACTTATTTATAATTGAGTGTTGAAAAGAAGACAAATTTTTTGTTGACGACCTATTTGTGTAAATAATTTAATACTGGCCACTTTTACTATCCACCTTTGTAATGAAAATACAAGACAAAAAATTATTTCTTTTCAAAATGTGGCTATTTCTTTTATCATAATTGATTATGATATTATGTTTGCAATATTCTAGTAGGTAAATCTTTCACTTTTCTCCAAAACATTTGATTGTATACTAACTACACAATTTTATTATTGTACAATTATTGTATATTACTTTGACTTTTAGAATTAATTGAATTTTAAGTGAACGCTCTGCTGTTGGTGTCTCAATAAAATAAAATAAAATTCACGACATGAGTAAATATAAAACTAGTAACTGGTTACGTTATTAATTAAAGAATTGACGAGAAAACCACATAATGTTGCTCAGATAACCAGCAAGCGTTTTAAATGTCTGTAACGGCCTTTTTCAATTACCGTTATGTACATATGCAAACAGTGTAGGTTTACATTTCATACTAAACATTACAAATACTAATAATTAATTCTTGTCAGTATCTTTCTAGTCTTCGTGTAGGTATACTTCTATACTAATATATATATAGAAGATTTGTACGTTTGTAATGAATAAACTTAAAAATTACTGGACCGATTATGGAAAATTCTTTCACCTATACAAAGCTACATTTATCAGCGAGTAACATAGGCTATATTTTATAAAAAAATATAAGAAAAATTTTACAAGAAGGATTCAATTTTATTATATTTAGATATAAGTATAATAAAATTTGGTTAGTATTATAAATACCTAAGATAAAAGCTAAGATACCTAAAATAAGCTGGAAATATCTGGCATAGTAACTTATTTTCAATGGTTATGTATGCGAAAGCTAGTTTTAAATTAAAACTCTCCATATTCGAGCCGTACCTACTGAAGTTGAACTTGACATCTATAAATAAAATAAATTAATAAAATAAAATATTCATAAAATAAAATATCTACAGGCAGGTCCACATGACGGGTAGTTATATAAATTTCCAGTGACTCTCTAGAAACTCTAACTAGAAATATTATAAAGCTGAAGAGTTTGTTTGTTTGTTTGTTTGAACGCGCTAATCTCAGGAACTACTGGTTCGAATTGAAAAATTCTTTTTGTATTGGATAGATCATTTATAGAGGAAGGCTTTAGGCTATATAACATTACGTTGCGACTAATAGGAGCGAAAAAACGGGGAAAATTATTCATCTTTGAGGGCTTCCGTTGCGTACGCTGCGAAAACCGTTCGAGATACCGAAATGATTCCCAAAATAACTATTCCACGCGGACGAAGTCGCGAGCACCAGCTAGTCATTAATATAATTAACGAAACTAATAAGTTGTAACAAATAATAATACTAATATTGGATGAAAGTTTAACATGACAACAAATACGACTGTACCCATCATTGTTGCTTGTCTAATTTGTCTCAAATAATTTGGCCGTGATGACCAAAATTGTTGGATTGATTTCATGATGCATGCCAAATGAAATTGATATTAAGAAACAATTGTAAACGATTCTCAATACCTATGTTGCGTTAGCGTCTGCTATTTATGTCGACTGACGGAAAGTACAGTAAAAAGTGCTCTATGACGTTGCAAAAAAGATGTACTCTGTGGCATGATATTAAAAAAGTCATTTTTGACGACACATTTGGTCTAGTGGCTACTAATCCTATCTGTTAACCAAGCGGTCGCGGTTTCGAATCCAGCTAGGGACAAATGTTTATGTGCTAACATTTTACCTTTGTACCTGAGTCATGGATGTTTTGTATTTATAATATGTATGTATTTACAAAAAAAAAAGTATTGTATGTAGTATATCAACTGTCTAGTATCCATAATACAAGTATTAAGTTGCTTAGTGTGGAACTAGATGGTGCTGGTGCTGAAGATATTTATTTATTTATTTATCTGACAGTTGAACGATCAACGAACGCGTCCGCGAAGATTGTCGTTATCGCGCACATAGAGTTGGAATTGTAGTTCTGATATTTCGGTCGGACAATAAAAGTATTGGGACTAAACATAAAGTAGTTTAATTAATTAATGTAATTAACAGAGTGCTAATAGTTTTTTTATATTTTTAAAATCAATCGAAGTATACATATTTCGTGGCTTATTTAAAATATTATTGAGAATTTGAGATAGCAAGTCATTTCGGTTTTACATTTAAATAGAAATTGTTTATATGTTTATGAAACTATAAAATTTTATGAAACCTAGATTTTTATATGAGTCCCATTCGAATTTATTGAGACCGACCGACAGTATGAATTGCGTCTTTTAGTCTATTTCTAATTAAATATTTCATGTTAATAAATTTATGTAATAAAATTAAGTGAGTGAAAATATATAACATTAGAATTAAAAGAAATACATATTTAAAATAATCTATTTTAAAATATCATAAATATGTAAATATAATTATTATAGGGTTTCACAAGAATTACTAAAGTTCACAAAAAAAACTGGTTAAAATGTTGCATTAGATCTGTTTTACGTCTAAAAAATTAAACATTTCACACCATAATTATTGAACTTGCAATGAAATCTAGATATTTCATTGCAAGTTCTCACGGTACTATCATGAGGTCTTATTAAAATGGTTCCATAAGAATTCCCAATGACACAGGAGAGAAGAGAAAAATATATGTAATTTATGTACCTAGAATATCGCGAGTTCATGACAGGACGTACTAACTCCATTAAGAGTGGCTCATCTAGAATGGTTGACAATTAGAAGACACGATTAAATACTTCTTATTAAACAGCCTCATTTGTTCAATTGATGTAAACAAACATCAATTGCATGACTACTACTAAACATTACTGCATGTATACTGAATAATGCAGTTCAAACAAATAAGCAAACAAGTAAATGCAAAAATTATAGGAATTACCATTAGGAACTCTCTCACACTCAGATTTCTCTCCGCACATGGCTCTTACTGGTAATCATTTTTCCACAGTCATAGAAATTTATTTTAAATTTATGCGATATTTTTTGCATAACAAACTTTCCTCGTTTATTGGTCTTTCGGACTTGTTTAGGAGTTAGCGAATATATCTACAATTTATAAATACTATAGTAGTAATGTAATTGCTCTACATACTACAAAAAATATATTTTAGTAAAATACATGTATATTCTCAATTACTTAATTATATATCCTGACTAGAGCAGACAGAGGTAAACAGCGACTAATTTTATAATAGATATGTATATAATATCGACACTGTAATATCGGCTTCGCTTTCTTATCGGATGCTTGTGTTATAAAATAAATCTATCTTCCAAATTTCAGCTTTCCAGACTTCATAGTTTTGACTGTGCGTTGATAGTTAGTTTGGACAGACGATTTTATAAGTATAGATAGATTACATTAACACTTAACGGCCTAATATTTAAATAATTCAATTCATTAGACAATCAAATAATATATAATGAATTGAATAATATATGAGTGTTGAAGGTATCATTGAATAAATAATTCAATGTTAGATTGCAATATCATTTGCCCGACCGTTTTACGATCAAGTGTATTTGTATACACAAAATAAATTATGTATATTATTGGCAAAATAAGGAAGTGGAGGGACATAAAATCCTCAGCAGTGCAACGACAACTTACGCTACAATGTTGCACCTCACTGCATATTTAGCTCTACCGCGTAATGTTGGTATCAAACTGTCTATTTTTATTACCTAACTCACACATGTAAACAAAGAGAACTGGTGCAAATTGGAATTTTACACAAACGCAATACGATCCAGTTTTGATTAAAAGAAATAGAAGACTTGAGATGTTTTAAGTCGCCGATTAATTGTAACAAGCCGGAGTGTCAAAGGCATTGCCAAGTGATACGCAGCAGTCACAGTACATATAGGTAGCACGTGTCTATCGTACAGCTGTATGTTAATAAAAAATCAAGGTTGACTACTGGTGCATTTTAAAAATACATTATATGGTTATTTAGCTAATCCGCTTTAGTTTGACGTTGCTTTTTTAATTTTTCAATAATTATAACATATGAATTTTTATTGAAAAAGAACCATCAGTGTTATTCCCTGAATTATATAAATGAAAATAACTTGAAAAAAAAAAAAACTTAAATTTTTCAGAAAAATGTAGGATTAAACTTTTTAATTTCACGTTTCCTGTCAAAATCGAGATTTTGTTTAAGTTAAATTTAACTGTTCTTCTAGCCAGAGAGTTATAAAAGATCTCTTTATTTTATATTTCAAACCGTGGCAACCCTGTTGTAACATTGATGTCCAATTTTCATTGACCTCTGACATTGTTACGAAACACGTTTTGGTTAATTAATTAAAGTGCTTTAAAACGCAGGGGGACCAATTTTATGTGAATGTAAATAATTTGTATAACTCGTATTTTCAAAATTAAGGATACTGTAACTGTTACTTTTTTTCTATGTCAAGGTCGGCAGCAGACAACCATAAATGGTAGGTGGCTTTCCACACTTATAAATACGAAGTTCAAAAGTTTGCTAGGATGAATGTATGTATGTTTGTTACTCTTTCACTTAAAAACTACTGAACGGAATTAGATGAAATTTGGCACACAGATAGTTTATTACCTGGATTAACATACAGGATTCTTTTTATCTTGGAAACATGTTAGGTTCCCGAGGGATCTAAAAATATAAAAAATTGAGCGCCACTATCGCCGTGATAGCGCCATCGTCGTCACAGTGACGAAGGCGTCAGGCGTTATTTGGTAATATATTTTTCATTTTTTAACGCACACGAAGTCGCCTACAACAGCTAGTAATGATAAAGTTTAATATAGGGATAGGAGAATGAGCTCTTGGATGGATCCCTTACTCATACAGCAAAGCACAACGCCTACACTACTACTACTAACTACTAGTTAGTTACGCCTACACTACATTTGAAAGTTAACGCAAAGCTAGCTCTATCAATAAGCGTATACTGTCTCGTATTAATGATAAATTTTCTAACGTCCAAATGATTTAATGTAATATTTACAGAAAGCCCTCTCACCAGAATGATTTACTGACCGTTTTAAGCTTTTTAGAGTGGTGATACACGACGCAGGTGAGAGATTTATTAAGTACATTAGTAAGTGCAAAATTAATTACAATATGTCTAGTTTATTTGTACACATAAACATAAATTTTACTGCACCACTGAATCGAAGTATTGGCAATTCTTTTAAGTATATGAAATCTATAAGATTTTGAATGAAATTATGTAGATAATTCTGTTGAGCTTCCGATCAACTGATTCGTATCAGAGTAACATTTCCGTATCTAACTCTGGGAAGAGACAGTAGGTATACTCGTACATGAGACATTGTCTTGATTAGATAAGACAGTAGACTATATATATAGATAAAGAAGAAGATTTTATGTATAGTAGGTACCTATACGTAGGTATACAGAAGTTAATAAAACTGTAAGTTATACAGTTATCGGAATTGTGGCCTAGGCAGAGCCCGGTTCACCCCGCTCACAGGGCTAGGAGGCACCACGGAGTTTTAGTGGGTATTCCCAGTGCCGCTATGATAAGGTGCTGGGCGACCCCCACATATCCCTACCGTCTAGCCAGCGGATCTGTATCTGTATCTGTATCTGTAAGCGGATTACTCCTCGTCAAAAAATAAAGTTATACATGTAGGTGCGTTCTAAAGGCCCATTATGTCTTTTCCTAGAAGTCTAGCTAAGATGTAGGTATTTCAAGCTATGACTAGAAATTATATTTGAACATTACATTACAGCATTACAGGAATTACATATCTACTTATATTATTATATTAACCCAATAATGTGTATTTTTTTCTTTCTTGGCATTTCACATTAAAAAGAGTACAGAATTGACATTGTACTATCTTATAAATGTTAATCAATATCTTTGAACCCCACACAAAGAGACATTTGTTTTCTTTATAAAGGCTAATATACATTCTGATAATTTGATAACTGTACAGAGACGGGCTCTGTATTAAGTTACAGACGATAAGAATGTCAATAAGGGACAATGATCTGTGCTATCATGTGATTATGGTCAGTATATTGCTTGATATGAGTTTACGAGTAATTTGGTAATTCTCGGAAATTCGTAAAGGAGGAATTCATTCATAGGTTAGTAACAGATTGTTGTTAGGGGGAAATAAGTAATTAATTTTAGTTTCCATGGAGAATGATAGTGTTAACTTTTGTTCTCGACTTCGTCCACGTCAAACGTTTTAGCGAAACACTGATCTATATTAAATACATTAGGATCAGGGATATGAGACGTATGGCTCTAATAAAGATAAAATATACAAAATACCAACGAGTTTTGCCTACTCGTATTATTTGTTATCAAATAATACAAGCCATCAAAGAGTTCTCAATTACTTTAGGCACATAACCCGCAGAGAACCAGAAAACTTGGAGAAGCTGTCTCCTAGCCGATGGACAGACCAAATTGTGCAACTCACAGGCCTTACAGTTGCGATGGCTCTGAGAAAGGCTGAGGACAGGGTGGAATGGAAGCAGCTGGTGGTCAATCCCACCAAGGCAATTCAGAGCGGCAATGAGGAATCCGACTCTATATATATTACTAGCTGGTGCTCGCGACTTCGTCCGCGTGGAATAGTTATTTTGGGAATCATTTGGGTATCTCGAACGGTTTTCGCAGCGCACGCAACGGAAGCCCTCAAAGATGAATATTTTTCCCCGTTTTTTCCACATTTTCGACTGTTTCTTCGCTCCTATTAGTCGCAACGTGATGTTATATAGCCTATAGCCTTCCTCGATAAATGATCTATCCAACACAAAAAGAATTTTTCAAATCGAACCAGTAGTTCCTGAGATTAGCGCGTTCAAACAAACAAACTCTTCAGCTTTATAATATTAGTATAGATTTGTTAAGGATAATTGTAAGGGCAAATTGCCAAAGTCTTGACCGAGGAAAGCTCGACTACAGTTTAATAATTGATTGATATAAAAAAATAGCAATGTTCATTAAAATATAGAGCCAGGCTATTGGCCGCACGCCAACGTTGAATGATGACAAATTAACAACATTTTAAATGAAAAGGTCTTCCATTAATTAGGAATACTCATCTTAGTGTATGCATGCCATTTATATTACACAATTAATAAAACTATTGCTAAATTAATGAAATAAGTGGCTACAAAGAACGGGTAGGTAATTATGAATTTTTTTTTATAAGAGATGGGTTTGCTCTTGGCCAACAACCAGCATTGCAACAAGCTAAGTATTTTTCCTGCTATTATAATTATATTTATTGCTATTCATTGATTGAACAGTAGGTAGGCGAACAGTTTTGCTAATATTTTTTTACTTTTATTTTTATTTACTAATATTTTTTAAATAATTTAGAAATAAACAATTGCACGTTAATTATAATAGCTGTTACATTATATAGACAATTAGCTGGTGCCCGCGACTTCGTCCGCGTTCCGGATGAAGTCCCTATGTCCTTTCTGCTGTCCCAGTCAACGTGTATGCAAAATTTCATGGTGATCGGTTCAGTAGTTTTTTCGTGAAAGAGTTACAAACATCCATACATCACATACAAAATTTCGCTAATATAATATTAAGTACGGACTAAATCATTATCATAAACTATAACCTACAAGTTACATATAACTGACCTTTTCAAATAAATACGATTTTTATTAATCACGGTTATAATACGGTGATCTTCTGAGAAAATGATTACTGTCGCCAAACGGGCTTATGGCTGCGTAAGGCAGTATGCTTGAAACCACTTTTTTATGATTTTTAATTTTTAATATTAATTTTAAATTCATTATAAATTGCCTTACTTATTAATTGGTTTGTTTTATAATTTTTTTTTTTTTTTAGAATAAAAATGTATTTCGTGTATTCGTGATTTAGATTTAATAAAATACTGATAAATATTATTGTAACATACGAGATATGGCAAAAAAAAAAAACAAGAGATCACGAGCTACAATAAGGTTGCATGCACCTTGCTAATCATTATAATAATGTACTAATTTCGTAGCAATTTTAATCTCAAGTACGTGGTAGTTTTAATTAAATAGCAGCAGTCATTCAATTGACATCTTTAGATGTCAATATTTCAAGGACTTAATTACTAATTAACTATATGTGTGAAATAGCAGCATATATAATTAGATATAATATAAAATATGAATTACAAATATAAGTTTTTCTGTGTATTTATTTAAAAAAAATGTTTTTTATTTGTCTAATTAAGTGTGTAAATTTTCAAGTTATTTTTTCAAAAGTTACATGGGGCAAGCTTGTATAACTTTAAGTCGTATAACTTTTTCTGTACATTACCACTGACAACGAATATGAAAATTTTCATGGCAATCCGTTAAGGCATTGAAAGCGTAACAAACAAACTAATACCCTTTCACACTTTTTTAATATTAGTAACAACATACATATAAATAGTAAACATAATAAGTAACGCAGTCGCAGCGAAGCATCACCCGTGGAAGCACCGACCGCCGCGTTCAGCTTGTAATAATGTATCCCTTGTACAGCCAACTATGACGTGCTGATTCTAATTAAAGTAGAAAGTGGATTCCAAAGAAAAAACCGAAATCATGGTCACCGTAGCTGACAAAAGCATGTAAACTGTAGCAATTATGAGACCTTGAACAGTACACTGACATAACAGTAGAAGGAGCGCAACGAATGAATGGCACAGTATGTCGTCTGCCGCCCAGTTGAAGGAAGGTAAAGGTCGTGCTACATTGTTGCAGTTTGTTGATCCAATAGCGGAATAATTAACAAACTGCAAACCGGTGCAATTGCGTTCTGTATTTTTGTTTGGTTTTATTATTATATAGCAGTGTGACATGTGGTCTTGTTCTATAATTTTTTTATTTATTTATCCCCAAGACGCTCACTGTCTTGGCCATGAGGCAATTTGTATTTTTTAAATATTTCAACGCCAACGAAGTCGCATGGCAGCGTTTAGTAATTAAAAATATATAAATCAATGCACACTTTCGAGTTTAATAATACGATAAAAATAAAATAAAAACAGTAGCACTCCGGGAGTGCCGACAGAAGTGGAAAACTGGAAACTTGAACAATTACGAGTTTATTTTTTGAATTGTCAGGAAATATTTTATTGTGCAGGAAATATTTTTAAATGAAGTGTTTTTTTATTCATTATTAATAAACTACTACTACAAAAATTATACTACCCACAACCACAGATTAAATAATAGTTACCCACTACTAGTAAAAAAAGTAAGCTCTCAGTAGCTCGTCTATACTGAAAATGTAGACGACCTTTTTGGTATATCACTGGCCGTTTTTTTTTTATTTGAAATTACTCTGTTATTTTATAATTTTCAACAGAGGTGTCGGTAACGGTAACAGTGTCGCGAGTTCAATGGTATTTTCCCCATGTCAAAATGTCCAACGCGCCTAAAGAAGTTATCACTTCAAAAAATTAAAGTAGACTCCTTGCTAACTAACGTCAATTCAATGAAAAGAGTACAAATTAATTTTAAACCTATAAATAAGATTCGACTGAACAAACGTTGTGTGTCTTTAATCTTGGTATTGGAATTCGATCGCTATTCGTATAGCAATCGAGATAAATTTAGCTTGAATATATTTACAATGCTACTTATCTATAGGACTAATACTGGGCGACAGGGTACACGCTATTCTGTCTGCTGCAACGAAATAGTATATATCTGCTGGTAAATTTAAATTTATAATGACGATCAGAGTTTCTTAGAGAAACCGAATTGATAAATAAATATTTGGATTTATTTTATCCGAACGCTGATTTGCCTTATTAGAAGTTTCAGCAAAATCCTACTAATTTATAGTCATTGATTACCTATATATGCGAGTGTTGTAATGATGATGTTGTGA
The DNA here is from genome assembly GCA_947623395.1 of Synanthedon tipuliformis. NCBI lineage: Eukaryota > Metazoa > Arthropoda > Insecta > Lepidoptera > Sesiidae > Synanthedon > Synanthedon tipuliformis. The sequence goes on along the minus strand of OX392424.1, from coordinate 2,829,895 downwards.
TACTCTTTTAATGCAAAAACGGCTTAACTCATTTGGATGAAATTTGACACACAGATAATTTATTACCTGGATTAACATTCTATTCATATAGGATACTTTTTATCCCGTAAATGTTAGGTTTCTGAAGGATTTTTCCTTAGAAAAGTACATTTCTATGTTTTAGAAAACTAAAACATAGAAAATAGGAATAAGTAACAGTAACAGTTTATAACTCTATGTCTAAAAACATAAAAAATTGAACGCTATCGCCGTGGCAGCGCCACAGTCGTTTTTGCGTTGTAAGCTCACTGTTCGCACATTTTACGTTCATTAACAAAGGCAATGTTTAAACTACTTATTTTGCGTTCTAGTCGATATAAGGTTGACCTATAACGCCTATTAATATCGAGATCTAGGCAAAAAATTGAATATGAATATATTGCGTTCCGGACCTCCTTAACATAAAAAATAGTGAGTATCAACAAAGAATAATAAACAGTTAATTCGTTGTAGCCAGATTGAACTGGCGCGTCCGATAGTGCATTAATGAATGTGAGCAACTTGTTATATGTAAATTGTAAACACGTTTCCATTTACAATGATCGCCTGTTACATCATTCCTCACTAGGCCAACAGACGGCAACAATGTGGCGGCGTCCTTGACACTGAATCAGACCAACAATGTAAGACACGCGACTTTAATTTGAGGAATTCCGTCATGATAACAGCGAACAAGCTCGAGCGCATTTATAACATACGGTAACGCGTCCGCGACGAATACGACACGACATGAGAGATTTCTTATACTTAACATTGTAATATACCTATATAATCTATTAATTTTCAATAATAAATATGTAATTAAATATTATAAATTTGAAAAAAAAATCTAATATTACGATAAAACGACAATTTTTATAAAAAAATATTTAAACTTCTAATATAATTTTCAAAGCGGTTAGTTTTGGTTTTGGGTTAGTAATGATGGAAGCTACATCTCCCTAAAGTAACTATATACAGTTACTAAACAGCCAGATTTTGTGATTTTGTGTACCAGCCAATAAGGGTTTGATATGTTTCGATAACAAAAATTTTTTAACAATATTAAAATATAAACAATATTTTTAGATAAGAAATAATTTAAAAAAATAACAGATCATTTATGAAATATTCGTGTATTTTATGCATTAAAATATGATTAAAATGAGTTATAAAATTTATGGACGTTCTTTTCAACAAGATTCCAATCGTCCCGCGATTTCTAAAGGAGCACTTTGAATCCGCCGATCTCCAGGGCCAATGCACTTCAACAATGTAACGCGATTCAAATGACATTTTGTTTTGTTTTTGTTTTATCGTCAAGACTACCTGGGATACTACATAAATAAAATCTTGATAGTAAAATATCAATGCAGAAAGATTTTTGAGGTTTTAAAGGTGTATTTCTGATTTAAAAAAAAATCAAAAAATGGGCACCTAATAAACGTTAAGTTTAGATATAAGTTCAAGTCTTTAATTGTCTCAAGAATGGCATGTGTTGGCACTAATCTGAATTTGAAAATTAATAGCAGGGCACACAGCGTTGCGGCGGAGTTGCGGAAGAGTCTTCGTCCGACCTCGCAACTTCGCCTTATAGCGGACGCGGAGGACGCCAAGAGGTTTAGTCGGTAGATCTTCCTCAATACCATCTCGGGCCAGGAGTCCAACATAACACACCGGTCTTTCCCCAGGCCGGTGGGTATCCATGGGTATGATGGATTCCTCTTGTAAAAAAAAAGGGCACACAGCGTTACGTCTGGCGGCAGTAACAACCTCCTTACAGAAGAACACCGTGAAGTAACAGCACATGTGCTGTCGTGTTTCTGTGAGTGAGTAACGGATGCTAGAGACCATTCATGTCGCTGTAATCTTTTGTGAGTGCTGACTGCTTACAAAATGCTCAGTTTTTGACTGCAAAAAGTAGTGTACGCGATAAAAAAAATGGTGTGTATCAGCTCCGACACACTACTGGAGTTTACTCCTTACGAACGAATATAAAATTTAATGTATATAATAATTATATGTATATGTGTATATATATATATGTAAATCGATTCTTAAGGAGTAAACTCCAAATACTTAAAATACCGTGTGTTTTCATACCAAAAAAAAATGAGTTCAGTAGCATTTTAAGTTAGTAAATTCGTCATTATTGCAGAGACATAACGCACAGTTTTGAGTGTTTCAGTCCGTAATGAGCATTTAAAGCCATCGTGTATTTTAGAGTGTCCATCTTGATTGTGAGTTTGTGATGGGTTTATGCTAAATAGGGAATGTTGCCCACACTTTTCAAGATATTGCAATACCATGTAATATTCAACAGCTCGAGTTGTATTGATTATTTAAAAGATTGTTGTCGACCGTTTCGTAGTAAGTAGGGAATACTAAATTATCTATGTTATGAGGACAAATTTTTAATTAAAATCGATTAAAAGTCATACGTATGTAAATTCATAGGTATTTCAGATTGCTAAGCGTAAGTAACTGCTCATGTGTCTCTCTCGGTTTCTTTAAGTGAAAAAACTGGTTGTTATTGACACTATCCCTGTTTAAGCTCATTTATTTAAGCTATTTATCTATTGTTTTCTTTGGAAAAATATAATTGGGCGTAAGCAGGGATTAAATTAAATGCGGTAGGATGTCATTTCAGTGTAAAATTTTGCTCCGTTTGTTCACATTTAGTCTAATATTATTAGGATGAAAATCGAACCCCCTTAAAAACCTCATTTCATGTGATCTTTGTTCATGAATAAGAGATACGTTTGAAATTATTTTAAAATACTGTATGAAAAAATATGGGACATTATTCATTATTCCAAAACCACGAAAAAATATGGAACATTATTCATTACTCCAAAACCACGAAATCATCAAAAAATTCAATATATAGTATTTATTACTATAATGGAAAATCTAATATATAAAATTCTCGTGTCGCAGTGGTTGTTGCCAAACTCCTCCGAAACGGCTGGACTGATTTTGATGAAATTTTGTGTGCTTATCGGGTAAATCTGAGAATCAGCCCAAAAATTTATTTTTTATTTTTTCGCAAAACAAAGTTTTGGCGGGTCAGCTAGTATTTCTATAATATCGTCCAATTGCAAGGCGAACTTAGGCGAGAGGCACATCTAGTCATTACATAAAAAGGCTTCCTCTGGGGTATACATAGCGTGATAAAGAATATAATAAATATTAATTTATTATTTTCACTACATATAAATTAATAGAGTTGAGCCTTAGAATAAAAAACCTCTTATTTTGTCGTCAATGTGCTGACATTTCAAAAAGGCCAGACAATCGCATTGGTTCTATAGAGGTGTATGGTTCTATACCACAATGGACCATATCTCGGTGAGGGTTGGGGACAAAATGCTTTCATTCATTCAAGAAAATTTTGCCCCTTTTATAAGCGTTTGCCTTTTTAATTTGTCGTGAGTTCAGACATTAATTCCTATTATTGAAAACAAAGTGAAAAAAGTTGAATGACCACATATCGAAATCAGATTCGACCGTTTAGAGTAGCTATACTCAACCTGCGGCCCGCGAGCCGCATGCGGCCCTCGACCTTGTCATTTAAGACCTAAATAATTTTTGTTTGCGGCCCTCGACACCATGACTGAAAATGTGTTTGTGGCCCTTATAAAAAAAGGGTTGAGTATAACTGGTTTAGAGAGTAATTATTGAACATGAAATGGAATATAATCTTATGTAAAAACTTGGGAAATCGCACGAATGCAATTTTTTTCTGCAAATTATAAACACACAAATATTCCTCGTCTCTCGCTTAGTTAGCGGATTATCTGATTTTTTTAAATTATTTCTAAAAGTAACTAATCAACACTTTACTTGTAGTTGGTAAAAGAGGCCCTTAGAATATATCTATCTAGTAAGAGCGTCCGACAGGCATTGTCCTTTATTTTTGAAAATTAGCGGTAAGTTATAGTTGTATTTTATATTATAAGTTATATAGTACAAGTTATATTTAAGCATGCAATAGAACCTTTTTGTCCCACTTAAAAGAAATATAGGCATTTAAACCTGTTTAACGTATTTCATTGCTTCCACCTAGAAAGAATGGATCAGGGCCATGTCAGGCAAGTAATGTATTATTTATAAATTGCAAATACAATTTAACTGCATAAGAGACTTGCATTTCAATGTTAAGCCAACATGATTATTGGTGTTAACTGATCAGTCTATACTTGGCTACCTGACTGGTGGTTCCTGGTAAATAAATCGTGATGACACTACTTAGCAACAGCTCATTCCAAATAACTAAAGCCTGAGAAAAGTTGAGCCATGAGAAGAGAAAAGAGCCAAATATGAAAATTGAAAATCGTTATTGACGCGAATTCTTTTATGTGACCACCCCGGTTTTCCAAGTTAGTGACAGTATAACGCCGTAATATGTTCAGTAGCTGCTTCTGAAATCTCAGCATACCATTAGGATTGGTAGGACATCTAGTCCTTGGGGTGGATCAGAGTTTGTTGCATCGGGAGAACCCGGTACACCCCGCTCACAGGGCAAGGAGGCACCGGGGAGTTTTAGTGGGTATTCCCAGTGCCGCTATGATCAGGTGCTGGGCGACCCCCACATATCCCTACCGTCTAGCCAGCGGCAGGGAATCTGTAAGCGGATTACTCCTCGTCAAAAAAAAAAAAGGACATCTAGTGCCTTTGGTTTTTGGTGCGTAAATTGCTATAGCACAATTAGTACACCTGTATTTGCGTGATCGATGGAGCTACTGCGAACTCCTCGGATCTTAGCAGTCTATCAACCTAACCAAAATGTGATATATAAAAAAATAAAAAGTATATAAAAAAAACTAGAGGAGAAACTTTAATATTGAAACTATTCCTTATTCTCTAAAATTTATAGCTAATAACTAAAAGGCAAGCGCAGCGTTAGACATCCATATCTAAAGTGATGGACGTTAGATCCAGGCTGATTCTTAGGGCTAACAATACACTTAGCGAAAGGACTCGACTTAATTGATATTGACATGATAGTACTGACTCTTCCGACAATTTCATATATACTGACTTATATAATAAACAAGAGCATAGAAACTATGACTTTCCCAACTGACTGGAAAATCGCTCAAGTGATCCCGTTACCTAAGAAACCCAATCCTATGAACCTAACCGAACTTCGTCCCATCAGTATCCTTCCTTGTGCATCAAAGATAATGGAAAGGGTAGTGTGTGATCAGCTGTCGGAATACTTGGAGAGAAACGGCATCCTACCTGAACTGCAGTCGGGTTTTCGCAAGGGTCGATCGACAGTTACTGCGTTACTGGATGTAGTCGACAACATCTTACAGGCTCGGGATGCCGGTAAAAGTACTATATTGGTGCTTTTAGACTTCTCCAGGGCTTTCGATTGCATTAGCGTGCCCTTGCTGTTATCCAAGATGTCCTATTATGGATTTGATGTCACTGCGTTGAGGTGGTTTGACAGTTACTTGTCCGGTCGTGCACAGATGGTTGCGCTGCGGGGGGTGGATGGAGCCACTCTGCGGTCCTCCATTTGTCCTGTGACGAGGGGGGTTCCGCAGGGTTCAATCCTAGGTCCGCTGCTGTTTATATTGTATAGCGCTGACATCGTTAACAGTATAAGGAGTAGCGGATACCATCTGTACGCAGACGATCTGCAACTGTATCTCTCGAGCTCACCGTCGGACATAACTGCTGCAGTGGACAGCATCAACGCGGACCTCGATCGTGTTTCCTCTTGGTCGGAGAAGAACTGTTTAGCTCTCAATCCGCGCAAGTCGAGATACATGGTTTTCGGGTCTGAGCATCAGGTCCGTAATAGTCTAGAAGCTCTTGCCGACAGTGATGTGGCTATCATGGGCGAACCAATAGAGCGGGTGATAGAAGCAAACAACCTTGGCCTCCTCATGGATGGCAAGTTACGCTTTGAGAGTCACATTCTCAAAGTTGTGAGCAACTGCTTCTATCGTCTTAAAGTTCTGTATAATGTACGCGATTACATTAGTGTCGATTTGCGTGTCACGCTTTGCGAGTCGCTTATATTGTCTAGATTAAATTATTGTGATGTCGTGTATGATGGCTGCATTACGGGCCGCTCTAAGAGGTTGATACAACGAGTGCAAAACGCATGCACTCGTTTCTGCTTTCACATCCCTCCTCGTTCCCATGTCACACCGTATTTGAGCGCCGCGGGCCTGCTGAACATGTCTGCGCGCCGGCGCCTGCACCTCGCCACTTTGTTGTTTGGGGTGATACGGTATGAAACGCCGTCCTACCTATTTAGGAAACTGCAGTGGCCGAGACGTGTGCGCAGGTTGGGGGCAGTGGCTGTTGTGCCTGTGCACAGGACTGCTGCCTTCCGAGGAAGTTTCAGGTTTGCGGCGTCTAAGTGCTGGAATGACCTCCCTCCTCCTATCCAAAGAGCGCCTAGTAGGTACCTTTAAGCATAAGCTTAGAGGTTATCTGTTGACGCTCCAAAAAACATAATCCTTTATCCAGCATTGTTATCCGCACAAATAAGCCACAATATTTATTTATTTTCTTTCATTATAAGTGTTAATTGACGCTTTGCATTGTGTATTTTGTTATGTTTTAATATATTATTAATTGTCTATGTATTTCTATTGTTTAATTTATCATTATTTATTTATCATCTAAGTAATTTCTAAGTATCTAGTATCTCATATCTAAGTAATTTATTAAATATGTTTGTATTTTGTATAAAATATGTTTGTATAGTGTTTAAAAGTGGGACAAGCGGGCGCGTTGTGTTGCGTTGGTTAGAGGTATTGTTTGTATGTATTTCTGTGTTAGGTTTTTAATTCTTGTACCTACTTTTCTTCATTGTAGACAACTCAGGTGTACGCTAGAAACTCAACTGAGTTTATAGTGCACCTCAACTGTGTACCATAATATATTGTTATTCTTGTGTAAATAAATAAATAAAAAAAAAAAAAAAAAAAAAAAAAACAATTGTGTTGTAATTACGTTTGTGTAGCGTCGATGTTGTGTAAGTCCGAAACGGTGCTGGCTGAAAATCAGCGCTGCAGGTGCTTGCATCTCAGCACAATGCTTAGCCAGTGACCGTTTCACTGTTGCGAGGACACACACTCTTTTATCCACAAGTTTCTGTTTTGTTGTTTTTCTTATTTTTTTTTATTGTTGTGTCTTTGTAATCGTGAATAAAACTCTTTCTTTCTTTCTTTCTTCTTTCTATTTTGAAAAGAGAATCAGTATTAAAAAAAAAAACAATTTGTAAAAGACAAATCTGTTTCACGCCTATATTTAATAATAAACCATTAATAAAATATATTGTAAACAAAAAAAAAGGTTGACTGAATTATTTCCACATTAATTTGTCAACTCTGATGTTTTCATTATTTATTACATCGTACTCGTAAATGCAATAGATCTCAATTACTTAGCGTAGTTGATAGTAAGAAAGGGATAATGATAACATTGACTGACAGCGAACTACCGCAGCCATTACAACATGACAAATGTGAGTTTTTTTTAAAGTAAACTATCTATCTAACGACAAGTTATCACTCAATTAAGTATCCATTTCTTTTATATTTCAATTTATGGTTTAATAAATTTATTGTCGCTGTACAGTAACAATGTAACACCTTTGTTTTAATGTACCTATTGAGTTTTTAAGTTTAAAAAAAACTTATAGGAATATCCTCGACATTGATATTAATACATTGATATATTGTAGTGATTATACTTAACACATGTCTCTTGCCGTTGCTTGACATATGCGTGTCAAACATGGAAGTAGGTATACCTCAAAAATTAAGGAAAAAATTACAACATGCCAACGGGGACTAGAACGCAGTATGTTAAAAATAAAGAAAATCCAAAAAATAAGACACACCAAAATAAGAAACATGTCAAAAGCTACGGATGCTCTTAATTATGCCCAGAAACTAAAGTGGAAATGTTAAACTATTGAAAGTTAACACATTTCAATAAGAGAGTAGCTCGAATAGAGTTTCTGTTATTAGTTAGAAGTTAATTGCGATTTTCCATTAAATAACTTAATTTTAATTTCTCCTAAAGACTCGAATCGAGTGGTTAAATATGTAAGTTAATAAATAACAATATCATCGCACGACTGTTCATGCGATGATATTGTTACATGAAAATAACTTACAAAACAAGTAATAATTAACAAAATGACGCTTTTGATAACGTCGTTCAAAATGCAACTTTGTTGAGCCTTTAGCAAACTATTCGGAGTTAAACGCAAAGTAATCGATTGCGAGTATCGATTTCGAGGGAAATAACTACGTCCGTCGATCGAGACATTTTACGACACAACTACTGAAATGGTCCCGTAAATTGAGTTAAACTTGCAATCTTTTTATTGTAAGTATATATAGGTACACCTGATTATGTTTTGAAACCTGACTGTGTAATTAAACCACAGGAAAGCATCGGAAAAAAATTTGAAAAAGTAATTTAATTTATTTTTTATTTTTCTATTAATATAGGCTTCTAAAGAAAAAATATAAATTATTGCAAATAAAACCGTTTAAACTTTTGAGTTTTTTTAGCAATAATTTATTGCTAAAAAAAAGTTATTGCAAGTTATCCAAATATCCTTAAATTTGCAATATTTTACCTTTTTTTCGGTCAACATTTTCAGTATGAATTTAAGCTCCTTGAAAATGTTGAGAATGTTTTGCAGTTTACAAAACTCTACTTTAATTTTCTGTACGACCATTATTGTCCGAGTAATTAATTGATTATCAAAGTCAAACTCGGCTTTTTCGCTTTGATCGACGATAACATAGTGACAAATCATCGAATAGGAGCTCATGAGGAGGTCATGTTATAGGGAATTAAATTCTCTAAAAGAGTTTTACTATCATAGAGGTTTATTTAAAAAAAAAAGAGAAATGACGTAGGAGATTTTCATTTTGAGCATAACTGAACTGTTCCCGCCAGTTAGACAGACAACGTGTAGGCAGGTAGGTACTTGCAAAACTTAAAAATATAATAGACCTAGCTCACTTAAGTGCGAGTGATTGGAGAACTCTAGGTCAGCTTAGGTCACACTTACAAGTACTTGCGAAAATAAAAGAACTGCGCTGCGCATTACTTTAGTTCATTAGAACCTAATTCACTTGACATGTTTTAAGTTCCCAAATTTTACGTGACTTGATGAAAATTGGTAAGGTCTTCATGGAGTCATTTAGAACAGAAATACCTACATATAAAGTTGTATTTACTCAATACGCTGTTGGGATTGAGTTATAAAATGAGTATACTCAATTGAAAATGAGTCACAACAGTGGAAGCCTTAATAAATCTCGCAGAGGAGTTTTACGGATTTCGCGAACTAATCAAAGCAACTCATTCTCTAAAAAGTCACGTGCGTGCACCGAACAAACATAGGAAGGAACACATAAAAGTCGAAGCCCGTTTTACAGCCATCGAATTTCGCTCGAAGTGTGGGTGGAATCATTTTTAAAGGAAAACTTCTTTTTATTGCCGAGTGCAGTTCCGTACTTAAAGTGTGGATTTTACGAGCGAGAGTGGTGCGGTAATTAATAACTTTTTAATTATACTATGGGGCTACGCTACGCTACGCTCGCTTCGTAGACACAAGTTTGTTGTTGTTGATGCATTTTTAAAATTTAACACTACATATTTATTTTTTATTTATTTTAAATTAAAGATGGGTATCCTCTTGCTCAGCATCTAGCGAAGATGAGGCCTATGTGGAGCGAGCTCACATAGAAGATTCCTATTTTTGAATTAAAGATCTGCATCTAGCGAAGAAGAGGATAGATGGATGGATGCATGGATGTTTGTAACTCTTTCACGCAAAAACTATTGAACCGATCACCATGAAATTTTGCATACACGTTGTCTGGGACACCAGAAAGGACATAGGCTACCTTTCATCCAGAACGCGGACAAAGTCGCGGGCACCAGCTAGTATAATCTATTTAGTTAATTTAACTGAATCTAGTTTAAAATGACTGGAATTTTAAATTGTTAATCATATATAGGTATCTATAATCTGAAATGTAAGCAACATGAACGTTAAACAGTTTCCTCACAAAGGAGACAGTGAAGAACTTAATAAGCTGTCAGTTTACGACACACTCCTCCAGTCATAACCTGCCGAAACACCATTACCCGTAAGTTATGCGCTTCAAATCCTCGCTACCAGAACAGCTTACGTGAAATACCTTATTTCCTTAGCGTACGAGCCAATTAAATTTATATGGCTCTAGCGACTAAGAAGATACCGTCTTATAGTTCAAAGCTTACGTTCGATAAGCACTTGGGTAGTATTGTTGAGTTTTTCAACAACGCTCATTCCTGTTAAGTGACTGTTAATATTTTTGTGTAAAAAAAATTAATAATTTATTTTTTAATTAATGCAGACACTTGATTTACTATCACAGAAAGGATGATTATCACGATTTGTGCGGAGGTAAGAAAGTTGAGGCGGCTTCGGCCGCGTACGTAACTGGAGCTTCATAACCAGTGTAATCGTCATTAATACTAAGGGTGGGTTGCACCATCTTACTTTAACTATAACAAACGTCGCAACTTCAGTTAAAGTAACGGTTAGGCCGAAAATGAGTTGCACCAGTTAACAAATAATCAAATGACGTCATAACTTTGACCGTACCCGTAACCGCACATTTTTCGCTGGTTAAGGGTTATTGTTATTGTTAAGTATAACGTCAAGTGTCAAAACTGCCATATGAACGCGTCAAACTGTCAACTTTAACTAAGCTTACGAATATGGCGGTGCAACGCGTTTCGCAGAAACTGTTAAAGTCAGGGTTATTGTTAGTGACAATTTGACGTCAACTTTTACTTTAACCGTGCTACGATGCAACCCACCCTAAGTACTCTATTGTTTAATAACATTTTTGAACGTAGAAAATTCTATGTCAAACTTGACGTAGAATCTTATGTCAAACTTGACGTGACATTGACATTGTTTCGATACGTAATATCGGCCATTTTCCTGCCTTTGCAGTTAGTTAAGAACGAGTCGTTACGAAGTGTGCATTAAGGTTAGTAAGAGTGAAATATATTTCTTTGTATTGTGAATTTACCGAGCAATGAATATTTGCTCTCACGTTGATCTATGAATTTCATTTATACAATTATTCTTTACGTTATACCAGTTAGGATCGACTACTTTTTCGGCTTTGTACGAAACCAGTTGTGCACCTAAACTAGCTCATATTTTAATGACAGTAAGAGTTTTTATGTAATATAACTAAACCAAAACTGAAGATGCATATAAAAACTATGCACGAAGAGAGCAAATAAGAGAAGTTTTGTAGTTTGTATCTCCTCAACCAATAACGTTTATGGAGCTGCAAACTATTAAAGCTATTGCATGCTGTTGCAGTGTAATTGTTCCACAGACGCTAAGTTGGTCCTAAATGTGCGAATTTACGGCAAAACGTACAGTTTATTGTACGCTGTCTGTGACACTCGTAAACTTTCTATTTACGGTCCTTTCTCTTCGATGTGTTGTTCCGACTTAATTGAACTCCACATTTTCGAAGAAGTTTGCGATGGAAGCATGGAGAATATAGAGGGAAGGAGAAGCGTCGAATACGCTCAATTAGGCGGCGCTGTAGTAGCATTGGTGTGTGACGCACTGGTAGCATTCTATTTACGGTTATTTCATGAAATACGCAACCAACCAATCATATCAAACACCAATGCTACACTAGCGCCATTTTGGTCAATTTATGAACCACTATTTAATGCTTTTAGCTTGCCACTTTTTCAGTTTAACATGTAAGTTGGTTTCTTTTGAATAGGCACCTTCTACGTGATTTCGCTCGGCTTTGTCGCACAGCTATGCTGGCCAAGAGCAAACCCATTATTAATAAAATGAATAAATAAATCTTACAAAAAATCTTAGGGCCTTGGGCCTTTTTTTCCTATTACGACATTATGAAGAATAATTTTAAATGATAATATAGAACAATTGAAAGCTTATATAGTCTATATAGAAAATGAAACTTGTGGACCTATTCAAAATTGGTAGATAGTACAGAAAGCATAGGTACAACTTTGGTAGAAACTTATTGAAAATAAAATCAAAAAGCAAAAGAAAAAGAAGTCTTATGTAAACTTTCACTGAAGAAGATAGTCCCATGGACAGGATTCTGCTATACCTAATATTATAATAAATAGATCGAAGAATATTTTCTATTATTGTAAATAAATGTTATTTGTAATAAAATTTATTTGTTGATTTAATTTAAGGGTCCCTTTCGCCAATCGAGGGTCGGGAATGTAAGAGAATTATATATAAAACGATGCTCCACAACCTTGAAAAAAATCACACAGCTAGCCAATGAATGTTACTTGATGCTGAAACATTTGAATTTTAGATAATGCTTATAGATAAGTGTAAAAAAAAATCAGAAAATCACTAAAATCGTGTAAATCGCACTCCCGTGTTGTTACAATTGAGCCATAAGTATCAAAATTTATTAAATGAATTTTATCAAATAATAAAGTTAAAACTATAAAAAAGTTGCTGGAATATTTATTTCTTAATTAATATATCCTTATTCTATGTAAAAAAATCACAAAGTTGCCCAATTTTTTCGCTCAAAATCTTCATACAAATTACTATGAAGGCTATTATATTGAAATTACGCTCGTAGTCGGTTCAGTCGGCCACGCGCCTCCGAAGTGAGAGCACGTCGCTTTGCGCCGCATTGACAGTTCGCGATCGAACCGTGTACTTACACAAAAAATGACAAATATGTCGTTTTTGATGTTGAAATTATAGCCCAAGAGCCCACGACCTTCGTTATTTATTACAATCTTTTGAGATAATATATAAAAAATAATAAGTGGGTTGTTCCAAACAGTTCTACTATAGTTCTATGATAGAATTGTTTGGACAAAAAAAATCCAACTAGTTCCCCAGCACAGTATGACAGATTGGACTCTGGAACACGTCCAAACTATTCTATTTTTATAATAGAACAAAAAAAAAAACATGCAATGATGTCTACTGGTGAGTATGAGTAGCGGAGCGGAGCGGCGGCAAGTCTACGCGGGGCACCGAAAAAGCGAAAATTTTGAGATAGATAATTTGACACGCCGTAACTTGGAAACGGTGCGACGCAGCCGGGTGATGTTTGGGCTCATCGGAGACGTCTCTCCGAGATAAATAATTTGACGACCCCCTCGGACCAATCCGACCGTAACTTGGAAACGGTGCGACTCAGCCGGGTGATGTTTGGGCTCATCGGAGACGTCTCTCCGAGATAGATAATTTGACGACCCCCTCGGACCCCTTCGACCGTAACTTGGAAACGGTGCGACGCAGCCGGGTGATGTTTGGGCTCATCGGAGACGTCTCTCCGAGATAGATAATTTGATGACCCCCTCGGACCCCTCCGACCGTAACTTGGAAACGGTGCGACGCAGCCGGGTGATGTTTGGGCTCATCGGAGACGTCTCTCCGAGATAAATAATTTGACGACCCCCTCGGACCCCTCCGACCGTAACATGGAAACGGTGCGACGCAGCCGGGTGATGTTTGGGCTCATCGGAGACGTCTCTCCGAGATAGATAATTTGACGACCCCCTCGGATCCCTCCGACCGTAACTTGGAAACGGTGCGACGCAGTCGGGTCGTGTTTGGGCTCATCAGAGACGTCTCGGGGAGATGAATTTTTTAGTAGACCATATTTCAAAATTTGACAATTCCGGTCTACATTTGACAATTGACAATTCGGGGGGGGGGGGGGGTCCGAGGGGGTCGTCAAATTATCTATCTCGGAGAGACGTCTCCGATGAGCCCAAACATCACACGGCTGCGTCGCACCGATTCCAAGTTACGGTCGGAGGGGTCCGAGGGGGTCGTCAAATTATCTATCTCGGAGAGACGTCTCCGATGAGCCCAAACATCACCCGGCTGCGTCGCACCGTTTCCTAGTTACGGTCGGAGGGGTCCGAGGGGATCGTCAAATTATTTATCTCGGAGAGACGTCTCCGATGAGCCCAAACATCACCCGGCTGCGTCGCACCGTTTCCAAGTTACGGTCGGAGGGGTCCGAGGGGGTCGTCAAATTATCTATCTCGGAGAGACGTCTCCGATGAGCCCAAACATCACCCGGCTGCGTCGCACCGTTTCCTAGTTACGGTCGGAGGGGTCCGAGGGGATCGTCAAATTATCTATCTCGGAGAGACGTCTCCGATGAGCCCAAACATCACCCGGCTGCGTCGCACCGTTTCCAAGTTACGGTCGGAGGGGTCCGAGGGGGTCGTCAAATTATCTATCTCGGAGAGACGTCTCCGATGAGCCCAAACATCGCCCGGCTGCGTCGCACCGTTTCCAAGTTACGGTCGGAGGGGTCCGAGGGGAGCATCAGTTACGGACAGGGGGTTTAGGGAGAGGGGTGTACTGAATGCAACTGATGAATAAAAGGTTCGTAAGGAACAGGCAAGGAATAAGTTCTAATGTAAGGAATCCCAGGTTTTCTAGCAGGCAGATTTTTTGTACAAACTTTTTCAGTACAATATATTATTTTTGTAATTGGGAATAACAATTTCGTTTTGTATTGTGCAACTAAAATAATAAAATTATTATAAGTACAATTATTTATACGCTAATAATACATTTGACAACAATTTTTATATTTGGTAACAAAATAGCAACTGTAATAAGTCTCCGGCAATGGATGACGTGATTTCTAAAGTTATCCCGAAGAAAATATAAAAAAATTGAGCTTCAATACTATACACATTTACTATGCACAGAGAAACTTTCAGCGTTTATAAAATAACGAAGGTCTGGCCGTCGTGGGCTCTTGCTCTATGCTTACGTACATGTGTGCGTGTGCAATGCGCGAGCCTCGATCGTTGTGAGAGTAGCGCTAAAAACCTAAACATCGCGCGGCGCGTCTCCGTAACGGCCCCTTAAGGGATTACAAAAGCTCGCATAGTTTGGTATCTAAGAAATTCTATACGTTTGTTGTCGCCAAGTGCGTTGCCCGCCGCACTACAATGTTGCGAATTGTGGTTCACGTATTTTATTTTTCACGCCCGGTTGCTCGTTACGTGCGGCAAGGTTGCCAGATTTACATTATCTTAATGCAACATTAGGTGCTAACTGCACCTAATTATAATTTCTAGTAATTTATAAAGTGTTAGGGAGTAATCATTACTTCAATTATAATAATCTTGTATTAAGAACTAAAAATAAGACAGGCAATTTTTTTGTGCGTGGGACGTTTCAATGGATTTGCGTCATATACCTAAATTTAAAAAAAAATCTACTTAGTTTTTCTTTGAGTTTATTAAAGAAATAGTGAAAGAATTCACAGAAAAATGTATCAGAGAAAATGAGCCTATGAAAGAATTTGCAGAAAAAAATTGCATAATATGTGCGAAGCCTGAGACGCATTCGCTAGTAATTTAATAATTTATAGACTTTAATGAAGATAGTCTAACATACTTTAGTTATAGATGAAGATATTAGACCCTGTAAAATTCGAGCAATGTAAGTGTTTTGTAACCAAAATTTTCTTTATTATTATTATTTTTTTTCTTTATTTTTTCTGGTTTTGTTTTCGTCATTTTAACATTAACTGTGTTAATTTTAAGTAATAATTTATTAAAACCTCATTTAAGAATTTTTGTTAAATTCGTATTGACGTCTAAATATTACAACCCTAAGGGCAAACGCGGTTACATTACAGTTGATATATGTAGGTACCTTAATAAATAACAGACCATATCATAGGTATAGTCAGTCACCGGAGTATTACTGTCTTGTTTCCAGTGTTCATTCATATCACCATGATAAATGGTTGACATACTTCTTAGCTTCGGCAGGAATAGTCTGGCAAAAATTAATGCAAGCAACATTGAGTCTTATTTTGTGAGGTAAAAAACTCAATTTACATTCTCAATAAAATTTTGTTCTTACTATTCTATTTTACACAATTATTTATACACCACTTATTATCTGGTGCCCGCAACTCCGTGCACGATGTAGTAATTTTTTTGAAAATTCCAAAAGAACCTAAGTAATTTTTTCAGGATAAAAGTATCCTATAGTTTAATCTAGATAATCATCAATACATCAGTGAAAACGGCATTGAAATCGATCAATCCGATTCTGAGATTAGCGTGCACAAACGTACAGACAAACAGACAAATATTGTAAAAACTATTTTCAAAAAAATTTTTTTTTAAAAAAAAAATTATACAGACACGGCTCGTTTACGATTTTATTATAATATGTCTAAAGACAAGATTGTATTTGGGAACAAAATCTTCATTTATTTCTTACGACAGCTCCGCAATTATATATTTATTGCTTTACAGAAAGATTGAAATGTCAGACATCATTTATGACTGTTATGCGGTTTTCGATAAACCGCATGAACCTTTGCAATCTAAAGTGAATCTTTATTGTATCATTTTAGAGGTTATTTTTGCTAATCAATTATTAGATTGGTATTCTTATGCTCTTATTATGAACACCTATACATAATCTCAATACTCTTGAATTAATATCACTAAATTTTTAATAAAATTCCTTAACGATACAAAAAAATTGGTTAAAAATGTAATGCTCAGTGATAATTAGCAAACAATTTTTTAAAATCTCTATTTTCACTTCAATAATATAACTTGTGAAAAATTCTTAAATTACTTATATTACGAACTTTTCTTAGGTATGCAAACCGAAACGAAATTCGATAGTCTAAATTTTTTAATCAGTATTATTTATACTTATTATCCACCAAGTTTATCTACAATAGATATGCGACGACATCCGTAAGAAAATTCGTTTTTTCTAAAAAAGGCAAGACAAATTTTGACTAGGTAAATGAAAAATTTGATAAAAAAATTTTTTTACTGAAGCTACGAGTACTGGTAGATTCTAAGATGGTATCTTACTTCTTTTAGGCTAACAATATTTTTACACAGTCATATTCTATTAAGCTCAACAAAAATCTGAAGCTATGTTACAGAAAGAAATTCTCAATTCTTAAACAAATGAAAGGTCTTACTAAGTCATCCAGAATAAAGAAAGAACTCTAAATACGAGTATTATCGTTTTAAAAAAATTTTACGAGAAAATGTGGCGGACGGGCAGTCGATTTGATAAAGACTTAATGCAACCTCAGGAATCTGCTCCCTTCTGGCTCCCTTGCAAAAATACTATTATGATGAGGTAAAAAATATAAAAAGTAATAAATTACTAAAGGTCATTTAAACAAAATAACATCTGCCAACAGTCTATTATATGCAAAAAAATCAATTTTTAAAATACTTGTTGACTTAAGGCACTTTGTGTTAAAACTTGTAGGTGTTAAAACAAATAAGCGCATCTGTGCAAGGCAAGCGAAAGAGCAGTTTGCAGCCGACTCTAAACGGACATAAGTACACATTTTCCATAAACTAGTTGGTCGTAAAATTTCACATATGTTTAGTGGGGCTAGGTGCAGCACCTTAAAAGCATTGGTCATATAACAAAACGCCCGAACCGAAATGAGCCATAAAAGTCCGACAGCGTTTTCTAACTAAAGCCATGAAACTGAAACGCTGGCGGAATTTACAATGGCGGCATTCTACGTCTACAGTTAATGTTCGTGACGTTCAGCTCAGTTTAATTAAAGTGGCTGTACTGAAAGCGAGCCACTGCGAACGCGTTTCACCAATTTTTGGGGATCAAGGAAATCTTATCTCTACAATTGCTTTTACGGATTCTTGTGTTTGTATTATTATACTAGCTGACTCGGCAAACGTTGTTTTGCGAAAAAATAAAAAATAAATTTTTGGGGTGAACCACCCTTAATTGGAGTATAAAAAAATAGATGTTGGCCGATTCTCAGACCTACCCGATAAGATTTTTATTTTTGTAATGAATAAACTCAAAAACTAATGGACCCATATTGTAAATCCATCTCTATCCATCCTCACATATTTTCGCGTATTTAAAATATTAGCAGGATAAAGGCATTGCTATACATGAAAAAGCAAGTCGAATGCAACTGCGTTTCAAATTCTACATTTTTACGTTAAAAAAGGTGGTAGACAGGCTAACGGTAAACTTGGTAGTAGATGGCTACCTACCACATAGTAAACCGCTTGTAAAACAGAATTTTCAGTCAAGTAGATGTTTATGACACGCTTGAAGAAAAGCCCAAATTGTAGTTGGGCGGAATCAACTCAGAAGTGACAAAGTCTTTGCCATCCCGATAGTGCGAAGCACTTTGCCCAAGTACGTTGGTAAGAATTCAGAGTAAGTTTTTTTTGGAACCTCTTTTTATACCAAGGCGTTCTAACTGCAGTATCCTACTATTCATTATTATAAATGAAAAAGAGAGTTTTTTTTTCTTACTCTTTCACACCTTAACTACTCAACTGATCATCATTTTGCTTACACATTGATAGAGATACAGAAAAGTTTAAAGGGTACTTACATTCAGAAAAACAGTACTGTTCTCGAAAATACTGACAGTTAAAAATATAAATTAAAAAAAATCAACGTCTGACAAAAATTAATCACCATCATTCATCAAAATAATATATATCTTTGCTGCTATTCTACATAGCCGCTGAACTGTCTTCCCAGTTTATCAATGCTGTGTCACTTCTACAACCTAATAAAATTAACGTTATGTTCGTAATTTATTTATTTTATAACTAAGGAATACCGACGGCCTTAAGAATACAATGAGCACGACAAATAGAAACATAATATGAAGGCCAATTACAGGTTCACTCTGTAGTTAAAGTACACAGCAAACACATTACATATGAAGTAAACAAACATTAAAACACAAAAAGACAAAGAATAAAGACACCTACGGATGATCTTTTATACAATTCTAGTTGGTGCACGCGACTTCGTCCGTTAATAAATGAAAAAAAAAAAACAACTTGCTGTAAAACTTTGGCCAGGTCTAGGCGTTAATTTATTTAAATTTTACATCAACTTTCTGGAACAATAGGTACTTTGCTTTCTGGATGTAAGTATGAAAGGTATTTTTTTCTGGATGTCCTTTCCTGTATCCCTGACAATGTGTGTGCACAATATCATGATGATCGGTTGAGTAATTAAAACGTGAAAAGTGTTAACTTTTACAGACAGATATATATCAGATATATTTTTATAGACAGACAGACAGATTTTTTTTATACAGACAGATAGAATTACTTCCAGATTTATAATATTGAAAAAAAAAGTTATGGAAGTATGAACTAGTATGGATTACTGGGAATATTAAGAAATTAGAAGATTAGTTAAGTTACGTTTGTTTGAAAACAAATCATATGAGAATATCTTGACCCTAACTAAATATTGTAAATGCGAAAGTTATTTATTTTTTGTAAATCTCTAACATAAATGACATTGAAAGATCGATAGAGGATTGCGCGCTCGCTGCGCTCGCAAGACCAATCATTTATCTATGGAAAGCTCATTATTAGTATCGCGAAAAAAAATATATCTACAGTTTCTACATCACTTAAGAAACTCAATTAAACTATTGTGATATTATATCGTCATTATCTGTGAAATAAGCAAAAGTGACTTTCGACTGTATTTATATAAGCAATAAAGAGTAATTTGTGACAAAACTTCCACACGAAGTTTAAGGTGTAAACACACGGCAATCCTAAAAAATTGCATTTTTAAAAAAATATGTTAGAAGAAACTATCAATGCAATTGGTTTGAAAAAAATGTATGTTATACTTAAACATGTGAAGAACAAATTGTATTGTTTAGAATTTCCATCGAAGTAGTAGAAACCCCACAATAAAAGTTAGAACATAAGAAGAATTTGACTTATATTGAAATTTGTTGCGAAAACGGTTTATTGCGCGCAAATGATTCCTACACCGAATAATAAGTCAATATCATTTAAAAAAAATGTATTGATTTTTTTATTTTTTTTAATGTAGTTTTAATGAAAAGTACGAAAAATCACATTTATCACGCCTGTTGAATTGTTCCGCCTCCTCGGAACTCTAAATATATGGAGCTACAGTGTCTCAGTGACTGCGTTGAGGTGTGGATTATGTTTGTGTTTTTCGTGCGGAATTAGTATGATATATATAAACATTCTAAAGGTCATATCGGTGAAGGTCAAATCGTCAATGTCATTCGCCTTTGTGAATCCCTTAAACAATTCGTTCCAACATAGCTCCGAATGACTTTACGTTAGATTTATTACCGCAATCTATTACACGATAACTTGATAAGTACGATTGACACGTAGCTGCAGTTGATGTCTTACGATCGGAAGTTTCAATTTGTACAGCGTATTAGATCGACATCAAATTGATTTAAGATAAAGAAGTCAATTAAAATTTACCGAACAATATTTTCACGCAATGTATAGCGTTAGAAATTCAAAGAGTCCTGAGGAATTCAGAGGAACACTGCAAGCGTCCTGGATACTTACTACGCAGGATTCGTCGGAGCTAGACGAGTTATTCTTTTTAAAATTAGTTTTCTCCACGCCCTGCCTTCCTAACATGCACATGGTTTAATTATTTTTAAGTGTTTTTATTTCTTATTTTTGTTTGTTTATTTGTTAGTTATTTAGTTAGTTATAATAATTTATTATTATTTCATAAAAAAATATTGTAAAATAATAAACGATTTGCATTCAGCAGGCCACTGTATTTTGACTTATTCAGTATTTTTTCAGATGAGAGCTAATTTATTTCCAATAATTACTTTAGATCTAGCATGTTAGATTTAAATGTAGTCTAAAAATTTGATAATTTAAACACAATTAAAAAGTACATCTCTATATCTCGTTCGACAGTACATCTCTATATATGTATAATTGTATATATAGAGAGCTTTGACGCCAATGAACTCCTAAACTACTGTACCGATTTTGATAAAACTTCGTAACTATGTGTGATTTGATCCAACTTAAAAGATGGGATAGTTTTTATTTTGAACCCGGGCGAAGCCGGGAGCTAGTACGGGAGGTGTAGCTAGTAATATAATAAGCTCACATCCGGAGTTAAATAAAACAACTCTGTCTCAAGTTTGCTTACTTCCATTCCAGATTAAGTATCTAGTACTTACAGACCTTGCACTACTTATAACTCGTAATGCAAAATGCTATGTGTCTTTATAAAATTGTCTATGCAAATAATGACTATTTCTATTGCGTTTAACATATAGTAGGTAAAGTAGGTATGTATGTATAATATTAACTACTAGCTTGTGCCCGCGACTTCATCCGCGTTCTGGATGAAAGGACCCTATATCATTTCAGGTGTCCCAGGCAACGTGTAAGGCAAAATTTCATAGTGATCGGTTCAGTAATTTTTGCGTGAAGGAGTTACAAACCTCCATACAACCATCCATACATCCATACAAACTTTCGCATTTATAATATTAGTACCTAGTGATTAGTACTGAAGTACTGACTAGTACGTTCTTCTAGGATTTTAGTTATTTTACACATAAGTAAGCTAAAGCAAAACAGTTTGTAGTGTATGCATCTTGTATTTGTTCACTGGCAACATTACAAGCACAGTCTAAAACGTACAACGTGACGGATGCCAGCGATCCACGGGGATAAGTAATTTGTTGCGTGTGTGTCCGGGGGTGATGCGTGAGCATATATAAGTGACTATTGCGTGAGCCTCGGGGAGCATAAGAAAGGGCACTACACAGTACATTAAATTTTTCATATTTGTTTGTAAGCTGTTCTATGATGGTTTTTTTTGTTAATAGCAATTGGTAAGTGGGTTTGTGAACTAAAAAAACCCAGTTATTTTCAAAATGAGAATATAAGAGTTTGTCAGAAATATTCCCGCTGACAATAGCGTTTAAAGTAGTACCCTCGTACATATAATAGTTTGAAGAGAAGAGTACCCTCGTACATATATTAGTTTGAAGAGAAGAGATATTGTAATAAGGTATTAAAATGGGTAGCCAATATAATATAAAATAATAGAATAAAGCAGTGGGCCAATCTAAAGTAAAGCGATTCAAGCATGAAGCCTGCGTGGAGTTATGAGGTTGGGTGTAAAAACGTTACAACCGAATACGTCTCACTTTTATGGCCCTGAATATATTTACGAGAATTCGCTTCCAGATATTGCACGTAAATTTTGCTGCCTCTGCATTTTTCATTACCTTTATACTCTGGCTATTTCATATATCTATTGTTTACCCCGAAACTAAATTTCGGTTAATATTAAGCTTATCTCTTATTTACTTACTTCTGTGTTTAGTAGGATTTTTGTTCTCTACTTACAGGAAGACTTAAAAAATTTAGGCTCGAATATAAAGGTGAGCACATTCGTTATACTATCATAACAAAGTAGGTCTGCTATTAAGTAGATTTGTGGAACTTAATTTAGGACTTAACTGTATTAATTTGCTAATTAATTATTAAATGTATAAAATGCGTGATCAAATTTTAAAATGGTTGAAAAAAAAATATATCTGCCAACACTATTGATTACTTATACTTGACTTATACTCTCATTTAATTAACGGCCGAAAATCGGAAAATTTACAAATACAGAGATATCGGCACCGGCTACATATTCATTCCCTTCGGTGTCGAATCCCAGAGATTCCCAACGCGCTTAAATTTTTTAACACCTTATCGAAACGTTTGGTCGACATAACCGGCGATTTTAAATCTGGCTATTACCTCGGTCAACAGATAATATTGCTATACAACGAGGTAATGCAGCCAGCATGCTTGGGACCCTGCCAAAGGGACCGATGCTTTATAATATATAATGTGTATATATACATAATTTAGAATTAGATTTTATTGTAAATAAGCTTATTTTTAGATTGTATTATAGATTTAACCTTAATATTAATATACTGATCGAATAGACATTCAACATTTAATTAACAATTAAGTTATACTGTTTTGATAACCCGGAAGGACTCAGATATTGGAGTTAAGCCTTGAACAAAGAGACTTCAGAACAGCTAGCTTTCAATCCACGAGACGCAATAAAAATATGCGACGCTCCACCAGGCACATAAAACTTGCTACGACAATGAATTCCTGAAAAAGATAATGCTGCCTGCGCTAGCGTCATCTCTTTATAACCGAGTTAGTGTGAGCGGGACAAAAGATTCGCGACAATAAAAGCTTTGATAGGATCCGGCGGATTCCACGATATCGGACATAGCCGGTTTTACTATCGGACTGGGGCCCGCGTTACTTCTTATTTTATGAAGACATTTTTAAAAGATTCAGAGTTTTATTATTATAAATTAGTAAATCTATATGTCTATATTAGGAAGCCCTGCGGCAAGATGGACAGACGACCTAAAGGTCTTCGCAGGAAGCGGTTGGATGCTGTTCGGAGCTACGCAACCGAATAGAGCTGTTCGGAGCTGCACACCATTGGATGATCATTCTAACCAAACGGTAACCAGCACCACCATAGCGTGCATACCCTTGGATGGTCATTCTAACCAAACGGTAACCAGCACCACCACAGCGTGCATACCGTTTCAGATGCGAAAAATGCTGGATGGCCTACACCTAGCAGTGGAGAGACACAGGCAAATAATGGTTAATATGAAATCTATATAAAAATTAGACCATCATCGTCATCTTTGTTCAGATGTATCTAAATTAAAATAGTCCTGTTATAAATTTATTTGATT
The DNA here is from genome assembly GCA_947623395.1 of Synanthedon tipuliformis. NCBI lineage: Eukaryota > Metazoa > Arthropoda > Insecta > Lepidoptera > Sesiidae > Synanthedon > Synanthedon tipuliformis. The sequence continues at coordinate 2,806,217 of OX392424.1, read as the reverse complement.
TCAAAGCGGTCTTCAAAATGCAGTATTTTTTAAGGTCATTCACACTTTTTATTTTTTTATTTGATGGTAGGTGTCTACTATCGCATAGGTATAACACAAGCACATAATGAAATTGGAATGTGGTGAATTTGTATCTTATTCCCCAATACAATAAATCCTGAATATCACGAATTCTGTACGAGGCCAGAAATGTACGAAATTTTAAAAGGCAATAAAATATTTGCAACATCAAATTGTTTTTAGTAGTGTGGTCAATTTGCGGTCCGAACTTCGGGGACTATTTTGTCTCGTACTGGTCACACTGACATGTGTTTTGCTGTTGACGAGCGACATTTAAACGAATTCAAATCTTATTGCTATGAAAAAAGAATGCTATTTCCGTAGAAAGACCGAAAATTGTCGACAATTTCCGAACGCCGCCGAATGAACCACAACCGAGAAAACTTTGTTTGCAAACAACTGTTGCACAAAGTTTAGTTTTCTAGTTAACAGCCGCAGTTGCAGGTTGTACCATTTTACACTTGCAAACAAAATGACCCAGCTTCGTTCTGTTTCAAATGCAGTATTTATACAACAAAATGAAAGTGACATATTAAATAGAACAAAATTAGTTCATTTAATATTTCTAATTGGAAATTTAACTGCAACCTACCCGGTTTTGCTTGTGTCCTAGACGACGGTAACCACCAACCACTTACCATCAAGACAAATGGATCTTCAGCCTGATTTCCATCATGTATAATAATATAATATATAAAAAAAATGGTTTCCTAATTGTTACTGGTGTGCTTTTAAAAACAATTGCGAGCTTATTTGCTGAACTTTATAAATCAAATAATAAGATGGAAATAAGGAATGTGGCTTTAGTTTTTCTGACTTATATAACTAACTGCAAATTTTGCTAAGGGACTTGCATGGGAAGCCAAGGCGGACTACCCATTATTATGACTACAAATATTTTTAATTATCTATCGAAGTTTTAAAACCGGCTTCTAAAGAGGCAGAAACCGTTTCCTAGATTTGTAGGTGAAAGTTCAATATTAAATCACGATAATGTTCGCCCTTATACGGCAATGTGAGTACAAAATTGCGTGAGTGTAGGTAGTTCGAGTTATGGAGTGGTCCCGACCTCAACCCAATTTATGAGACGTCTTATAAAACAAAGAGTTAGGCAGGGAGATCCGACGCTAGGAAAATTCACAGCAGAGTATTTTTTTTTTTTTTTTTTTAATATGAACTAAGATAAAAGTTACAACCAGTGAATAGAATTTAGTGAGATCTAATTTTTTTTAATTTTTTTATTATTTATTTACACACTAAAAAAAACAATAGATGGTACACAGTTTAAATGTTATTTTGTAATAATACCTGTAAGTTTCCCTAAAATAAAATAAATATTCGTTTCAATCCTCATCAAAATACCTGAGGTGTAGACTGACTAGTTACTAACTAGATGTGAATATGGATGAATAATGAATAACTAGATGTGATAAGAGATAATATGGCTGACTTAGTATTATCGTACTGGAACACTTTCATAAAAAAAAAAACCTTGTTGTGCATGTCTATCTTTATATCAGGTCATAGCCTTTATTTATGGCAAAACTCATTCAAATTAGTTTCGTTAACAGACAAGTAAAGATTTCATAAGTACCAAAGTAAGTAAGATTAACAAGTATCTAAGTAACAAAAAGTGTATTGATGTTGTGGTTCTGTGTTTATACTCGTAATAAATGAAACAATCAAGTTATCTAGGATGTATCCCACTATTTCCATGGAAACAGTGGTACAGTGGTGGTTCATTCCCATCTCAGTACATTCCCATCTTGGCACCTAGATAGGTATTAAAAATAAATTTATAATAGCTAATAATTTAAACAAGAGCCGGTAGATGTATGTACCTACTTATTATAGCTAGAGGCGATGTTAAAGTACCTAAGGCACGGCACTGCATCCAATTAAACTGTAATGAAGTAATACAAAGTGGACTGACCGCTACTTAGTGAAATCCAAAGCAGGTTTTAGCAATTTAAATCGAATTTTCTCGTCGCTTACCCGGCCACCCTTTTGTATGCAAAACACAGGGAATACACTGTGTGTATGGAAGAGACATTACAGGCCACTACAATTGTTACCGAGCTCACGAAAGGAATACGATTTATTGACATCATGTCAAATAATCTTGTCTCGTGTGAAATTTAACTCGAAATTGTGGCACTGTTTCGAGACATTTCTTGGCTTATAAGGTAAACTAGCTGACTTTGCCGTGGGGTTGCCCTTGTCTTTGAATATTCAGTGACAAAACCATAAAAATTTGTTTGTTGTTGAAATTGTTAACGATTATGGAGATTTTTATATGTCTACATATATTTATAAATTATAGCCTATATTTTATTCTGATATAGGCTATAAATTATAAATATATTTATAAATTGATATCAAGTTTCATTAAAATCGGTTCAGTTACAAAAATCCATATTCACTTCTCTGACATCACTAATATTGATTCTGTCAAAGGCGTTTTTTTATGTGTCGCTTTGGGATTTGTGACGCAAATTCCATTGTATTATTTCGATGACTCCACTCGATAGTCAAAGGAGCAAAGAAGACTCGTCTAAATTTCTGCGTCTGCCTATTATCAGAACAATTGAGATTACTGATGTATACAATTGTACATTACATAAATACACGCCGTTCATGTATTTACATTACATTACATTGACGCCTAAAATCAAGATTATTGAATGAAAGCCCAAAACGAACAAATATTGAAATCGGTCCAGAATGTCGTGACACGCTAAGACATTAATTCCATCGTCGTGTGCAATTTAGTCCGAGGCTTTGACTTTAGTATTTTTCTTCTGTTCGGGACCAAACTAGGAATTAGTAGATTATTTAACTTTATGGGCATTGTATTGATAATATGTGTATGTATTTCCAAAAAAAAAAAGTAATCTATGTAATATATAAACTGTCTGGTATCAATAATACAAGCATTAGTTGCTTACTGTGGAACTAGATGGCGTGTGAAGATATTTATTTATTTATTTAAATGGATACTAATGTTACAGCTTTTTATTATTGAAGAATTTTTTTTTTTAATATTTCAAAAATATTTATATAATATATTAGTAAATTAATTACTAGCTGTTAGCCGTGGCTTCGTTCGAGCAATCTATTAAATAAGTTTACAACTAAAGTATATTTTCTATTGTATCATTAATAGTTTATAGTCAGTATAAACTATCAATGAATATTGGCGATAATGTGAATAAATTCATTGATTACTTACATTATAATTAATTAAGATGACTGGTTTCTTGTTGCATAGGTACTTGTTTTAAACAAACATACAACAGTAAGAGTTGTCCGTGTGTTAAGTATATAGATATTGTAACACATATATTTTTATTATTTAAACTGGAATATTTGCTCGTTGCTAATTTCCCAAAATTGCGTTTAAACCCAAAATCATTTCATTGGTTGCGTGATTTGATTATATGCATTTAGTTCTCAAAAACGAGAGATTTAAATAACTGAAAGACACCTAACACCATAATTTTAGAAAAAAATACTAAAAATTTTGTATCAAATTTCAGCAGCAATGTCACATCCATTATCTTTGTATCTGTGTTAAATGTGTTTGACAGTTTATTAACGAAGCGGACGATTCACAAATGAGCCGGACGACCGCGATTAATTAAACACATTTTAATTGTTTTGTCTCGAATGGTGACTACGTGCGATGTACATTTGGCAGACCCACAACTGTGTTGTATCCCTTAGCTAAGGCTATCTGACGTAGGTATAGTAGGTATATATGAAACAACACAAGCTCAATTTTGAAACCGACAAAAATTAACTAGCACAGAATCAGCGGTCATAATAAAGTAGCTTTAATAATTAGGACTTACCTTTTTTGTCATACTTATATATCAATTTTTCACAATTTCTGTCTCTCTTGTAATTCGGGGAGAATGAACAAAAATGTTGTAATTTTAAAAATCATTAAAGTCATACAACTACAACTTTAGTCATAACATGCGTGGGGAAAAGTATAATCTACTTCAGCAGCTTCCGCAATAATTAAATGAACCTACGAGTATACCTTCCTAATCCTACTGAGTTCGTCAGAATATTTGCAGCACTTATGACGTTGCTTATGATGTAGGCACTGGTAAGCACCTAACATCAACTGCGTCAATATAAAAGCATATTGTCCTTAGAAGTTTTTTTTTATTGAAATCACGAGTAGCTTAGTGCTAAACCTATTTTGTACGAGATTACACGATTCGAGAAGTTTTTATGGTCCTATTTAACATAATATTAAGTCGATAGTCTTGTTCTATAAGAGAAGAGATCAGTGATGAAGCAAACAGATCTCTGAGGAACAGAGCGAAGGTAGGCAGCTGGCTACTTATTTAAATAAATACATAAATTTACTTAATCTTTAAACGGAACCCGTATTTCCAAAGTTAAACAGAATGCGAATAATTTAGGAAGTATTCAGGCTGGTTTAAACGAAGCGTCTTCGTACAATTCGTATGAAAAGAAATTTTCCGAGACTACTACTAAACCGTGTTTATTGGATTCACTGTGTGTGTAGTGACTTGACTTGACTGCTTTGGACTTGACGGACCTGGTTTGGAAAACTAAGAAAATTATGACTTGACTGGACTTGACCGACTAGTCTCGGGATCTGCTACTTTTGATTTTAATTTCAATTAAAAAAAGGCTATTAAAAATTGCTATTTTTACTAATGACACTGGCAAAATCATCGGAGAAGATCTGATGGAGCCAAGACATTAAAAGAGAAGAAGAAGAAGAAGAAGAAGAAGAAGAAAGTTCGTAGTGTTTTGTATGGCGTGCGAAATTGTGAGTAATTTGATGGTAATTGGTAAGAGCAATAAACGAGGAAGGTTTGTGTATCTAGTTTGCAGAAAAAATTGTATATGTGCGAATCTGGGTTGCTATTTATAAGATTTAAAAAATCGCACTGATTTTCACGTCAGTGTGTTCTAGCCCTAAGAACTAACCCGTGCTGCCGCGTTGCGATTGTGAGAAATATCACACAGTTTGAAACTAGCTTACTATCTTTGAACTGCAGGGAATATTGATTTACATGTTACTACGCTCTTAAGGTGAATGTCAGTGTCTAAACCGACAAAACTAGACTTTTTATAAATAAAACAAGGAAATGCATAAAAATGTGTTGTCTGTCTGTTTCTACGCTAACTTTTTTAAAACGACAAACAGATTTTGATACGGTTTTTACTAATGAAAAAAGTGATAAATGAGAAATGATTGTTTTTGTAATTTGCGTTGTTCCGTAACCACATTACCAATTTCAATGAAAATTTGTTCTTGTGTAAGGTTCGTTCCAACCTGAAAGATAGGATATTATTATAATTTATAAACTTATTATAGTCACAAACGAAAGCTAGTAAATAGTATAGAATTAAACTACATAGAATTAATTAATTATGTTCGTAATGTAGTCAGATTTAGTTTACCACTATCAAACGAGATGGCGCTTTGCGCCTATTTAATATTTGCGTAAAAAACAACTGCCAAAAGATCTAAACTTACTTTCCATAGGGAATATACTATTGCAGATTGTCTTATTTATTTGGAAGGGGGGGGGGGGTATAATTTCTCTAATTTTATAAGTTAATAATAATAAAAAAAAGCTTATCTCCCTTAAACGTTGACAACTTCGCTTTTTGTTTCTGATAATATACGAATACAAGAAATACGGGTACGTTTGCAGACTCTTATTCCGGTATTGACTCGGTTACCATACAATGTTGCATGCATTTCGCATCCCTCTCGCTCCAAGCCCACAATCACTGGCAAGAAACGTACAGTGATAGGTTTTTATGAACATGAATAGCTGCAAGGGCTTAAATGTTTTCCAATGGTTATTTTGTTCCAAACTTAATTTTATGCCAACATAAAGCGGCTTTGACGTTCTATGAAGTGCAATATAATATTATTCTAAACGACAAATATTATTGTCACATATACTTACGATCGCGTTATGATAATGGATAAATTTTCATAATAATCCCTACTTATAATACGGATTACCATTTAGATAGTTTTGCTACAATGTTGCAGCAAGCACCCATAAACAGAAAAAAAATATATAAATAAAATTTGAAGTCTGCAATAAACCTGACTTCGAAAAATATTGATGGTTCTGTATACCATACTGATCACCTTAAAATAATGGGTCTTGCTAGTACAGGAGAGTGTCGCTTCTGACACGAGGCAGAAGAAACACCAATGCATATCCTGTGCGAGTGTGGCCCTTTGATGCACAAGCGTAGTCACATTTTAGGAAGCCACACAGTGGCTTGTGAAGATTTGAGGAATGCCTCTATCAAAAAAGTACTACAGTTTTTTAACGTGGTAGGTAATGGTAGAGAGCTTTAGTTTACGTGGCGATCACAATATTTCAGCAATGGACGAAGTGATACTGGTACTCTAGCAGACAGAAATAGCCACTAAGCAGATAATAATAATAATACCATACTGATACAGTACCAAAGGTACAGCAAATCCAATATTATAGTTCAGGAGTGAAAACCGAGAACCGAACACGGTGGTCTTCTGTGAGGTTGGCAACTGCCGTCAGTAAATAGTTTCCGGAACGGGACTGTCCTTCTGCATCCATATGCGGGTAATTACTTTTGCGGTAAAGAAAATATTTCTTTACAAAAACAAAAAGTATTTACACGAAATTGACTTCAAATTTATTTATTTATTATTGTTTTTTCTGAAGCCACAGATGAATTTTTTTGGTTTATTCCCATCTCGGCACCCACGAATTATTTGTTAGGTACAGTTATTTCTGCAAACAACCTTCCATTAGTGAAAGCAGTATTCGTTGGGAGGTTTAGTTTAGACAATTCAAATATAGAACATGACTGTGTTGTAAAAGACTACAAAATTTATTTAAATTTTCCACAAAAACTAATGTGTATGCAGAACAGTGTCCTTTGATCGACTGAATCATAGTGAGTTCATTGGACTCAGTGTATAAGATGCATACGCGGATTAGTGAGTCACTATCTTTCTTGTCGCTTCTATCTACGAAATAAAACACATGTTTGGTTATGCGATAATATAATATAGTTAATATTAAAGAAAGAAAGACAGCTCAAAGATATTTCAACTGTAGCTAACAACTATTAATTTTGTAATTGCGATGAGCACAATTTGTTGAATTACAAATTGCCGCGTATCAAACCGTAGTAAAAATATTTATGGCAGTACATTTTATCAGATGACTCGTATAAATATGGATAACTGCCACTGTTTATAATATTTTATTTCGGCCCGCGATGAGTTTTAGTATTTTACACGTTTACATTCGCAATTATGGATTGTAAAAATGTTAAATGGAATGCCGTAATAGGGGCAGTAAAACGTAGCAACTCAGTAATGAGAATCGAGCAGGCGATCCGTTTGGAACGATTCAAAGAAAATACAATAATAATATTTGTGTAAGTAATTCAATCAGTATCTTTTAAAGTGAACCTCGTTATGTTCGTGTTATTTTTCTTAATTAACCTGTTCGAAAAAATATTTATTTATTTATTGATGACAATGTTATGTGATATTTTCTCTATAGACTTTGCTTGGGTTTGTTTAATATAATAATTTTTATATTATATATTTATCAATAAACTTTATACCATCGTTTTTGTAGAAAATTTTCCATTCTTTCTTTTTTATAAGTATACCTCATAGCGGTAACATCGACAGGAACGAATATATAGGCAAAAAACCGAAAAAAGGGATATTTTTTTTCACCGTTTTTTTGGCTTATTTGGGGAGCTAACAGGTACGTGTATATAAATTTTCAGCTTGGTTGGAGTTTTTCCGAAGTCATGCCCATTTTTTCGTCTAAAATTACTGGATTAACAATACAATGATCACTGCAGAATTTCTGACGGGTGATTCCACTCCGCCGCCCGCAAGTGCGACAAGTAAAGGAGCTAATTGCGGCGGCGTCCTCCAATTGTTACTTGACTTAGGATGACTATGATTTTATTTGATTCCTGCCTCGTTGGATTACTTGTACTTAAATAAATAAATAAATAAGTAAATAAAAGAGCTCCTTTATATTTCTGTCAATATGAATTTGAATTTGGAATATAAATCTATAGGTACTTGAAAAGAAAATGTTTCCAAAACAACACAAGAGATATTGTTTAGAAGTAGATGGGAATAAACCAGTTTTACCTATTGTAAGCAGATGGAATGGAAATATTCAAAATTTGTATGAATGGTCAATTGGTCACAAACACTTGTTGTTCTATCAACTTCTCTTTATCTTGAATTACTTCTTATAATATTTTAATTGTAGGTACTTCATTGTACTTCAAGAGGCGGTGAATACCAAGATAACTTCGGGATCAATTTAAGTATAGGTACGTACTAAGTTAACTATAAAAATAATTACGTGTGTAATGTCGTTTGTAAAAGGTTTTACGTGTTAAGATATTTATATTTCTTTAATATTCATATTTGTTTTTTACTATAAATCGTACCCGTTTGCGACCAAGCCCATTTACGACTTGGCCGTCTAAACGTACTTATTTAAGTATAATATAAGTATTCATACTAAGTACAGATTGTTCAACTTCAAAAGTTATTGCAGTGACATAAACATTGTACATGTTGCATTATAATCGTAAAATTTTAACGAGTCAAGTATAGTAAAAGTACTGGCTGGATAGAGGCAATATATCGCAAATTTATATTATATTAATTAAAATTCAGTACCTACATTTACTCCATACTCGATACCCTGATTCTGTATGGCAACTACTCTTCACTTGGCAAGGCAAGATACGTTAATGTCATTCCTTGTCTTGTCAAGAAATTCTTATGTCTTATGCCCCACCCTCATGGGTACGCCGAGACCTTGTCGCGGTGGGGGCGCTCACTCTTGGCCTTGGGCCGGCCTCGGGTGCTAAGGAGGCGTACAAGTACAACCGAGCGTTCCGAGCGGGCTACCAAGCGGGAGTCCGTAGCGGAGCGCTCGCGGGAAGTACCCTCGCGGGTCTCTCAGTTGGAGGTCGGCCGCACTCCTTGAGTGCGGCCTTATGTTATTGTTTGTTCCGCACACGAGATATGTGTGCGGATTATGAGTGGCGGGCTCCCTCCCGTCATTGGTGTTCTCCGCACTCGAGTGCTTGCACTTGAGTGCGGACTTTTCTTGAGAGCCTGGCTGTCTGGAGAAGGCTGCCCGCCCTCTGCAGATGGTCTAGGGGGACCTTGCGCACATGGTTGGCTAGCTGTGTGTGCCTGCACAAGGTGCCTGGGTACCCCCCCTTCGCGTGGGTATTGCCTGGGTGTCTCCGGGCAATCCCTTTCTTTGGCAATAGCTTAGCCCGTAGTGGCTAGGCTGCCCTGGGGGGTGGATCGGAGTTAGGTGCCTCGGCAGAACCCGGTTCACCCCGCTCACAGGGCAAGGAGGCATCGGGGAGTTTTAGTGGGTATTCCCAGTGCCGCTAACATCCTAACATCAGGTGCTGGGCGACCCCCACATATCCCTATCGCCTAGCCAGCGGTAGGGAATCTGTAAGCGGCTTTCTCATCGACAAAAAAAAATGTCTTATGCCCCAAAACAATTATCTATGGCACGATATGATTTCACACAAACCACAGTATACTATTGTATTTATTTGACAATTCCACTGACAACACAGATAATATTATGCTATCTCATTATCTCAGGGGCATAAGACATAAGAATTTCATGACAAGACAAGGAATGACATTAACGTATCTTGCCTTGTCTTGTCAAGAGTTTTGCCATACAGAATCAGGGCTTAGGTACAGTAAGAAGTAAGCACGTAACCGTAACACCTAACTATTCAAAATGATATCTCGAAGAACCTTACCCAGAGTTAGAGGCTTGGCTCTACATCAACTTATCTTATCTCATCTTATCTTCGATCGATCTTATCTTATAATCGACGATCTCGCAAACGACTCTAACGATTTTGACAAAAATCTAGGGTTAGGAGTTCGTCTAGAAATCGATCTGTCTGGGTCTTATCTTCGAGAAAATTCGTTTTAGGCTGTTTTTTTAATGAAACAGTTACAAAAGTAATACAGCTCGCTCGTTTTACAATATTTTGAATTATTAATTATTATTTCCAGTATTCTTGTATTTTTTTATAATGTTTCATAGACTTTCTTTCTTACATGTAAAAAACATTAAACCTAGTCTAGTAACAGTTAATATTATATAATTTTAGTAGTATACTTCGATGATTCTGAGATGAAGATCAATATGGGACGTTACTATGTAATAGATATGTTAGCTGCCTCCTTAGTGAATAGTACCTACTGACTTTAATTTACTTTAAAATCATTGTCAAATTGTACTTCAGTACGCTTGTACAAATTGTCTGCAACTTTAACAGTTTTAAAAGTTCGGTGATTTGTATCAACCGAACTATTGCTATCCAAAAGTTGCCCTAGTTCGCTCAACCGAACTACTAGACGTTTTAAACATTTTAGCCGATGACATATTATTATAATATTATTTTTTAATAATATCTATAATAATATAAATATAATCTATATATTATATAATCTATAGCTTTAAAAAATTATAATCTATAACTTACCAATACTTTGACAGCGTATAAGGAAGACAGTCCATCGATGTTCGCGTCACACGGCAAAGCACATCACGCGTCCACACAAAACAACGCACTTGTAAAAGAAAGTATCATTCGCAAAACAACTTCATGGACGAAGATAGTACACCACTTATATTATTAATTTCGCTCAGCATTCTCCTACAAAAGAAAATAACACTAAATAAAAATAAATATTTACTAACAAACACACACTATTATCACATCACTATAGGCTCGAGAAAGGAGTGTCACACATTTTTTTAAAACTTTAAATTTCGAACTTCTCCACCTTTGTCCGGTCACTGTAAATTGGAAATCATGACTAGTTAGATAGAATTTTGTTATGTATTGATTTTTGGTTTTGTCACTTTATATTTATTTATTATTATAGTATTTATTATTATTATTATGGATCGTGTGTGTATGTGTACAAGTTTGAGTGAATGATGATATAAAAGACCATTTTCTTTGCCTAAATTATAACATTTATAATACAGAAAATATCTAAGTTTTGATTCTGCTATAATTCTATAATTACTCTAATATAGTAATAAAATAGTGTGATTTAACCAAAGACTTCGGTAAAAGAGCAAAGGACGTTTGAATAATTTTATCAGTTGGAGAAACGAAGAAAAGTCTGATTTTTAAAGAAAAAGTAACAAAATTTCCATTATTATTATTTTTATTAATACACAATCATATTACTACATTAAATGTTAAATATACTATCGTTTACACTATTTTTCATTGTAAGGACTGTTAAAAGTATTGTTTAAGCAAAATTTTTAAGCAAAACTCCTAAACAAGTCCGGCTTTGTCGTATTATTATTATTAAGTTATAGATCTGATGGTATGTAAACTTATAATAAATTGGAAAATATAGCTAATTCATGAGGATTAAAATGACAATGAAAAAATTGTAGGTAATTTACAGCATAAAAAATAGCCTTTTATATTTTGTGCGTGGTTTTTGTATGTTTTTCTGAGATCAATTATAGTAAACCAAATTGAATTAGCGTGTGGCTTTAACGTTTTTTTAAATAAATACTTTTAAATATCTTTTTAAAAAATAAACAAATATTAAATTTAATATTACTTATTATAAATAGATAATTATATCAATAAAAACTAAATAAATCACAGCCTTTAAATTGAGCAATCCAGCAAATTCTAACGGCAAAAGTTACTATAAATGGTAACGGCAATGACGTGGCGAAAGATTCGCGTAAACGGAAAAGCTCTGCAAACGGGTTTTAGTTTCAAGCGTTTGTACGAAAGGTTATGTTGTCTGTTAAAATATGGGAGATATTAATACGAGAGAACCTTAACTTTGACTAAAGATCCACGCTAAGCTACACTTAGTGTGGGATAACCAAAAAAGCCATGTCAATCTTCTGTTGTGACATAAGTTATTTTTACAAATATTTTAGTATTTTTATCGATATTGAATATAATCAATAATACTGCTAATTCAGTTATAGGTACTTTTTGTTGGTGTAAATGCAAAAAAGTGTTATGTATGTCTGTCTGTATGTATGAATGAGTTTGTGTGCTGTAGTGTGATTTAATTGAATGCAAATATATGTCAAGTGTTGTTTAAGTAAATACAACATTTGACATTTAGTATAGTTATTTTTTGTGTACTTTAATTTGATGTGTCTGTACAGAAAAAGTTTTCACTAAATTTCTATTTGTTAAAATAAGTAGGCTGTGTTTTTTATTGATTCTAATCCCAAGTATAATATTAAAATAATGCAGTTGTAAAAAATGTTGCACGCACCTGAATAGTTTTAAACGACGTCATCTTGACTTGACGTGTATTTGCAGACAATTTTTGAACGATACTCCTAATTAGAAAATAAAAAAAAAACATTAGACATAAAAAAAAAACATTAATATTACTAAAATTTTCATGCACAGTTTTTATTCCCGCAATTAATAAGTTTTGTTTAAAAAAATAAAAAATTTTGAAAAAATTTTACTATAATAACATTTTACTAAGTTGGAGGAAATATTTTTTTAAGTGTGCGTGTGTGTGTAAGGTTGTGTATATGCGAATTATTTTCGTCTGCGTGTTGTTAGTGTGTTTTGGAACAACTAATATTACTGTATTTTAAAGTCCGTACGGGCGTGTCGAGTTCCGTAGCTCTAGACCGTCGAAGATGTTCAAATTGTGTCTCTTCGCGTACTCGTTGATCAACATTTTGCCTGTGAACAAAGAGAATCGCGCATTTTGAACATTCGCATGGCGTGCAGCCAGAGGAGGGTTTGAGGCTGCCATGAGTTTAATTGTACAGTTGGGGTAAGAAAAGGTTCGTCATCTTAAAGTCGACATTTGCTTGCACCAGGACTATTATCTGTCATGTCAAAACTTCATTTCAAACATCTGTCAGTTATGTGCTTAGTGCTTTAGTTTCAAAAGGTACTAAGAGTCTGCGATTTTGACAAAGGAATGAATTTGAAAACTGCCGAAGGTTTTCGTACCCCGATTTTACATGAAAATGAAATTTCTGTAGCTGAGGGGTAAAGAACCTTATTGGCCAATCACTAAGGTCTACAGTAGAGCTAATTAGAAAGGTCAATAGTGTGTACAAATCGAGATTAAAAATGCCATATAAAAAATTGTAACTTTATTGTTTTTTTTATACCTACTATGTTTATTATGTATTATCCTTGTTTATTTTATTTAAAAAATTTCAAACATTTAAAAAGTGACTTACGACTCTACCTTTCAGCTACAGAATTGCAGTTTTTTTATATTGATTGACATTTACGATAATAATCTAAAAAAAAACTCTAAAACTTTCAGAGCTCTTTCAGTGAAAATATTGGGGAATTAAAGAGAGAATTTAATTTACAGAATCGAATTTTTCTTAGATGAATTTAGATGATTTTTATGTTCTATATAATTATGTATTTTAATTTAAACATAAATTATTAAAAAAAATATTATTGAACCTTTTATCTCAGAATGTTGCAATATTTCAATTTTTTATAACCAAAGTATTAGCTATCAAAGACAGCTCCAGCAAAATTTTTGGGTGTATTTAAAATATCGACATTTCAAATCAAAGTAGCATTCAGCGGATATAATAGGTGGATTTATTATTCTCTGAAATATGAAAACCGCGGACCAATACTATCTCTATATGTACTCAATCAATTAATTATTATTTTTTCACATTTATGTTTTAAAATGTACCAAAAGTCTTCCCAACAGGATGTCTGTTTACGTGCTAGTCTCACGACACAGAAAGTCACAGAAAGAAAGCCTTCGCAGTTGCAGCGGTGTAGCGTTCCTGCCAAGTCACAGCTGTGCAGTTCCTGATAAGGTATGCTTTGCTTTGGACAGCAGAATTCTGTCGTAGCACGGAGCCTTTCTGATCCGGAGAGGTCTATAAGGCCAGCTTATCAACTCGCTCATTCCCTTTTAGGCCCAATATGTGCCTTTATCCAGTATACTTAGTTTCACGTGCAGGGAATTCTTGAGTTCGTTCATGTGTCTACGAATTTCTATAAAAATCCGGTTCAAAGATGTACCTCTGTGCATATTGCGTCTATAGCTGATCTCGAGTCGGTGAGTATACGAGGTGAGTAAATTTTTTTGAAATTATCGATCCCCGTAACTCCTCAACGGTGGCAGCTGCCCGGGGTCTCTTCGGGGGCGTGGCAGTTTCTCCCGGAGGTCTGTCCCCCGGGACCGTCTCCCTCCCCCTACGTCCCCTCATTCGCACCCCCTCGATACAAAATCACACTTCAGTGGCGGTTTTGCACCCTTAGAGGACCCGCCATTGCGGCTCTCGAGTCCGGGGTCGCGAATTCCTCGGAGCGAGGGCCGGGGGGTGTGTTCTTAATTGTTCTTAGTGCTTCCTTAATTCCAACTAATTCGGCTAACTAACCGAGCAGTAATCCGAATGCTTGATTTTAAGTGAGTTGTTTTTATGTCCCGTCCGTCCTGTTGAGTCCGTATGAGTCGAGCTTTTAGATATTCAATGATGGTCTTTTTGATTTGTTATAGTCCCGTATTTGAGGACCTTGATAGTTGCTATCACCCATCTAGGGCACCGCTAGATGAGTGATAGCACTTTTTTTTCCGAGTTTTCCGACTGGTAATTCGTCAAAATGGGAATTTTTTTAGCTTGGTATATCTTTTACCTTTCTAGTGACCTAAGGCTCAGATTAAATAAGAGTTACTTCTAAGGTCCAGAGGAAGAATGACTATCTTATTATTAGTATCTTATGCTAAGTATCTTATCTAAATAAATATGTAATTTTGAAATCGATAACTAAAAATGTGAGGTTTTCTTTAATGAAGCTATATCCATATTAGACTGACGACAAACAGCTAAAATTGTAAAAGGAAACGAGAACTTCCAATTTCCAAGTATGAAAATCCGAATTGAATTTAAAATACAAAGTATCGCAACATAAAAATCATCTTATTCATATAAATTAATTTAAAAAAAACATTCGCCACAAGCGCTTTGCAAAAATTAAACATAGGTATTTCCAACGGTACATACCTTCGTCAATTTTTTTTGAAGCCTCTTCCAGGTCGCTGCCCGCATAGTTTAGTATGACCAGCACTAAAGGCATCATCTCCCAAGAGTAGTGGAACTTCTCCAGGAGCTTGTGACAATTTTCTACCAGCGTATCGAGGTTTACGGCTGAAAAGATAAAAATTGAATATATTAATTGTCTGAAAATACAAATGGTTCCTTCGTTTAGCACGAAAGTATTTTTGGATTTTACATGTTCAGTTCTATTAAATACAAAGTAAGTCGTATGTTTCTTTAAAATCTCTACGATCTAACAAACATATAAGACATACAAATAAGATATAACATACAAATAAGATTATTAGGATATGGTTATATCCTTAGAGTAGTAGGATCCTGTATCCTGTTATCCTATAGATTAGTAGGATATATATATGTTAGTTTATATACAACGTGTCGCAAAAATCATTCTAAAAGAGATAGAACATGAAATATTTTCTTATTTGTTTGCTGATAATAATAATGTGTATGAGTAAGTAAAGAAAAACAAGCTTTATATTTTTTTACGTTTTTTGAAGATATTATATAAAAAAAATAACGAATTTCTTCTTGTGTTTTGACATTTCGTATTGAATTTTATTGTTAGTAGGTACCTACGCATAATTTAAAATTGAATATAAAGTGATACCTATTCTACAAACTTAACATTTTATTACCTAAATTGGCCTAATAAATTTGTGAGGTGTGTGAATAGGAAAAAAATGTGAATATGAATATCAATGTGAATAGGTATGTGAATATATACCTCTTCACATCATTTATACATCCAAACCGGCATATTAACATGTGGGTCTCCGTTATCGGAGGCGAGGCCGGGTTCAGCAAATCAATGAATCAATACAAGCGAACAAAAACGCTGATGACCAGCAACAAATTAGACAATCGATAGCCATGAAAACACAATCGTGATCGTAACCATAAACAAGGATTAACGAACATAATCGACGCCCGGGGCACATCACTAGTGCGCCATAAACTCCAGTCAGAAGGTCGCGGGCACTTAACGTCCTTTATGACTTCCCTTTGTGCGCGGACAGTGCCGGCGACACTAAAAATCCCATTCAACGATTCAAAAGACACTTCGTCACACTCTTAACCCTGTATTTGCTGTACCGAGGAATCATGACCAGCGGCCATTCTCGCCTCTTCCACTCGACCATCTGTGACCATTTGAATTTAACAAATGACTCTAAACAATTTTGTTTTATAGTCCAATAAATTTAGTGTAGTCAATTTTGTTTTGACTAAGTTCCTTGTATAAAACATAATAAAACAAAATAGTACGCTCCCGACTGCGGGCGGATGCAATATTTTTCTGCAAATTAAGTAAATTATGTCGTCGGCACATCGTAGAATTGGGCATATCATGATATTCCTAGGCAGATCATATTTCTGTTAAAACTGAGAGGGTCGCCTCACTCTGCTCCGCTTCGCTCGGCTCCCCAAATTTATTTCCATGTAGGTAAACCTAACACGCTCCGATCCTCGTCGCACTTATTTTAGACTTTTGGTGATATATTTTTGATTTCATACTTTACGATCTGCCCAATTCTACGATCTGCCGACGACATATACACAAACCTTCTTGGTTTATCGCTCTAGGTTACGTAGACGTAATCAGTTAGGACAATGTAATACCATAGAGTAAACAGTACTTAACCAGTAAGTAAGGTAGTAAGTGAATACACTCTATGGTGATACCCATTTATACCATTAGGTTAAGTACTTTGGTAATACCTATAGTTAGGTCACAGTTTCACCACTTTTTTCATTCCTTAATCCTGCTCCTCGAGAATCTAGTAACCTATGTATTGTATTGTATGAATCATCAGTAAACTCCCGCTTTGATGTGGGATTGTCTGTTTTTACTCTATAAAAAACTTGGTTCAAGCACCGATGCGGCTTGCGTCTGTACGGGCATCATAAAATTTGACATATAAAACAAGTTGGCCACTCGGCACTTGTGCGAAATAGCACTAACAATGCTAAAAGAACGTCGCACTGCGCCAACTCACACCAGAGCACGTTTTACAGCATTGGTTTTATGACTAGATGGGTTTCCACTGTACCTTTTACGATTTCAATGATGGCGGCATTACTTCATTAAACGCTAAGTTAGTTGCGGAATGTCTTGTAGCTATCTTCAAATGGTAATATAATTTGTTACGGCAACATTGTCGCCGAACGCGAATGGAAAATCGATTTAAAAAACTCACGTTGGAAATTTAATTTGAAAAAGAGCAATAAAAATTGCAGTACCTACTTACCAACTGACACGAAGAGATAATTTACGACCGCACTTGAAAGTTGCAGCAGTTGTAGTGTTTGTGTTCAAACACTTAATTGTTATTGTAAATAATGCAATAAAAAAATCCTTCAGGTTGTTAGTAACGTTTTGTTTTTGTTTTTAGAAAACAAAACGGTCGTGAGGATTTCTATTTGAAATTGAATAAATGGTAAAACACTTCTTTACTTAGAATTAAAAAGAAATAAAATCTTGATTTTTAAAAATCTGTGTATCTACATCTGTGTATCTGTCTGTGGTATTGAAGCTCCCAAGCGGATGGATGGATTTTTTTTTTTGTTAAAACCTGACATAATCGGTATTGTTTGGAGACTAATTTCACTAATCAAAATCAAAATGGGCAGCCGATTAGGGATAAAGCCTAGGTACAAAGGTAATAATTTTCTTACTTAGAGCTTTGAAATTTTGTGACAGCATAGGTACCTATATCTCGAAAAATGGAGCATTTCTATATAAAAAAGTCATTTTTGACCATTTCTATGAGGTTCGCCTTTTAGTAACGGTAGCGACGTTATCCTACGTCATCATCTCTCGCATCCCGTAATGACTTAAGTACTGAGGCCTATCACCTCTTAAAGCGATGCAAAGACGATTGAGTGAGGGAGATGTCGCCTTACATCATGTATTGCGCCATCTCGTTTACTCACTCGTTTTTGCATCGCTTTAAGAGGTGATAGTACGGCCCCTGAACCACAATAGCACCGGAGGTGGTCGTCTTTAAGACGGTGTTTTCTGTAGTAGCTTGAAGAGCTGCCTACTATGTTAAAATAAAACATAATAAGTATATCGTAGCATAATACAATAGGATAAATATAGGTACCTAGTATTACCTATACATAGGTAATAGATTTCATCACTTCTGAGACGTGACTTGCACGAAACAGCCTCCACGCTTCATGGTGCTTAGCAATTTTTCATTGTTACATAGCTAAACAAAGTGAGTAAATAGGTTTAAAGTTTTATTGCCTCCATTTGGTGTTTTCCTTGAGAACTGCTCGAAACAATGGGTTACGGTCAGTTTTATGGTTAGGACACCATGACTTATAAGAAACGTGTAAATACATAGTTACCCACCTCTTTACTTGCTTAAGTAAATAAGTAAAAATTACTGCATTCAATGTGAACAATGTCACTTAATGCAACTTAAGATGTGTTTCTTCATTTTGTTGTTTATACAAGTTGTAAGTACCTACCTATAGGTACTTTGGCCAAAGAAGTAGGTAGATACTAAATAAATCAGAAGGCTCGACCGTCTATAAAGCAGAGGTAGGTATAGGTAGGACCTACTACTTTTAGTACCTACCTACTATTACTTAGGTATTCTGTTGCAGAGGGAACGAAAACTACTTGCTCTTGTTTCGACTGGTAGTAATAGTGGTAACAAGTATGAAAATTAATGCATTGAGTATGTTTTATTTGTGAAATCTTGTATCATATAAAACGTAGGTAATAGGTACGTAAAGGAAAGTAGTTTTTTTAAAGTAAAAATCAAAAGGCAAGACCTGTTACCTATGCCTTTTTTAACATTGGGAAATCTTCTACTCGCCAACGTTGCGAGGTTATGCCGGACTCCTACTGGCTAAACCCAAAGACTTACCGACTGTAGATAGGCGGGGGAACATTGTAGAGTAAAAAAAATATATAAAATGGACTATTCGAATTCGAAATTTAGATTTTTTATCTGTTTTTATCAGACCTCGTAACGGACCGTGATTACGGAGATTTTAGTTTCACAGCTGATATTTAAAAAACTTACTAAATCTTGTAGCATTGTAAGCATCGTTTAAGTTAAACTTAAACAGTAGGTAACTTGATGATTATTGTTTGAGGAGTTTAGCTCTTAAACCATTATAGGTAGGTACCTACTTTTGACATTTCAATATTCGTTTAAAATTGTCTTTAAGTCAATCGCGTCTGTGCGAATCCGGGACGTAGGTATTATTACCTATGTAGTAGGTATTGAAGTAAAACAGTGCGAAGCTTTTTTTTAAAGCAATAAAAATCACAAGAAAATTGTAAAATTAAAATACACAACTCAACAACCTTAACATATAAAACCGGCTCCCTGTGCTGTTACGATTTTAATTAACGCAATTAGTGCAACAAACAGACGTAAAACTAATTCTAATTGTTATATTACAACATTAAAACTCATTACGGAACTTTGGGTCGACTTGGTACTCAGCAATAATCGTTCGTTTCAATCGCTAATTCCCTGCGTTAGCTGTAAAGCGGACGACCAATAGCGTAGCGTCGGCACGCCTCCCTCGCTTGCGATTGGTCAATCGTTATAGAACCGCTTTTTTTTCCTCTAACGCCTACGTCAGCTAAGCTCGACTCGGTTTTCCTTTCCCTCCACAGCACAGCGATAATGGCGTGACATGAAAATCTATGACGTCACGCGTCAAAACCGACCACAGTGTGCCTCAACTGCCGCAAGCATTTTCGCGATGTAGAAAATTTATTTGGAGAGTGTAATCAAGCAAATTGACCCTGTCACATATGTAGCTGATGCTTTTATTATATAATTATATGCAAGACCTTAGGGTTAATAATTTATTTTACAATGAAACAAATAATTATATGTATGTACTACACGTATGACAATCGGAGTTACTAGCTTATTAATTTGCTATGGCAACGGATTTCTTTTTAATTCTTCTTAAACCATAGATTATGCTCCCTGATGTAGACTCCAACAGAGAGAAAATTGTGAATTCATTTTTTAGGTAAAGAAATTAATTATGTATAAGTTTATACATAGGTATATGTTATATACATGTTATATACCTACATTTAATTTTGTATGTTATCCACTAAAAAAACAGTAAAATATTTAACTGAGAATAAAGGTTGGGTTAGTACGAACTAACTAACACGAGGATCACAATATTTACCTAATCATAGGTTAGGTAGGTATACCTAGCCTATGATTAAAATTACATTAAAATTAGACATTAGACCTAGACATTAGACATTAAAAATTTGTACCTAGTTATAAAAAGAAAAAAGGATGAAAATACGTAGAATATTAATTTCTTCAAATCGCACAATCGCTGAAAAAATCTTTAAATATTTAAAGAAAATGCTGGAGTTAATTTTTCTAACCCCTCCTAATCTCTTCCTAATATAGGTAGGTAACCTATAACCTAACCAAGAGGGGCATAAAATGGTTTTGCTGGTTACATGAAGTTCTTGCGAACTTTCGATGTCGTGGGCAGATCGTAGAATTGGGCAGATCGTAAAGTATGAAATAAAAAATCTTTCACCAAAAGTCAAAAATAGGTGCGACGAGGAGCGAAGCGAAGCAAAGCGAGGAGGAGCGTGTTAGGTTTACATGGAAATAAATTTGACAGATTTAACAGTCAGTTAACTCTCATTTAACAGATTTAACTCTCAGTTTTAACAGAAATATGATCTGCCCAGGAATATCATGATATGCCCAATTCTACGATGTGCCGACGACATCGACATCAATATTGTCTAACAAACAAACCATAAGTCGAGTTGAGATCTGAGATATAGTCACTCTGAATCAATGCGATATTTATTTTCAATAGGCCGGCCTCTTAAGGCTATTCTATTCAACGTTCGATAACATCGATAGTTGAATAGAATAGAATAGAATGCAACATTGGTTGTTTGGGGGACCGCAGCCTTATTATTTCACGACACGAGGCATTCACCTGTTTTCCCTTTTTTATGTCCTTGATCAGACATGGTTAAAATTTCAAAGCAACTTACATTACCCAAATATTGCAATGTTAAAAAATACCTGACACTGGACTGCAAAGAAAAAGGGTAGGATAGAAAATCTCCAATATCTTCAAAAGTACCCGACTTAGCTTTATGAAATAAAGACTAAATTAAAGAATACCTACTTTAATGTGCTCAATAAAAAATAAAATTTATTTAGTTTAGCTTTAATTTAGTCTTTATTTCATAAAAGCTAGGTCAGGTTTTGAAGATTTTGAAGATTTTCTCACCGGCCCTTTTTCATTGCGGTCTAATGTAGGTCTACTATATCTAAACAGTAAAGTTATTTAATTATATTACAATAAAATATATGAGTTTTTACTTGTAGGTGCTACATAACATAATATCTACAATTTTTACAAAGTTTGAGTGAATAGGCATCTTCTGGGTGCTCGCTCGCTCCATCATAGGCCTTCTTCGCTACACGTCTGCAGCTGGCCAAGAGCAAATCCATCTCTAAATAAAAAAAATAATAAAAAATAAAATAATAATAATAAAAAATAAAATAATAATAATAAAAAATAATAAAAATATTAGGTAGGTAATAAAAAAAAAGAAGTAGGTAGGTACTTCAGATAGGTACCTACATAGGTAGGTATATACGAATTATTCGTAGTAGGTACAGACCTACTTTGAACAAATTGAAATTCCACTTATATCAGGTTCAGGTGTAATTAAAACTTCTTATTACCGTCTTAAAATATTTTAGGTGTCAATAATTATGATTATAAACATAGTTAACTATCATGTCATTAACGTACAAGAATTTGCAATAAATTACCAACAGATTTCGAAATCGAATGGTTCTTATATGAAAATATTAATGAAATTTGAATGAATTTTAATCCTACTAATATTAGGTACCTATATATAAATGCGAAAGTTTGTGTGGATGTTTGTAACTCTTTCACGCAAAAACTACTGAACCGATCACCGTGATATTTTTCATACACGTTGTCTAGGACACCAGAAAGGACATTTTCATCCAGAACGCGGACGAAGTCGCGGGCACCAGCTAGTTTGCAATAAATTACCAATAGATTTCGAAATCGAAAGTTTCTTAAATGAAAATTATATGAAATTTTAATGAAAATAAAATGGAAGTAAATTTAATACCTTTATTAATTTATTAATTTATTTATTTATTAATTAATTTAGCTTGCCATGGTCGTTTACACTGAAAATTTTACTTGAAGAACTCATATTCTGCAACTTTTATTGTTACTTAGGTATACTATAAGTACTTAGGTATAACTATAAGTATGGTAAAAGTAGAAATACACTAGCAATAAAAGTTATTCTGTGTTATACCTATCACAGAATAATTTGCAAAAATAATTACATCCGTGGAGGCCATGAGTGCATAAAACAATTATGTGTCACCAAAATTTTAACTAATGTGCAGTGCACAAGTGCTGTCTAGTTAAAAAATGTTTAGTTTGACTTGCATATTTAAAACAAAAATGTGTGTAAAATTATTTTGTGTCTTCATAATAATTCCATAATCCGTAACTGTACCTGTACCAATAAGTTTTAATGACTATACCTACTCGCTAGCGAGAGCGTTAGTGTTTGTATGGAAAATTGTGAATTGTCAATGTCAAACTGACTATTTTCCATGAATAATGCTCTCGCTAGCGAGTGCGGTCATTATAATATAACTCAGGTACTGTACCTCTACCATGAGTTATAATGACCGCACTCGCTAGCGAGAGCATTATTCATGGAAAATAGTCAATTTGACATTGACAGTTGACAGTTTTTCATATAATGTATTACGCTCTCGCTAGCGAGTGCGGTCATTATAATATAACTCAGGTACTGTACCTCTACCATGAGTTATAATGACCGCACTCGTTAGCGAGAGCGTAAAATATTTGTATGGAAAATAATCAATTTGACATTGACAGTTGACAGTTTTTCATATAATGTATTACGCTCTCGCTAGCGAGTGCGGTCATGTAAAGTAAACTCATGAAAAGGTACAGTACAGTTTAGATATCTTTACCCACCTAATTGTGTGTTCATAATATATCACCAGCCAGTTACGTATCACATATCATATTTTCTCATTGTACCAACCTCATTATTCCACTGGAGGCAATGTCGAGAAACATAAACAATTAACTCGGTACTATGCTCGTTCCATTTGTCGTTCTAATCTTATCGTGCACTATATACTTCCGGCGCTGTACTGGCTCGGAGTCACGTAGCTCGGTCATAACGAACAATGTAACTGTAATTCTTCTTTGCGCCAATTGTTTCGCTTGAAAGGGCCTTTGTAGATAACGCGATGGTACAGTGTGAACACATCGACTGTTTTACACTAATTGCTTGTCGTCACCTCTTCAGGACTGATTCGCGATAACACTGGCTTGGGTGGCCAACGGTAGGTATCATCATTACGTATCTTATATCAATCAATTTCTCAGTTCCAAGTAGCTATCATGAAGTTATTCTTTGCTCGTGGAGAGTCTGACACTCGGACGGAGCCCTTCTCGTTAGATTTTGAGTAAATTTAAATGTAAGTAAGTAGGTATGCAAATATAAATAGGTATCTATATGGTTTTTCTAACCTAAAAATACTTTTAGGTTAGAATTTTGAAATTAAAATTTCAATTCTTTACATAATTATCAATACAGTAAAATACAGTGTAGAAGTAATAAATAACAAGGAAATACTGACAACGAAAGTCATTTAAAGGGAGTATCAGTTTTTTTTATATTTAAGAAGCTACTTATTGTATAACAGGAGCGCTACTTAAGGACTTAACATAAATAAAACCTTGTAGGTACATCCTGTTCACAGAATAGGAATTTACAGTATTACCTACTTACTACGGTATAGAATTACTTAATTCAGATACACGGTAGTAAAGTAAGTCAAGTTCGAAAAAAATACTGCACTACGAATGCCAAATATGTTCATGTAGGTAAATTCACCATTAGGTTGTACCTAATGGTGAAAAAATTCTTTCATTGATTACAAATTGGTAATTTTTACAACATTACAAATTGGTTGAGCAATTTCTTATAAATACTACTAAAACTGAAAAGACAGTGAGGTGCTTTTGCATTTATAATATTAACTAGCTGCTGCCCGCGACTTCGCCACGTAACTTTGTAAATTGTAGGTATAGTACTAGCTGGTGCCCGCGACTTCGTCCGCGTTCTGAATGAAAGGTTCCCTATGTCCTTTCTGGTGTCCCAGACAACGTGTACCTATGCAAAATTTCATGGTGATCGGTTCAGTAGTTTTTGCGTGAAAGAGTTACAAACATCCATACATCCATACAAACTTTCGCATTTATAATATTTATAGGATAACCTTCCTCGAGAACCACTCTATCCATTAGTGAAAACCGCATTAAAATCCGTTGCGTAGTTTTAAAGATCTACTAAGCATACATAGGGACAGACAGACAGACAGACAGACGCGGCGATGGACTTTGTTTTATAATATGTAGTGATGATGATATGAAACTTATCCACAAGAGAATTTACTGACAAACAAAATACATTACAGAAACACTGCGAATCATTAATATCTGTCAGTTAGCTCCACCCATTTGCGCAGTTACATTACGCCGTTAACTTAAATCAGTGTGGAACAAAGGAAAATGAATCTTATTTCGAAGCAGCACGATCCACTAGGTGTACGCAGTTAACAATGCCCCTACCAAGTGCAGTCCCCTGCTGTTAAAGGCACGCCTTATAAATAAAAGATAACACATTACCTATGTAGAGGAAAATCATTAAATGGCTCTTTTAGAAGTAATGAGATTTCAAAGTTACATAGGCAAGTCAACAAGGAATTTTCATTAGCCGATTATTAGGTAGGTATATACATAGTTAGTAGTCAATAAATTTATGGTAAATTCTTAGCTTTACGTTTACGATTTGAACTACATATGTATTACTTATTACCGTTAGAATTTTATAATCAACTAAGTAGCTGACGCCCGCGACTTGGTCCGCGTGAAAAAAGTAGCATATCCTGTGTCCCGTACATATAAATGTTTATTTATGATTACAATTTTCAATACATACCTACATTTTCTATGTCAATTCTAAAATCCCTGACAACATGAATGCAAAATTTCATCATGATCGGTTCAGTAGTTTTGGCGTGAAAGCGAGACAGACAGACAGAGTTGCTTTCGCATTTATAATATTAATAATAAATAATAAGTAGGTAAGGATTAAATACCACTGTTTATTTTAAAATATAGTAGGTACAGCAAAATTAGGGCCAAAAAAAAATTTTCGTTCCCAAAAAATAGGTTCCTGAGGAACGTGGACGAAGTCGCGGTTAAATGATGGTATATCATGAAATAGGTCAATAAGTTGAGCTCATAATATATTCCGTCTGGCGTCAGCCTCTCTGCCGACCTTAACATTAAAAGAATACATAGAATATAAGTACCTAATTACTGATTAAAATAAATAATAGACCATTTCATCGAAAACAAAATCCACTGAGCCCTACTGTAGTAACTGAAAATTTTACAAATTAACTGTGAGTAGGTACATAGATAAATGATTGGTCTCGCTGCGCTCGACTAGATACCGCCGTCGTACTTGTAAAATGCGGCATAAAATAGTACGCCGAACTGCAAACTGTCTGTGATGTGTACGTGCCGAATGTTTTATTAAATTTTAGGCATAATAAAATACCAGTTTGCGTGGTGAAACTGTGTAAAAATATAATAAAACTGGGTAAAAAGTGATAAAAAGTGACGATTTTTTACACACACTACAGTAAAAAGTTGCCACATTTCCGGAGCTATCGCTTTTGTATAGCGCTCTATCTAGTGGAGTGCAGCGAGACCAATTATCTTTGTGTGAGTAGATGCGCTAATATCGTCTACTTTTAATATCTACCGGTAATATGATTCTGGTAAAACGAAAGGCGTCGTAACAAAGGCATTGTGGGTAATATCACATTAAAATGTACCATAACTTGAACCGGATAGTTACGGGGCTGCTCGTAAAACTAAGATAAACTCAAGTTAAACTAAAGCGACGCCGCTACGGTTGACGGGGGCCAATGAAAAGTTTTTTACTGTATCTCTGAAAGTGGTTGGGCTTGATGAGTAGGTACTTTTTTTTAAATGTAACTTCTAAAATGCATTTATTTGTAATTATAAATAACCTAAAATTATATAGAAAAAACTCATGTATTAAGTTATTTTGGGAATCATTTGGGAACGGGAACGGAAGCCCTCAAAGATGAATAATTTTCCCCTTTTTTTCCACATTTTCGACTGTTTCCTCGCTCCTATTAGTCGCAGCGTGATGTTATATAGCCTAAAGCCTTCCTCGATAAATGATCTATCCAACACAAAAAGAATTTTTCAATTCGAACCAGTAGTTCCTGAGATTAGCGCGTTAAAACAAACAAAGAAACAAACTCTTCAGCTTTATAATATTATAGTATAGATACCTACTAACAGAGCTAACAGATCGCCTTACAAAACGTGTAGGTAAATTCGTTATAATTAATTCCAACAAACATTGGAGTATTTAACTCACATTTGTTTTAAATGAATAAATTCTTTCAAACGATAAACGGAAGCATTAAGAATAATGATCAATAAAATAGATTGTTCAACATTTATTTACTGTTACGTTTCTTGAGAAACCGTTTTCATTTCTGTAAACTGTAACGTTATATCAACGTAACAAAGCGTAGTAATGTCAATCTGTCACATACATAAAAAACAAGTGTAGGTTTACTGTTGTAAACAATATAAAGAAAACAATAGTTTTCTGACGCAATGCTTATTGTAATAGGGTTTCTTATACAATAACAATGATGTCAATATTACCTAAACCTATTGTTAGACGGATAAGTCAAAGAGCTTCATTGATAAAAAACCATTTTAGTATTAATTGTTTGTTATTTTTTTATTATTTTTCGTGAGACGTTAGAAACTCAGTGGGCCTGGTAGCACTCAGTCACCAGTGACTCAGTTTTAATATTAGTCAATCGGATACTTAAGGGAACTTATACCTAGTCATTTCGAAAGACTTGTGCCAGCCTCAGTGGACCCACAATGGCTCACTTCCAGTGGAGTACAATTGAATGTGCAACAAAATAAAAGACAAATATATCATTAGCAGCCTATGCCACATAGACCTCCCACATAGACACAGCCCGTATATATACTGTCTGGCCGATCTTAAACTACCGAATCCGATCTTAGACTACTTTTGGATCCTTAGAGAGCTAGAAATATTGGTGTAGATATTTGTTGCTAGTCTTTCGTGTAGAGTTTCACCAGATTTTGAACCAGAATAGAACTTTTTGGTATTTTTCTTTAGAGTAATAATAGAGTTTATTCACTTAATATTAGTTATCTGTGTAATTTTACAAAACTTTGCTGTTCTGACAGAAAACGGCTGAACGTTCTTTATTTCAGCTGGCTGAATTCGAGTGGGCTGAATTTCCCGCTCGCTAGGTTTCTAAAAATTTTTGACGTCATAACTGGAAAATGTACCAGGTGGCGGATATACACCCAAGTCTAAATAAAATTCTTTCTAAGACTCCTCCTACTAAACTTTCCTGAAAAATTCTCCATACACAAACTTTCCCACAGGACTACAGTATCCTATATTTTCCTTAGAAACTGTAATTATATTACGCCGTCAAAATGAAGTTTCCATTCACAGAATTTCAATCTTGTTAAACGTATTAGCCAAAATTAGATTGAAAGCAATAATGAGGACAACAGTATCCTACAAGAAGCGTTAGCGATCTATTTTTCCTTTACAAACATACGAGTAGGACAGACAGGCGGGAAATCCCACCCGCAAAAGCATGAATGAGTGATGGATAAAAGAAAGATACAGTATAAAGAATGAAAGTGCGAGAGGCATGCTTGATAGAACTGGAATGAATGAGAATATGTAAAAAATAGGCTTCAGCGCATGATGCTGGAAATTAAAAAAAAAAACAAAAAAAAAAACAAAAAAAAACATACGTGTAGGAACTGTACATAAGCGTCCAAATGTTCTCAAACAAGCAATGGCGGACATTGCAACTAAACAATGTACCTATATTTACGTAATTTCCGTACACAATTTCATTGGAGAAAATTCAATTATAGGAAACCGTTTTCTTTATCACGTTGCGGTGAAAATATATGATTAAATGTAATAATTTTTAATTACTTGCATGCGGGTGTCCTGGTTTATAATGCGGAGGCTTTAGTACCAGCTGTAAACGAAGCGTGCAATCAATGTTTTTATGGTGTTGCTAACAAGGCGGCCAATGCAAACTTCCACTTCCTAGATGGTGTCACTTTAATTTGTATAATATTGGACCAAGGAGGGGGTCATTATAAAGCACCAAGTAAATTTTATGAGTGAAGCTTGAAAAATCAAATAAAAATTATGTTTTGTACTCCAATTTTGTGTAACTCATGGTATATCATTAGGTATTTTGTATAATATCTTTCTTTCCTGTAACTGCAAATTATCTTAATACTAAGTGTCAAAATTTCAAAATTAAATTTAAAAATTCTTACACCTATAGAAAGCTACATTATCAGCGAGTAACATCTATAATAATATTATAAAGAGGAAAGATTTATTTGTTTGTTTGTTTGTTTGCATTGAATAGGCTCCAAAACTAGTGGACCGATTTGAAAAATTCTTT
Organism: Synanthedon tipuliformis; assembly: GCA_947623395.1. Lineage (NCBI taxonomy): Eukaryota > Metazoa > Arthropoda > Insecta > Lepidoptera > Sesiidae > Synanthedon > Synanthedon tipuliformis. The sequence continues at coordinate 2,777,263 of OX392424.1, read as the reverse complement.
CACTGTTGCTAAGCTATATTATGTACGAGTAACATAGGCTATATTATATAAAGTTACGTGGACGAAGTCGTGTGCAACAGCTAGTATGCTATATTTTATAAAGTTACTCTGGTAAAATCGCGTGCAACAGTTAAGTCTAAATATATACAAATAATATTATAAAGAGAGAATATTTTTATGTTGGTAATGAATAAACTCACTAGTTCAATCAATTGAACTCCCAATTGAACTAGTGGGAATAAACTAAAACTACTGTACCTATTTTAAAATTTCTATCACCTATAGAAAGCTAAATTATCAGCGAGTAACACAGGTTATATTTTATAAGTTTTTGCGGATAAAATCGCGTGCAACAGTTAGTTTTTTTATAAAGAGGGGGAACAGATTTAACATTTAAACAAACGTATCAAATTTCGGATGCATTATATTTGCATAGAAGTAATTCACCTACCGCAGTGTCCCAATACGAATTCAAATCACATCACATTGACCGAGACACTTCCATATTCTGCGACAGCGACTGATTAAAGCAAATGTGTATGCGCGCCTGCTATCTATTAGGATGCTAAATGATTCGTAGAAAATTTAACACCTGCACATTTAGTATGATTTCACGAAACAATATGTTAAGACAAAGAGACTTTTTTTAAAATGTGTTCGGTTATCGAATAAATTATGTCCTATCGTATCCGTTACTCTTGTCTGAGGCCACTGACTTACATATATATATGCACATAGAAAGTGATGAAATTTACTTTAAAACGTGTTTTATTCAAACTTCTATAGTTTACGAAAAATAGCTATTTTAAAAGTGTTTTGACGGCCAGTGAAAAGTTGTAAATTACTGCTCAAAAAAACCTTTCTCGTCACAGTAATAAAAAATTTCAGCGATAACTACATTTGTTTTTAAGCTTATTAATTAATTAATTTAATCGGTCACTTTTTTTTTCATATTTTACAAATATATAAGAAAAATTATAAACCTTTTCGGTTATCTCTGAGAAGCTAAAAAAAATTGTTGTGCAATATTTCACCTAAATTCATAGGTTATTAGGTTGCGCTTATTTTGGTAAAAATTGTGTTCGGTCTTTAGGTAATCCTTGTTTTAAGTTTTCTATCTGATATGTTTACAAGGAGACTTCGTAATAAATTATTTAAACTATTATGATAATTAGTTAATGTAATTGAACTACTGGGAATAAAAAATCTCATTAGTTCAATTGATTAAACTAGTAAAAATACACATCGAATTTCACTTTCGTGCCCTTCTATACTACTACTATAGCACTCCTAGGAATATAAGAGCGCTTTATTATATTTTATTTTAATTAAAAACTAGCTGTTACTTCGTCCGCGTAACTTTATAATATATAGCCTATGTGATTTTTTTTAAATCGGTCCTTTAGTTTTTGAGGTTGTTCATTATAAACCACGTTATAAACATACAAAAATACAAATGTTCTCTATAATATTACTATAATATAGTTATAATACCTATGTGTATCGAGTTTCTTCAAAACATCTAATTGTTTTTTGAAAGAATGAACGAATTCGATCCACGCCTTGAACTATTCTTTTGTTAAACAATATGTCGATAAATATTATAAATTTATTTCGTTGTGAGTCATTTATGAGACGCATGTACTGGTCTTAAAAAGGTCTAAACATCCGTTCTTTTGTACCCGACAGCATACTGATATTAAAATTAATAGAAAATTGAAGCTTTTCTTCTTATATTGTTTTTTTAAATGAAAGGTTGTGCAGAGACTAAAGCTTACGATCGACGTCATTGTAGAATATTATCTTCGCCTTTAAAAAATTCGCTGGCTTGAGAAATTAATATTTATTGATAATTAGGTAAGTATTATTATTCGGATGACGAGCATATACCTGCTTGTTATTTTTTAAAGTACGATATATAATAATATGTTACTCTAAAATACACTAGAATCAAAATTTAGTTAGTTCCTGCTAAGATTTCAATAATCTTGCCACATGGCTGGTTGTTGGTCAAGAGCTAACCCATCTCTTATATAAAAAAAAAATAATTGTAAAAACATTTTGATTAAACAAAATAGTCCTGTGTTCAGAGGAAATTCTTATTGTAGTTTAGTGCTTGCGTTTACTTTATTTACTGCTCGGTCGGAGGCCACAAAAGTGCTGAGACACACATCCGCAGCGTGCGGATGCTGAATGCTAATTGCTAAACAGTGAAAATTCACTATTACTGAAACTAATTTATAGAAGACGGTAGGTGGCTCTGGCTGCCATAGGGAACTTTTAGAAGTTCATTTGCACAGTTAGCCTTTCTGGGAATCAAACCAGAGACAGAGCGTTAACCTTAACCATGAACTATGGAGTATGGAGTATGGGTGATCAAAAATAGGTTGCTATCAAAAATAGGTAGATCTGCCATTAATTGATAAATTTTAGAACTAAACCATTTTCATAAGGGGTAAAACATAGGTAGGTAATTCCTTTCAATAATTAATCAACATGATTAATGGACTGCTTTTTAACAAAGTTTTTCAATTTAAAGGAACACATTTTTAAATCCGTACTAATATTAGTATAAATGCGAAAGTTTGTATGGATGTATGGATGTTTGTAACTCTTTCATTGTAAACAGATTAAAATAAAAACTACCCCAAACCGGGTTTAAGCCTTTCGTCTACTGTGTCATGACAGCATTCAGATGATCACTCCACAAGGCTTGTAAAAGTTCTCAGTGGTCGTTGCTTAAGCAAATTCTTTTACATTATCACTAAAGCAGTGTGTATCACACAGTTTCTCTTGGATTAAGGCACTCAAACTAATTACAAAGTTTACGAGTGTATCCTGGTGCAGGTGCCTGCACTGAGTTGTCCAGCGATGTGAGTAATATGTTTTGGTCGCCGACAGCTTTACAACCCTACCATGGAAATTGATACACGCGAACATTTTTATTGACGAAAATGAGTTGAAATTTAAACAATGACCTTTTAGGTGATTTCGCTTTTCTGGGAAAAAGGGGTTCTTCAACGGTTTTTAAGCAGTAATTTGCAATTTCCTATGACATCATTGAGCGAGGGCTTTGTTAAGAGCTATGTTTTGCAAAATTTGCAGGTTTTTGTCAATTTACAGCAATAAATTTTTAATACTATTTAAAGATTGACGAAATTAGTCAAATTTAATAATACAATATTTCATACAAATAGTATGTAAGCAATTTTAATGTATTAATCTATACTAATATTATAAAGCTGAAGAGTTTGTTTGTTTATTTGTTTGTTTGAACGCGCTAATCTCAGGAACTACTGGTTCGAATTGAAAAATTATTTTTGTGTTGGATAGATCATTTATCGAGGAAGGCTTTAGACTATATCACGTTGCGACTAATAGGAGCGAAGAAACAGTCGAAAATGTGGAAAAAACGGGGAAAATTATTCATCTTTGAGGGCTTCCGTTGCGTGCGCTGCGAAAACCGTTCGAGATACCCAAATGATTCCCAAAATAACTATTCCACGCGGACGAAGTCGCGAGCACAGCTAGTGCTTCAATAAATTTACAATATGACCTCCATCTTGCTCGACCCAAAGTTCTCGAGTGGAGGCCATGGACCGGCAAGCGCAGTGCAGGACGTCCATCCACAAGGTGGACAGACGACCCGAACAGGGCCGCGGGTCGACGGTGAATCCAGGCTGCTTCTGACCGATTCTATTGGAAAATTATGGGGAGTTTTATGTCCAACAGTGGACGTCCTGCGGCTGAGATGATGATACTTTAAAATCTATCTATAAAAGATATAGAAAAAATATACCGATGAATTATAAACGTATTTATTACCACTTCATTCACCTTGATAACTACATAACAACAAAACAAACCACAAATGCTAACAATAACTACATTTATCTGTTTCTGTTTCTTATCCATTCACCAATAAAATCACTCTTCCGTCTGCCAGGACTTAATTTATACAGTTTATGATACTTAATAAAATTATTTACGAGTGCACAAGAGGAAGCAATGGCAGTGACATAAATATGACAAATACGACATCGTCACACAAAGTGACAATTATTAAATAACTTAATAATATAGACGTCACATTCGCTTTTACGCGATTGGAAGAAGAGAGAATATTATCGTCGTGTATTTCATAAGTTTTCGTTTTGTTGCTTTAAATAGGCTTTAAGGTGTAAACACACGCCAATCTTAAAAATTTGCAGTTTTATAAAAATATGTTACAAGAAACTGTCAATGCAATTGGTTTGAAAAAAATATATGTTATACTTAAACATGTGAAGAACAAAATGTATTGTTTAGAATTTCCATCGAAGTAGTAGAAACCCCACAATAAAATTTAGAACATAAGAAGAATTTGATTTTTATTGAAATTAGTTTCGAAAACGGTTTATTGCGCGAAAATGGTTTACCTGCACCGAATAATAAGTCAATGTCATTTAAAATTTTTTATTGATTTTTTTATTTTTTTTAAATGTTTTAATGAAAAGTACAAAAAACCACATTTTTCGGGCCTGTTGAATTGTTTCCGCCGCCTCAGAAATCTAAATATATGGAGCTACAGTGTCTCAGTGACTGCGTTGAGGTGTGGATTAGTTTGTGTTTTTCGTGCGGAATTAGTTTGATATATATAAACATTCTAAAGGTCATATCGGTGAAGGTCAAATGGTCAATGTCATTGGCCTTTGTGAATCCCTTAAATAAATCTGACGATTGTGGCGCGCATACGCAAATTATGAGACTAGGCTGTTGCACGTTTTTGTACACAAATCTATTTTTCTTATGTAAAGCAGTCAAGAAAAGTGCTTTATCAGTTTCGATTATAAATTCCATTCATTTCAAAATTCGCTAAGGCTTAGATTTGTAATAGGTATTGATTACTGATTGACATAATTTGTCATCGCTAATAAAGATAGCAATAGAAATTGACACTTTTAATTTTCAAAGGAAAACAGACCTTATTATTCTACAACATACAAAGAATGTTCAATCTTAGGGTGATAGAGCACTTTATTTGTCGAGTTTACAAGCTATAGTTAACTAAAAATTATAAAATAACACAACCAATACCATTCTATTGAGCCCAAACACGCTATATTTGCAGTAACTTGCTAAGGAGTTGGGTATCCCGCAAAATACTCGATGCTGCAGTATCAGGTCAAGGTTACCATGTCATGGAAATACCACCGAAGTAATATGATACCAACGAACCTGTGGAAGTTAGTGAGATCCCTTCGTCAACTAGGAAATAAACTGATAATCTTCAATTTTCATACATTTTAGCTAAGAACCATTACGATCACTTCAGCTTTCAAACAAAAAAAAAACGATCAAAAATGGTCCATCTGTTTAGGAGCTATAATGCCACAGACAAGCACACCCCGGGTCGGGCGAATTGTAATGTTTTACTTTACTTATTATTTTTATGCTACACAGGTCAAAATTATAACACCCCTCTTTTGCGTCAGGCCTCGGGTTTAAGGTTTGAAATAGTTGAATATAGATTTTTTTTAAATTTAATCTGTAATGTAGACACCATATTATGTGATTATTTTTATACTACATAGGTCAAACTTATAATACCCCTCTTTTGCGTTAGGCGTCAGGTTTAAAAAGATTTGAAATACTCGTAGTTGAATATACATTTTTTTTAAATTTAATCTGTAATGTAGACAGCATATTATTCGATTATTTTTATACTACACAGGTCAAATTTATAACACCCCTCTTTCGCGTCAGGCGTCGGGTTTAATGAGATTTGAAATAGTTGAATATACATTTTTTTTAATTTAATCTGTAATGTAGACAGCATGTGATTATTTTTATACTACACAGGTCAAACTTATAACACCCCTTTTTTGCGTCAGGCGTCAGGTTTAAAAAGATTTCAAATACGTCTCTTGGTCTCTATTGATAATACAAACTTGTTACTTGATAGTCTTCCTGTTCAGATATGAATCTTAGGTTTTATAAACTTAAAAAAAAAAACAATGTTTATCTTCAATTAACGAGCCGGAGTTAATTAAACTTAAAACCCTTATCGACGTCTCATCTACCGCAAGAACAGATTTATTAGCGAAAATTTTCGTTGCTCACAAATTTTGCCAAACAATTTTAGACTTTAACTGAAATCGGATAGAGTTAAAAACTCTATGACTACGTTTATTGCAAGTTTCAGTAAGCATTTATATCCCTTTTAGATCAGTTTTAGTGTCTTTTTTGCGTCTAAATGACATCAAAGCACCCTTACCCTATGCAGTTGTGTGTTTGGCAATAGGATAATAATAATAATAGTAATAATAATTCTTTTTTTTTTAATTTTATTTATATTCATTAATTTTTAAGGAGCATATGCATTGGTGTATGGCTGTATGTGTGTTAAGCACACATAATACACACAGTCCTGCGGAAGATCAGTGCTGACATATTATATGTCAGCAAATACTGAGTAGGGACCTTTTTGTAACAAATGACTTTTTTTCATACTGTCACTGTTTTTTTTTACTCTTTTTTTTGTTATTTGTTACAAATAAATAAATGATTTGATTTGATTTGATTTAAAAATAATGACACTCGAATCACCCCAAATCATAGTTTCAACTAGTGTGGGGCGGCGTTTTAACGACATTATCGACAATGTTTAATGATCCAACGTCTTTTTGCTCGAACAGTTTTTATTTCACGCGAATTTTACGACCTCAAACAATATTTTACGACGTACGACTGTATCGCAATGAGTTGCATCGGTTTTATAATACTTTAATTTCACCGCCAGAAAGCTATAAAAAATATGCAAATGCAACATAAAACCTGTCGGTGGGGCGACACTAAAGTGCGTTAATCCGAACAGATAAGCAAAGCCAGGGTAAACAAGTCGTTGTTTAGCGTTGTAAAAAAAAATTCTTTTTATGGAATAGTTTAAAGAGATAAAAAAACATCCCCTCCCTGTACAGTATCCTCCAGCCATGGTTTAGTATATTTAAATTCTGATATAAATGGAAATAGGTACTTTTGGTTTCTTTTTCTAATATTTGTTACGTTTACTTATACTCGTATACTCAAAGTACATTATAATGTAGAAATATGTATGAAAAAAGATTTAATGAAGACCCAAGGTGGGCCATGACCTTGTCGTGGTGGGGGGGCTTACCCTCGACAATCTGATGGGTCGCAGGGGCCGGTGCGTCCTATGCTCGTCCAATCAGATTGGTTTGCTGGGGACACACAGAGGAGGAAGAGTGCTCCGGAAAGCGCTCTTCCAGAGGAAGGCGGCAGGGTGTGCGCGGCTCCCGGTTTCCCTGTCCCGGTCAACAGGTGAGAGGTGTGGTAGCCCATTGATATTCCAGTAGGTTGCCACAGGAGTGGAACGCGGCTTGGCCCTGGGATAAGGCCTCGCTGTGATCCCGGGTCTCATATTTGCCGCAGTTGGTCGAACATGGACATAATAAAGCCCGCCTGGGAGTCTCACATACGGCGAAGGATAATCAGTAAATTGTGATTTCCCCTTTAAAAAAAAGGATTGAAGACGCTTTAAGTATTTAAATTGATAACTGCATTTTTAAGATAATGTATGTCTTTACTCGCATTCGGCCCATTAGATGGGATGCCACCAAATTGGGACTATTGGGATAGCAGTATTGTATTTGGTAATTGTAATGTTTACTTAAAAGGAACTTTGAATCAAAAAGTTTTACTTAAAGGGAAGGGATACAGGATAACCTTATTCTAATGGATAAGGGAGCTCTAGCATAAAATATTTCACCGTGGCTATACAGATAATCACGATAGTCGTGGTTATGCAATATGATTTCGAACGGGGTACAAAATTTCTGTGTGAGGAATGCAGACTATTTTGAATTTTGACATTATTTGTAATAGTTTGTAAAGCATAACATTGAAACAAATAATTAATAAGCGAAACTGAATACTTAAAAGTGAAATACATTAATTAATATGTAATAATGAAGAAAATACACATTAATAAATATAACGAAAATTAATAAATCAACATGAATTTTTTAAATTAATTACGACATAAAAAACCATAGATCAATAAGTCTCTTTTAAATGTCTCTCATTAGCGAGTTCAATGTGACCATTTTTGTGCGCTTTCCTCTCTTTTAAAAACAGTAACATTATAAAATAATATCAAAGTTAAAGCGTTTGTCCAAATTTATTGATCGTTAAACTACGTTTAGAGCTCTCGCGGACCAAAACTGATAAGACATTTACGGTTCGTAAATAAGACCTACCGCAGATGCGCGAAATTATGTTTACAATATTTTTCATGTGAAGTTACGAATACTTTTTGGAATTTCATATACGAGCCCGTGGTATAAAAATTTATGGGAGTAAAATCAGAATTGTCACACGAATGCGTTATGTTATGCGTTATAGTTACGATCTAATTTTTTTTATTATTTTAGAATATCTGAAGTTTCAGAGATATGGCGCCTTCTACACAGTATTATTTAAAAAAAGAACAATGTTGTTCTTCCGGCGTGTCCGAATTGTGAATATTTTAAATTTTATAATCGTTCGTAAGGAGTGAACTCCAGTCGTGTCTCGCTGTGTCGGTGCTTTGCTCTGTTTAACACTCCAATTTTTTTGGAAGCTAGAGTAGCCTTTGATATTTCGAGCGGAGTGCCCGAATAAATTCTCAAAACAACAACGCCCTAAAAAATTTTAACGATTTAATTTCCTGAAATATGAAAAGTTTACAAGAGTAAAGGGATGTGCAACATTGTAACGCGCGGCTGTTTTGATGTTTAAGGATTTTACAAGAAGCGACGGACCGCTCGACGAAGCACATGTTCCCTCTGAGGCGTGAAATTTCATATGACACCTTGCGGTGTCGTGTAGCTCTCATTGTCAGCTCGGAACGGTCTTAATGCCATGTCTCAAATTCATTATTATATCAATTTGCTTTTCAGTGAAAAGGCTTAACGAAAACAAACAAGGGTCGGAGTCTAAGAAGTGATTCAAAAGCCAAGGTTCTGTCTTAATTATGCAGATATCCTGTACTGTGTACCTACAGAGAGTCAATTTTGATTTGAGATTATAAAATTTCTATGTGTGAAATCATCTTACGAGATTCCTGTAAGATTATTTCGCTTACCTTCAATGAATAATATTATCGGATAGGATATTTAATTTATTAGTGATATTCCTAGGGTTTCTATTGGCTTGTGATTTATTTGAATTTTAGCAGCGTTCTAGAAATTACGAAGCTTCTTCTAGTTCAGTATACCTCAGTTCTTAACTTATAATCTAAATTTTATAAGGTACGGTATGAAGTCTCTTGAAAGGACAAAATCTGTAGAAGAATTAAAATCTATATCGATGATTTTAAAATCTAAATTTAATTCTAAATATAAGAATTTGCAAGCTAAATTTGCAGTGGGCCTGTAAATACAAAACTCATAGAACCGAGAACCATAGGAGAAGAAAGTTTCTCAAGTGACTCTACGTTGATTTATTAGCTCACTCACTAGGTGGTCCGACGAAAACATAGCAGAAATATAGGGTAATTATAAAAATTAATTAAAAAAAAAACGATAAAATGATGATTGATGATGATATGATGTTAAAAAAATTTAGTAATAATAAAAAAAAATTAGTTATTTTGTAGTAATTTTTAGTAGCAACAGCTATCCTCTCTTCTAACTTGTAACTTAACTATCTACTTCACACTATGACTAGTAATGCGACTTAGTCCCTCAACGCATTAGGTACTATTTTTTTTGCTAACGCTGCCTCAATAGTATAATAGGTATAATGTGAACTAGCCGGTGCCCGCGACTTCGTCCGCTTTCTGGATGAAAGGTACGCTATGTACTTTCTGGTGTCCCAGACAACGTGTACCTATGCAAAATTTCATGATGATCGGTTCAGTATTTTTTGCGTGAAAGAGTTACAAACATCCATACATCCATACATACATGCATACAAACTTTCGCATTTATAATATTAGTACGGATTCGTTACCTATATCGATAGTATCTATTATTTAATCTGTGCCTATATTCCCTTTTTTTCCCTAGAGCGATGCGGCGTGTAGAATCTTGTATCGAATATTAGTTTAGATAGGTCACCGAATCATCTGCAATGGGATTTGCGTGAGTGTCCCACTACAATTATTGACCACGATAGTGACCCACTTCCCTATTTGGAGGGAAATTGAGTTTGTCAAATTCCATCAAACCACGGCAGCAACTCTTGCATTGTAAAGTAGGTAAGATACAGTCAATCGCATTAAACTTGGATTTATAGTTAGTTAACTTTTGTTAGAGCTGCTGCTGGCTATTCATACGATTCATACATATGTACTTAAATAAAAAAATAGACTGATCCTTCGGTAACATTTTATGAAAGACACCACCCTATGTCTTGACAACGTGTACCCATGCAAAATTTTATGACGACTGGTTGAGTAGTTAGTGAGTTAACAGACAGACGGACAGATTCACTTTCACATTTTATGTTATACTAGCTGGTGCTCGCGACTTCGTCCGCGTGGAATAGTTATTTTGGGAATCATTTGGGTATCTCGAACGGTTTTCGCAGTGCACGCAACGGAAGCCCTCAAAGATGAATAATTTTCCCCGTTTTTTTTCACATTTTCGACTGTTTCTTCGCTCCTATTAGTCGCAATGTGATGTTATATAGCCTAAAGCCTTCCTCGATAAATAATCTATCCAACACAAAAAGAATTTTTCAATTCGAACTAGTAGTTCCTGAGATTAGCGCGTTCAAACAAACAAACAAACTCTTCAGCTTTATAATATTAGTATAGATTATGGATAGTATGGAAGTATAGATTAGGATTTCATGGTGGCGTTATATAATTATATGCCATTATTTTGCCTTCTGTAAGAGTGTGGTTACTGTCGCTAGACGGTCGGCCCAATGATTGCCAAATGAACAGCCACTAATAAAACACCTATACCGGACCTATATCATTTTGAAAAGTCAATTTCTCGAATAATCATTTCTTTAAATAAATATTTTTTTTGTTATGGTTTTAATCATTAATTTGTTATCTATTATAGCTTTGTTTTATTTTTGTTAACAATCACTAACTTTTTTCTACATGACATATTTCTTTTCTATCTCAAATCGTCACGTTTTCATTGTTGCTTTGTTATTAATACACCCTTATCACGCATTCTCTGTCTTGTATCGTCAGCCACGTGGCCACCTTCAAGACTTCGAGATAATGATTCAAGCTAATTTCGATGCAACAGATGATTTTCGTGTTCACTGTACAGGTTATTGGTGTTTTGACGTTGGAATTCACGAAATAATTGTAGAGACGACACACGGTGTGACCTCACAAATTTAACAGTTCTCTATATACTTTAGTCAAACTCAATACAAAGTGGTTTAGCATACGCCTTGTAAGGTACAAGGCGTTAAGGTGAGTAAAAAAAAATTATAGAAAAAGAAGGAAAATAAAAAAAGGGAAATTAAAAAAATCAATAAATTATATTAATAAAACAAGAATGTATATTTAATCCATATACATTCACAATATAACACATTCTCACAACACAAATATAAATATATAATTTGAAGTTCTATTGAAAAATGAGTTGGTTGTGAAAATGTGAGAATTTACTACGCTTTTTTTTGCAAAATTTAGCAGACTCAATTATCATTTTCCCTGGTTTTAACAAACTATATACTTTTAGCGTTTGTTTAAATACATTTCTAACATATAATCTCTATTACAACTGAGAAAAAATCACATTGTCACCAATCACCATCACCGTGAAAGAGTCCAACGAAAGACCATTAGCTCAAAAACCCGAGATAAGAGAGGACTAGGTCTAGATCAGTAATCACAAAAGAAAAAAATAATATTACATAATGAACGCCGTCACCAGATATATACCAGAGTATGCCAGATTCACGATTCACAATAAGAAATCTGGTATACTCTTAATTCGTCTACTTAAATATAACAAAGTTACTCACCGCTAGGTGCCCCGTTTGCCTCTTTGATACCTTTTATAGAAAAATAAATAATAAATTAGTAAATTTAAAAGTAAACTCATGATATAAATGACTTTCAAGATTTCAAGAAGCACGTGTTTCTGTGCTTGGCACAAATTTTTTTAAGGATTTACTCAAACCGTTATCAGTACTCAGTACTAATATTATAAACGCAAAAACTACTGAACCGATCACCATAAAATGTTGCATACACGTTGTCTGGGACACCAGAAACGACATAGGGTACCTTTCATCCAGAACGCAGACGAAGTCGCGGCAACCAGCTAGTATTATAAATGCAAAAGTTTGTAAGGATAAGGATGTATAGAGATGGATGTATGGATGTTTGTAACTCTTTAACGCAATTACTACCGAACCGATCACCATAAAATTTTGCATACACGTCGTCTGGGACACCAGAAAGGATATAGGATACCTTTTATCCAGAAGGTCGCACGAAGTCGCGGGCACCAGCTTGTATTTTATAAAGTTATGCGGGCGAAGTCGCGGGTAACATCTAGTTGTATAATAATTTTACATTCAACTGCTCTTTTTGGTCACGTGACTTTTTTATACGCGCGGTTATTCGTGTGGTTTTGGCGACGGTATCAAGTTTAGTGAACTGTCAGCCTCAAAAAGTCTCAAAAAGTCAAAAAGTATTTTTATTCTGTTTTATAATATGGTACAATATATGTTAAAGTATATTAATTCGCCATGGACATAAAACTCTTGTTTTAACTTTTGTTGTCTTATTATATGTAAATGATTGCAATAAATTTTCAATATGAATAACTATGTTTTATTACTTTGGAACGGTCCATTATTATCTTATTGAGTTTCTCAGAAATGTCTTTTACGATTCAGATGAAATTTTGTATTCAATTAATTAATTAAATAAAGTTCACGGCAATACAAATAAAAATAACCTGCTTTTATCGACATATAAGATGCAACAAGTCCTAACTTAAGTGCCTTACAACAGTTATAATTGCGTAATTAGATTGATCACAGATTAAGTTATTCATGAAATGTCTGGGAATATACGAAAAAAAGTATCTATTTCTATAGAAAAGATTCTCTATTAAAATATATTTATTTATTAGATATTTTATTTCAGATTACTTTTTAGATAGTTGTGGCAGTAACCACCACTTTACAGAAGACTACCGTTACTGTGAAATAAAAGCATGTGTGCTTTTATGTTTCGAAGCGACCCTGGAAGCGCTGCTTCATTCCCATACAAATTTACGTTTACGCGTTCGACGCGTTTGATAGAGTAAACTCGCACTAGGCCCTCTGTTTACATATTCCATGTCCCTGCACATTGCCGTGAAAATGGGCTAAATGTAAACGAGGTATTATGTTACAGCAGACGCTACCATCAAAGGGACCGTCAGCCTCTCTGTCGGCATAAAAAAATATAGTATAATAAAAATATAATATCAAACTTTACAAATTATGTCATGTTATATTATTTGTATAAAGCATCAGTGGTTACTAAATATAATATTGTAAGAGATAAGATTACAATACAGCGTGTAGGTCAAGGAAGACGTTTCGCTGATAAGCAATGCATGATCATTTTCAAGATAAGATTTCTTTAACGCATTCATATGCGAAGGACTTAATTATAACCTTCTAGAGGTTTACAATAGAAGATTTTGAATTATTTGAAATCTTCAGGCAAGGTGTTATTTAATTTTCTATAAACTTATTATTTAAAGAAGACCAGTGTTTTATAGTGGCGCTGTACGAGCGTGGGAACTCAGTACAGACTGCGCTGGTCTTCCGTTAGAGCCGATGTTGAGGTTATAAAAGCTCCAAAAACAAAGAAAATTATAAAAATAAAACAGTTAAATTAAAACCTATAAATATATAGGTAATACAAAAATTATACAGACAAGAAATAAAATACTACTTAGAAAAATAAAAACAAAAAATATACTCAGAAGGCACTGGTGTCATTTCGCAGTAGCTCCTCGCTTTTTTAGTCGAAGACAATTTAAAAATTATGTAACGTACTCTTCAATCATGGAGTTTTGAGCCAATTGTAATCGTTATGACGATGCCAATCCAATAAAAAACATGATCGTAATTGCATTTAAAAAGCCGGTTCGAAGAAAAATTCTGTAGAGGTAAAAACCTTTAATTGATTAAATATTTACCGTGAAATAACTGTCTGGATATTTTTTTATAAACCATATATTATTTTATAATTGTTATGTATCAATATGAAGATTCGTTCTTCTAAAGTACCTAGCCTCTATTCATTACGTACGTGATCTACAAATTAGATGTCCGAATCGCTAATATTGGATGCAGCTGGGGGCAATATAGTCTACAATATAGTGCATTAGGATATCTAAATATATATATTATAATATATATATTAGTAGTACGTTTTGCGTTTTCTACTTTAAATTTTTAATACTTACCGTATATACCAAAAATAGATTTTACCTTATGTATACCTACTTCAATTTCATTTTTTTCAGAGGTTAAACAATCTCATACAAACTTTCTTAGTAAAAATAAAATTTCTATGTAAAGGTTAGGAGACATGCTGAAAATCCATCAAGCAACGTTATTGCAACGTTCGCTCTAGCTAGATCATGATAAGATAACAGCTCTTCTGTAAGAGGTCGTTAATGCCGTCATTTTGATCTAAAAGTCTTTTTACAAATCTCTAATTCGATTAGAAAAATTATAAATATTATATTTATATTTCATTATTTCGAAATTCGAATAGAGATTTCTAATTTATTCATTTCTGTTCTCTTCGCAAAAATACGTCTCTACTGTAATTTTTTTTAAAGTAAAAAAATTATAGTTACACTATGCTATTACCAAATGACTATAAAGTGCGCAAACGCTAAATAAAAATGTCCATTAATGTCATACAATCCTTACACAAATTAAAAGAGCAAACAAAAGATGTTGCGAGAGACATGAAACACAATATCGGAGGCTTTCAAAAGGCCTTTGCGAAGTGTTGGTATTGGCTGCGCGGGCGCAGCACAGAACGAGACGTCGATTCCACGAACGTCGGGTTATAGCCCTACAAAACGTCAGGCGAATCGTCAATGTTTAAATCGTAATATATTGAAGAATTTCGCAATTATCATATTTCATACTTATTTACGACCTCTAGGCTTCCAGCAGACATCTATCCGATGCGATCTTGGGAGGTCATAAAAACGTGTAAACCCCAGTCGTAATAAACGAGTGCTTTATTTCTTGTATAATTATATAAGCTATTTGTTTTCGGTTTTTTTTCGGCACTGTACGCACGAGAGGGCGGCTTTTACGACCGTCTGGGGTCTATACCGAACGTGCATGGCGTGTGTTACGCGAACGAATGGACTGGATTTAGTACGGAGGCTTTACGTAAACGCAACTTTACTGCTCGTAAGCCCCCTGCGGACTCGCGAGTAAATCGTGACGTTTACAGCCCTAGCGGGTTGTAGGCTATGAATTCAATGAGCGGAAATCAAGAGAAAAACTGATAAAATTTATATGAAAATTAAACTAAATTGTATATGTCGTCGGCACAACGTAGAATTGGACATATCATGATATTCCTGGGCAGATCATATTACTGTTAAAACTGAGAGGGTCGCCTCACTCCACTCTGCTTCGCTCGGCTCCCCAAATTTATTTCCATGTTCCTCGCTTTGCTTCGCTCCGCTCCCCGTCGCACCTATTTTTTTTTCATAATTTTTTTTTCAAGATTTTTGATTTCATACTTTACGATCTGCCCAATTCTACGATCTGCCCAAGACATATACAAGGTATAATTTGTAACCTGATGGTAGATGGCTACCTTCGCCAATAAAACGCAACAGGTGCTGTACCATAGTAGGCTTAAGCATAATGTATTGGGAAGTGATAGGAAAATGGGTTCTGGTATCGCGTACTCACTCACCTTCACGACGAGCTGCCCAAATGAGTGCCAAAAAATAGCGGAAACGACCGTTTCTTTTTTTTAATAAAACCATATAGGTATCGCTGCTTAAAAACTAAAGGGCCATAAAACAAAAAAAAGTCCATAAATATTTTTATTGCAAAAATACAATCACAATCCTTCATATTGTATGTTGCAAAAAGACTTATGGTTGTTTTATTCAATATTAAGTATATTTTGATAATTTTTTTTATATTCAAAAGTAACTTATTTATATGCTTATATCTCCTCTAATATTCAGTTTATTATAATTAAAAGTACTTAAAACATTTAATACTACTTAAAAATACGCTTCTAACGATGTATAATATGCATAATTGATATAGGTATATCTAATAAGAAAAAAATAGACAAAAAATATATTTTATTATTTTCTATTTTTCGATCCTGTAAAAAGTGTAATTTTGATTTGTGACCCTTTAGTTTTTAAGCAGCGATATATTATAACCGTTAAAACTTTACCTTGAACAATTATTGTACCATTAAAATTATCCTTTCATCAATTAAGCCCATGCGAAGACGGGGCCGGTCACTAATTGCGCATACATATTTTAAACAAACGAACGGAAGTTCTTTACATCCTCATTTAATAAATCAATATAAAAATTAAATTTAATTGAACAGCTAACTAAAGATTGGTTTAATGGCGCATTATAACACTAGTTTCGTATCGTAAAACGCTAAAAAAAATATAAAATAATACAACTTTTACAACTTTAAGTGATCAGATAAATGCGATTGCAATTACTGTTGAAGAAAGTAAGTAATTACTAAGCAGTTAATAATACACTAAGTAATTGGTAAGATGTACGTATCTATGTGAAAAGATAAAAAATATATGTAGGTAAGTGCATATAGAAAGAGAATAATAGTTTTGATTGAAACTTTCGCCTTAGTGTGAACACAATAGGATGCAAAATCAGATAAAAAATAAATTCCTCATTAAATTACCCAGATAGGTATATACACACTCTTACCAGAATCTGTTACCAAATGATATACCTGCACAATACTCAAAATATACAAGTATAAAATATATTAAAGGTCCAATATTTACTTAGAATTAAAATAAAATTTAGATTTAATTTTCCATATAAAAAAAATCTGCCAAAATTAAAAGAAGTGTGTGAAAAAAAATCTCCTAACATCTCTACCTGGGGAATTCTGCGCGGCCAACTTTTGCCCACGGCGAGTGTAACCATAAAAATCGAAGTTTTCAAGACAATTTTGATGTTTTATAACTTTTAAAATTTAATAATTTCAAATTCAAAAAAGAGTTTCTTCGACTTTTTTTACTTTAGAACAGCGTGCATAATCTTTTTTTTTTTTAGTGCATAATCTTTCAGCGTGCATAATCAAAAAGGACAAACGATTGATTGTATCAAGTAGTTTTTTCTTCGGAAATTTCCTGTCTAAATTTTATTATGGAATACAGATCTATGATCTACAACATGATAAAGACTTTATATCTTTATATGCAACTCCGGAAGGGAAGCCAAAATTCGCACGATTTCAAGGAATATTTAAAAAAAAAAGCCGAATTCTCGGGTTTTGCTCTTAACACCGCATATTTAATAATTAATTTTTATTTACATAGATAGATAAATAATATGTTTGCAGATAAAGGTCCTTATTAAAAAAATATTTTTCGATAAAATATTCAATATTTTAACGATCACAGAATGAAGTGTACATTGAAACATTGGCGAAAATTAGTGGCTTCTGCAGTATGTTTCTTAAGTAAGCAACAAAATGAAACTTGCAAATTACACTAGGTGGTCGTTTGTGTTCGCATTTTTAATTAGCAGATGAAGGTAAGGAGTTGGCGGACTAAGATATACGTACAGGGCTTAGTTAGAACGCCCCGAACCCTTTTAGCCGGATGGATATTATCCTGACAGTCGTAAAGCCCGTTTATGGCCTATAAAACCAAGTGGAGATATGTACACGTCCGTGCCCAGTGTTCGTATACTTGTTGCACTTTTATTAACCAATATATTTCGGTTTGATTTGCAACTTCTGGACGCAAAATGGAAAATTACTTTTTACTCTGTTTGGTTTTTAAACGAGTGTAAAATATTTTGAAGTTTTATTAGACGTTACCATTGAATGCGTGGCTTTGTGCGTTGTAAAATGTGTTTAATGTATTTCGCATTCTTCGGTGATTCACGTAATAAATGGACCAAAGAATAGTATAGAGAAAATACTCAATAAAATTTTGTGAGTAATTTAGTGCTAAGCTACAAAAGTCTAGGCGCGAGTCGTATAAATGAGAGGCCATTAAAAATCTGCATGTTCTTGCTTTTTTAACACCAGACGCCCGTCGCAAAAACGGGATTTTATAAGTATGATATATATTATGTGTGTGTTCTGTGGAATCGTAGCACACAAACGGATGAACCGATTTTGGTTTTTTAAATCTGACATAATCGGGTCGTTTCTTTTTTTACTTTTACGATAAGAGAACCTTAGAAATAAAAGCTTAGATATTTTATTCTACTTATTGCTTTATTCGTATCTATAATTCAACTTTGAGAAACCCAATCAAAAAATCGTAAAATCGCTTACTTAACTTTTGGCCATAAAATGTAAGCTTTCAGCTTGGCTTCGGCAATCTTTGTTTTAAACATTTGATTTACGATCAGGAACGAGTTTCGACGAATAACGACCTCGAGAAACGAAACATTTTGTGCAGATTACAGCTGCTACGTAATTTCTTTTAATTTCATAATTAGTCCGATTCAATTACGTCGTTGGAGTTATTCGTTCTGCTTCAGAAGAAAAACAATCTGCTGTCTGCTGTCTTGTCTTGTGTACTTAATGTAATGCAGCAATTAATCAATCATCGAGTCTTGCTCACGGAATGGAACTAATTCAGCTTTAATTTTGTAGTCAACTTGCAGATACAACGCGATAAAAATTGACTCAAATTTCAATGGAAAATAAAGTTTTTTTAAAAATTTTTTGAGATGTATTACAGTACAGGTACGTCAGTTTTTAGAAAAAAAATGTTTTATTGCTAAGCGTTATATTGCTTATATATTTTTTTATTTTTAACGGAAACGATGTCGCGGGCACCAGCTAGTAAGTTTATAAATATAGATTCCCTGAATAATACAATATAACTAGAGTAAGTTATATCAATTTTTAACATTTTTGCTTCACTTTAAAATATTTAAAGCACAAAATGTGCCGACAGATGTTCTCAATTATATAAATAACATGAGATTCCATTCAATAAAGTACAAATTTAAATGTTTCCAAAGCGCATATCCTTTCCTGTAAGAAAAACTGTCAGTTCTGGCGATATGCCAATGTGTCGTTTTATAGCAAATCTGTTTTCGCAAATAAAATCACTGAAAAGTTTTATATTTTCGTTGATTGAATTCTTTCACTCAAGAGTTTAGTAGTTTTGCACTGAGGCAACAGAATCTATAATATATATCACTACTTATTATAAAACAAAGCCTCCGCCGCGTCTGTCTGTCTGCCTGTCTAACGGTTTTTACTAATGGATAGAGTGTTTCTCGAGGAAGGTTTTAGTGTATAATTTACAGAGTTACGCGGGCGAAGTCGCGGGCAGCAGCTAGTACAATATTAAAGTAAATTTTAATGACTAACTTAGAGCTGTTACCTAGGTAGGTAAATCTACCTATGTCCTTTCTTGTATCGCTAACAACGTGCATGTAATTTTTATGATGATCTGTAAAGGCGCGAAAAGGTGACAGACAGACAGACAGACAGAGTTACTTTCACTTTTATAATATAAGTATGGATACTATGGATTATTAACTTATTATTATAATAATTAAACTTATTATAAAATCAAAATTTATTAACATTATTTTCTGGCACACAGATTAAGATAAAAATGTTAAGTAGGTTCCCGAGGTATAGACTAATATATAAAAAAAAATTTTGGGCGCCACTGACGGCGTGGCGGCGCCACCGTCGTCACAGCGATAAATATGTCAGGCGATAAATCCAGTATTAAATTTTTATTTTTAACGCTCACGAAGTCGCGGACACCAGAGGGCCTAGTGCGAGTTTTACTCCATCAAACGCGTCGAACGCGTAAACATCAATTTGTATGCGACTGAAGCAGTGCTAAACGTTAGCCACCAAGTAGCGCTCTGCTTTCCCATACAAATTAACATTTACGCGTTCGACGCGTTTGATAGAGTCAAACTCGCACTAGGCCCTCTGCTAGTAGAAATTACCTAATAACACATGTGTTGATATTTTACTGTGCTCTTCTACTGTAAGGGAATGGTTACTGCCATCAGACGGATTACTCAGTTTATAACTACGCTGTCACTAAAAGAAAAAAAATATATCATAACCTAAGCGGGGTTATGATATTTTTTATCTAAACTTCAAGGTTAAAGCGAAATGAAGCTCATCAAAACTAAATTTACATAAAAACTTTGTTTACTAGAAAATTACAGGAAGGTAAAATAAAATATTTTAGTCTCGAAATCTAATTGAACCAAATGAATCCTAGTCTGCTTTGGGGGATTCATTCTTCCGACGGCGCTGCGGCGGTGTGATGGCGGATTATATGTGGGGCCATTAAAAGTGCGTGTGAAGCTTTGTATAGTGAAGCTTGTAAGCTTTGTATTACTGAAATCGCTTTTAGAATCAATAGAATAGAAATACATAGTAAACATGTCTAGTTAAGTAGTGAAATCGTGAAAAGTTAAATAAGAACATCTACGGAAAAAGTAAAACCTCGTTAAATGTTTCAATCATATATTTTTCTCCGTTATAGAATTTTTTAAATATTTTGTAATTAATTAAAATTGACTAAATGTATGTATGTATATATAGTATGGTCCGTGTACAAGCGCGAAATTGATACGCTGATATAAATTAAAGGATTCGCGAGAGATTTTATTATCCTTTCTCTAATATCAATTAATACAATATCAATAGACGTTAAATATTTTATAAATTTACGGCCCGAGTCATTTGTTTAATTTTATGCCTTCATTTTATTACTCTTCTTGCGATTATATTACACTTGCAAGTTTTGCGAGCTTGGGTAAGTATGTCTCACGGTTTTATTGGCTTTCAATTAATATTTACGTTTTATAGTTAAGAACATTTCTCTTCCATTAATTCAGAATGCAATATGCAAAGTGCATTATTCAATAAGTGTATTTTTTAGAGGATTGCTGGGGGTGGTCTCTCACACATCGGCCCATTAGAATGTCATTAATTGCATTGTGTGTAACTTCGGAAATTATCCTTCAATTTAACTTGAAACTTTTTGCCAAAATGCGGCTTTAAAATTTTTTGTAAAGGTATAAAATTGCACTTGATAATTAAATAGAACTAGTATTAAAGAACCTTGGTCAACAACACACACATAGATAAGTACTAATTTTAGGTGTGAATTTAACAATACATTTTAGTTTTTGTATTAAACAAAGTGCTTGTTAAGATTAAGATATTAAGCAAAATTATATAACCATAAAAAAAGATAATTTAAATTACGTGTTGTTCTAATGTACTTAAGTATAGTTTTTACGTGATAGAATAACAAACATCCATACATTCACCCTCACAAGCTTTCTCATTTATAATATTAGTACAATGAGTTTAATATAATGGATATGTATAATAATATAAGAGTACTTATTATATATACTGTTTTAAAAGAAATGATCTTTCATAATACATACTTGATCTAAGATCTTATATTTTTACCTCAGAAAGAGATAAGTCCTTAAGGATAAGGACAAAGGACTTATTATCAAAAAATTAAGCAATAAATATATCCGCATAAGAAAAAAGTGAAAATGGGACATAAAAATAAGGAAAATTGGAAAAAAGTCAAAAGAAGTTCAGACCCAAATAAGAATATATAGTTTTTATTTTAAAAAATATTACAAATATCGCTGTTTTTATGGCCACACGGTATCGGTAACAAATAAACAGATAAACGAATGGTCGGCGATGAACCGGAGAAGACATCTATTTGATTACGAGTTGTTTTAGCACAAATATTGTAGACAATATCGATATGAATTACTATTCATTAGTAGATATTGTACTAATTACCTCCAAAGTACAAGTAAAATAAAGTTACTGAAGTACCTAGTCAAGCGTTAGTTACCCGATTTAAAAAAAATTAGAATACAATTTCGGGATGGACATACTTAGGCTACATATTCCAACAGGGCACCAACTATCTAAAAATAAAGACCTAAGGTTTTCAAAAGTATAATGTCAGGCGTTAAATTGATTTACATATTTTTTCAGGCGTTATTTATATCTTTTATTTTTCAACGCGTACGAAGTCACTGTCACCAGCTAGTGTTATACAAACATAGGTCCATTTTAACAGTACGAACATACTCCGAGGAAAGGCATCTGAAGATTAACTGATTCAAAAGATCCGGAAGTAGTAAGAGAATACTTGGGAAGTATGCAATTCATATGCATCCTAAACGTTCGTCTGAAACGTGAAGCCAGTTCAGTGATCGCCGTAGCGACCTTGCCCGCTCGAGCTACTGCCCGAAATGCTGGCTGATCGTAAAATGTAACCCTTAACATGTAGGGTTGTCACAAGAACAAAAATTACAAATAAATAATATTATAGAAGACTTTTAAGTTTTAGTCTAAACGTATTAATAAGCATTTAAGTTAACTAAACACAGTTGCTGTGATCAGGAAATTCTGTAATTTCATCGTATCGTCAACAATTGCGGAGGCAATATTTTATTAGATAATTCATTGCTTCCGGAATTCAATTGCTTGATTCATTTCAACAAATTATCTATTTGCAAATTAAATATATTATATATGCAATATTTATTTTTTAAATTTATGCCTCCTTCGTCCCTATATTTTTTACTCAAATTCCAAAAATTTCCTTTTTCTTACTTTAAAGTATAGTTAACACCATTAAAGCTAAATAATATTATTTAGAAACAACTTATTATTAAAAAGTTTTTTAAAATACATGAAAAAACATGTGATAAATAGATTTTAAAATTACCTATTTAATTAAAAAATAAACACAATGATTTGCACAATTCATTTGCAAAAGACACGTAAAAAGAACGCAGCCAGAATACAGAACCAACTAAATGACTATAATTAATGTAAAAGCGACAACCCTACCGCAGACATTGGTCCAAAACAGGGAAGGTTTAATGACGAGTGGTGGAAGTCGTAAAATGTGAAACGTTTGGACGTCAGGGCTGAACTAAGAAAGTTTTGTTAAGTACCTATGTCGGTTTTATTGGTTTCGCTAGACATGTAGCTTATCTGCACACGAATTCGCTATACGATCAAATTTATTCTGCAATGCCTCTAGACTGACTGTACTGTCTACTTTGTTGTAGATATCTCTATTCTGTGTAGAGAACTGTATTATCTATGCATTTTTCTAAAAGTAGTTAACCTTAGACTTATTAAGTATTAAAAATAATAGAAAGAATCTGAGACACAGACTGAGACTTTTTCATTGAGAAATAAATGGGCCCGTAATTTCATGATGTCCTTACATAAGCCCTTAAGCCTTATATATAAGACCTTACACCTTACATCCCTAGTTCGGGGCATTCAGTTCAAATTTTCAGTAAGTGAATGGAAGTTGCCAGACTTCCCAGAGCATATTCCTTATCTTCATCTTATCTCAACACGATCTCGGTTTCATCGGATTTAATTTCTAGACAATTTAATATCTTATCAAATTTAAAATACCTACTTAAAAATACGGGAATTTATTAGTGTAGGACGAAGGAGTAAATCTTTGGAATGTAGGATAAAACATCGAGACAAATGAGGCATTCATCGTGCGATATACTTTCAAAAAACAAATTACAGGTGGAACAAACAAAAAAAAATGTAAATTATTAAGTGCGAACTTAAAAAAATAACGAAAAAGGAACTTAAAAACACGATAAGTGAATACGCGGTTCAACGTGTAGCTAAGTAAGTTTACATGTTCGCTTGTCTCGTTCGATTATCATCTTTTCCTTATGGTTGTCGCACAATGAGACAGCATCATTCAACTTTAATTTCTTCATATGCACCGACGTATTTAGCTTTCCGTTTAGTACTACAGAAAGGCGATGGTTTCTTCGTGCCGATATGTCGTTTTTTATAATAATGTCGTAATCGTAATAAACCACTAATAAGTAGCTAATTGTTCGAACCATTTAGTTGACAAATAAACGGCTTCCCTC
This sequence comes from Synanthedon tipuliformis, assembly GCA_947623395.1. NCBI lineage: Eukaryota > Metazoa > Arthropoda > Insecta > Lepidoptera > Sesiidae > Synanthedon > Synanthedon tipuliformis. Next base: position 2,753,095 of record OX392424.1, on the reverse strand, counting down.
AACTTCAGTGAGGAGTTGTAGCCATAAGCTTGGACACACTATTTTAATCCGTACTAATATTATAAATGCGAAAGTTTGTATGGATGTATGGATGTTTGTAACTCTTTCACGCAAAAACTACTGAACCGATCACCATGAAATTTTGCATACACGTTGTCTGGAACACCAGAAAGGACATAGTGTACCTTTCATCCAGAACGCGGACGAGATCTAAGCTAGAAAAGAGATAATAAGCTCGAAAAACGCCCAAACCGCAAGTGAGAGACGCCCTTTTTTGCGTGGGAAAATATGCGAACCAGATCCCCACCGACCATAGGAAGATCGGTGTTCCTCGCTCACAAATATCCACGGTGTTTCCTCGAATCGTCTATAGGCAGCGGTTAGGGATCGCTAAGACACGCAACCTTCTCTCCTCGCCAGACGAGGCCTGCAAACTTGCGAGCGCCATCTCGATTAGGAACAGACAGACGCTCTAGCTCTAAGGTGAGAGAAATGCCCTAGCCAAAAGCTCGGAGAGACGATTTAGCTATATGTAAGTACACACATAGTTAACCTAGTCAATGTAATGTAGTCAATTTACATAAAAGTTTACCTATGTAAATTGTAAAGGTACCGTAAAAACTTAAGCGCCTGTTTATTAAGAATTAATTAATAATTTACTCTTTAATATTCCTTCTTTTTTTCCACGAAGACAACCCTAATGTCAGAGTCGGTTGGTTGCAAAACAATCCGGGCTAAATTTCAGCTCAATACCAGGATGTAACCTTGTTTTCCGCAGAGCTCCTTTCGAATTCTAAACTTAGCTACAATATATTGCTTATTACAAACATTTGTTCTATCGATTTTAACAAAATATTCTGTGCTAGTCTTTAGTGAACAGTTTCAAAATAGTTTAATGTATACGAAATTATATTTACCTACTATTATATATACATATCTGTATAATTACTGTATAATAATATCCACAGTATTAGAAAATTTTTATCACAATAAAAATCTGAAATTGTATCTAAAATAAATTTTGCTAAATAAATGTTTAAAAGGCTTAGATAAAATTTGTGTATTATTCGATGCAGATATAAATATACGATCATTGTGACATGTAGGTAGAGGTACGGCTATTCCGACGGCGCTAGGCTCGGTAGAGGTCGTAATATTTGTCCAAAATAAAAAATTCAAAAACATAATTGTAGATCACACACTACAAGTTTGATAACTAAATTTTTTTAGGTTTGATCACCTAAAAAAAAGAAAATTGCAAAAAAACAAATTTCACTACCTACATTTTTGACTTTTTCGATTGATATCTCGATAACGATGAACGGTAGGTGGAAAATGTATAGGACCTAAATTATAGAGCATAAAAATAGCAACAAAAAGTATTTAATCCCGATTTTCGTATTTCGACGGAGAGCCGAGTTATTGTAAAAAAAAATTGAATTAAACGCTTTTTTCAAGATGGCGGAAAATGCAACCAAGAAATCTTGGTCGAGTTTTTCAAGTTAAGCTTTTCTAGGCCTCCCCTACATAATATCAAAAATTTAGCTTTCCCGGTTCACATTCTTTTCTAATTCGTTTATTTCGACATAATGACTGGAGTAGTGTAAGAACACGATAATGCTATTTCTCGCTTACCTAAATGCAATAAATCACGCTCTTTTAAAAGTTTAAACACTCGATGAAAAGAGATAGGAAGACCCCGGATGCGCTCACCTACATAACGAAACGTGCGGCTCGGAATAGGCCGGAGTTTTATTACACCCCTACCCCTATATATTTGTTGGCCTATAGCGTAGCTTCCACCCTCGGGATACGGGAAGTAAATGTGTGCGAGCGAGACAGAATGGTAACTTCGTAAGGAGATAGAAAATGGGCGTTACCAAAGAGGATTATATCAATTCAAAGACAATATAGGACACCATCTTTGAGACGTTAGATTTAGTTTGTAGTGTAAGGTTTTTGACGACATTGAAAATATACAGGTCACAGAGAAATTTTGATATCATCATACCTACTTAGTTCTTTGTTAAAGGTAGCAAGTAACAAGGTAATAGAATATCTACGGCGTTGCATGCCTTATGTTTGGATTCTTAGCTGTGGACATAAATCCCTTCTTTGGGGATTTTTTTGGGTCATTTCCCCAAAAAAGGGATATGTAAATTTCACGATACTGGCGTTAGTAATTTCATACATTGTTATGAATATTCGTACAAATAGAAAAAAATATATAAATTCCATTTAGTTAGATTTTTGTATTTTAATAGCTTAATGAATAATTGGTCATGATGATGATAATTTCAATAATTAATTAATTCAATTACGAAAATAAAAGACGCAGTAAAAAAAAAAGAAAAAAAAGAGTAGTAGGCTAGGTAAAATTTTGTAGATACCTATACCTAAGCCTATACCTACCTACCTAGGTTTTAATAAAATTACACCAAAACACCAAACTTCTACAATAAGACAATTCGCTATTTTAGCCTACCTATAGGTAGACACTAGTCGTTTCACCGCCTTTAAGTAGCTCTAGCTAGAGAATAGAACACATAAGAAAACACACATAGAACACACAACACACACACAAAGAAACTACTATTGAATATCAAAACTATTATTTCTAAATTAAAATATGATAAGAAAAAAAAGGCTTTATTGTAGTAACCAGCAGTTATTATAAATAATATGTTCTTAATTTACTTACCTTTCATGTTTTGATTCTGAATTACAAACCAAATATTTAATATTAGTGTCTTACTAAATACAATGACAAAGATAACAATGTTGCTGTTGATAAGATAGGATAGCATAGGGACTACTGATTTTATTGAGATGTTATTTTACATGCTTCTATTTTATTTTACACTAGCTGCTGCCCGCAACTTCGCCCGCGTAACTTTTTAAATTATATACTAAAACCTTCCTCGAGAACCACTCTATCCATTGGTGAAAACAGCATGAAAATCGGTGCAGAAGTTTTTGAGTTTATCTCGAACAGATAGACGCGACGGAGAACTTTGTTTTATAATAAGTAAGACTTTGTTTTATACAATAGAAATATCTATTATATTAATTTTACCAGAGTTTTAATATCTCTGGTCTATAGAGACCCATCGACAGTGGACATCAAAGGACTATAATGATGATAATATTGATGATTGATTGATGAAAAATAGAACCTTTCTGATGGTGAACAGCTGTGTGGATATTTATATCATCAGATGGGAAGATGAAATTTGTATGACCTTGGGATTATATTGGACAAGAGTTGCATTAGAAAAAATTCAATGGCGGCATTTGGAGGAGACCCATGCCAAAAGGCACATAATGACGTCATACGCTTGTAAACATAATATCAGACATAGAGTAATAAATAGTGGTTATTCACTTAAGGGATTCACAAAGGCGAATGACATTGACGATTTGTCCTTCACCGATGTGACCTTTAGAATGTTTATATATATCATACTAATTCCGCACGAAAAACCCAAACGTAATCCACACCTCAACGCAGTCACTGAGACACTGTAGCTCCATATATTTAGAGTTCCGAGGCGGCGGAAACAATTCAATAGGCCTGATAAATGTGGTTTTTTGTACTTTTCATTAAAACTACATTAAAAAAAATAAAAAAATCAATACATTTTTTTTAAATGATATTGACTTATTATTCGGTGTAGGAATCATTTGCGCGTAATAAACCGTTTTCGCAACAAATTTCAATATAAGTCAAATTCTTCTTATATTCTAACTTTTATTGTGGGGTTTCTACTACTTCGATGGAAATTCTAAACAATACAATTTGTTCTTCACATGTTTAAGTATAACATATATTTTTTTCAAACCAATTGCATTGACAGTTTCTTCTAACATATTTTTTTAAAAATGCAAATTTTTAGGATTGGCGTGTGTTTACACCTTAATATTAGTTACGTGTCATCATTCAATTCTGTTGTGTGACGTCACACGTATCAAAAACCAGCGCCATTACATAAACAGCGTTTTTGGCGCGGTTTCGGAAAGATATCCCGGAAATATCAATGTAGTGTGCTTATTTTGTAATCTATACTAATATATAACATTATAAAGCTGAAGAGTTTGTTTGTTTGTTTGAACGCGCTAATCTCAGGAACTACTGGTTCGAATTGAAAAATTATTTTTGTATTGGATAGATCATTTATCGAGGAAGGCTTTAGGCTATATAACATCACGTTGCGACTAATAGGAGCGAAGAAACAGTCGAAAATGTGGAAAAAACGGGGGAAATTATTCATCTTTGAGGGCTTCTGTTGCGTGCGCTGCGAAAACCGTTCGAGATACCCAAATGATTCCCAAAATAACTATTCCACGCGGACGAAGTCGCGAGCACCAGCTAGTAAGGAATAATTTAAAACGATCTTCTAAAATTAGTCAAATACCGGATTCGATAAAATACTAGAGAACATCCCCTATAAGGTTCGCTGTTTACTCATTACTTTTACATTGCAGTGTAACCGGTTAGCAACACAGCCTCTTCATGTCCTATCAAGAGACAAAGTCTACTTTAAATAGGTATAAAGTTGTTATAATTTACGTACAAAATGTGTACTCATAATCAATATTGCATTGATAAGCCGTGTGTCAATAGAGGTGATAGTGATAACATTTGCATGTTTATATTATACAATACAAACTATAGACTAACATATATTAAGTATGAACGTATATGTAGAAGTTTTAATACCGTGACATAATTTTCAAGAGTACAAAGGAGACGCTACTTTATTAAATCTTATTTAATGTTATAAAATCTTATTAATCCTTATTAAATCCATCTTGTTCAAAAAAATCAAGAACTAAGTAAGTAGGTATGTACCTTTTTTTTTTTTTTTTTTTTTACGAGGAGAAATCCATTTATTGACTTCCTACCGCTGGCTAGGCGATAGGGGTGTGTGGGGGTCAGCCGGCGCGCCACGCTATGCTAGTCATAGCGGTCCCGGCAATACCCACTAAAACTCCCCGGTGCCTCCTTGCCCTTTGTGCGGGATGGACCGGGTTCTGCCTAGGCACCAACTCCGATCCACCCCAGGGCTACCTAGCCGTTGCTGGCTAGGCTAACGCCAAAAGTAGGTATGTACCTACTTCTGATATTTTTTCTTGGTTCAACTACTCTACTGTATACTATCTCAAGTTTTGTTTATTTAATCTAGACTATCTAGTGTATACTTCCTCATAAATAATAGTAGAAGTTTTTAAAATGTTAAAATAACTACTTTTTACTACTTTTTTATAATTTTTGTGTGTGTTCGTTCCGGCTAATCTCCGATGTGGCTAGACCGATTTTGACGGTACTGTCACTGGCAGATAACGAATCTTATAACGGGTAACTTAGGCTACTTTTATATTAGAATAAAAGCGTTAGGTGTATAAAACATGATATAAACATAAAGATAACAGCTGGAGCAAGATTTGTTGAATTTTCCATTACTCCAAAAAGCCGAATAACTATTAAAACATCTGATACCTATATTCACAAAAAAAATGTGGCCAAAATTCTCATACATTTATTTTGTATGGAACGTGTTTATATTCAGGCGACACGTTACGTAGTTCGCCGGGTCAACTAGTTACTGATAAAATAGACACGATGTCAGACAGCCAATTTAGTGGCAATCAAATTGCGGACCTATTTGAACCAAATCCTAGTTACACGACGGAGATTCAATTGAGACAAATATAGTGAATAATTTCGCAAGAGTATGTTTATTGGAAACTTGAAGTAGGTACTTTAGTGGCAGGCAGAGTAATTTGGGCAGCCTGTCTGGCGGCAGTAATCACTCCCTTACAGAAAACCACCATGAAATGACAGTGTGTAGGTAAAAAATCAATTTTAGCTTTAGTATTTTTGTCGATTTCTCGAGATCGGTTCGAGCAACAAAAATTTATTTTTAGCAACAAATCAGCAACAAATTTTGAGCTGCTTTCTTTCAATTTTTGCGCATTTGACGCCGCCAATTTTATGGACCTGTGTACCTAATGTGTGCTGCTGTGTTTTGGTGAGTGAGTAAGAGATGCCAGAGCCCATTACTCTATCCCTTCCCAATGCCTTATCCTCAATCACACTATAGTCGAGAGTGTACCGCTGCCTATTAATTAGGTAATTAACACAAACAACGCTGTAAGTGCTACTGCGCTGCCGATTTTCGTTAGATTAAGGATAAGAGATTAGGGCGGTGATACTGATTAGGAAGTAACTAAAATTGGCTGGCTTAACTCTGGTCAACTGGACTAAGAGCTGGTACACACTAGGCGTTTTGAAGCGCGCGCTTTGCTAACGCCCACTTTGAGAACTACGAAGTTCTAACACAACGCCAAGCGCTCAATGTGTACTCGCTTTAAGACTCTAAGTCAGAGCGTCAAGGTTCACCTTAACAACTAGTCAAATGGGCACGTCAAATATTTGTTTTTCATTTGTGTAAAGCATAGATACCCAAAGTGGTATATTCTTAATTAGTCAAAAACAGATTTGAAGTTGGCGGATTTACAAAAATGCAATATTACCAAAGTACTTACCTACTCCGGGTCTTCCCAAACCCGAGAAACATGGCAAGTGGTCTGAGAAACATAGAACTTTGGGGATCTCTGGTGTAAAGCATACCGCACTTTTGTTTTATGGTGTAAATTCATAATCGTACCCACTGACTACTCTGTTCTATTTTGTGCTACTGCTAAACTGATGATGAGTGACACTTCCTTCAAGTCATCTTTAAGAAACGATTTTATCTTTTATTTTAAACTCATACTGGTTAAATTAGTTACAAAATAATGCATATGTGAGGAAAATGATTGACGCCCGGTTGCCAACCGTATTATTAAGTCGGTAACTTTGAGCAAATACGAAAAAAGTAAGTCAAAGATAAATACTTAAGTGCTTAAAAACTGTCGGACTTCTAAAGTGTCGTTTAATTTTTTTAAAAGGTAATCTCAAACTACCTACTTAATAACCGTATTAAACATTTGATTTTTTTAAATCCTATGTTTATTTGTTTTCTTTTTTCAGTTGTTTAAACATAATGAGGATTATTACCTATTCTGTTTCGTCATGAAGAATATAGTTTCATTTATGTTAGTCAGTTAATAACTGAAGAAATTGAGTCATTGTGGCTACAATTTTTAAAATCTCAAACATAACTGAGTAAGTATACTTATTATTATATAGCATACTTATTATTATAAAAAATCTTAAAGTAGGTAAGTAATTGGATTACAGAACAGAAAATTCACTTGATTACAAAACAAGCGCTTAAGGACATAAACTGCATTCCTTAAAGGATAGGCTTTATCTTGACACCATCTATCCTATCCATACAAATATAAATAAAATGGAAGTATCCGTTTGTAATAACGTCGAAAAACTGCAATATATACGGTACTTATAACAAAAAAAAAAACAATTTTTTGCCTATTTCTTTACGTTACCTGAGTCTTTATAATATGGATATATATTCTTTCTAGTAAACTCTTCGATCTATTTAATTGTTATAAAAATAACACATTGTATAGAAAAAAAGCACCAAAATGCATAAGACAAATAATGATATAGGCTAAAAATGTATTATGTGTAGGTATAATTAAATGTAGCCGAGCCTTTATTTAGCACATACAGTCTAATGAAACTTCACAAGTATTTTCAATAAAGTAATAATGTGTAAAGACACAATTATGTGCAATTTAAACAAAATACTTTTGCGAAACTACAACGGCCGAACTGTACGGACGCAATACGGCCCGAGGCGCATTCGACATCCACTGCGCGTACGTCAAGCATTTGTAAGAACATCGCCCCACAAAACACAATAAAGCCTCCACTTTACAGCTTAAAACACATTTTCATTATATGTTAACTTTGTAAGCTAAAAATATACTATTATACCTATTTATATTATTATACTATTATATTTATTGCATTACAAAAGCAAAAGTTCTTGACCAATGTGTGTTGCCAGTGATGACATATGGCGCTGAAACGTGGTCTCTAACTATGTGGCCTTCGTAAGAAAGCTCAACGTCGCTCAGCGAGCTATGGAGAGTGCTATGTTCGGGGTTACACTGCGAGAACTCAGAAATGAGAACATCCGTAGACGTATGAAAGTTACTGGAACTAAGCCGGCAGATCAATAAGTTGAAGTGGCAGTGGTCAGGACACATGGTACGGAGAGCCGACGGCCGCTGGGGCCAGAAGGTTTTAGAGGGGAGGCCACAGACCTGCAAGCGCAGCGTAGAACGTCCACCCACAAGGTGGACATAAGACCAGATAAGGGCCGCGGGTCGACTTTGGATCCAGGCTGCAATATTGCAATATTATGGGGCAGTCGTGGACGTCTTGCGGTTGAGATGATTCGTTCCACCATTTCTCCATTTTCTCTTAATTACTTTGTTATCAATAAAGTATATTCAATTAAAGATTGAATTTAGAACACTGTTTTTTACTTTGAATAAAAATATTGTACATACCTACAATAACATTTTTAGTTTATCTGTAACCTCTCATTTGCTTATTTTAATTGCCCATATCGTCTCATTAAGTGATATGCATATGTCAAATGCAATTTATAATATCATTTTGCAAAGTTGTATATATATTAACAGTAATACCGACCTTTGCGGACCTTATTGATTAATTACACCGACCCACCAATGGAATAAGAACAAATTTGTAATTGTAACGTAATATTGTAATATAATACTAATATTATAAAGAGGAAAGATTTGTTTGTTTGTTAGGCTCCGAAACTACTAGACCGATTAGAAAAATTCTTTCACTGCTGGGAAGCTATATTATCAGCGAGTAACATACGCTATCAATCAATACTAATAATAAATCTGTAAGTGTAGGTATTGTATGTATGTATGTTCCTCCATAACTCTTAAACGAATTAACTGATTTTCATGAAACTTGGTAGATAAACATTTAGACGTACGGGACACAGGATAGGCTACTTTTTTCACGCGGACGAAGTCGCGGGCGCCAGCTAGTATTATATAAAGTTACGCGGACGAAGTCGCATGCAACAGCTAGTAGGTAATAAAAATAAAAAAATAAAAATGTTTATTAACAGTTACAAAAATCGTTTTTACAATAACTACACTCTGGTGCAATGAAATCGCACATGTAAACATTTTTTTGAAAAATATGGTGTTATTTTTTTTTTATTTAAAAAGTCACATATTTTTTACAATAGGATGAAAGGTTATTTCAATACCTATTCAATGATACCATATAAGCGGTGATAAGTTTACTTTACTGCCGAAAAGGAAAGCAAAAACAAACAAACCCCAAAATTGCTTACTTAGCGCACTGCAGTTTGCGATAGCAATTGCAGGTATAAAAAGGCCTGTTTTGAGTAAAACGTCATCATTTGCATTTCAACGCTCTACGTGAAAGGACGCCTAGTGACTACAGTTGCAACATTCTGAAGAAAATGGATACTACTCCGGAAAAAGCCGCTCAAGTCGTTGCTCTAATTGAAGCAGGCCAGAACCAGAGTGCAGTAGCTAGACAGCTGAATATCAGCCGATATTCAGTTCGTCGTGTATACCAGCGCTATCGGGAGACTGGTGGCTATGAACGGCGACGAGGATCTGGTCGCGCCAGAGCTACAACTCAACGGGACAACCGATTTCTCGTAACGACGTCATTGCGAAATCGACGACTGACTGCCGTTGATCTTGCACAACACCTTCAAGAGGTACGTGAAGTGGAAGTCAGCCGGTGGACAGTTAGAAGAAGACTTGCCGAAGGTGGCCTGACTGCGCGTAGGTCAGTAAATGCTCCTAATCTAACACCAGCTCACCGCCGCGACCGTCTTCAATTTGCACAAGAACATGTGCACTGGACACTCGACCAATGGAGAGCAGTCCTGTTCTCAGATGAGTCCAGGATGTGTCTTCACGGCAATGATGGTCGAGGAAGGGTCTATAGAAGGCCTACAGAGAGATTCTCCCAGTGTTGCATCACAGAACCTGTGGCATACGGCGGTGGTTCGTGTATGTTCTGGGGAGGCATTTCACTCGAAGCGAAAACGGAGCTTGTCTTCATCACGGGGGCCAATATCAGGCGACAAACAAGAGGATTGACATCTCAGCGGTACATTGAGGAAGTTCTCCAGGAACATGTCGTACCATTTAGCGGTTTTGTTGGAGAGAACTTTCTCTTTATGCATGACAATGCAAGACCCCATACAGCTGCTATAGTACAACAATACTTGCAAGAGGTAAATATCCCCGTGATGGAGTGGCCAGCTCGAAGCCCGGACCTTAATCCGATCAAGCACTTATGGGACGAGTTAAAAAGAAAAATAAGAGGCAGAAATATTGCTCCAGCCAATCTTCTGGAGCTACAAAATGCGCTAAAGGAGGAATGGGAAGCCATAGCACAAGACTTTGTCAAACACTTAATAGAGTCTATGGAAAACCGGTGTCAAGCGGTTATTCGGGCAAGAGGGGGTAACACTTCTTATTAATAAATGTTTTTTCACTACATTTTGTGATTTTTTTTAATAATCCCCAATTTTCGAACTTTTTAGTTAAGCAAAAATCCGCTGATAAAAATGTATTTGTTGTTTTTGCTTCTCTTTTCGGCAGTAAGGTAAACTTATTACCGCTTATATGGTATCATTGAATAGGTATTGAAATAGCCTTTCATCCCACTTAAAATATATATATATGTCTTTTCAAATAAAAAAAATAAACAATACTTTTCAAAAAATCTTTACATGTGCGATTTCATTGCACCAGAGTGTATGATTGAAGACTCCTTTTAAGCTAGTATTTAAATAAAAATGCTACACTAACAGAAATGCAGTCTCATTCATTCGTCAATTATAAAAGCAACTTAATCATTAAATTTGTGACTCGAATGCTCATACCTACAGGAATTGTAAAACAATTATATACGGTAAGAAGCGATGTAATGTACATAACCATTAATCACTGGCTAATGATGTCCACATTACCTGTTAATTTTCAGTTAATTTTCTGTACAACTTAAGTAGCTAATTATTTACAATTTTAAAGTTAAATACAGCACAGCACAAATCCCTACAGCACACAAGGGAAAATGGTTACTGTTGCAAAAGTAAAAGAGTTAAGTTACGATAAAAAACCAATTTGAATTTCAAATTTATGTTCTAATATAAATTATGCCTATTGTGACTAAGTCCTTTGTGTAAGTCTGTATTTATACCTAAGTAGGTATTTAAAATTATGGTTAGTCATTATAATTTGTTTCAGTACACAAAACTATATGATTATTAGGTTACCTACTTATTAAAAATACAATTTTTAATAAGTAGTTTAGGGTAGAGAAAGAGCGTAATAAGCGAAGTAGGTATGTAGTTTTTGAAAATTAAACTTTCGAATAAGTTTTAATACTTAATTAAAAGTAGGTAGTATTAAGTTTGATTTTTATTAAGATTTTTTGTGTAGAAGTATAAGGAAGGTAATTTTTTGATTTTGTGTAGAAGTAATTAAGAGTATTTTTTTTTAGAATCCTAACAGTAAAATAAGGGATTAAACTTTATATGAGTTTCAAATATTTTTAAAAATATGTATAGGTATCAGCTGTGTTTGTACCTCATTAAATTTGGCAGAAGAAGGACTTTGTGAATATTTCGCGGTAAGTATTTTATTTTGTAGATTATGAATGTATACCTATTTTTTTTTTCTATATTGCCATCAAATAATAGCGTTAGACACATTCTGTTACTACAAGATAATACACAAGATAGATTGATGGCCTTAAGGTCACGGGTCGAAGGGAAATCTCTATTCACGCTGCTTCTGACTATTCCTACTGGAAAATTATGGGCGAGACTTATATCCAGCTTTAGATGAAAAAAAAAAACTCATCTAAGTGTCCTGAAATGGACGTCCTTGTCGATGATGATAGGATATTATTATTGTAAATACATTCAGCCATATAGGATAAAGTTGTTGATAATAGAATAAAGATAGGACTAGTTGGGGCTGTGACTTGACATTAAGTACTCGCGAACGTATGAGAATAAAAAATAATTTAATATAAAAGATTAAAAATATGTAATAAAATACATGTAAATTAAGAAAAAAAATTAATAGCAAACAAACGCGGTTGCTCGTCAACAAGCGATATCTTTAAAGAAAGAGAGCCGCTTAGCTTTATCTTAATAGTGTCAAACTCTGAGAAGTCTTGTTCAAGAGAGTTCAATAAAGCAATATAATTATAATATAACTATTTTTTAAGTAGTCGATTATGTCAAGTAGTTTACACTTAGTCCTTGAGACCTTTGACGGAAAAGAGTACTTTCCGTCAAAGGTGAGTAAGAGCGGAAAGTACTTTGACGGAAAACTACTTCAAAGAATGAGTAAGAGCAGACCTTTCCCTTTCGAGTGATTTCTAACCCTATTCATCAACTGTGAGTTCATCAACTGTGTTACCTACCTATGTAATATAGGTAGGTACACATACCTATGTTATTTAATGTTTATAAAGGGCTTCAGGATATTGAGTATCACCATAGAAATCTAGATGAACGGTGTGTCAATCGGTTGCTTGAAGATTTCTATGATTTGCGAATTAACTAAGTACCTACTTTAGCAATTAACCTTGCTATAAGTAACTAAGATAGAGAAAAATTCTTCAAAATTTGAAATCTTAATTTAAATTATTATTTTTTATTATTTTAATTTTTTATTATTTATTATTTTAATTTCTTTTACTGCCTAGTTTTAAATTTGAAAAAGACCAAGTAGGTATGGAGAGAATGAGAGAATTTATTGATCATGTCTTAGCATTTTGTAAGAAAACTTATAAATACTTATTGCAAACAAATTTCAATGGTCAACAATCATGCATCAATCTAAATATGTAGGTGCATTTATTTAGAACAAAAGTAGCTGCAATTTTTTAAAAATATGGTTATAGATACTATAAGCTCTATAAAAATATATAAGAATTAGAAACATAGCCAATAAGTATGCTGTGGCCAAAGACATACATTTATAGTCTCTTGCATTATTTGCCACAGCTGATATCATTGTTTCAGATGATTAGTTAAAAAAAAATACACAATATTAAAACACAGCATACCTACTTATACGAAATAAGTAAAAAATCAAAAATATGCATTAATTATTCTAAATTCAAAATGTTTTTCTTTCTATACAATGCTAATTTCAACAAAATCTTATTATGGGTTTCAGAGAAAAACATGCCCTAAAAAGTATTACCTAGGTATCAAAGACAAATCTACATTTCTCTGATGACAGGCATTTTTTTCTCTCTTATGAAGTGAATTATAAGTAGGTAAGTAGTCACTTTGTATTAAGTAAGAAATAAAAAGGCTTATTTTTTTTTTATTTATTTAAGTAGTCAGCCACATTGTTTTTGTCGACTTGATAACATAACATCACCTTTTTCTACTCTATTATTTAACTCGAATAATTTCAAAATTTTCTTTTCAAGATTTTCATTATTTTCTTTACTTGATAGTGAAAATATTGAAAATTCACCACTGGTAATTATTTTTCTTTGAAGTCACTTACTTGTTATTAAGTACCTATTTAATTCTAAGTTAATTACATGTATGAGATTAAATCGATGCAATTAAATAGCAATAAGTATTAATAATTACATTGATAACAAAATAATTTCCGTCAAGTAAATAATGGATAAGTATAACTCTCATCTATCATAAGTGCTTTTAAGTAAATACATTAAAGAAATCCAAATAGGCTTAAGCTTTTCGATTTAATTTTTTTTTCGGGTCTTATAATTTAGGTCTTGTAAGGAAGTTGTATTAAATCTCAAGATACTAGGTAGGTACTTAGTTTCACGTCAATCAACATTGATAAAAATAATTTCCGTCATGTAAATGGGTAGGTAGGTAGGTAATTTAGTGCATTCCAAATAGGCTTAAACTTATATACCTAGATCATTTTTTAGAATTCTAAAATTTCAAGTCTTGTACTACCTACGTAAAATATTAAATCTCGAGACACATGTTTCACGTCAATGAACAATAAAATTTAACTATTGAATAGATCACAATCAGTGCAGTGCATCGGGCATCTTTCGACGCATATCGTCAGTATAAATAGATAAGATGCGCGCGCGCAACTAGTAGCGCATATCTTAAACACTATCATTGTATCCACTTAACACTAAAGACACTAACCGGGCTGTTGAGGCGGCAGCAACGGCACGTTAGCCTGTGGGGGCGGAGCCGACGGCTGGGGTGGCGCATATGGAGATACTCCTGGCGAACCTGGTATGGAATCGCAACTTGCCGATCCCAAAGAGCGGGGCGGTGGCGGTGGAACTACTGGACTTCTTGGAGCTTTCACAACAGGCGGTTCAGGCCTTTCAAGTTCAAGTCCGGGTGGTTGTATGCCCGTCTCTAAAGCTCTCGCCCTAGCTTCGTCCTGCGCTTGGGCACGTCGCAGCGCCGTCTGCAACGCCATGACTCGCTGCCGGTCAGCAGTCAAGCGACATTTCTCACAGTTGCAGTAGCGGTACTTGCAGTATCTCTTGTGACCCTTCAGCTCGATTTTTAGCCTGTGGTTCCTACACCTAGCGCAGTTAGGCGGGGCGCGTGGTACAGCTGAACTGGAGGCGCCTGGTTCGGAGCGCTCCTCGCAGTCGTCGGGCGTACGACGCCTCCACACGCCCACGGAGACCATATCTGGACTCTCGCTTTCGATCGTGTTGGCGGTAAATGGGTACACGACACGCGAACCGAACACACTCCCGACGTGACACGCGGTCACGATGCAACTGAGTTGGATACCGCCTGCCCTGCAGCCCGCCGTCGCACCGCCCTGCCCCTCTGCCCGCGACGACAATGCACTTTATTGCTGTGCACCAATGCACTCGAGTATTCAACATAGATAGTGGTCTGCCGAAACGTGTTTTCCGAGATCAGACCATTGTGGGATAATGTCTTTTTGTCGGTGAATTCGGAAGAGCCACAATTTTTCTTTACCCTTTTGGGCGACCGTGGTTTCTTAGACTTGTTGGCACTGAAGTATCGAATTAAGATCGATAAGTTTATCGCCATAATAATGTTTTTTTGAGGAACACACAAGCTTTCAAGAAATTTTTCTTCCAAAGATTAAGCACAAGATAAAAATTAAGCATACAAGTCTTAAGCTTTCTGGCGTTGATTTCACCGTCTATAGTAGGTAAGGCGAGGATTACGTCACTTGTGAATATTAGTACCTAAAGGTAATCAATAAAAATACCGAGAATTTTCAAAGGATTTTCTTACTTTATAGGAGTTCATTGGCCTCAAACAACGTTACACGTATTTTTTAATATAGGTATATAGAGATATATAACATAAAAGCGACCCGCTCCTGGCTTCGCACGGATAAATTTTGTTTCCGCAAATTATATACAAAAACCTTCCTCGTTTAACGCTTTTTGCATTAGTGAAAACTGCATCAAAATCCGTTCAGTAATGTTTGAGATCATCACGAACATACAGACAGATAGACAGATGCGGCGGAAGAATTTGTTTTATAATAATTATGTAAGATATAATCACGAATCTTCGATGTCTCTTCAGTATAATTTAATTATTGCTGACTCGTACAATAAAATGCCACTTTTGCATAATTGAATGGACGTTCTTGGAGGTATACGCAAAAAGTTGATGTAAAAATGATGCGCACAGCAATAAAGGCCCCGTCTGCGTGTGGCTGCACTTCATACTATCGCGTGCAACTACGTAGCATAACACACGTGTAAAGTATCGTAAACGCGATACTAATTTATGTGTGCATGTCTTTAAATGTGTGTGTGTCCGCGCAAAAACTTCATACTATTCGTATACATAATCGTGCTACGATTTTGTCACGTCACTATGTCACAAGTTCAATACTAACTAGATAATTATGTTTGATTATATTTTTACAGTTTTTTCTAAGATATCTTAAGAGTCAGTCAGTAATATTTTAAAAACATAACCGCGACTTCGTTCGCGCCCCTTTTACTTATTTGTTCAATCTTTGTTGGTCCTAAATTTTGTCAGCTGTTGAATTTTTAATATTTATTTTAATATTTTTTTATACGATTGAAAACGATAAAAGTTACTCTACCCTATTCTCTATATATTATTCTATATATTTCTCTACCGCATTTTTCAAGTACAACGGCGGTATCTAGTCGAGCGCAGCGAGACCAATCATTCATCTATGAAACGGCCATTGAGGCGAGTCCTCGTCAGACTAAAATAAAAAATATATATGATATCTCTTAAAACATAGATATTTATACAGATCATTATACAAATAAACCGAAATCTATTTATTTGTGTGGGTTTTCCTTTCATAGGTACTTCGAAAAATATTACCTATAGCTGCTGCACGCGACTTCGCCCGCGTAACTTTATAAAATATAGCCTAAAGCCTTCCTCGATAAATGATCTATCCAACACAAAAAGAATTTTTCAATTCGAACCTGAGTTCCTGAGTTAGCGCGTTCAAACAAACAAACAAATTCTTCAACTTTATAATATTAGTAGGTATATAGATAAAAAAAAAATGATTATTTCAATGCTATTTGTAACTCTTTCACGCAAAAACTACTGAACCGATCGCCATGAAAATTTGCATACACGTTGTCTGGGACACCAGAAAGGACATAGGGCACCTTTCATCCAGAACGCGGACGAAGTCGCGGGCACCAGCTAGTATTATATAAATTGTGAGTTTATATGTGTGAAAAAATGTAGGTGAAGCTCAATAAAATAAAATACGCCGTCAAATTTGATGATGAACAATTTAGTTCTAAAAATTCTAAATGAATACGCCATCTAGATCGGAAACTAAAATAAAAAATTGTATAGGAAATTAGGATTGTTCCACTACCTTATAATGTGTTAGGGCCACTTTACTTGCACTACCAACTGCAAGTAAAGTGTTGATTAGTTATTTTTCAAGTAAGTAAAGCTAATTGTCGAGTAAATGTTACGAGTATCTTGTAGGTATCAATTTCATTGAAATTACCCTTGAGTCTACTCGTACGCTTTCTTACCGGTGACTTTAAATGGCGGTTAGCCTACTTGACACTTTACTCAAAAATGGTGAAAGAGTAGGTACCTAACTGTGTGCCAAGTTTCATCTAAGTAGGTACGTTCAGCAGTTTACATGTTCACAACTATACAATACCTATACAAATAAATAAAATTTCAGTTTCTGTCAGAACCATACATTGGTTTGTTATATGTGGTGGCATAGTTTCTGTTTTATAGACCTACAAATCCACGATGGTATTATGTCTATCTTTTAAGGAGAGCTTACTATACCCACACGAAGAAAGAAAAGAACACATAAAATGTGGTAGGTATTTGGGAAACTTATTTAGATTGTTTTAGACGGATACAGTATTACTTAATCATTATTAAATTAAATAAGTACTTAAATAATACTGTAAATAATACTTACACCATAAATAATTTAAATTAATTTCTTGAGAATTAAAAAATACGTGCGAGAAAATAAATTCAAGCGGCCTCACATCAACGCGACGCGACGACAGGACTCTCTTGATGCAGCCACATCTTGCATCAAGCCTGCGCTTCACCACCTACGTAGTAATATTAGCTCACATTCGCCAGGTCACCACCCTCTTTTTTTACGACCAGAGATATAATCAAAAGATGCATGCAATGCCGCATCAAAAGATGCATGCAATGCCGCATGCAATGCAATGGAATAGGGTTATGTAGAACTCTTACCGCACTAAAACTTCCCTCGAGATGGGTGCTGGTTCAGTCCTATTAGGGGGGGACTTTGGAACCTTCACCGGACGTCATGGGGCGAGACGCACTTGCTATCGTGCAAAAATACATATTTAAGTAATTTATAGAACTAATATTTTTAAAGCTGAAATTTTTTTTCAATATTTTAGCGAGCCAAAAAGTACGAGTAGGTGGTATATCCTCTGTACTGTATCCTGTCATTTGGTTTGCCTTACAAAATGTATAATATGGGCTATAATAACGTACTTACAAATTGTGTAAGTAGCTAGAAATCACGATTTAGGCGCACGGTGCGATGTTGTTCTATTTGGTTCTATACCTACTGGTAACCTAATAACATGGAACCATAGAAACAATAGAACCCTTGTATAGAAATCCCGTCCCAGTAATTCTGTTGCTGATATCTAACGCTGCCTGTAGCTGTATATTAATGCTTTCTCAATTATCCAAATAATTCCAAACCGACCGAATAATTTTTTTGTTGGAATTCCAATAATTCCAACAAAAAAAAATTGCTATCTAAACACGATAAAATGTCTATCGTTAATTGCATTTAGTGATAAGTGACATCTATAATTTTTACACAATACTACATTTATTCGTGTCAAAGAAGAACATATAATTATTTATTACGTGAAGGAAACTGATGTTATGAAAATACTTTAATAGATGGAGCCTGTGTAGCTCTAAATAGTTAAGTCGACTTAGTTAATTAATAACCCATAATTACTAACGTATTCTATCTTAAATATGAAAGGATAGACATCTTAAAATAGAACATTCCTCATCAATCTCTATATAGAAAAGTGTTCTGTGTTAGTGTTACTGTCAATGTCAATTTTACAATGCAATAATATGTGTGGTCTGTGGTACATAAAAGTAAGTGGTAAACAAAACAAGCAAACGGCATGAGAATTAAAATTTTATTTATTGAAATATAAGAAATAATTGCGAAGACAAGGCCAAATAGTTTAGTGTATTTCGTGATTTGAATCTTATAATTTCACAAGATATATAGGATACACACTATAAGCATTTGAATTGGATACAGAAGTCATTAAAATGTCGAAAAGTATTGCCCAAGAGATTGCTTATTATGAAGTTTTTGTTAATGATGTGCTTAAAGAAGATCTCAGAAAAATAGAAAGTAGATTACAACAGATCAATTTAGAAATTTCAGACTTGATACAACAGATGCACACTTTAAAAGTAAGTCGAATTAAAACAGTTTTGCATTTATTTTCATGTTAATGTCGATAGATATGCTGACGGGCCATTTGTTGGTTGGTAGGTGATTACTGTCGCCTATAACACGAGCAACGCCACAAATGCTGCAAGTGGGTTGCCGACCATAGTATGATTAAGGATAAGGGAAGGGAAATGAGTTCTAGCATAAACGCAACAGCACACATGCCTTAAACTCTGACACTCCCTCTTTCTCTCTCTTTGTGCCTCTTCAGCCCTGAAGGTTAGCCGTCAACTTCCTAAACCGGTCCCTTTCAAGAGCCAACTACAACAGCTGCTCAACCGAGCCAATTCCACTCCACTCTCGGATATTTCTGAGCCATGATTTTCTCCTTCGCCCTGGCACCCCCAGACCATACATTTTTTCAAAAATTTTAAAAAAATATTGTGAATAACTTTAAAGTTTATGGTAAATCCCATTAATGTTTTGTACTAGCTATATTACTATACAATGGCTCAAGTGTTTTCCCTTAAAGACCCTTCTCAATTGATAGCTTAATATTAATTATTATAATCCGTATAATAATTAATTTAACTTCGTATCCAATTTAACAACGCGTTTAGGGCGATGTTAGGGCTACCCCGCTTCTGTAGTGCTTCAGGAATGTTCGCTATGATGAGCACTGATTGTTTTTATACAAACATGCGTAAAAAATCTGCGTCACTTGTTAGACGGGTGCGGAGCAGCTCTAACAAAGTTATTGCAATGATCGCTGATAGGCTAGATTGTATATATATCCGACATTGTAGTGATAGACATGTTGGTGTTAGTTTTTAGCTATTTATGTACTTATTATTATTATTTCTTTTCTTAATATTGATTATATCTTAATATGTATTATAACTGTATAAAAATGTAAAATATGGGTCTAGTTACCTGAAAATAAATGAATTTGAATTTGAATTTGAATTTGAATAATATATATTTAAGTTTCACATTTTTCTTTTACTGTTTAAACAAAATAAAAGTACACAAATGTTTAACTAACCTTTTTTCAATTGTTTTCAGGTCATTACAGATAAAAACATTCACCCTTCTGGTTTCAAAACACAAGTGAATTTAGGTTGCGATTTTTTCATGGAAGGCTCAGTAACAGATACATCAACTTTACTAATGAATATAGGACTCAATCATTTTCTAGAATTCTCTATAGACGAAGCAAACAAATATTTAGATGCAAGAATAAAAGCGTACGAGAAAAAGGCTGAAGAATTAAGAAATCAGAGCTTATCTACTAAGGCCCATATAAAATTGATATTAATTCGTCTTGGTGAGTTACAAAATGTTAATGTATCAAGTTAAACGGTGTGAAATAAAATAACAAATGTTTATGAAATAAATTTTTTTTTAAAGACGTAATTTTATTGATATGGGAATTGTATTTTAAGTTAGCCAGCGCCATCTATTGCTAAATGGTGAAACTAGGTAGCTAAATGGTGAAACAAGCAGAGGTCAATACATTGTAGTTCTAATAAAACAGCACAGATGGCGCTATTCGCTGTACTGTATGTATACAAGGACGGACTGTATGTAGATGTATCTATGTAGATAGTTTAAAAAAAATCGCGATATTATAAGAAAACTATTGTATAAAATTTATATTAGCATAATAATGTAAATTTATTCCACAAAAAAAAATTTCTTGGTATTAGAAAAATTATTCACGTTGACTGTTGACGGTAAAATTTTTTGTCTGTTTGTCTATGCGTTTGTGCACGCTAATCTTGGAAACGGCTTAAGCGATTTTTACATATGTATTGATTATTACCTGGATTAAACAAGGTTTATCCTGAAAAAATGTAGGATTCAAAATTTGACTTAGATATTAGGCACCGAAGCTCAAATGCCTGCCCATACTCATTAGGCAATAAGCTATAGATTTAAAAAACAAAATATGCGCCCTTTGTTTAACTTCGCAGTGCAATTGAAATTCACACTTAAACGCTAATTAAAAATTCAATAAGTTCTCAAGACCTGTAATCAGCTCAAAACCTGCTGCTACAAGCAAATTAGGGTTAATTTAAATATTTGACGCAGTTAAGATGTAGGGGTACATTATTGCCAAGTTAGCTGGAAGCAGTATGTACCTACTCCAGAAAGAATTAGCATCGTGGTTGCTTTATATGGGGTAGGCACCTATCGGAATTCATCTCTATGGATAAGTAATCACTAGTTTTTACACAATCGAGTACCTAATTTATTGGATTAAATGTTATAATAGCTCACCTAATTTATTGGATTAAATGTTATAATAGCTCAGTGGGTCGAACGTTAGTGACGCTGGGTAAACGCAGGTTCGAATCTAATCTAAAGAAGATTCATTTATGTTCTTACCAAAACAGATAAAGTTCTATTGATTTGTTTGTTTAATTTTAGGTAAGATGATAAGATGAACTACCTACCTGTTCATTAAAAATTGAAAAAATAAAAACTGTGGGTAGGTGAAATAAAAGACATGAATCAAATAAAAGCTTAGCTTTATTACTCGTTATGTTCACGAAGAAACATCCCTCTCTCTGTCATCAACAAGTGTCCATGCTGACATGCTAGAAGAGATACTACATTAGTTCCACCGTTTTACAATATTCGATTTCCATTATTTTAATTTTGACAATTTATTTTCAACAGATTTTTAATACCGCCAATTTTATATATACCAATGTACGAACGTAGGTAACTTTTAACAATTCACCGGTCGACACACCGGTGAATTATACATTTTTGTTTTTTCTTCTTTTTTTCCACTTTATAATCTCACTTTTATAAGTCTAATACACCAAAACAGTTGTTATTTCCTAAAACACCCAAGGACAAAGACACACGCTCGTAAAATTATAAGCATTATGACAATGTGATATTATATTTATTATATAAGTATTGTAGTATTAAGAATCGTATTAATTAATGTGTAGTTAGGTTAGGTTTTCGTAACAGTAGGTATTAATGATTTGTCTGAGGCCCACAGACTACAATAGTGACCCGCTCTCAGCCATTCAAAGACAAATACCGAGAAATCTTTTGTTTATATTTTTTTAACTTTCCGCCTTAAACCGATTTTTCATTTTTTTAATTTATTTTCTTACACCCAGAACCATATAAACATCTTTATGTTATTTATATAATTTTTTTTATCTATAAACTGACAGAGCGCGCCACCGCACTGTCCAAGCGAAATTCAACTTTATTTACACACGGTTTATTATGCATCTAAATGTTTTTAATATCCGACACTATTCTTAAAATTAAATACAAAAACGCATGACACTCTAAAATTACCTAACTTTCCGTTTTTTGTCACCGCTATAATTTATGAAATTTTGATCTTTACACCAACTTTAGAAATATTCAATACAAAAATACTCTTTTTTTGAATAAAATTTTATACATGCATTTGCGTTCGCGTGCCGAGGGCGGTGGCGCGGCTGCTTCCAAAGAAAAAGCTTTGAGCCTCATAACCTTAATATCATGAAATTTGTACTAAATATATCAGAACGGGCGAACGCGGGGCCCACTTATCACTTAGCCGAAATGCGAGGATGCCGAACGAATGCCTAAACTCTAGTCAATTTTAAATTTCAGTCAGACCAAAAGCTTTGTACCGGCGTCCACAGAACACGCTCAATTTTAATGTCATTGTCAATGTCATTGTCATGACAATGTCAATGGCACTGTGGGTCCAATGAACGAAACGCGGACAAAACTTGCTAATCTCACTTTACTAAAATAATTTCGATTCTTTTTTAAAAAATTTTGTAACTAATTTTATCACTGGCACCCGCGTCCGCTCCCCGTAATTTTTACAAATATATTATTCAAAACGGCGCCACAATTACACAATGTAGTCCACCATAGAACACAAAAACCGTAAACTTAACACGTACAAACATACATTGTTACAAAAAAATGAACGTGTATCGCTGTTACGAATGAAGACCACAAGGATATTTAAAAATATTCATTATTCATTCATTTATTCACTAAATACTGGTTAAGTTTCGAATACAAAATTACGAACACTTTACTTAAATGTATTGTTTTTGTTAATCATGACATGTTGTGCTTTTCTCCTATATTCATATTGTTAGCATTTCCATCTAATCTCATTTTAATATTAAAAGATTAGCATCGGCAGTTATTAGGTATGTTTAAACCTTTCTAGTAGTGTATCCGTGCTCAATTTAGACAATTTTTAACCAGTTATTGTAAACAAATATATATGTAGGTGTAATATAATATACATATCATATATATAAGGACTACCTAATTTTGCGATTTAATTATTGTTTTATCTCGCGTATAGAAAAGTTGATACAGCTATTTGGTACAATCTAAATGTTTTCTTCTAACTTCCAAAAAAGAAATTCTACATTAAATAGAGTTTTATTTTTACAATTTCGAAAATTTAGGAACCATAATACCCAAACGTTGAAACCAAATATTTTTTTTAATATATTGATTATTTTTTTATTATTATTTATAATTAATTTTGAAAATAAATACATAAATTTATTTCTTTTGATAAATCCAAACGCTTCGTAGACGGATTCGAAAACACTAAAATGTGAAGCAAATTATTAATACAACTAAATTACACAATTTGTATGGAACAGAAGTTATCACACATTTTTCTTCATCTAAGTACATACATACATACATACATACGAAACATGAAAACAATAAGAACTGGCATTGCCGAATGGGGCATTCTTTAATAAACCTACACGATTATAGATACATACATTTTGAGCTTTAAAGTCAACACCGAATTTTGTACTTTATCTGCGGGAATAACCCATCATCACTGTGGACTAAATTATTCGATGTTTTTAAATTTGATCCTTTACACTAATTTAGAAAAAAAAATAGTTGCCAACCGATAATTTAAAAAAAAAATGAAACATCGAATAAATTTATTAGCTTTTACAGCATATCCATTGTGGTCTTGTAAAGTGGTTGTTGCACAGTGAGTCACTGAAGTAAAAAATCCGGACATAACTAATGATTAATAACAATATTGAATCTTAACTAATAGTTAAATTATAATACATTTTTACCTTGCCTGAAAATATAGTCTAAAACATTAAACGGCTCCAAGTTATCTGCAAATTACGGCATGTCGGTTGAATACTGTTGATTGGAAATCAATACAATTCTATTGTAATATGTGTTTGAGTAGCCTGCGTTAACAATTCTATTAGTTATGAAAATTCTATTGAAAGATTGGAGTAACGGATTACTTACTATAAGGAATTAATATTTGACAGTGTTTATCTATCAGTTCAGAGCTCAAATTGGAATATTAGTCTAAAAGTTATGTTGTCAGATACTACTTAAATTAATAAAAATATTGTTTTATCCAAATATTTTTCGTACCAAGTAGATTTCTGGAATAAGTAAATAATTAGTACTGTCCACTTTTTTAGTACTTATAAAGTTAAGAGTTAGCGTACCACTGGTTAGTTTCTTTACTCGTCAATTTCACTAATTCATCAGTTTACTCATTAAAACCAATTAGTACCTATATTAATAAAAAAATATTTAATCATAGTTCATTTTATAAATAATTAAATAAAGATTGATCAATAAGGGTTCTATTATTTAACAATGATTTAGTTAATCTATGATTAATTAACTATTAGTCAAAATTTTATTCAATAATCAATTTATTAATCATAGTCACTTGGAAATTACATAGATACATTAATTTGTTTCAAGAAAAGAAAAAAATGTGAATCCAAGCTTCACATAGCGATTCTTCATCTCGAGTGGCATAACACAAGCATTGGATATTGAAGAATTCGAATTTTAAATTAAGTTACGGTTAATGTCTAATGATATTTCAGCTCTGAACTGATTAATATACGGTTAGAACAAAACAAACAACACGTAACATAACATGATAACGTAACATGGAACGATTCTCGATCTCGAATAAGCCCTGCGGCGACTGCGTACACCCTAAATGAATACGAACCGACGCTAGTTAGTTGTGGTATGTGGGAAAATTAATCTGGGCTATTACTGTGAAGAGTTGGGTGGGTAAATACTGGCCGCTAGACGACCGGGAATTTTAGAACTAAAAACCGGCTATTCCAAATTGGGGTAAAGAGGCTGCGTGTATTGTTGGGTCGATGTCACTGAAAAACCCGTATCTCTCTGGACACACCTGAATTCTGGACTGCTATTCTAAGCACACCAGTCGACGCCTGGTCCATCCTAAACTGAGGTATTCTTATATTATCGTAATAGTTCAAATGGTTACAAATGAAACGATAACAAACGTGTATTTAATTATCAAATGAAAGATGCTTACATCTGCTTAACTACGGCCGACCGTCAACCCGGCGTGGTTTCACTGACTCCGAACTGAGGATGGTATAAACATTTTTTTTTATATTCCGCAAATCAACTCGCAAAATTCCATTTCACTATTGTGCCTTAATTAAATATTGTTTAGCGTTAAGATAGATTATTCGATATCATCTGGATCTGTAATTAAAACTATCGTATTTATGTACAACGGTGTCTATTAAATCTCTGTACAGCTATCTATCTTAGCATTTTAATTCTACAACGAGAAGCGAAATAATATATTAATTTCTATCCTGTTAAACATAGGATGCGAAATAAAGGTGTGTTGCCGTATGACGGGGGCGACGGTCGGTTCCTACGTATTATAACAAATACATCAATAGGAACGGTCACACTCGAGATAGTTCTCAAATGTATTTCAGATTTCTTAAGGGCTTGGGGTTGTCGAAACGTCTTTTTTGAACCTTACTCAGCCGCTGAGTAATTGGGAGCTTATCTCGAGTGCACCGTACTACGTATAACTACGAAT
Source organism: Synanthedon tipuliformis (assembly GCA_947623395.1). Lineage (NCBI taxonomy): Eukaryota > Metazoa > Arthropoda > Insecta > Lepidoptera > Sesiidae > Synanthedon > Synanthedon tipuliformis. The sequence continues at coordinate 2,727,228 of OX392424.1, read as the reverse complement.
CAAACTAATTAATCTTCTATAGTATAGTAGTAAGTGTGTGTATGTATATTGACTGTTCGTTATGGCGAACAATTATGCGTGCGCGCATAGCGGTGTTTATCGCGAGCGTCGCGCAGTGACTTCGGTTGGGCGTTAGGTACTATGGAGGGCCCTTTTGTAATTATTTTTTTTTCTCGTATAAAATCAACATATCTTTTGAAGGCACTTCTGATCGGACGAGGCGGCCCAGTGCGTTTCTGTGAATGGTCTGAATACCGAAGGGGTAATTACAATTTTCAGAACAGCCTGTTACTAAAAGGATATATCAAGCCTGTAATATTTTGTGGACACAATTTAAAAAAAATAGTTTTTCAGTAATTTCCTTGTATTAGCTATTTCCTTCTCTACCTCATTTCAATATTAGTACAGTAAATTTTCACACTAAGTACACCTTCATATACTTAGTGTGAAAATTTGTACCTACATGCCTTGCGTCTAGCATGTACTAAATGTGTCCTGGATGTACACTATCTAGGTACTTCATTATGAAAAAAAAGCATACTTAATCTGTGGATACTATTGTCCGGTTTGATATATCCATTTCGTAACAAGTTGTGTATAAATTTAATGGATATATTTTTGGTTTATTGGTGAGTGTTTTGCCTTCAACTATTGCTTCTGTTTGGATGTAAGTCAAATGTCTATGTGCTTATGAGGGACGCTGCGGGACGCTCGCCTGCGAAGCCTAACATACCACCAAAGGAGATTATTATTATATTATATCAGTATATATATATTATTTTGAATTATGACAACTGTTAAATACTATTTGTCAAAGAACTTGCCAGTTTTTTTTCCGAGTATAACACAAGTACATATGTCTGTTAAGTGAATTATGATTAAAGTGGTATGATGCTCCGCATACTACGCGATTTGTCTTCAGTTGAATGTAGCGCTACTTACACGCATAATTTCGGAAAAGGTATTTTATTTAACAAATAAACTTAATCCTATGTCCGGAGCGCGATACATTTTCGCGAATATTCCGGACCAACTGAACATTTGTGACCCGAACATTGCTGAAATCTTGTCATAATTGAAACTTAGGATGTTACAACAACTTCAAAAAAAGGATGTTTAATTTTCAATTAGAATTTTGTGTCTGTATCTTTATTCTATTGGTAATTATTCTGCATGAACTCAAAACCGGCTATCAGTATAAAAAATATGTAAAATCTGTTTGTTTGTGGATCGAAAAATAACCCTGCTCTATTGTACTAATTACTATGGTTAATGTCAATTACACCTAAAATCATTAAGACGAGGTAAATGTTGACAATATTCGGCCTTGCGAAGCATGCCAACGAACTTAATTGATTTTTTTAAACAAAAAAAAAAAAAAATCCATGCTTAAAAGGGAATAAGGATCAAAAGTAGGTAAGGTGAAAATAAAAAATAAAAACAGAAAATTTCAAACTTAAGCAGTTATATATTAATCGATTCTTTTTCTTAAAAATAAATCAATGAAATGATTTTAAAATATACACAACTATAAAAACCATTTAAATTTAAGATAATACTTAATAATAATATAATTATATATAGCGAAATATATTATGTGCAGAAATAAAATTCTAGGTGACTTAAAATTTCTCTTACATGTTAACCTAAGGAATTTCCTATGAGAGCGCAGTTACAGCGTGGCAGACAGCCGTTGCCTCTCGACGCCCAACGTACAACTTCAAAAACTTTTTAATAATTTAATTAACTTTTTTTATCAATAATTTTGAATCTGAAGGCCTAAATGCGAGTGTCGTAAAATTTTGGTGTGCGAAACAATCGTCCAATGAGTTTCAATTTTCAACTCTATTATAATATATAAGTAAATTTAATAGGTAATGCCGAAACAATGACGTCGAGTGTTTGCCGCTCACTCCAACTGTTCGAGGAAGTTCGGCGACTTGAAGTACTCCGGCACTGGATCGTCCAGCCGGGAGATCACCTTGTAGATGGATTTCTTCCAGCTTTGCTCGGCGTCCTTACCGCCTTGGATCGCTCGGAAGAATTCTCGCAGCGTCTGCTCAACCACGTATCTGAAGTTCGGTGGGACCTGGAAACAATTATTGTATATTTACATAAGGCGCTTACACTAGGAGTTCTTATTTCTTAACTGACACTGGATGTGTAGCGGACCCACTGACAGACAACCGAGTTTTATTTCACGTTGGTCTAAGTAAGAAGTTGATTGCTTCTATACTTACTATAACGTTATTGGTGGAAATAAACTCCTTCTTACAGAATACCATTCTTGTGTTTTGTTTTTCAATGATAGCACCTTATCGTCAGGTGGGTCGTTAGACATAAAAATATTAGTATTTCAATTTATAGCTTACCTCAATGTGGTTATTTCTGTTGTAGTGAAGATTGAGAACTCTATACAGTTCTGAGTCTCCTGACACGTGCAGGTCGTCAGCAGCTTTCAAGCCTTCACTGATAGACTGCCGTGCATACTTCTCCATTTGGATATAGTAGAACTCCCTGTAATAAATAAAAAATAAATTAAATATTTGAACAAATAAATATACGTTTTATGTCTATTAGTCAAGGTTTAAAATTGGTAGACCTTCCGCATGCTTGTTTGTTAGTTTTATATAGATTTCTCATAAAAAATCTTATTTGATTTTAAGATATATATATAAAACAAGTTATGGGGTTATAAAAATCAATTAATCAAATGTGCGTAACATTCCTATAAACTAACTATAGGTTTTGTAACAAATTTGTATTTGGAATTGGAACGCTTATTGTCTAGGATTTAGACTTAGACTTTAGATTTAGGAGCTGTAGATAAAATAGGAAGTCTCATTAATATGAAATAATAATGAGTGAAGTACGTAAGATAGGATAGGCAATGTGACTACATCGATATCTAGTGTATAGAGGCGTACATATTTACCACCTGCACAGTGTGACACTTCACGGCACAATGCAAATAAAAAGCACTCGAAATCCGTCGAGAGCAGGAAAGGATTTGATTAGCCAGTTTCGCTCACTCCGCTTGTGTTGCATCGCTCCGCTATCTTCGCTTCGCTTCGCTTACAAGTGCGAGTCGAGCGGATCGAGTGTCTCGCGAGGCTAATTACTTACGAGTTCGCATTCAGACAGGCTAATTCAGATTTATACGTTTCTGCAAGTGACGCGTTCCGGTTTGTGGGGTAATTGATGCACTTTTCAAATTGATAGATGCCTAGTTCAATATAATAGAGCCTGTTTTATGAAAGCCACTTTTTAAATATTAAGTTGAAAGCACAGACAGCCCAATAGATGGGATGTCGCCGAGACTCGTGAGGAGGCTTACAGTGTGATTTTGAGGAGGTTTTTTTGATTGATTAGAGGGTTATGCTAGGGATAAAATGCGAGATCGAATAATAAATGAGGAGATCCGTAGACGTGCGAAAGTTACCGACATAAGCCAGCGGATCAGTAAGTGAAGGTGGCAGTGAGCAGGGCACATAGAACGAAGAGCCGATGGCCGTTGGGGCTGGAAGGTTCTCGAGTGGAGTCCATACGAAGTGGCTACTTCTGACCGTTTCTTTTGAAAAATTATGGATAAAGCCTAGGTCCAGCAGTGAACGTCCCGCGGCTGAGATAATTTTGATATTATATCAGGCTTTCCTTTCTCGGAATCAGAAAGCGTATGTAAGAGTGTGGTTACTAAAACTAAGTCTGGACAAGTTTTGTCTGCAAAATGTAGAAGCCATTTCAAAAATACTATCTGTAATAAGCAGTGCTTTCGCATACATTTTTAATGTGTATCGAAAGAAAAAACTAGGTACTTAAAGTACCTACTCGTGTGAAAGAGAGCCTCTCGAACCTCTCACTTGCACGCCGTAGCTTCTATTATTTTTTAATTGCCACTTGTGCTTGCAGCCTTGCTAATTCAGTTAACAAATTAAGTGTCTAAATATCTTTTGTCTTTTTTGTTGCTCTGGTCGCGGTGAATCCCGTTGGGTGCTCTTTTAAAATAATTAGCGACTCGCCCCGGCTTCGCTCGGATGCAATTGACGTCATGGCATTTTAAATTTTCATTAAATAATCATGTAGATTTTTTAAAATAATTATGTGTATTATCGACTTTTCAATACACTTTTTGTATACAAATCGTATGTTATCATCATCGTCTTTACTCACAACGTTAAATTTAATTACAACATTGTAATAAACATTAAAGATTATGAACTAAAATTAATTAAGTATACTTATCAGTATAATTTTAGTTATAAGTGGGTGATTATGATATAAAGTAAAGCATCTGGTTTTCTTTAAACATATCGATAAAATTATACTTAAGTCCTTATTAGTGTGGACATTTTATATTGTCCAATTAATGATTATTTATTATTTATATTTATAAACAATTTAAATTTTGGTGGTTTTCATTTTTTTATATTTATAGACGATTCCTCTGCAATCAAACATTTTTCCAAGATAAAAAGTGTCTTATATAAACTATCTGTGTGCCAAATTTCATCCAAATCTGATCAATCGTTTTTTTCTTGTGAAAGAGTTTCAAACATCCTCACATACTTTCTCATTTATATTATTAGTACCTACTCGATTAGCAGCACTCGCATTTACGAGTATATTATTAGTATTACCTACAGCTAGTAAGATTATAACTCGTAACTTGTAAAGTTATGCATTTATTTAAATGCAAACTCAGTTAGTTTAAATTTTAACCATTCTATTTTGAAGTAATTTCGAATTCGGAAAAACTATCAGCTATACATTCGAAAAGTGAAGTGTTTCTTTATTTTGAAACCTGCGTTCGACTTTTCAGATAAGAATCGCATTGGTGATTGTGCGCTGTTTGTAGTCCGCTAACGTTTTCTGCGTCTGCCCATATGTTCGCATAATGCGGGCGCTTACACGATTTTTAGAGAAAATACTTCAACTTTCGAGAATTACAACACAAGGTACCTATGCGTGTGTCAATGGAAATTTTACAAATCTATACTAATATTATAATGAGGAAAGATTTGATTGTTTGTTTGCATTGAATTGGCTCCGAAACTACTGGACCGATTTGAAAAATCCTTTCACTGTTGGGAAGCTATATTATCAGCGAGTAACTTAGGCTATATTCTGTAAAGTTACGCGGACGAAGTAGCGTGCAACAGCTAGTTGTTTATCTAATAAATAAAATTATCGTGTCGCAGTGTTTGTTGCCAAACCCCACCGAAACTGCTGGACCGATTTTGATGAAATTTTGTGTGCTTATCGGGTAGGTCTGACAATCGGCCAACATCTATTTTTCATGCCCCTAAATGTTAAGGACTAAATCTAAAGACTTTTTTCCATATTACACATTAGTCCTTTAGCACGACACTAAAGTTCTTTTCTTTTCAATTCTTTTTGCCACCACACCAAAAACCGTTAACAGTGCGAATCAGCTGTTGCCCCGTCATTGTCCCAATCTTGGTTTTTGTTGAATTAACTAAATGGAACTTTAACTTTAATATTGTCACGATAAGATCTAAAATTCAATAGCTTTATTAAAATGAAATTCAGAACAGGTGATTGCGAGTGTTGAAAGAATTTAAGCCTTATATGAGCCTTGCATTGCGTTGAGTTTTCTTTAACGATACATTCGTGATTCTTTGTGTAAGGTTTCTTAAGATTTCGCATTTTGTGTACCTGGAATCGTAAGTTTTATAGTTGCAAAGGAACATCGTTATAGAAGACTTGATTTAAGTTATAAATAATCGTGAATGAAATTATTATGTCTATATATAAGCAATTATATCTGAGCCATTGTCTAGCCACATAAAAAAATTCTTATTGCTGGAAAAAGATAGATAGGACAATCAATTAAGTGTTTTTTGGGTAGGTAATAGGTATTTATAAATTGTTAAAAATAATAACATCTTATTACAAACAATTAACATTAAGTCAATTTGTTTATTATTAGCTTCTACAAAGAATTCTAGGAACAAAATGTGTTCTTTGAAATAAGAAAATTTAATTAAATAGTTTAGAAAAAACTAGGAAAACACCCATAAAACATCTTTTTTCCTAATCTGAGGATATATACATGTATACAGTAAATTTACGCACCGCAAGAGCAAAATCGTCTCCCATCTGATTCGGTCCCCTTCAAGATATTATTCGATTCCCGTGTGAAAGCCGCTAACCGATCCCATAGAACTAAATAACTCATAGAAATGATAAGAATTTTTACAAGCGCTTTGGTCTTAGATAATGGCTTGAGTCTGGAATTTTATTTTAATAAACATAATGACCATTAAATTTAATTATTTTCATTAGTGTAAATAAATAATATTAGTTGCGGTTTCAAGTGTTTTTTATTTGTTTTAATTTTTAATAATCTAAGCCATTTGAATTTTGCTTCTTATTCGTAAATAGTAAGTAGTTTGCAATTTTATAATAATAACAAGATGGAATGTCTTTGTCAATGGAAATACTGAAACTCTTCTAATATTATAGTTCTTTCTGCCAATAATTAGTAAAAATTTACCAAAATACTATATTAGATATTTATAGGGTAACATTTGTTCCGTTGCCATTTCTAACAATATGTTACATGTGTGTCTATGGCCAAGTCACAGCGAAGACGTTTCTTAAGGGGTCACGGTTTATTGTTGATTTTTTTTTATTTCTTCCCTATTGTTAACTTACAAGTTAGTTTTAAAACTCGATTTTGAGACGACCGTTACTCCGTTTGTTGAATTCGCATACGTTTGAAAGAGCAAATTTGTAATTCATTGATGAGTTTACATGGAACGCTTTTACGAAGGTTTTATTTACTTACCGATTTGCAAATTTAATCGGTAAATATAGGATTCAGTTCTACTTATGGATTAAGTACTCATAAAAAATCGCATTTTCTTACTAATAAATAAGACTGTCATAAAAAGTGGGCGTATTTAATTTGTGGTGAATCAAATACTAATAATTAATAAATCTGTAAGTGTATGTATGTATGTATGTATGTATGTATGTATGTATGTATGTATGTATGTATGTATGTATGTATGTATGTATGTATGTATGTATGTATGTATGTATGTATGTATGTATGTATGTATGTATGTATGTATGTATGTATGTATGTATGTATGTATGTATGTATGTATGTATGTATTCATGTATGTATGTATGTATGTTCATCCATAACTCTTAAACGAATTAACTAATTTTCATGAAACTTGGTACATAAACATTTAGACGTACGGGACACAAATGTTAGGCTACTTTTTTCACGCAGGCAAAGACGCGGGCGCCAGCTAGTTTACAATAAATTTAAATATGTAGTACATATTTAAAGTACTTTTTTAAATTGTAAGCACCTTTAACTTCTTTAATCCATTGGAATCAATACTCGTTTGCTCTATAATCTAAAATGAATGGTTTTGTGCCAGTTTTGTAAAAAATTCGCTCAAACGGTGTTTGTCGCATGCGGGCGCATACCGCTATTCGAGAAGTGGTTACCTACTCAGATAAGAAACCCTGCTTTTCTTTTTCCATACGTAACACGGTCATTAGAACAGTTGTATCAATCGAGTACCTACACAACCATAATTAATTAATTGTGTTGATTAATAAAAATAATTAATTCTGTTTTTATTAGGTAACCGTTTATTACATGAGAAAATAAAACAGTTTTCGTTGCTGGTTATCAAACGAGAAGCCATGTTCTTAGCTGTTTGTGAAAATTCTGTTACGAAGGTGGACTAAAGGCGTAAATCATACTAAGTATTCTAGTAATTATTAACGAAAATCCTTAAAAGATTAAAAATAAATATTAAAAAATATTGTTATTGAATTTATTTATAAAAATAATGCACTTATTAACAATGATGTAATGTCCAAGCAATTTCAATCCTATATCGTAATTTGATGGTAAAAACCAAGTTTTATAACAATGGCGTTTTTCCCTACTAAGTATAGGTATTGTATTAATAAATTCAGTTATTGAGGTTAATATTTCTTGATACACGTATATGTTTCTTTATAATGCGGAAAATTCGATTGTTTTAATTAATATTTGTTATAACTAATGAAAGATATATGTAAAATAAAAATAAATATATTTTGTTTTATATTACCGAAATTAATAAAATCAGTAAAATTTATTATCTATTAATAAATAAAAAAATACCAGCCCATCTCATTGATCGAGTGGTGAAGGTATGCTTCCTGAGTTAAGGATTCGGATTCGATTCCTGGCACACCCAAACATAATCCAGACCAGAAGATCCTACAATATAGTGCATATTGCTTAGTTTTTGCGATATAAAATAGTTTATGGGATTTTACTATTTTCGAAACACAATTCGGAGCCAACTTTGACAAGTTCCTTGCCAAAGATTGCTCTGTCGGAAAAAATCTAAAATGTTTTAAAATAAATTTGGAAAATGTTAGGCAGTAAGTATTAAATCGTTTCCCGTCGACACAAAACACAGGTGCGCAAAATGAAATGAGAGGCCAGTTGCGTTTTATTTTTAAATAACTATCCACGAAGGGTTGAAACGGTTGAAAAACTCATAAACGGAAACTGTCCGCGGCACTCACACGAGAAAATAGTTTCCAGACATTTCCCAGTTTTTCAAACACTCATTTCGATCGTTGCCAAATACAATGGTTTATTAAAACATGATGCAGCCCTGAGTCGCTCAAATGATACGGTCGGTATTATGCTTTATATACAAACATAACTGCATACATTACCTATGTAATGTGTAGGCACTAGGTACCGTGTGCATGTGTGTACGAGAGTGGACGGCGTCCAGCTTTCGAGAAGTACGGGAGACTGAGCCGCCACAGACTGCATTGCATAGAGTAGTCAATGCTCGCAGAGGCGACATTCGGTCATTTTAAAAATCTAGCAAAATTTATATTGTTCACGAGAAATTGATTTGAATTTTAAATTCAAAATCTCAAAATCTATTACACAAAATTCAAATGAAGAATTAGCCCGCGATTACAGAACTTTTCGAACGTTGAATGAGAATATCAAATGAGTTTTTTTTCGGTACATCCCAAGTGAAAAGTTTCGAGGATAGTTGGGCCCTCTGTATTTTTTAGTGGTCTATGCAAAAAGTTGCACGGCGCTCTGCACACATGCACACAACTCACACATAGGCGTAAGTAAAAGCGAGTAAACTAATACCGGGCCGGATTAATGCTTCAGTTAGTGAAAAAACTTTTTTTCAGACTGCGCCGTCCGGTACAGGGTCGCACTCAGACCAAAGTAGACTAATAAAATATACCTATTAAGTACATTCATTTTATTGACATATTATATACATATGACAATTTCACTATCTACAAGATTGTCATTTAAGACTTAATGAAAATAAACGAAAAAAAAAAGAAAATTAAATTTGATTGCAATAAGTATAGTAATTTTTATTATGCAAATAAATTTATTGATATTATTAAAAGAATGGCAAATGTTATTTTTTGTGCCATAGTTTTTCGTAGATATAATATTTATTTCATTTGTTTATTTATTCTTATAAATAAATAAAAACTTATAACAGTAAAATAGGTTTAATTAACTATTTCAAGAAGTAACAGCTAAAGAATTCAACACGTCACTTGGCCTTTTCAAATTGTGGTGAAGTATTGTAAGTAAATTCCTAACGCATGCGGGTATTAGCTGACTATTTATATACTTTTGTAGTTTTTACTCGCTTTCTCTCAACTATTTTTAAATATACCAATATCTTTTTAAGAGATTCCCCCTTTACAATGAATAAATCGATGAAAAAAAAATCTAGTTTCAAGTGCGGACCTGGCTAATGACTCCCCCCTTCTCCTCGCTGACCTGCCTCTGTCTTGTACCCCACGCTTCAAAAGTTCAGCTCATTTGAGTGCTTGCCGAGATTTTATTAGCCCCAACTACTCTGTTCGGTATTAAAAATTTTCAAAAAAAAAGGGTTAAACAGATGCGTGGACGCTTAAGGGCTCGTACTCAAAGCTGACCATTTACGGTTAGACGGTTCCTGAATTAGTTGTTAACTGCTGTTGGGAGACAGTTTTGTATTTTCATTCGGTTTATTTGACCACTTCTAACACTAGAAGTGTCCCAAATTGAGTTTGAATTTCAATATAAAGGACTTTAATTGCTTTCTACAAATAGACTACTTTTATACAAATATTTTCAGTAATAACTTAGTCCGATTCATATACATAGAGCATTGTCTAATCTATACCTATAATCAATACAAATAGTAAATATGTAAGTGTAGGTATTTTATGTAAGTATGTATGTATGTTCCTCCATAACTCTTAAACGATTTTACTGATTTTCAAGAAACTTGGTAGATAAACATTTAGACGTACGGGACACAGGATAGCCTACTTTTTTCACGCGGACGAAGTCGCGGGCGCCAGCTAGTACAATTAAAAAATGGTTTGTCCTGACTGACTATCAACTCACTCACAACACTATTAAGTCTAGTAAACTAAAGATTACTATTAGTCTAGTAGTAGTCTAGTATTAGTATTAGTCTAGTAGTCTAGTAGAAAATTTTGAAAAATTTTACTACGTGTGAAGCTGGGGCGAGTCTTTAGTATAAAATATAGTCTCCGTCAGCCTTTGTCTCCACTAACTTCTAAACTAACCACCCGATTATGATACGGTTTCCACTAATGTAAATAACGATAAATGTTCGTGTATATAAAATTGAATAATTTTTTAAAATCCATAGACAACGATCTAGTAAATATGTTATAATACATATATTTAATATGATCGCGTCGGGGTGATGATCTCGTGTCTAACATAATTACTTTAGTGATACCTAGGTGTTATTATGGCAACCGTCTGCCACCGCATTTTCAGTTTACTTAAGTTATTTCCCTTGGGGTTGCCATCATTGCTATTTATTAAGATTCTAGACGTTACGTGTTTATTTATAAAAACGTAACTTATTTTTGTGACCCACTCGTTTAGACTTCAGAATTATTTTATTAATTTAACTTAGAACTTAAGTATAGTTCTAATTATTACTTATAAAAATGTTTATTAAGTCTAATGATTAGTTATACAATTAATTTATTTATTTATTTAATTACAGTTTAATTAAAAATTTGAAATTAATTGTATAATTTTTGAGTGTTTAAGCGCTTTTAAAACCCAAGACCTAAGTTATAATTAACTTTAAACGCATCTATAGAAATTCATAAATTAAAAAAAAATATAAGCCACCTTGTCTTATAACTCTATGAAAGACATTGCAGTCTCACTTAGTATTAGATCAACTAAAAGTCTAACAACAATACATAGTTGAAGCAAGCTTTCTTTTTGTGAATGCGCGCGTACGCGCGTACGAGTGTGAGACATTAATTAATTACGTCTTAAGGCGGGTCGACAACAGCCACTTGTATAATTTCCCCCGTGTATACACAGCCTATGTTCACGCCTGTTTTTTTTACTTGTCACCCGTGAATTATTCCTTGTGAAATTAGTGAGCACATTTTTAAATAAAATAGAAAAATGGAATTGCTCATCGAAGTGTATCCGGCGACACAATGTAACGTGTCAAAGTTGAATAATGAAAAATATTGGTATTCCGATGATTAAAATTATCATTTGCAACATTTGCGGACGGTATTATGTTTTAAATATGGAATGCGAACTTTTTTAATGATTACATTTTGTAAGGAATGTCAGAGCCATTTTGCCTATTCCAACCCCTTATACCTGTGGAGTTACTTGTGTCAGGCGACGGTAGCCACCTACCACCAAGTGACAACCTGTCAGCCTGTCAGTCGATCTTAATCGTCGATAGATAAATTAAAAAAATATATATTAATTTTTTTCAAAATTGAAACGTTACAACTTATATTATATTGTAGATTATAAATTTTTATACAGACAACAATAATTTGTATTAAATTATACCTGATATACTTCCACGATTTCTAAAATATCTAATAAAATAAACAGTCAGACAAATAGATTTTTTTTCCATTCATAATTTACATGTAATATAATATTACAATTAATATTGGGTTTATTAGAAGAATTTACAACATTTCTTTTTGATGTAGATACTTAATTATTCTTCAAAAGAACTAATGATTCAAATAAATGGCCAGTACCTACTACAATGTAGTCTGCTATTTCTTTATAAAACAAACAACTACCTACTGTTCTACTATAACAACAACTAATTAAATAAAATAACTTTAACATTGCATTGTTAATAACTAATATATTTAGACGTCTTTATAGCAAATAAGGACCAACATAAGTTGAGCTTCTGATAGCTAAGCGAACATACAAAAGACAGAGGGTTAGTTAACAATAAGGTGTCCTTATGGACTGGCCGTGGGAGAACTTCAGTCGGCTGAGATAAGGGTGTGCGCGAGCGCTTGTCCGCTTCCGTTCAAGCGATAATGGTTGTAAGGACAGAACAAGGATAAAACATTTATTATTGTTCTAAGAACAATAACAAAATGAATTGTTGACTTTAAATTCTTGCTTCATTGTATAAAAATACATCTTTAGATTAGAATATTAAAGCAAGTTATAGCTTGTTGGACATTTGTTGGTTTAGTTGAATTACGCAAACTCCACTAAGTATAAATTAGAAAATTTCTTTCAAAAGTTTTATGTGTCGATACAATGACATAAAATTTATAAATAGCAAAGAAAATTTTATATGTTTCCAATCAAATTCTGAAGCCATTGCATTTTCGTTTGTATGAGGATCAAGATGAGGACATACCTCTGACCATAGACAGACGTCTGGGGAACCTTTGGGGAGGCCTAATATGCTCCTTTTTTGTGTAATATCATAAGCGCGAAGCAAGAGACAAAAAGGTGTAACAAATAAGTAAAGTAGACATTAAAAAAAATATTTCTTGATTGTAGTCATTGATATTTCGTTGACATGTTATATTTATTAGTTTTCAAAATTAAATATTTATTAGTTTTCATAAATTTTTTAAAAGGCTGAATAGCATGTTGCCTTTGCCTAGTAATCGAAGAAAAAAGTAATCGCGTGACGCTCCCGCCCAAAAGCGTGTGTCATTAAGTTTTTTAAGGTTGTGTACTAATGAAAGAACACCGCGCCCGCTCCTTCGAGAATAACCACATAACGCAAGGAGTGCCGACCTCGTAACGTCAAGGGTACATGCCGTTGACATATGTTTATATCTTTATTACTTCTAGTTGGTCACGACAGATATTTTATTCAAAATGGCGGACCACGACCGAACAGGAATATTTTTTTATCAATCAATCTCATTTTAAATTATCATTAGCACTATTCTAATACTAAAAATCTGTACCTATTTCTAAAATTTTTATTGGAGATTACTTACATACTCGATATGTTAAGGTCCTTTTACTTTAATTTTATAATACTAAATACTTTACTAGTAAATTAAATTGGAAATCTCATATTGATAGTCTCAAAAAAAGATTAAGTAAACAAGCGTATGCACTCCACGAATTATCAAAAACTGTAAGGATTGAAGCTATTTTATTGGCATATTACGGACTTGTTGAATCTATGCTCAGGTATGGAGTTCTGTTCTGGGGAAACTCGACTGATAAAATTTTTATTTTCAAAGCACAAAAAAGATGTATTAGAGCAATGTTTAAATTAAAAGTAACAGACAGTTGTATGCCCTATTTTAAAAAACATAAAATACTTACACTACCTTCACTTTTTATTTATGAGGTTGTAGTATATGTCAAAGCGAACCCTACCGTATTTAGACGAGTTTCAGAGCATAGTAAAAGAGCACAAAGAGATCCAAATAGACTGTGTATTCGCAAAGTACACACAGCTCTTATGCATAAAAGTGTTTTTTGTCTAGCACCACTCATTTATAATAAGATTCCGAACAAAATCAAGCAACTTAATATTAATCTATTTAAGAAGAAAATGAAAGAATTACTGGTTGATAAATGTTACTACGATTTAAAAGATTATATGTCTGATAACTTAGTGGATAGTTGTGATTAATTGTTATGTATGTAGTGTTTAAAAAAAAAAAAAAAAAAAAATTTGCACACCCCAAAGGGTAGAATGTAGCGAGCCTAATTCATTATAAAACCATTGTATTTACCTATATTCAGCAAATAAATTATTATTATTATTATTATTATTATTATTATTATTTATTAAAAAAACTAGATGTTGCACGCGACTTCGTCCGCGAACTATATAAAATATAGCGCCTGATTATGTAGCTTTCTATAGATGAAAGAATTTTTCAAATCGGACCTCGAGTGGTTCTCCAGGAAGGTTTTAGTATATAATTTACAAAGTTACCCAGGCGAAGTCGCGGGCAGCAGCTAGTATGCCAAGAACATGATTTGTCCTTGGCATAAAAGTGCTAAATCATTTTAATACACTAATATCGATCGCATTGCGTCGCCGCTTGATGGTAGTAATTAAAAAATTTATACCCCACCGAAGACAAGATAAGGCCGACGGAAGAAACTCCCACTTTGCCTAATTACTCTTTCATTAGCTGATGGGTGATGTACGTAAACGTAGGTATGCGTTAAAGTTTTCGTTTTGCGGTTACAATTATTTATAAAATATGTAGGTACCTACCATATCTAAGGATTTCCCGTTGACAATAGGATGCGTTTGTGTCATAAAGTTTAAATTAGATGTTTCTAGAGTATAATGTTAACTTTGTAACATAATAACTATAATTGTAACTACACGATGATTTTAATTAAATAAATGTAAAAAGATAATCTTTTGATTCGATGGATCATTTATCATATTAAAAATACTTGAATCTTTCGAAAAAACATACCGCTTTATTTAAAATAATATAATAAATTAATTAAGAAATCATATCAAACACGCTCATTCTATTTGCGTTTTTTTTTAAATATTTTTGTCTATTTCCTGTAATTTTGAGCAATAAGAATTCGACCTAATTACTATGAAGTTATATTTGAGAGACTATTAAAAAAATTACCTGTTGACATGCGACAGTGACTGCAAAGATATTGTAGTTCTAAATACGAAAAATTCGAATTTTAAAATAAGAATTAGGGCAGAGACAATAAGCTGTCGAGTCGAGGCATCACGAAGTCCCCACACGTCGCACGCCTCCTTGATTATGAACGATAAGTAGGACCGCGCCTTCGCGTGTTTTAATTATATTATTAACGACGATGGCCGGCGAAAGGCTAATATTTTATAATGGCCAGCGTATCGCAATGATATGTAAATATTCCGCCGCGCCCCGTACACCACCTATTACTTGGTCGCGTGCGTGTTAACTTTAATTCGGAGCTAAAGATACGTTACAGGGAATTTAGTACCGACGCGTGAGCCGTCACCTCCCAATTTTTCTAAACTAAACGAATTCTTATGCTAAGCGTACAGTCAGCTATACGCATATTTATGTCTGTTCGTATTATTTTAAATATCATTTATATTGCTTAGACGAAGGTAACTATATTTTAAATCGGCGACCCGACCCGGCTTTGCACGGTATTGAAATTTTCGAAAATTCTTGCTAACATTTATAAAATAAACATATGTTCCAAATTTCAGATTTCTACATTTAATTGTTTTGGCTGTGCTTTGACAGTACATACGATTCGATAAATATAGGTAGATAAACAAAAAAGACTAACCAACCCGCGCACTCGTGAACCGCAAGAACTATACGGCGAAATGAAAACAAGACGCGAACTCACGTGACTTGTAATTAGCAGGTTTTCATAAGTAAAACTACTCATAAGCTTCCTCGAAGGGGTTTTCATTAATTACTGATGGTGTTAACAGTGGCGCGTAGCGCAGTGTAAACGGCTGGCCACTTTGCGCCCTAGCCTAGCCGGGCCTTATTAAAAATGTTCACACCTAAATTAGACTCGGCATGTATGCGATGTATTAACCAACCAATTAAATTAAAGAGGCTATGTTTACAATGGATATGCAAGTTGACTTCGCGCGTCGAGGGATGTCGAGATGTTACGCGGTGACGTGACCTTATCCCTATTCAGAATATAGCCGCTCATATATATACTCACACATATAATAAGTACATTACCACAGTTATGCTTCCCTTTTAACTTTAATAACATTTATGAGTGTTTCATAGCAGCATTCAGCGCCGATAATACGACACAGGTTTTTTTAATTAAAAAATTAAAATATAATATTGAAATTAATATATAAAAAAGTTTGAACTTAACACGGTAAGTTAAAAAGGCATATGGAAATTGCGACGCTAAGGTTGGCAACATTTCCGTTTGCGACTGTAAGAGTCCTTTCAGATGAGAGATTTTTCTACCTATTCTCAGTTGGTTTCACGGCGGATCTGTAACGGTTTTAGCGTGTTTCGCATTAATAAAAAAACCCTCTTAATTTGTTTCGTTCGTTTTAAAATAAATTAGGAATCAGTTGAAATCTTACGGAATATTTCAAACTTCGCTTTTCAACTAACTAATTTTTAAGTTATTTTTTTTAATTTTATGATTTTTAACATTATTGGTCACTGACAAAAAAAATATTAAACAGAATTTAAAACAAAATAAAGTTACTAACTATTTGGAGAGCGTTCTAAATTTGTACATGTTTTGAACACATTCACACAGCGTTATTAGAAGAAATTCTCTGCTAATAACGCTAATAAGTTTATTTGTGCGGTGATTAGTCCACTTGTTTTTGTTCGTAATTTAAAATAGTACTATTATTGAATAGTTTTATAACGCGAACTGCGGGGATCGCTAGCTACTCTAGCCTAACGTGCAAACGCACTAGCTACTCAAGCCCAGGCAGGTCTAAGTGCACACCCTCGTACTGGATGTGTAAAAAGATTAATTGGAGTGTGCCCGGGTTCCAACAATTTACGTCGCCTTCACCGGGCCGGCCGCAGACCACTTGCGCGACTTAATTAAGTGAAATAACTTAAAAGACCTACCGTTGCTAATTAGTGCTATCGTCGCGCAACTAATTCGACGAGTGACTCTTTGTTTGCGAGCCCGTGCACTTCTTTGAGTTGGCGCGCAAAAGAATTTGTCTTTGCGTCGACTTTGAAGCAAACGATGTTTGTTTTGCGTCGAGAGTTTTATAAAGACTGTGTCAACATTAGACGAAAGCTGAAAGGAGGGTTTAAAGACGTCACCGGGATAGAAATTAGAGGCCACATGTACGAGACGGTGCGACGAAGCGTCATGAAGTAAGACAAGAAGCAAGGGCACTCGGTTTTAGCACCCTCGAACGGTCCTACACAAATCTCGGGCTCTAGACGCCAACAAGTGGTTGGTCATATGAGGAGAAATCTTAGCTATATAAGCGTAGTATAGACACATGTTGACTCCGTACTAGTCTATATCCATAACTGTGCCTGTATTTTACTTTTTCACGCCTACAATATTCAACCTATAATTATGAAATTTTGCATACACATTGTTACTGATACAGAAAAGTATAAAGGTTACCTTTCATCCAGAGAAAAAGTACTTTAACCAAGGGATCATACATAAATAAAAATTAAATGCCTGGCAAAACTACAACAGCTAAATGATTGAATAAATTAGTGTTCATATATTTTGACAGGCGATATTTTATATTTTTCAACGCGGACGAAGTCGCTGGCACCAGCTAGTTGAAAATATTTTTCAGTTTGATTTAAAAGCAATAAAAAATATTATTAGACATTAATTTTGAAACATTTCACTACTTATTTTATGTCCCTCATTAACCAGAATAAAAGACATTAGTTTTATAAATAGAATTCTTCGGCTTTATTATTAGTTTATTAATTGAAATCCATAAATATTTTTATTGACACATTTTCAAAGTAATGAGCAGATATCGAATAATTAAATAGTATTTATCGTTTGACTATCGATAGCTTTATCGATGTTGTAAAGGCTATCGCCAAGTTTGACTTTTATAATCGTGTATTTCGTTGTTGGAAATACAATATAATTATATGTTTTTCAATCAAAAAAGACTTTTCAAGAGGCAATTAAATATTAATCATAATGGTGTTTAGGGAAAGTTTAAATTTTTTAACCGTGAATTAATAATTTTTAGGAAAATCATTTGGGGTTAGGTGATATAGAATTATTCTGATAGGGTTTTATGTGACACATTGCTGTAGGTATTGCAAATTATTAAGCACATTTGCAAGAATGCATTTTAATGCATTGACTTGTCTTGCATCATGCAATTTAAATATTTACTAATGGTAATAATTTTTTTTTTTTAAATAATGTATTGTATAATATATTTTAAATAAATAATTCATCAATATAGGATGATGATAATTTCCCATTTGATTTGCAATATAAACACATAAAGACAGCTCTTTCAAAAACAGAATTAATATAGGTTATTATAAAAAAAACTAATGCCATAATAAATTTCTTACAAAAAGTCTCATAAATTTGGGCCTTTTTTTAATTTTAATTTTAATTTTAACACGCCATGTTGCCTAAGAGACAAGTTAGGATAGGTAAGTAGGGTTTTGGCATGCTTTATATCGCAGTGAAACATCAAGACACATGCAAGGTGTTCTTCCTGTAAAGGGGTTGTTTTTCCCCCCATACGGGATGGCCAGTTTATGACAGACAGTTTATGAAAATTTGTTTCTAAAATGTATAAGAATAAAGTCGTTTTTAGAATGTAAATGCAGGTAATCAGAGTGAGTTTTAAAAAAATATATTTTTATCGCAACCCCCTCAGTAATTGCTTTCCGTACAATTGTGTACCCTTTCCCTAATTTCGGTGTCCTTTTAGAGATGTTTATCGCGAAGGAAATGGCCGTTTTCCGTTTGTCCACCACACGACCCATTAAGGGAACAATGCTAATGGGCTAAGTTGTGTTTTCAAGAAAACCTTAGTCGAGTTGGATTTTACCGTTTTAAAAATATAGTTGTTACCGATATTTTGTTAAGGAAAAAAATTAGTAATTCGATTTTTTTTATTTCCATATTGGAAGCTTATGTAAAGTTATCTGGCCTTGTTTTCCTCACTTTGAACAACAAAGAAAATTTTCAATTTGCGAATTTGAAATTTGCTTTGAAAATTTCACTTGAATATCAAATAAGTTTTTTTTTAATATCATATACCTATTAACTAAAATTTGTTACTGAAATTGTTCGTAATTATATTATTCCTGAAATCAATGATAAATTAAAAAAAAATATCAGAAAATCCTGTTCAAAAAATCTCTTCGTGTTTCTCTTCACTTATTTATTCCAATTAATTAATAATAGAAAAAAATTGTCAAGTCTTAAAAAAAAATTCCAAATCAACAAAAGCCATGCAACGCCTGGGGGCGATAGCTAGTCAAGCAATTTTATTAAACTTATTTCATAAAATTGCTTTTCTTTGTAACACAATGTTTGGTGATATTATACTACTCTTTGACATATCGCGTGCCACACATAGATACGGTCTATTTGGTTAGATAGCGAGCACACTTATCGAAGCTTTTACAAAGTTTTCGTTTATCTAACTTAGATAATGATAATACTGGCTTGAAGCAACAAATCGAAAGGGTTAATATGAATCGATAGATTCAAGTGTTATATACACAACGCATATTATGTGCAGGACTATTCAGTATGTATTCTTACAATACCTATACCTACATACGAATATAATAAATTTGCCTTGTTGATAAATTTCTTGAATTCAATATTACCCATGATATTACTTGAAATAATTCGTGTCGATTAATAATCAATATATCAATTAAGATTTTGACATGTCTATTGTAATGTAGAGCTTTGCTAGAATCCGAATGCAGGATTTACTATAGGAAATTATCTAAATTAATTTAAATTAAGGTGCTATAGTCACAGAAATTTGTTTTATTAGGTTTTATTGTTTCTGTTTGTACTCAAAAAGGTCCTTTACAGAAATTCAAGCTTAACTTACCTAACTTATAGCAAACTTATTATACCTAACATTGTCAAAACGTTTTTGTTGAGTCTTTTGAAAATATAGAGTAACTTATTTTTGAATAAATTATATTATAAATTATTTTCAGAAATTGGTTACAAATTATCTATAATAGTTTGGGTCCCTTAAGCACGATTCCAAACATGATGGCTACATTACCTCATCGTGTAACAAAGTGTGTCCATTGAATATTCAATAAACATTGTATGGACTATAATTTCTTATATTAAAATGAAACATATACGTGCTGAGTGATTTTTCAATAGTTAGAGGTGCTCGGGCCTATTTGGCTCACGGCGTACCTAATAAATTTGTGATAGCGGTTTCAGAATAGGACTGCAACGGTTTGATAAGTAAAGGATAAGCATGTTTATCACAGAGGCACTCGGATTACGACAGGTGACTGTTATCTTGGAGCTTAGATAACGCGAATTATTCAAGTAGAAATCAATACCTCCCGGGGATTTTTCCGTTGCTTGGTGGTGTTTATGAAAAAATATTAAAAGGCATTATGTACGTACTTGTGGAAAGCTTGTGAAACTTCAATAATGAAACTTACAGAAGATAACTGCTATTTCATTTTTTAACGTTACTGTGTTAAAATTAACATTTAGTAAATTAGTAAGTATAATAATTAGTAAGTAGTAGTTTAATTATTTTTTAACATTACTTTTTCAGATATTTTTTTCTATTTTGCTGTTTTTATACGATACAAGACTTCGCTCCTAAGACTCACAGGATTACAATTTGAGCAATTTTATTTAAATATTTACTGCGTCTTGTCTATTAGCTAAGGTTTATAGAGTGATAAATTACAGACTTCATAGTAATATCCGCTTTCATATTAACCCTTACCCAGGTTTCTTCTACAATTTTAAGTATTCCGATAGATCTTTTTTATAATCACATATCTTTTGCATATTTTATGAATTTGAACTTGTACATTCTTTACAAAAGTATAGAAAGTCTGGTAGGTAGGAATTTTCGCCCTTTCCACCTATCTCTACTATTCCCAATGGTGGTTTTTTTTTCTATTTATTCCTACCAGTGGGTATACCTACATGGAAATTCTTTGTTGATACATGGGTCTACTATGTAAAATGTACAATCAGAATGAAAACTCTTCTTTTTTTATCTTAAGTATATTTATAATGGCATGGATAGAGCAGTCTTTTTCTATTTTATATCGTAATCTTTAGTAATATTATAAAGAGGAAAGATTTGATTGTTTGTTTGTTTAAATTGAAAAGGCTCCGAAACTACTGGACCGGTTTTACGGAAGCTACGTTACGTCATCGTTATAAGTTATGTAAGTTACGTTATACTTTACGTTATACCTTACGTTATACGTTAGGTTATACGTTACGTTATACGTTAGGTTATACGTTACGTTATACGTTACGTTACACGTTACGTTACACGTTACGTTACACGTTACGTTATCGTTACGTTGTTAGTCAATTATAAAGATTATTTTCAACAATTATACCTTTTTCGGTAATTGATGGCAATTTAAGACAAAAAAATTCATCGAGCACTATCAAAATAATTCATATAAAATTGTTTATCTGTATTCGATTAAAAGTTTATCAAACAAATCACAATTTCTCTATTGATGTATTAATTCTCAATTTTGACATCCGTTTCGAATAACCGTGTTTACTTTAGGGCTGTTCCCCTAAAGCGAATCGACAATTAGGAAATAGTGAATTCACAGCCCTTTTACTTTTGTTTATTAGATTAACAAACGCTCGGGAAGAAACAGTGATTGCTTTTAGTCAATTGTAACTCTTTAGTATAACAAGACTAAACTATTTAACCGGCTAATAATTTAATGATTTAGCCGCTTTCTTAAAGAATAGTTGGCAACAGGCATTGTCTATTATTCTTTAGTTCTTTAGTCTATTATTCTGACATTATTAATTAGCTTAGCTAATTTTAGCTAGCTACGCTTTACTATTTCAAATAAGTTTTTAAGCATAAGTTTTTAAATTTCTAATAGACATTTTTTAATAATTGAGTACAAAAATATTGAAATCAATAAGCATATTTTTAGGTATATGTATCTTATACACATAGGTTAATGGAAAAATAGAAGAACTATTATAAAGATTCTATTAAATAGTTTTGTTAACGACATAATGCGGAAGGTCACCGTTTTTTATGTAATTATTTAAAAAAGAAATAAAATGTAATAGGTATTAATTAGAGAAAAGACTTACCGGAAGTTTGAGAACCACTTGACAAGTTGCGCGGTGTTGTTCTTGTTAAATTTGATGTCAGGGAAGTACATTTTGAGCACCGCAGAACTTGGATACCGCACCCAAAAGAACATCAGCTTCGCTTTACGAAGATGCATTGGCGTCAGCGTTGAAGAGTGCACTGAAGTTAAGGACCTCATTGGTTTTATCTTTATTTTTAAGAATTAAAGGACACAAACAAAAGTCTAAAATCTAAGATGTGTTTTCGAATTAAAAAATAATACAATTGCTTAGAAGGGGTTTTAAAATTTACAAAATTTAAGTTTATTTTTTTCAAAGTATAAAAAATGGAAGTGTTTAATTTTTTTACTAAAACATCTAATTAATTACAAAATTTAAAATATGTAGTTAATTATAATAAAACAAACCCGAGATAACCCAAGGACAAAACCAGTTAAATAATTTTATTGAAACGCGATAAAAATAACGAATCATTTATCGTTTTGGGAAATGACTTTTTAACGTGCTGTTTTCGATAAGATATTGTTTTATTTTCAGCTGTCATAATAATGTCGACAGTCTAGAATATATGTAGATATAACTGTCATAGTTTTCTCGAATAAATCTGATTATAATTCAGTACGACGCAGCCTACCGATGAAGTCCTACAAAGACTTAATCCGTTCCATCTAATCTTATAAAAATGCCTTAGCCGATATCTGCGTACGTATCGTGGATTCTCTATTTTCTGTCACTGCAGTTACGTAATAAACCTTTTTATGTTTATATATTTCGATTTTGATGTTATATGTTACTTAGGTTTGCGATGGAAACCGCAGCGTTTATAAGGTTTCTAGAGTCGTAATACTAAGTAGCTAAGTAGGAAGTAGGCGGCGCGGCATTCGTTAGGTTAAGTACTGGAGAAATAAGATATCTACGGGTTAGGATTTATGCCCTTAGGTTGGCTCGGATTTCGTTACTACATTAACATTTTATACGAGTAATTACCTTGAAGAAAGTTTAGTTGCATTCTATTTGAAAAGGATATAGTAGGCTGCACTCCGTCGTAAGGCAGGTCAGTCGAGTTGCAGTCGGAGTGAGGGTCCGGCGTCTCCATGTGCTGGGGATGATGAGGCCCGCCGGCGTGTAGGTGCGTGTGGTGATGGCGCAGGTAGTCTGGTGATGGGTGGTGCGCTAAGAGCGCAGGGTGAAGTAGAGCGGGCGCATGGGGCAAAGGAGGTGAATCGCGTTCGGGCGCCGGTGGGGACCGAGCCAATCCGCCTCCAGCACCAAAGAAAGGTGAGTAAGGCGAAAACACTTGACTCTCGTGTAGCGATGGATTAGGTATCGCCACTGATGTGGGCAGACTCATCCCACCGGGGTAAGGTCGTGGCGATGGAGACTCGGGGAATTTACTCTCCGGCGAATGTCCAACTCCTTCTCCTAAGATGCGGCTAACTGTTCGTGGCGTGATCCTTGTGTCGGTCACCTTGTGCCGCTTCTTCTTAGGCGTTACCACTAGACTGAGTGCCTCGTTTTGCTCAGGATTCTGTTCGCGCTCGAAGTGTCCGTTCATCGGCCCGTAGAGAGGTCCAAGCGGCTTTGTCGGCGTCTGGAACATGCCTGTCGGAGGCCGCACGTGAGTGCCATGCACGGGCCCGCCCGCCTCGGAGTGCAGTGGAAACACCGCCCCACCTGGCGCACGGGGTCCGTTCATCTGGCTTATCAGCATCGAATTGTGTGTAAGAAACGGGACGCCGTTTGGCACTCCCGAGTGATGGACGGTTGTGTTACCTGACAACTGACCCGATGGTCTTTCCGGTGCTTTAGGTATCGGTGATTTTCGGTCCAGCAACCGCGACGCTCTCAACAGGTCCTTGTTGAGTTGTTCAGCGGCTGCAGCTGCAGCCTCCGACTGCTTCCCCAAAACTCGCCGTTGATGAACGAATCGAGTAACAATAGAATCGATGAGGCTGGCAAGAGATGCCATTATTTCAGTTTTTAATAACTCAGCGAGTCCTTCGAGATCGGCACCTGGGACCGGGCCTACTGAACCTGAATTGCTTCTAAGCGCATCTAATCTCTCCGCTAGTTCCGAAGAGAGGGGTGGCTTTGGCGTTTGTCCAATCGGTCTCTGTTGTGGAGAATGTTGATTGGACTGTGGCCTTAGTTGTTGACTATTTTCTTGCTGTTGTTGGCGTTGTTGTTGTTGCTCTGCGGCTTCTTTCATTCTCGCTTCTTGTTCGAGGAACAGTTTTTGGCTAACATTGAGGTACATGGCTGCGGCGTTGTTGAGGTGCTGGTGCGGATGCGGGTGCGGTGGGTGCATGTGGTCACTGGGTGGCAGGTGTGGAATCAAAGGGAGCGACCCATTGAACCCAGGTGGGAGATGAGGATGTGCAGCCGCATGTGCATGCATTTTTGCTGACATCATTTTGGTCATCACTTGTGATAGCATATTTGGGGGAGCACTGTTTGGCATCTGTGGCGGCACTTCCTTAACCGGTGATGGCGGCTCAGACTTAGGCACCGGATCGTCAATTTGTTCTACATCACTAGAAGCACCGTCATTATCGATTGTTTCAGACTCTTGTCCCATTCTATTGCACAATTGCATATATTTTTCCTGCATTTCCGCAAGTTGCTCCTGCATAGTTCTAAGTTGTGATTTTAATGCATTCTTTTCTACTAGTTTCTGTTGAATAGGAGGCTCACCGTCGTCTTCGGAGTCGTCCGAGACCGTTTGTGCACTACCTCCGTGACTTATGCCGTATCTCTCTGCTGCACCGTCGTGTTGTTGAGGATGATAAAGTTTCCGTTTCTTGCAACCGTTCACTTGTGGCTGTTGCGGAGCAGGACTGGCACGCATAGTAGACACAATGTTTTCAACACGAGCACGTTTCGCGTCAACAGGTCGCGGCGAAGACCGTTGAGCGTCACTATCACGATCTTCAGGTTCCGATTTCGGAGCTAAAAGATGTTCAGATTGCTGAGCTGCAGGAGGCGGCGAAGATCGCGAATCACCAGTGTTGTCGAGCGCTAGTAAAGCTTCGTCGAGATCTGGCCGCGAATCGCGAGAAATTGGCCGTTCCGGGGAGCGTTTCTCCTTAGGCTCGTCATTGTTATTATTCGCTAACACATTATTATTGTCCGGAGAATGTCGCATAAGTTCCTTTCGACTTTGCAGTATATCTCTAAGCACACGGTGTGCAATGTCGCCGCCGTTCGTCTCCTCACTTGTATCTTCCTGTTTAGGCGTACGCGACAGTAATTCATTTAACATTTCTGCTGACGCGTAACTTGCGCCAAAGAGGCCGAAGTGTTGGCGGCCCTCGAAGATGGCGCCGTACAATCCTCCACTCATGTGTGCGGCGCGCGCGGGCGCTAGTCCGTTCGTCGCGAGAGTAGAATAAGAATTGCGCGGCTCACCGGCGTCCACGCGCTGTCTGGCGCGTTTCTGTTTCTTTAGCAGCTTATCTGAGTAGGGCGCGTGTGAGTCGGCCTCCTCCTCCGATGACATCATAAGCTAACGGTGCCCCGATTGGTCGGTCGGGCGGCGGGCAGGGCCCCACCGCGCTACTCGAGCCGCATCGCCCGCTCTGAAACAAGGAGGGGAGCACGATCAGCACACCTGCCCGCTTCCGTAGCCGGCTGCACTGCGACGTGCAAAGCACGCTTGGCGCGTGCTTCAACGCGTCTTTTTAAATTAAGACAAGAATGAGAATACGAAAAATAATTTCTTACTATACAACTTTAGAATTATCTTATGAAAATTAATTTTTGATTAAAAAAAATTCAAAATTTATCAGTAAAAGTTGGCTCACTAACAGACGTCTTATTTTAAAATAATATTAATGCAATAACAATAAAACAGCCCTTTAAAACGATGAATAACGTCAAAAAATCTCATCAATGTTTCTTAACCTTAAATATAAAATAAATACTAGATAATACTATAGTTATAGATACCTAGTTAAATTTGAAAAACTTATGTAACAAGATTAGCAAGAAACCTAATTCCAATACAACATTCCAATTTTATTTTCGTTTAACTTAAGCATGTATAGTTGCGTCTTTCTTATACAAATTCAAAAAGTTTTCATGAACTTCTTCAAACTTATTATTTTTGTTACGTAGAGTCATTGAAATTTTAATTTTTGTGGTAAAATTATATATAAAGAAGAAACGTATAGGTATAGTAGGTATGATGTTTAATATTCATTTGAATTAGGTAATTAGTTTTCGAATTGTAAAACAAAAATATATTAATACTGAAGTCCATATCAAAGTAAAATATCTAATGTGTTTCGATACGAAGTAGGTACTTATACCTATTTGAATTCCCACGTGGATAATAGAAAAGCGTTGCTTTTCCACTCAAATATTTACTTATCTGTATGTAGGCTTATAGATCTTATCAAGAAAATCGATTACCTATTAAGCATTTTTGTTGGACATTGATATAGGTACCTGTGTAGGTAAAAAAGTAATTTTTATAAATGACTCGTAATACAAAACAAAAGCTATCGGTGTCATGAAATCACTAAGCCAAGAAAAACATAGGCGCGATCGAAGATAGATAAGACCCATTGGTTCCACCAATAGGATGTGTTATGTATTTGGGTGTGTGTGTCTGTCGATGTGTGTGTATAATGAGACAATGTGAGGCATCGTGTAGATAAGTACATGTAGATAAATATGTAAAATGAGGCTGCGAACATTACAAAAGGCTGAGCGAATGTATCAGCGGCATTTATTCCTTTTGGAGCGTGACTCCGTATTCATAGCGGACAATGAAGCTAAAAATGTCAGAAATAATTCTGTGAGACACGCGGTGTTATGCCCGCTTCCATTGTTGATACGACAACGACACTTTATTGCAGAAAAATATGTAAAATTAAATGAATGTATTATGGCGTTATGAAATATCAAAATAAATTAATAATTTTATCTAATTGGAAGCAAAGAATCTTATTGGAAATCGAACCTAGACATTTAATTCATAGACTTAATAAATATAGTATTATTTTGAAACACATGGCTCCTTAACAAATTTAAAAAAAATCTATTTTTATATATCTACATATAGATAGGTATTAACTAGCGATCCAATTTTATGCCAAAACTTCCACGTTTATCTCTGTCCATTAGTGAAAGCCGTATCAAAATTCGTTGTATAAATTATGCGAAGAATGAATGACACACAGCGTACACAAACCAACTTACAATTTTTATATATAAATATTTTATACCTACTACAATATTATAAAGTTAGAAGATTTGTATGTTTTGTAATGAATAAACTCAAAAACTTCTGGACCGATTTTGAAAATTCATTCAATATAGAAAATTACATTATCAGCGAAAACATAGACTATATTTTATAAAGTTACGCGGCGAAGTCGCGAGCAACAGCTACAATAGTAGTTTATAAAATATCTATATTTTTTTGATTTACCTACACGTACAGACAGACACACCTCATTTTTTTAAATTAGTTTTGTGTTTAATATGTTCATTTTGTTACATTTTTAAAATATAGTTTTTACATAATATCTAAATTCAAGTATGTAGAGTGTCACCAATGGAGCTGAATTCATCTCGCGTCTCCGGCAACATCCGGTAGCAATTTGCGGGACAATGAGATAGTATCAATGGGATATGACTTCCGATGGCATGGCCAACCACTTGCGACCGACACGGCTTGTGGCTTGTGTCGCGTGTAAACAGGTGTTTTATTATTTATTATATTATTCAAAAAGGAGGGGCGAGCTATACTTATGCAAAAGTACTCTGACTGAATGTAAACAATGCGTGAGAAAGAGAAAGAGTTCCTTATTAATGCCTTGAGCTGATGGTTACCTACTCAATGGTACTAATTTATTTATTTATTTATTTGAAAAGGCTTACCAACTAAAAACATACTCAATCACATTATACAACACTCAGAAAGGACCATTACATGTATGAATTTAAATTACAGAAAAGCACAACATTATCAGAGAATAATCAAATTATATTACATTATATTATATTACAATTACCATTAGTACCATTGAGTATTACTAGTGCTAGTACTAGTAGTATTACTATTACCTACTAGTAGGTAAGTATAGGTAACTATATCGTTATTCCACCAGTTTCCAATACCAGTTCCAGTTATGTAAGGTAAGTCCAACTGTTTGGGCACAGGTCTCTTCTGTATTTGGCTTTTGAACTCTATCGTGTACCTACTTAAAACTACCTTAAAACTTAGTAGATAGTAAATTCACATGAATGCTTTCATGTGAATTTGAAATTGAACAAAAAATATGCGCCTGTGATGATGACCATATCAATAGGTAGGTAAACACAAGAAGAAGATTCTCGCTGCCATTTCGTCATACTCTTAATTGTTTATAGTTTTTATTTTTGAGTAGGTAATTCTTAACATTTGACTTTTTGATTTTTGATTTTTGACTTTTTTTTACTTTCGATTTTTTTTACTTTTGTCATTTTTTTTAACTTTTGACATAGTATTCAAATTTTTTGTTTGTGATGAATTTTGTTCTAGGCTGTTGCTATTTTGAATGAATAAATAAATAAATAAAAAGGATTATATAAAAGCTAGCTTAGCTTTGAGCATTCAATAATAGGTAGGTATATTAATACTCCGCGACCGATTTATTGCAAATGATAAATTATTTTAATTAGGAACATCTGTTGGTAAGCAAAATATTTGCTAAAATCCCAAAAAATCCAATGACATTTTCCTGTAAGACAATCGGTAGGTAATGAAGGAAAAACCCGCGCGATAACAATTATTATTTTCATCCCATGTGCTGGCGTAACGTGTGATTAAAATACTCTGGTTATATTTAGAGAAGTCATAATTTCAACCGTTACTGCGACATTGGTCATCTCAACACACACAATAGGTCAAACACACTTTTAATGTTTTACATAAACGCACACACATGCATATTACACATGGATAAACATATAGGTACACATTTTAGTTAGATGGTCTCCTATAGAAGGCTACTGTGAAATAACTACAAGTAAAATGAATGAATAAGGGCTTCTTTCACCATCTGTCAAATAGGCTAACTGTCATTTAAAGTCACTTGTCACCGGGAATAATTTAGCTGATATACCTTTGTTTGCACGGTAAGTCCTAAACATTAAAAAGAAAATAATAAAAGGATGCACTAAACAGAGTGCATTATTTAATAAAACATAAAATTATTTCTAAGAGTAACTAATCAACACTTTACTTGTAGTTGGTGAAAGAGGCCCTAAGGGATCCATCTTTTGGGATGCAAAAAATCCCAAAAGAATAATGAACTTTTTTGAAAAATAAATAAAAGTGTATTTTTGCAGGTAGGTATTATTTATTGGCTGTTTCTCTGTGTTTAGAGTAATTTGCTACTCATCCATTCTCGACTGTAACGTGTTTATTGTAATCAAGATTGAAGCATCCCATTTTAAACCTTCTCATAAAGAGATAAGGTTTAAATTTATTTGTAATATTACGATTGTTCAGCGCAATTGTTTGTTGGGCGGCGTACGATTGCGACAGTTTGTTGCGAGATGGTCAAAAATTCGCTGGACCGTCTCGAAATTATTCCGGCGTTTCCGGGGCTTTATGTGAAATACCTACCTACTGTTCATGTATTGGACATTCTATTGTCATACTTGGTTTTCCTATTAACCCTTATGTATTGTTATGTATTGGTTTATTCTTAAAAGTGACGCAATCACTTCGACATTTATTTCACACTCGAGATATACCTATATTTAAGTTTTAAATAGGAACTTTGTGTATATATTTTAAAAAAAGGATCAAACAAGTAATATAAAACAGCGAATTTGCTTGCAATGATATTATCATTTCGATGATATTGTCATTTGTCAATGACAAATGATTTGTCATTTGGGGGTCATCAATGGGCAGTCATTTGGGCAATCCCTCTGGCGACAGTAACCACCCTCTTGAAATATCTTATCTTATCTTATCTTGAAATCCTTGTATCTTTAAATATCTTATCTTATCTTGAAATCCCCGTATCTTGAAATATGAACCGATTCGTTTTACACTATTTATCTATTCTGTGGCTTTGGTGAGAGAAGTGAGAGAGAGAGAGAGAGAGGACTTCCAAATGTAATCTAGTAAGCTTATAATGCTTAAGCACTTGTGGCTTTTTTCAGTTATAGGAGATGGTAGCCACCTACCATCAAGTGGACAGTCTGCCTGTCTGACGATATTTACATAAAAAAAGTCGTTAATCTTATTTTTATGAGTTACTGCTAAGATTATTATTATAGGTTATTATAAATACGAAAGTTTTTGATACTATAAACCTATAATAATTAGCGGAGTGTGATATATGAATCATACGCGAACGAAGTCGCGGACGCAAGCTAGTATACAAAGACATTATAAACTTTATAACCGTTAGTAAGTTTTAATGAATTTTAAGTGAAATAACAAAAGTCGATTATAAACGTGCCATATGGTCCCAGGAACGGTCAAACTTAACTAACCCTCAAAGGGGAAGTGTTCCGGAATGCGTGGGAACATTGTTACACCCTTGCAATTATACCATGAATTTTATCTACATGTCTTTACCTGTGACTTATGGTCACTAACCATATGCTACACTAGACACGCAATGTCAGAACATCAAATTATAAAGTTAAATTTTATGTAGCTATAACATATAGAATATGTCATAGATGTTATGTTCACACCTACCCTTTAGCCGTAATATATATATAAAAAATACGGATTAGTATGTAATTAATGTAAGTAAAACGGCATCCGCGGAAGATCAGCGTCATGATGATCAATATCATCATGATGATCAGCGTCATGATGATTTATTCTTTCTTTCTTTCTTTAGATGGTGTGTGTATGGGTAACGCATTTTCCTAGCGTCAAAAAATATATAAATAAAGAAATATTTGATATATATTTTTATTGTAAAGATAACAAAAATAATTTTACAGTATTTACAAACTAATTACTAAAATGTATAAAAAAAGGTATAAAGTTTATCTATGTACAGGATTTATATTTGATGTTCATTCTTTGTGAATGAATTTTTTTGTTTAGTAGCTTTGACTAGCTTTATCGATTAAACTGTTTTTAAATCAAATAATATTTTCCCGCCTATGGTCTAAATTTAAATTTCAAACTGAGTTTTCTTTCACAATTTTTTTTTACTGTTTCTTTAATAATAAACTATTAAATAAGTAAGTGTTAAATTTATACTTATTTAATAACTCTCAACTAAATAATGCTTAAAATTTAGAGAAATAGAGATTTTATGATATCATGATAATGTACAGCTTTACAACATTTAAAAAGTTTTAGAGAAAGTGAATCGACTGTAAGTAAGCAAAGTGAAAGATACGTTAGTTTTTTTTAAGGCTGAAATTAAACAACGAAGGTACACTTGAATGGAAAGCCACAGAAAACGTGTTGAGTTCACAGGCTAAAGGAGAAAGCCCGCAGTGGTTGGATGTACGAGCTTAATTCTAGTAATTTTCAAATAGCTTGCTTAGTTGTTAATCACAATGTTTACGAATATTACTTGTAAATTATATATCTGCTTAAAAATGCCTAAAAAAATTTTTACTTAATATTATTTTAAGTTTGTTGAGTGCGAATTAGTTGAAAATACATAAACACCGAAAATCTCGTGGCGTATATAGAAACTTAAAATAATATTGAACGTTTAATCGGAAGAGATATTAAAATTTGATTTAAAGCATGAGCTCAACTGACGCCCACTTTTCGTATGTAAAAATGCGACACGAAAACAAATTTGAGAGATAATTGTCGTCAGTCATGCGAGCAGATAAGAGAAACACTACACCATATTGCCTTACCAAAGGATTCAACGTTCACAAAGTAAATTGAATTTATTCAATTTATTTATTTTAGCTTATACATACAATAATTCATACCTAAATGTGTTGTTTTTTCCCAGGTTTTTCCTATTTTAATTTTATTTAGTTATTTTAAGAATTGTTTATTAAGAGACGAATATATTTTTTTATAAATTTTGTGGTTATTTTAGACGTAAGAATAAAAAAAACAATCATGCTGTTTTAGTATGCATGAATACAAACCCGGAAACTCCCGAGTATTTTTCCGATCCCAAGCCCAGTATCCCATAATTTGTAATGTACCCTATGTATAATTGGATGGATCCATCCATAAATATGTAGATATTATATAGTACATTGCGCATTTTATAGGTGTTACATATAGGTTATATAAGTGCTAGTCCAAAAAGACTAACGAAATCTAAGATTCCTATGATATTTGTACAGATATACAAATAAAGTCTATGTATCTATGTAAATATAAAATTCTATGTAGGTACTGTATATTCTTCATTACATAAATTCTTTCATTTGGTTTCAACAAAAGCATAATAAACCCATGAGAAATAACCCATGAGTTCTATAGAAGGCGCATTTGGTTTGTACACCAATACCTACAGATATTTAAAGACAATAAACAATAAAGTGTTCAGACTAATATCTACGTAAAGCAATCATCATGCATAAGTAATGAGCCGTGGGTAGCGTGCTTTCTGGGCCATTACCGTGCTTCTATGAAAAAGGACATTTTCAGCCTTATCGTTGGATATCGCTAGAATAAAAACTGCTGATAACATCTCCGTTAAGTGTTGGCAGTAAAATGTCTGCATGTCGATATCGATGGTAAGTACCTATGTCGATATCGATATTTTTCTATTTCAGAAATGATATTTGGAAAAAATATCTAGTATTCACTAAGAAATATATCTATACCTACTTAGTTCTTTATCAGTAAAAAATTAAGATTTCGCCAAAAAAAAACAGTCTAAAAATTAATCTCAAGACATGAAATGTGCCTATATATTAATATATATATAGTGTAGCTATTTGAAAATTGTAGGCCGTTCAGGTCCTCAGGCCTTTTCAGCAAGAAGGCTTCTATATATCTATCTATTGTGCAGCTTTTTGAAAATTGTAGGCCCTTTAGGTCCTCTGGCCTTTTCAGCAAGAAGGCTTCTATACTAGGAAAAAAATATGTGTTGCAAATACATCCATAATTATGATAGCAGACAAAAATAAAAGGGAAATTGATATTTGTGATCTTAGATATTTTTTATGTGTAAAGGTGCCAAGACCGGCAATATCTATAAGGTGAATGTCAATGCGCTACCAATTGATGTCAGATCAGATCATAAGGTCTGATTAGGATGAAGGCAAACCTTTGTAATATCTAGCTTTTCTTCTTTAAGGGAAGTACTGCCATGCGATAGACGCAACCTGAACGCAGTTGCTAATTTCTTTTAATAAATTGATTTAGATTAGAGGAATATAAGTTTGTAACTTGTTACTACGAAAAAATTATTTTTTTACAATATCGATATTCAGTGTTACATCCCTAGCGCCCTGTGTTGGAAGACAGGCACTTATTAGTCATTATCTACATCGCGGTATCGCCAGTGACATATGGCCAATATTGGACACGACCGTCATATCTGCGATGGCGCGACATGCGACAATGTTGGTCAAACCACGCGATATGCACACGATTACCGACTTTAATTACAACCTTTTTCTGTACACTACTTAGTAATTCACCTATGTTCTATACATATCTAAATTGCGATGACCTATTTATTAGTTTTCGCTAGAAAAAAATATATTAAAATAGTGCGCAGTAGGTATATATATTTTGTATGTTGGACGTATGCATAGCAGAAAATCTTAACTGATTTTAATATTATTTTTTAATATAGCTTAGACAATAGGGAAGGACAGATGTTAATACCTAAATGCATAAAACGTATAATCGAATTTGCATGAAACTTTATAAAATTATAGGTCAGTTCATAGAGAATAACGCGATGCTCGCAAAACATAGTAGAAAAATATATTTTTTGATTCATCTTTTTAAACAGAAAGATAAAAATTCATCTTTGGAGTGAAAAGTACATAATTAAAGATATTTTTGATGCATTTAATAAAAGTAAAGAAAACTACCAAAGCGGATTTGTAAATTACAATATTAAGTGCGAATTTGAAAGTATCTCCTTAACATATACCTACTTAATATAACTTTTATCCTGACAAGGCTCATGGAATAAACTTTCAAATTCATTACTATTCCTACACTTTATTTCTGAATTCTGAGCGGGCGAACCCGCGGGCGATTGTACGTCAAAAATATGTCATCACGAACAGAATAGAAGATAGAAGGGGGCGTAGATGATAACTAATAAATACGTAGACAAACTACAATGATTCTTGTTTTTGTTTATACAAAATGTAAAACATACAATGATGATATTTTTTATACAATCGTAAAATATAATTAAATGTCAAAATATTCCCTAATAGGTACTACAAAAACATTATAAAAACAAAAAAATAAAATAGATAATTATATTTTAATACAAGAATAATATGAATTTCGACTGCAAATTTCTAAATACATTCTTGAAACATCCAAAAAATTATGCCGCTTTATTTCTTAACAACAATAACTAATACAGACCTCATAGCTAAATTGAATTAAGCTTTAATATGTTGCGAACCGTGTTTTTTCTTTATAATCTTATCAGCCATGCCATGTCCGTCTGTTCTGGACAGAAAACCGATAAAATAATATCTGGTTACAAAATTATTAAGCTCAAGTGACAGATTTAAGCGGAAATCGAAAATTTGTTGCTGTTTATAAAAGTCTAGTCTAGTACGTTTTTCGATTTGTTAATTAGACTAGAACAAATTCTTTACTGCGCTACTTGCTGCAGCGTTTACAGCCGCTAGACGAGCTACCTAGTTTATTACTTTATTATATGCTGAATACTATGTCACGAAGTCCTCTAACGAAGAAATTACTATGAAATTAAAAAGATAGGTAGATAGAGCCTTCTTCTTCATTGCTGTAGGTCGAGCCCGTACTGAAATGCCTTGATGGCATCGACCACCAGCTGTTTCCATTCCACCCTGTCCTCAGCCTTTCTCATAGCTTTTGCAACTAATAAGTCCCGTAAGATCCACACATACACTTTGTGCTCAAAGTAATTGAGAACTCTTTGTTTGATAGCAGGTGGCGGATAGTCTTGTCCGAATCGCAAGCAGTTTGAGGGTAGAGTTATTTGTCTACAATATTTCAAAGGCATCCTATCTTAAATGACTTAAATCTATATGGAGTTAAATATGACACTTCTAAATCTCTCGTAGAAAAGAAAAAAAAAACTTATTTAAACCAAAATCACTTGGGAATACAAAATGTCCAACCATGTTTACGTGAAATCTGTCAATCGCTTCTCATTTGTGTATTTTACCACACACGCGAGCACATCTGGTTGTATTCTTACTAACAATATTGTACCATTGTTTACAAAGTAAAACATTGCGCTCATTATCTTAACTTATTATTCACGTTTCCGCCCTTAAGTTTGTAGAAACCGTTTGGGAGTTAACAGCCAATTTTACGGCATGAAATAATAATAGCTTTTTTTTTTGTTAATGTTTTCCTGTAGATAAGACTCGTTTTAGTTTTTATATTGTTACTAGAAATTTAATTGTTGGTGTCAAATAATATTTTAATGGGCATTTTGTTGGTACAAAAAAGGATAACCCCAAGTCTGCTGTACTCGCCAGATATATTTTTTTTATTGCGACTTAATATTATGATATTATGAGATCATTAACTTGACAAGTGTTTTTAATGAGGTTTTGACTTTATGTCAAAGGGATGATGGACAGGTTGTTTGATTTTATTTTAGGTTTTGTGAGGGAAAATTTGATTGGTTTATTTATTTATTTAGTTAGTTAGCATTATTTTTAGTATTCTACTAGTATTAGTTAGTATTATTTATTTAGTAATTATCGATAGCTGAAGCCAGTATTGAGAAGTTAGGGATGACATGTAGGTAGATAGGTTTTATTATCAATTAAGTAAATAAACTTACATTTTCAAAATTTATTTTTATGTAAAATTTATTTGCGCGCGATGAGAGTAAAATTTCAAGATCGAATATTATGTGACGCTTTAGTGTAACGATTACGTGACGTGACGCTTCTTGTAACACTTCTACCCCTTACTATGCGTAGGTATACCTACTTGATCAAAGAAGTAGCAAATATTACATAAGTCAGTTTTAAATACCTAAAAAACAATTTGCAAATATTCACTTTATTTCCAACTGAAAATGCGTATATAAACAATAAAGCATCTCTATTGGTTCAACCAATTGTCATAATAGAAACATCCTAGCTAGAGCAACTGTCACACAGATATCCAGTCAAAACATCCCAACAAATGCTTACTTGCCACTTATACTTAGTACAAACACTACTTCCACATCTAAACTGCTGATCAAATTGACTCTTCCTTTCATACAACATTATTAAGCACCGTACACATTGGGGCACTTTTTTTAAATTTAATGTTTTTTTTTTTATAACGCTGCAAAGGTAGCAATTTTTCATAAGTAGGTCAGCTACCTTTGTTAGTCTTCAGCATGTTTGTAAATTTTATAAATTTAAAAATATAAAAATTCTAGGTATGTAGATTAGATCGTAATAAGATTGACGAGCCCAGCTCATTGGATAAGTGATGCTTGCCTTAACGCTCTGTCTCATGGGTCCCGGCTTCGATTCTCGTCTTCTTCTTCGATTTCGATTCTTAAGTCAACTTTGGAAATGAACCTTTCAAAGTTGGGCTGGTGTGGATCTGCAGTACCTACTCTAAAGACTCCCAGTACGTCTTTGGAAGTGAGTGATGTCTAGGAGTTTAACGAAAAAAAAAATAACTAATATGTCGTCACCCTAATGAGTGCCGAGATTGACTAGAGTTCCGTCGGCAAGCGGTGCGCGTGCAAGATTGTTTCCTCGTTAGCCCGACCAATTGAGCAGGCGGTTCCGTTCCTTGCTGCGGAACACCGGCCCTAATAGCTAAATTGCTCACTCAAGCTGCCCCTAACCTAACATGTCGATACACTTCCACTACTGATTCTGATGCGTACAATAATTTTATTAAGAAGAAACTAGGTATGGATAAATCGGTATGCATTATCTCTATATACTTATATAAAAAACCAAAAATTTCGTGTCACGTTGTTAGACGCGAATGAACCCCTAATACTACTGGACCGATTTTGATAAAACTTCATAACTATGTGTATACTAATATTATAAATGTGAATGTGAGTTTGTTTGTTTGTTTGTTTGTTACGCTTTCACGCAAAAACTACTGAACCGATCACCATGAAATTTTGCTTACATGTTGTCTGGAACACCAGAAAGAACATAGGGAACATGTTACTACAAGATGTTAGCTAATAAACTTTATCAAGTTAAGCCGGCTGTAAAAGCTAATAGTAGCTTAAACAACAGCATTATATCAGCAGATGCGAATATTGGCAGTTTAAGAGATTTGTTGCCCGATTTAATAATAGCATAGTAAAGTTAATAACAATACAACCAAGAAGAATTCTCGTCCGCCTCAACATTATTCGTAAACTACAGTCGAAGTTTGATATCATTAAAACGATTACACACGGCTCACTAAACATAATACATTCGTGTATTACTAAAGTTGTGGTAAACGACATCTTGAGGCCAAAAAGATTTCTGGCCAACGTCCAAAGTATAAGGAAGTTCGCCTGTGAGCGTAGATATTTTCGTCACACACTGCTGCTATCTTTGACAAACAGTATATTGCACGAATGAGCTCGATATATCGATTTTTGATTTCTTAATAAAGAAATTATCAGTTACCTACTGCCCTACTGTTGCCTATAGGCAGGCTAAGTTTCAGAAACTTAGCATAGTAGAATACTCTCTGAAAAGACATCTTATTCAAAGTCATCACCTAATAAGATTCTAGTTGATATCAGTTAAGTCTTGTACTACAGAAGAAAAGCCCAAATAAAACGTACAGAAGCGTTAAAAGAACCACGTTAAAAGAAGCGTGTATTATGTTTGTGTATGACTCAAATAATTTTATTGAGTTATTTCAAACTTTTGAATATTTATTTCAGGTTTTAATGTGAGTCTCAGGAAATATTTAATTTAATTTTAAAATAGTATAAAACTCTTTTTCCTATATCTATTATTGATGAAACATTGATATAAATGACCTTCTTATGATTAAAAATAATCATATCAATGAAGCTACTAATATTTGCTACACACAAATATCTACAATAATAATTTGTTAATCGTTCTTCACGCCTGTATGTAAGACTTCGAGGTTACGAATGTCCCCGGTTCAACTCGGCTTGCATGCATATGTAACGGGATAAGTTTCCTTGCAGTTTTAATAGTGGTTGTTACTAAGTGTAATATCCACAACAGACACAAACTTTGCAGCAGATTTTGTTGGGAGGCCAAGGCGTTATTATGGTTTGTTCCGTTCTCATCCTACGACAACTCGTCCCACTAAAGGTAGGCATTAATGGAGCAAAATGCAATAGAGGCCTTATTAGTGAACTGTACATTATTAAAAGGATGTCCATCACGATGGGTTTGTTTGTAGGTACTTATTCGAAAATGAAGTATTATGTTAATTATGTTATACCTACTTACTAGCTGAACGGCCACACTTCGTCACGTTACTCCGAGCCGTTTCGGATATTAGCCGGAACAAACGAGACAGACGAAAAAAAAAATGTTTTTTTTTTTAAATTAATATATAGTACCATACTTTGACACATTTTGAAATCACAAGCATTAGTTTTTAATCGTGATTTTGAATAACCAATTTTATACCTATTGATTATCTTGACTATTTATCGGGGAGAAATTTTATTAAAATAAGGCGATATAAATTTCTCCAGTTTAAAAACTGGCTAAATTACCTATTACATAAAACAGCTAAACGAAGACGATAATTGCAAAAGAAACAAATTGTTTTAAATGAGTTAAATGAACACAATTACACCTAATTTGTGGAATAATTTCTTGTTGGTAGCGAAAAATGTTCGTACATGCGATAAATTAGCGAACCGCGGCGCACCTACTCCACCAAGATTATATTTATAACCCGACGGAAGTTTGCTAATCTAGCGACTAATTGGGCTACCAGTCGGGACGCCGGTCGGCAGAATGTAGGTGAAATAGTTACAAGGTGATTTTTATTAATATCGCGTTAACATGTAGGATGAATATCACTTACTAGCTGGTGCTCGCGACTTCGTCCGCGTGAAATAGTTATTTTGGGAATCATTTGGGTATCTCGAACGGTTTTCGCAGCGCACGCAACGGAAGCCCTCAAAGATGAATAATTTTCCCCGTTTTTTCCACATTTTCGACTGTTTCTTCGCTCCTATTAGTCCCAACGTTATGTTATATAGCCTAAAGCCTTCCTCGATAAATGATCTATCCAACACAAAAAGAATTTTTCAATTCGAACTAGTAGTTCCTGAGATTAGCGCGTTCAAACAAACAAACAAACTCTTCAGCTTTATAATATTAAGTATAGATTAGTTTCGTCACAGATTAAATAATATAGTTACTTGGTTTCGTTTTCTATTCAGAATTGTGTTCTATTTGTGTCTAAAACCTTATACAAATGTTAAATCCTTCTTCGCAGCGCAGATTATCTCTCGCCCTCTCGCTTACTCGCCCAAATTTATCTCGTCCAAGTTGGGTGTATTGACAACTCGCCCACAACTGTGCTCCTATGGCGTTGCTTGTGTTATAGGCGACCTACTATCAAGTTGACCGTCAGCCTGTCTGTCAACCTTAACATAAAAAAGTAAAGTCGTTATAAATTAGATTAAAATAATGTCGTGATACATATTAAAGTTGTTAAATATTTGATAGTTATTTAATATGATTAAATAAAACCTGTCAGAATTGACACAAAAAAACAGCCAATTTTCACACTGAATGGTAACCATTTACTGTCAAATCATTTGCAAACCTGACTGCCGCTATTTTATGCGAATATTTTTTTTTTCGGTTTGTACTATTTCTATTTTTAAATGACATAATGTCAGTTTAAAATACTAGCCGTCACCTAAGACTTTTAATAATCATTCATTAAGGATATATCCTTTTTACAAATTAATAATACGCTCACTCAATTCGCGGCGAGTTAGTTTTGCGTGGGTGAACGTTCACATATAGATCTTCCTAATATAATGAATTTTGCTTTTAAAATACTTAGTTTTTCTTTCTTAGTATTATATCCGTATTACATCTTTTGAAAGATTGATACTTTATAATACAAAATTTTTACAGTATTAATACGGTAAAGTTTACATAAAAATTAAAAACGAAAAAATGGTCATACTTCTGTCGGGAATCGAACCGTAGAAATGTGAGTCACTTTTCTATTGCCTATGGTACTTAAGTATTATTTATTCATAGCCATCCTAGTGGTCACTAAGTATATTGTTTAAAACCATATTAGTTAAGGATTTTTTTACGAGATGTCCGAATAATTAAACAAATATCTAATTATAAAATTATAATTTTATAATTATTTGTTTTTGTTTTAAGTATTTTTTTACGAGATGTTTCGAAGTTTCCTCCATTACTATGTAGTTAAATAAATGGCTAGCTAGTGTGTTAGATCACGTGCGTTAACACACCTTCGTTGATAACTTTTACGATTTTAAGCTTTCCCATGATCTATATAATGGTAGCTTAACACTAGTTAAATAAATTGCTAGCTTGTTAGATCATGTGCGTACGCGCACCAACAATTAACGCTAAAATTTTTAAACAGGAAGCGTGCGAGGATGTTACGATATAGATTTAACCTTTGTCACATCCTATGTCTTAGTTTGGACGCAACATCATTGCGAGCAAACGACAAAAGATGATTCACAGTACGCAAGTGTTAATTACAAGTACTCAGTGACCTAATTAGAAAGCTCTTATTTTATAATTGCTCGGTTTGTGTTCGTTATCAATGAAACTGTTACACACTTGTTTAGAGAATTATTGTGAACGAACAATATGGACATTTTATTTATAACATTTATTTTTTTTACTTATGAATTTTTTTTTATTAAATAGAAGTCAAGTTACTATTTATAGCTACTGTACCTTTACCATGAGTTTACAATGATCGCACTCGCTAGCGAGAGCGTTAAATATTTATATGGAAAATTGTCAATTTGACATTGACAGTTGACACTTTTTCATATAAGGAAATGTTTTACGTTCTCGCTAGCGTGTGCGGTCATTGTAAACTCATGGTAAAGGTACTGATAATAGTAAGCCAACTTGACTTCTATTTAAAAATCAAGGTAAACAACATGTTTTAGTATGTGTTGTGTAATTTTATTTATTAGTTACATTAATTTTGCTACAAATGAATTTATTATTATACATTGACATATTATATTACGCTATTATATATAAAATATAAAGGCATATAATTACATTGTACATTGCCACCTTGACGCAATTTCTAAAGCACTTATTATAAAATTGATAAGTACTAACTTGGTTTTAATTAATTTTATCATATTTTTTTTATTGCTATAATTAAATAAAGAAACAAGGCAAATAAAAAAGTTTAGTTGGCTTTAAATTAGTTTAAAGATTTTTCTAGTAGTTGTCTATAAAGACTATAATGTGTCAATATTAATTGTCTTTCAAATATTAATGTAAATTATAACATATATTATGCTTACTGGCAATAAGCGAACATTAAGTTGTAGTCCGAGGGACACAATCAAAGTTTCATATCATAATTACACCAAGAAATCCCCCTGCAACTTTAACAACACTAAAACACTAGTAAAACTTCAACTTAGTTTAAGACAATGATCTCTCGTCTTTATCTTCGGTTTAACTTGAAAACTGAGATCCACTTAGTACAGGTGCTTACTTACAATAGGTATAATTCACAAACATAATGCTTAGTATAGTAATTAAGTTGCTTTTAATTAATTAATTTACTTTTAAAATTGCCTTATTAATGTTAAAAAAGTTGTATTGCTTGAAATATCCGTACTAATATTATAAACGCGAAAGTTTGTATGGATGTATGGATGTTTGTAACTCTTTCACGCAAAAACTACTGAACCGATCACTATGAAATTTTGCATACACGTTGTCTGGCATACCAGAAATGACATACCTTTCATCCAGAACACGAACGGTATTGGGGAAGACCTACCGACTAAACCTCTTGGCGTCCTCCGCGTCCGCTATGAGGCGCAGTTGCGAGGTCGGACGAACACTCTTCTTCAACTCCGCCGAACTCAGTGTGCCCTGCCTCTCTACATATTTGATGCTCAGTTAATTTTAAGTCTAAGTTTTCTAAATTCAAATTTTAGCTATCTTCGCATATATGAGCTAAAATGCTAAATTACGACTAGTTTTCTGATTTAAATGAAAGGCTTCGCTAATAAGGTTTATATTTTGCCGGAGATTTTCTAAAGAGAATCTAAAAGGCTCCACTAGACTTGCAAAACATCATCGCATCTCCAAACACTTGGCCCCAGTCGAAATGCCTTACCGTAATGTGAATAAGCCTTTACATTAGTTCGTGTGTAGGTACTTATTAACTAGTCTATTAAGTTCGCATTCCATTAACAAGCTGTAGCTAAACTATTTTTCGAGTCACGATCGCCTGAAAATAAATCCACAAGAAAAACGTATATTTTAAGAAACTACATAAGAATGTCTTTAAAAGGTCATTCTTAGAACCAAAAACGAATATGAGGCATTCTGTATTTTTTGGAATGTAATACTTTAGACGTCACTTATAATAATCTAAAGTAACAACAATAATCTAACAACCTATAAATTACGAGTAGGTAAGAAGAAACGGAATTTAGCCAGTATTAGTAACTATCACAAATTGGATGCAAGTTGCATAGTAAATAAAACTAACGGGTGTTCAGAGAGTTCGTTAAAGATATTTTTCTTATTACGTATCTTCACATATGTTGCGTTATCGTTGGATGTATACGCAATCCTTATGGTAACTTACACAAATGGCAGCGCGACTCAAACATGCTTTACCGTGTATGTTACAGAGATTCTTTGTATCTTTTAAACCCGCTGACTCTCTCGTTCGCCGCTCGTTACCTTCGCCTATTGTGCACACGCCCTAACTTGAAAGGGCGTTACATACGAGTATGACGGTCGACGTTGCAACGTTTGTAATTAGCAACCGTAAAATCAACAAATTAGGAAATATTTTTCTTAATTGCTGCACTGATTTCACATTAATTAAGTGAATCCGTAAAACTAATTAAAATTAACTGGAAAAATATTAAATAAAAATACTTTTGCGAATATTGCCTCGACGACAATTATGATTTCTATATTTCTTTTCTGGATATGAAGGCTGTATCCTTCCTTTTTTGACAGTATAAAGACAATATAGGTACATATATTACAATGTATAGCACGTGATCTCATTCTATTGATTACCAATATTTAATAATATTTTCATATAACGCTTGGCAACAGGTGTTAATTAATCGCAAGATTTTCATTAAGTATAAAGAACTCATTAAATATTTGTATTAAAAAAGTATAAGAATTTGTAAATGTATAAGAATTGTAATTGTGACTAAATCTAGAGATAAACGAACAATCTGTTACAAAGTAATCTGTAATCTGTTACAAAACGATCTGTTACAAAGAACTGCAGAAATTTAAGTTCTTAATTGATTTCCAGCTACAATAAACGCGCGTTTGTTTAACACGCGTCTGTAATCCTCTTTATCTTTGTGTAACGCACTGTTTGAATTCACTTTGTAAAGCTTCATTTATCAATGATCAAATCGACCCCAAACACTTTCCAACAAGTAACATAAGATAATGATCCTGTAACTTACAGCACGAATATAAACGGTAATTGCAAAGCTTAGAAACTAAACTGTTTAGCAGACGTCTGTTTCAAACGAATACTTACTTATATTATGTAAAAAGGTTATAAATATATGTTAGAAGCTCATTTAAACCTCTGTGTAGAGGCATAGGATCTCAAAGAGTCTGGAAAATGCTACATAGCTTTCTATAGGTTAATATTTTTCATATATTGATTGATTTCATAGGTACAAAATAATTTTGGTTAAAGATTGATAAGTTTTTCATATGTTTTCCATATGAGCAATACACGGTTACCGAAAAGTTGATTGCAGGTTTGCTCTCTCTTTTATAGTGCCTCATTTTCGCGATTCACTATGTAATGTAATTGCATAATTCTATATGGCATTTCAAAGTTTGCCAAACATTTGTGTTGAAAAATGTTGGCGCAATGTTGATCAAACATTTGTTGACTCATAAAGATGCACAAGTGGAGAGAAGTGAAGATGGGACGCTGCTGCCGGGACAAGACAAACAGGCAAAGAGTAGAACTGTGAGGTGGACCTGAACTCGAAAGAGGTGGGATTCAGTTCATTACCGTCTTACAAGCTTCTTAGTTTGCAAATAGTGATGTGCCACACATTTATTTAAA
This sequence comes from Synanthedon tipuliformis, assembly GCA_947623395.1. NCBI lineage: Eukaryota > Metazoa > Arthropoda > Insecta > Lepidoptera > Sesiidae > Synanthedon > Synanthedon tipuliformis. The sequence goes on along the minus strand of OX392424.1, from coordinate 2,682,667 downwards.
AACTTGTCGATATTTTTAATTTTTATTAGTAAAAATATTTAATTTCGTGGCAACTTTTGAATTTAAATTAAGTTTAACAGTAGTGTGTAACAGTTAACTTTTTGCATTTTATTTATTCAGGTTTAATACTCTAATTAAAAAAAAATAATGAATAAATAATTAACAATAACTTCAATTATTCAAAATTAATAAAAATTACATTTTAAAATGGGGGAAAAACTTTTGGTATCAAGAGTATAAAGTCCTGTCTATTTATTAAGTAATGTGTTTAAATGTTAACCTATATTGTGAACAAAATTAAGTTGACTTACTTTATGTACGACAGCCACTATTTGATGCTGGTGCTATGTCAGCATACATAAAGTCTTAGACATTTAATACCTATTTATAGGTACTTATTGTTTCTGGATAAAGTTCATAAAACAAATTTAGTTACATATAATTCAAAAAATTTTTTTAATTAAATAATTTAATTAATTTTAATTTTTTTTATTTCTTCTTTAACTTTAATTATATCAAAAATTGTACTAAAAATATTATGCTGATATTAAATCGCACAAAAAATTTTCTCCTTTAACTGAAAACGTCTAAACGAAAGGCATATGGCATAATTACTAGATAAGTAGTTTAAATTGAGAGAATTCTACAAAAAAAAAAAAAATAAAAAAAAAATAGTTTTTAACGTTTCTGAAAAGCCGAAAGTCACTCGAACTATCATCGTGGTAGCGAGCGGCACAAACTACGGCCAAGTGTGTCGATTTCGCCGTCGTCGAGTGGTCTAGAAAAAAAATATTCTCGAGTCGCAAGTTCAGTGGGGGCAGTGAGGAGGCTGGGTGATTCTACCCTTTCTGCGGACCTCCTTAACTGTTGGCAACGGACAAAAAGAATGAATGGATCCGCCCCTTAACGAATACACCGAGCGGCATAATTCATACTTAGAAAAGTGCAAGGAGTTGACATAGACATTTTTTTATTTTTTTTATTTTTTTTTCTCTCTTAGAAAAGTTCAATATCAGATAGCTTTTTCGTTTAAGCATTTGCTTGAATTAACTAAAAAAAGCTTCTGGTTTCGGGTTAATGTTAAGGATATTTATAATGAAATACATTTTATTCATAGTGAAATATAATGACGAAAGGTCCTAAAAGATTGGAGTAGAATATTTAAAAAAAAAAATAACATCAAGTCTACTCTTTAGATCTGCTTTCTTAGTGTTTATTGTCTTAGCAAAGACAGTAAGCACTGAATCTATAGAGCGTATCCCAGTTTAATAGTAAATTGACTGGAGCGTGCGGTTTGATTACAGGACTTTTTAAATCTTTTTTTTTTATAAATAATTTAAAAATAAATCAATCTCAAAATACCTATTATTTTTATTTTTACTCTTTGTTAGGTACAAGCATACTTGCAGTTTACTCTCTCGCCGAAGCAAAAGACACGAGCTGTTATTTTGTGGTAGTCTTCTACTTGTATAAGAAGTTGATTACTATCGATTTTTTAATTTTGTGCCACTAAAACTTTTTCTATAATTTTTTAAAAGAAATTAATATTTTTAAAATAACTACAATTAGGATGATCAATGTTTAAGATGCTCGTATCATGTCTTGTTATGTTAAGGTCAGCAAACAAGCTCACGATCCACTTGATTGGAGGTCGCTACTGAAACTATCATTTGCTGTTATTTCTCTTTAATACTTACATGTGTTGAGTCCTTTTTTGTTTATTTACTTCTTGTCGAAATCCCTCCTTTTCGGACCAAGCGCTTTGAAACATCCTTTATAATGCGCACTGCAAGGGTTTGGAACTCCCTACCGGCGTCTGTATTTCCGAGCACATATAACCCTATTCTTTTCAAGGTTCGAGTGAATAGGAATCTTCTGGGTGAGCTCGCTCCATCTTAGGCCTCATCCTTGCCACATGGTTGGTTGTTGGCCAAGAGCTAACCCATCTCTTATATAAAAAAAAAGTTACTTTTTAATTTTCGAAGTTGCGGCCAGCGCTTACAAATGTTGATTGGAACAAACCCTACTAAGCCGTGTAAATGATGTTCAAGCGGACTCTCCCGCGTGAACGCACCGCGGAAGGCAGCCTCGGAAGTTAAGATGCGTCGGTTGCCACGTATAATTTTTTCCACTCTCTTTCAATTCACTCCCCCACCTATCCAGCCCCCTTCTCAACCCTTCCGTCTGTCAATCTTAACTACAAGGCGGGCTCCGTATTACAGAGTTCAGTAGTGGGCCTACATTTTTTATTTTGCAGTGAGTTTTAATAGGACTCGAGTCGAGGAATCCGAGATCGATGATTTGCGAGCGGAAAGAGGTAGATGGATTCTGAAGTGGTTTTCGTGAGTATCGTTTTAGCGGTCCGCCGAGTAAACAATTTATGAATGACATACTTTATTATATTATGACCCAAATATAATACCTATCTAAACCCAAGTAAATTTAAATCTAAATGTTTGTTAGAAATCTTAATTAACTATACGAAAATTCCTTAAGGAATTCGTTATGAAGTTTTGATAAAATTTTGCATTCGAATAAGGAATTTTATATATACCTAACCTACTAGCGACCCGCCTCCGGCTTCGCACGGAGTCGAAATTTTCAAGTATTTTCTTAGCGGAAGCTTACGTTATAAAAAAAAAATTACTTTGCGTTGATGGTGTCAACGCAATATTTTGCAAAAGTATAGATCATGCATATATGTTTTAAAATAAACATGCTCCATCTTAGGCCTCATCCTTGCCACATGGCTGGTTGTTGGCCAAGAGCTAACCCATCTCTTATTAAAAAAAAATATGTAAAAACAAAACTGTATTGTAATTTTAAAACTTATTGTTATTATTATTTATTTATATAATCTTCTTAAAAATCAAAGGACTTATGAGACCACCAATTTCAATAAAAATATATATAATAATGTGTCATATTACTTAGGGAATATTTGAAGCTTACGACTGAGTTTATTCTAAATATAATTCAAGACGTGAAACCAATACTTCTTAGTTTCTTAGTTTCTTAGTTTCTTATTATTACAAACTTATAAATGACTTTGCCATACAAGTTACAATAATCGTTTGAGCTTATCACATTGAAATAATATTTTATTATAGCTATTGGCAGTAAAATTATTATGAAACATTTTTCAATAATTAATCAACCATAATTCACTTAAATTTAATTTAAGTTAGCTTACATTTTACTGTACGTAATGAAATCATTATTAATTGAGAATATTAATTGAGAATAAGTTCATGTAATAATAAAATATTTGTATTATGATGTACTATTTAAATATATAAAATATGTATAATAGATAATTGTCTGTGCGTATGGGATGTGAATGGCTATTTTTTCTCATCTCGCCGTACTAATCAACGTATTGTGAGATTGTTTGAAGTTGCAGTGAAAATGAAGACCAGACAGGCCAGGGGGAAGACGGAATAAAAAAATATACCCTCAACTTGCATACACGCATAAGTAGGCGGATGTTACAGACACTATTGGAAAAAGGGCGATTTGGATATTTTCATTCTTTTGTCAGACAATAAAATTATTGTTGTAAGAAGTCAAATGTACAAACATATCTTCTATACATATGGGTTTTATTTATTAGAAAAATTAATTTAATGTATAGAATTTTAATTGATTTATAAGAATGTTTGGCTGAAAAGTTAATGAGCTAATGACAGCAGAAGGATCTTTGCAGCTTATACGACTTCGCAAACAAGGAATAGATATACTAATTACTTATTTAATTTAGGTAATATATTTATTACTTAAAGTAATATACTAAGGAATAAGGACAAAATCGGGATCTAGTGGGATTGTTTTTATTTCGCAGGGACACTATTTGTATACTTTAACTATACAGGCAGTATTATTTTGTGACATTTTCAGATAACCACATACTCCTTCACTTATTAGGAAATATTTTCTACTGTAATAATAAATATTAATTTATATTTTATATATATTATATTTATAAAATTAACAGTCGCATACACGTTATACACAAATTTACCCTTTGAGACCTCTTTATTAATCAAAGAACTAATTAAAACAAGGAATAATATGCAACATCTAATACTAGAAATTGTATGAAACGCCCAATTCTTTCTTTTGACTTTGAACGCGACATGGGAGTCAAGATACATCACCGAAGGGGTCCTCTACGATCCACTACGCTGTACAAACTTGCTGCAGATAAAGAGGCTCAAGTACCCCCCAAAAGGGGTAAGACAAGCCCCCCAAGTCTAGCTGTAGACATAGTGGAAGAAAAAAAATAAAAGAAAAGGACGGCTATATAGCCGCAAACTAACGGATTGTCTGCGAAATGCGTGCGTTTTTTTATTATTGAATATGCTCTCTTGAGAATGCATCGGCTCATTTTACTTCACTTGATTTTTTAACGACGGACAGACAGTGTTGCAATTACAAACTTTGTTCGAGCTATTACCATAAACAATGCTTTGTTTTTATCCTCTTATTATATGAACATATTAAAAATATTATTTATTTTACGCTTTTGTCATTTATTATATTATGTTATATTACTTATAATATATTTTTATATTATACTATATTATGTTGTAATATTGAGTTATTTTCCTATATACTGGCCTCAACAGAAGCCCTGAATAATGCGTAAATTTAATCATAAATAAATGACATAATAAAAATCTTCCCCGTGTAGTCCATATGTGAAAAGTGAATTAAAATCGGCTTATACATTTTCGAGTTTTTGAAGTGTATACAAACCAACTTCATATTTTTACATATAAATATATAAAAATGCTTGAAAAGTCAAAACTTAGTAGTATTACAATTTTTCTACAAAACTATCCTGTAAACCGACGGTAGTTTTGATAAAAGACGCGTCTCCATTGGCATCTCGTCGTCATTGTACCGAGCGCTTGAGACCTTAAAAAGAGGCAAGTGAAGAAAGCAAGTTGCTCTGAACAAAAGCGGGCGAGGTGCGTGAAAAGGGCAGACAATGTCACGTATCAAGTTCACTCGGTGGAGGTTAACCAACCGTTCTTTACACTACATAACCCCTATGTATACTTGGCCCTAATAACTTCTTACATTATTACTTGAAACTCTTTCGTTGGATTATTTTTTTTAAATTCGTATTGACATTTACACGTGATTTAGTAAGTGCAGGTTGCAGGGCATACTGTTTCATAGTCCTTTGTGCAGCACGTTTGACAGATGTTTCGATGAGTGAATAAGTGAGTATCTATTCTAAATTTAAAAAAATATCTTACTTTGTAGAAATTTTTTTCAAAGTTGAATAATCCCTACTGATACTAATCAGTATTCCTCGGCATTATTGTGATTTGTATATTAATCAGTAATGACTGTTTTTAGTTCTAAATATTTCTCCTAGACTCTATTCTAAAAGACTCAAAGCTATTATCAAATCAGCCAAATTGGTTGTGCCGTTCTTAAGTAATGCTCTGTCATAAATACATGTGAAAGTTATTGAATACTAGCTGGTGCCCGCGACTTCGTCCGCGTTCTAGATAAAAGGTACCCTATGTCCTTTCTGGTATCCCAGATTCCTAGACAATGTGTATACAAAATTTCATAGTGATCGGTTCAGTAGTTTTTGCGTCATCCATCCATACATCCATACAAACTTTCGCATTTATAATATTAATAATAGGATAATATATTTTTTTTTGCAGGCAAACTGTACCGTAAACGAAAACAATTCCTTATTCTAGAGATTTAGAAATGCGTCACAATATACCAGAGGACTAGCAGAGGACAATGCGCGAAGTAACACGATCTCAAACGAGTGTGAGAAATAATCAGAGCGTCGTTTGTCTCCCAATTTGACACTGTTTGTTGAAACAATGAGTTTCTTCTTTCGCTTGAGTTGCAGGTAAGGAAAAAATAACCTTTAATCTTTGTATCTCTACTTTATAAACGTTATACTCGTATGTAACAGTAACTAAAGCGCGCGACTTCGTCTGCATTGAAAAATAAAAAAATTAACACATGAAAAAATATCTTACATATTTATCGCTGTGACGACGGTGGCGCCGCCACGGCGATAGTGTTGCCCAATTTTTTGATATTATTAGACGATCTTGCGAGAACCTACCATTTTTCCAGAATCTTATTTAATTTGTGCCTATATAGTGATCAAATATAGAGAAGGCTGGTTTAGAACTTTTAAATTTAACACCTGAAAAAATATCTTACATATTTATCGCTGTGACGACGGTGGCGCCGCCACGGCGATAGTGTTGCCCAATTTTTTGATATTATTAGACGATCTTGCGAGAACCTACCATTTTTCCAGAATCTTATTTAATTTGTGCCTAGTGATCAAATACAGAGAAGGCTGGTTTAGAAAATATCAAGACTGAGATCACATAGCCCCATTTTAAAGGGACACTCTGTAGACTTTTCTGTTTAAGCACATAGTGAAAGTAGTTCATTAAATTTGTAATCCGCTAACATGTAACTAAGGCAAGTGGCCTATAATTAAGGGCTTTTAAAACCTGTATCTGCCCTATTTCATATAACTTATTAAAAGATATACAGCAAAAATCATTAAAATAAAATAATTATAAACTAAATAATATTAATAAAATAATATTTTTTGTACAAATAGCTAAATAATATAGTTTTTCTTTAAATATCCTATTCATCTAATTTTTAATCAAATTTGACTTTTGTCAATTCACGAACATTGAAATACTTTAGTTTAAATATTTTTTATTAGGTATGTACTGTCAACAAATTAAAAAACTTTCTTTTTGCTTATTAGGTATTCGTCATTGATAAACACTTTAATGAGGAAGTACGAAACTATTTAATAAAAATATATAAACTTTAAGAAAAGTCTTTTTCTTCATAATAAACTAAAATTTGCTTACAAGTTGACGTGGACTTCTTTGATATTGTGTAGCAGTAAGCACATCTTTACAGAAGATCACAGTCTAGTTTCGGTGCCTGATTCTCAGGTTTATTTCAGCGCATTTGTTTTATAAATATATAAATATATAAATATATAAATATATAAATATATAAATATATAAATATATAAATATATAAATATATAAATATATAAATATATAAATATTCACATATTCCACACAGCACCATCTAGTTCCAAAGTAAGCAACTTAATGCTTGTGTTATAGATACCAGAAAGTTGATATACTAAATACATTACTTTTTTTTTGTAAATACATACATATTATAAATACAAAACATACATGACTCAGGTACAAAGGTAAATGTTAACACATAAACATTTGCCCCTAGCGGGATTCGAACCCGCGACCGCTTGGTTAACAGCTAGGGTTACTAGCCTTACTAGCCATTACTAGCCACTAGACCAAACGTGTCGTCATATCAACTCTGTGCTCGCCTCCCTTTACCATAAAAGAAATTACATTCTATAAATAGAAAAAAAATATGTATAAAAATGGAAGTGTGTTCATCAACTTCATGGATATGGTTCATCAGATTGCACGCAGACGCATGCCCTAGTTTCCACTTGAGACAAAGTGCGTTACAACGGACGCAATATTATTTATTCATAATTTTTTTACCATGAATTTTACTAAAGTAAAGCCAAGGAGACAACACAAACAATGTAAACAAACCCGACCCTCTGTCTTTTTCCTTCACACGAAGTGGCCGGCGCTACCTGTTTCATGGTATATGAAGCCATCTTGACAACTATTGAAAGTTTATACATTCTTTGCGTTGACTCGTTGGCCTTGCCTTTTTTTTTATAATAAACCCCTCCAGCACTATGCGCTGAAGCCTATTAGAGGGTTGACCCAGCGTAGCGTCTCTTGGTACTCAGGTCTCAGGTACATTACTTTCTCATCTCCCTGCTACTATATACCTAAGCATGCTAATTAGCATAATATAATTATTTGTGGGTATCGATTATCCTAATTTACGGATTTAAGGATTTAAGGATTCTTTCTTGCATAAAATCCCATACTGTGGCAAGATAGAAATTTGTTGTACAGTTTAAAGATATTGTGCCGCTACTTTAATACAGATGTCACCTTCCCCTATCTGATCTGTGTTTATAAATTTCTCAGATACTACTCACTACATAAAGAAAATTACTTCGTAATATGGCAGCGAATCGATCTTTATAAAATGCGAAACAATAAGAACATTTGTTTTGTTTTGTTATAACCAAGAAAAACAAAAAGCGAGTGGTGATTAACCGACGCAATTAAAAAATAAGCCGACGCGGAACAACAGTGGCGCACTCTGGTGTTTAACTAGCGTTTCTCAAGTCGACGCGCCAAATGAGGGGTGAACTTGGTAATGAATAATTAATGCTCACACTATATTCCTCGCCAATTATAATTACGTAAGGAAAGCAATTACGGCACGCGTGGACGTGTTGGTGGCAGCTGATTTGAATATCATTAATTTTTTAAAGAAAAAAATTAAATAATTTTACAGCTATTTTCCATTAAAGTTAAAATTAAAATTAAAATTGATTATTTTTAATCAATCACTGTCTTTTATTTGGATAGTAATGTAAGGTGTATTAGTAAAAAGTAAATTTCAAAATTTATTATTGTGCTATTTTCAACAATCAAAATGACGTGTTAAGTAATGTAAGCTTCCGGCTTAGCAAATTTAAGTAATTTTTAATTTAAATATAAAATTTAGATTTTTTTCGAAAGAATACATTCTCATAAAAGTACTACTTCTTAATGGTCCTTCTTAATATTTAATTTAAATAAAATTAAAATCAACTATTTTACGTCCCTAAGTACAACCACATCACAAAACAAATATCACATTACATTTTAAGTTTAAGTATATAGAGTAAAACTTATAGCTACCACACAGATTAGTGACTTGTCTAATCACTACATAGTCACTACATACATATAACAAAACAAAATCCGCCGCGTCTGTCTGTCTGTCTGTCCCTATGTATGCTTAGATCTTTAAAACTTGCGTAGTTTTTCAATTCGGTTTTCACTAATGGATAGAGTGGTTCTTGACGAAGGTATTAGTATATAATTTACAAAGTTACACGGACAAAGTCGCGGGAAGCAGGTAGTTATTTAACAAAAATGAAATTCGATTGCAGTGTTACGAAGCCGCGGGGATTGACTTGTTAATGATAAAAATGCTTTTAGAAGAAGTAATAAATAGTTCTTTTGTTGGGAAATTTATATATTTAGATGCACTCCCATGGTCCACTGAAAAAGATCTCGGTGGGGTTGCAGAAGTGGTGGGTTGCGTTTCAAAATATCTTCGTGTCGTGTTTATAAATGTGCGCTTGGAAGGCTACTAATTCATTCCTGTTTTAACGTGTCACCAGAAACGCCTACTTAATGTGAGTAATTTCAAATGTTTTCTTGACTTAATCTTTCGAAGTTACTTTATCTTTTCATATTTGTGTAAACCTATATAAGTTTTATAATTTACTTTACAGTTTTTTACAAATCGAAACCCTAGTTTTGAATATAATATTATTACTTTGTTTTTGGAAAATTATTTTATCTTTTTTAGACAATTTTCAAAGCTAAATATATTTCAAATTAACGCGCGCAGGTACCTTGTAACTTTAGCAGTAAAGATTTACTATAATTACAATTTAAGTATATAACAGCTTGTATACAAGCACATTATATCTACTCTTTTCTGTATACTTAGTAAAGCTACCTAATGTCATAAATGACAGCATTTCTCTTCGCGTCGGTTTTAGGTCTGTTTTCCAACCTAAAGATACACAAGTTTTGTAAGGTAAGGTAAACAGAAAGTGACTTTCATTTATAAGCAAGACATAAAATCAAAAAGACTAGGGGTCACTTCTTTAAGGGTATTGTAAAATGTTGTAAAAAATATGAAAATACTTTCTACAGCGAAAATTATCTAGTAAATCGGAAGTGTTGAATGAAAGCCACCTATAATGACAATGTGTCGCGTCGTCGCGTGCGCAGGCCGTCACGCCTCGCGCACCGGAAGTCGCCTCCGCCGCCGGACGTCGAGATTGTACAAGCCCCTGATTCCTTCCGGTGACTCCCAATGGACTCGCTGTGTGAAATTTATGGGCGTATGACATAAGTGGTAAGCGATTTTTGGGCTTTCTAAATTTGATTAAAATGACTGTCGTAATTTATCCCAGTAATATTTTAAATATTTAAGTATACGAGGATGAATATGTGTATGATATTACTCTTTCTTGTAATATAAATAATAGTTTAAACGTCAAAATAACATGTTTAAGTAGATACGCGAGCAAAGTCGCGGACATAAGTTAGTTGAAAATTAAAACGGTTTTAATTACCTATAGATTTTTAGATGTGTGGATAACCAAATTGATGTGGCAAAGATCTTTAACACTTAGATAAAAAAATTATACACTATGACTACGCGTGATTGTTTATTTTTAGTCAAAATCCCATTTAATTATAAATTTTCATTAGTATTACTTTTTATTTTGTTGTAGAGAATGAAGAAATGAATAATAATGATTTTTAATTTTTGTTTTAAATTCCATAAAAGCCTCCGCTTGACGCTTGTGACTCGAGCTGTGTTTTAAGGTCGTCGCACCCTGATCTTTAGCACGGAACGATTGGTTTAGTCTTTAGCACGGTGATCTTTTTTTATTAAGCTTGTCATATCACTTGAGTTCATGATTCACAGATTTACGGGCCAAATTATTCATTCAGCACGCCAGAATATTATTTGTGAAAATTTGGTGAGCAGTATTTTCTTTTTTAAATGATTTTTAGTGTTTTTTATAGTATATTAATTTTGTTATTTGGAAATAACAGAAATATATATATATATATATATTGACAATGACTATTTTCAATACTAGGTATTGTGTACTGAATCTTTAGTGGAAAGCTATAATGTATCTAACCATTAAAAACATGAAGGAGTTTAAGTAAAGTCAAGAGTATATAAGTAGGTTTTTAAAGATTTTAAAAGCAAAATAATTTCCTCTCTATTTCCTCTCAAGTAGGCACTTATGACGAATGCTTTTTCTTTTAAATGGCACAAAAGTTGTAATAATTTTAGTAGGCATATCTATTTTATTTTTCTACGATCCATTTTTGTTGAAAGTGTGAATTCTTTATATTCACGCAAAAACTACTGAACCGATCACAATGAAATTTTGCATACACGTTGTCTGGGACACCAGAAACAAAATACCTTCATCACTTTTCATCGTTCAACGCGGATGAAGTCGCGGGCACCAGCTAGTATTATATTATATAATACTATTGTATTGTAGTATTGTATTATATTAATGTTAAGATATCAAAAAGGCGAATTTACGAAACGAACTTAAAATGAACGTTTATGTAATAAAAAGTTTAATTTTTTTACCACTTCAATTATGTCACGTAATTTTCGTAAATGCAACAGCAGAACTGTGCAAAATAATTTAATAGTACTTATGTGGTTTCTTAAAAGTGTAGGTTACTTAGGATCGCAGCAGTGAAGATTATTTATTTTATTAACCTACATGTAAAATGTAAAACAACACATTTTCATAATCATTAAGCTAATAAAAGTTTAAGCGCTTTTGCCACCTGTATTGTCGGTATACTGATTCTCACGGCGTTCGCTTGCTTCTCACGCGCTCAACTTACATTTCCTTCCTGTCCGCCCTGTGCGGTGCGTCTGGGCACGGTGCGTTCGGATATTGTATACGAAAACTACACTATGATTGTTTAAATGTTCTTATTCTTTTATAATAAAATTGCTTATGTAGTTATGACATACGATTAAATTACGACTATATCGGTAGTTCTCAATTTAAGCTATGTATATAAATACATATATACTGGAATGTTGTGTTTGTTCTATTATTTGCTGTGCTTAAAATTTATTATATAGTACAGATTATGTAATATAAATTGTGGAAATTGTATATAAATTATAAATATATGACTTCAAAATATCAATGGATGTCAAATTGACCCCAGTTTAATATCTGATAATATCCGATAATGTGCGCTGATAATATCCGAACGTGTTGTCCTCAAGGGTCACCTAGTGGTTGTAAGCGATATACTTAGGGGCGATAATCGTTTGCCGCCCGCCGGCCTGGGAACGATATCTTCCGGGAGTTTGCCCCCTTGATTCTAAGTGACAAATCTTTTTTTGATTGTGAGAATGTAGGAAGGAAGACCATTTACGGGTTAAGTGGTCATCCTATATTGTTCCCACATTTTCCGTAGGAATAGGATGTTCCATTTAATTTTTGATCAACATTTTGTTAAAGTGTGTATATAGTAGGGGGTTCTATTGTAAGGACGTACATATGCCTTTTGTTAATACTTAGTTTTCTAAATTGTTGTTTTATTATATTTTTATATACCTACTTAATACTTTTTTATAATCTTAATACCTTCCATCATTGTTATACAAAATTATAGGATTGAAAATTTAATTTTAAAAAATGACTGAATTCCTTGCAGATTTTTATATCAATCATTGAAAGTAGTAAGAAAAACACAGCATTTTAACATAAAGAATTTTTTTCAAAATTTTACACCATTTTAAAAAGCATCCCTCGAAATACTTTCAGCAAAGAAAATGTGGCCCGTTCTTAACCTTAACGTTTGCGTTTCTTTAGGCGTTTTTTTATTGTTGCGGTTAAGGATCCATTGTTTCATCCCGGGCCAGTCCCACGGGTTCTTGTCTTGAGTGCAAACAGGTCACAGTACCGAGCTTTGTTATAATGTTTCATTGTTTAACTAGGCTAACATTCCCATGGGAGCGGGGAGTTGCGGGTGATAGCTCCTTTTGTCTTTTTTCTTAAATATTTCTTACACTTTATCATTGTATTTTCTATACGCTGTATTGAATCCCTTAACGCCCGGGTTAAGATGTTTTAAATAGCTTATCTAAGATTAGCTTTCAAAAATCCTGGTCATTTTTCATTATAATTTTTTTTAATTTTTTTAAGAACAATAAATCATCAGTCAACAAATAAAAAGTGAAAAAAAAAAAAGTGACTTATGTAATGGAAACATCAAAATAAATATGGTACAACTTTAAAAAAGTTATCTTTTAAAATTTAGCTTTCCAGGTAAAGAACCTGTGTGATACTCGAGTCAGAGAGCTATCTACAAAACTATGACTAAGACGCGTCAACTCGAAAATTTGTCCTCTCAAAAGAATTCTCAAGTATCAAACAAAGGTTTAAATAAGTCATATCGTCATACATGACTGTGATAATTATATAAAAATATAGATAATCTCATTTGATTATAATAATATATAGTTCGCGTGTCAGTATAATTATTATTAGACAGAGCGATATTGTGAGGTGCGTTACGTATCGCTCAAGCGACTTTAGTTTTGTTTGCATAGAGTTCTTAAAATATAGATAGGATATAGATCTTGAAAAAACTAATTGCAAGCAAATGTATAAAAAACGAGTTTATGTGGAATACTTATTGTGACAAAAATGTGTAGATTTGAAATATAATACATAGAATTTTTATATTTACATGCTGAAACCAATTGTGCTATGATTATGTTGATCTTCTGTATATGAATGTTTGCCAAGTTTATAACTGCAATAATATGTGATTCATTTTTATTACACCGAAAAAGTTTTCAATTATTATTTATAAGTAGTGAAGTAATATAATATAATTTTCATTCTTCTCTTGACTAATTTACTACTTTCATTTTAAGGTTCATGTTGCAAAACAAACAAAAACTTTTTTTTGTAGTGTAGACATTTTTATGTATAGTTTAAAAAAATATATTTTTGTATGTTTTTAAGTAAAATAAAAAATTATTATACAAGTTTTTTTGTATAAAAAAATATAATTAATATTTTTTTAATTATTTCTAATTGTTCTTAAGTCTATATTCAATACACCTTTAGTTTTAGTGCCCGTAATATGAACATTATAACGGAAGACCGATCTGTTGTGGTGTACTGTTCGCGAAACATCTGTTCTTGTCGTGGATGCGCCCCCATCATCAGTGTGAAACGACCTTTATTATATCTCACATTATAACGATATTAAATTTCACTTTCTCGTATTTATGTAAAAAAATATGATAGTGAATTCTAAACTTTACCTAACAAAAAAAAATTGATAGAATTATTATATATATACTTTTTTATGCACTTATTTAATTAATGCAATAAAATTTGCCTAATCACTATTAAATAATTGATATTATAAATGTCAAGGATATTATTTCGAGTCACTTTAACTTTAACATTACCAACTTCTTAATATAAATCAAACTTGATCACAAAAATCAAAAATAAAATGGTTTATTAATTAGCAAAACCACATTATGTATTTTTATATTAAAGAGACAAACCGGATTTTTACATATGTATTGTATATTATATTATTTAAAGTAATTTTAAAATCTTAAAATTAATCTTAAAATCTAATAGAAGCTGTAAACACTTATTTATGATTTTTTTTTCTTAAGATCAAAAGTACTTCGGAAGTAATTGTAGTTCTAATTTAAGTTTCCAATTATTCGCCCGTCATGCTGGCCCTAAAAGGAGCCATGAAGCGAGTTTCAATTTCGATGTCTTGGGCTGATTAGATCATTTTTTAAAGTTTCGTTCCACTTTGTTCTCACAGTATTATCGGACTTTAAAATTACACTCAATAAAATCTGATTATAGTTTTAACAACAGCTGTTTTTTTCATGTTAAGGACGTCAGGCAGGCTGAAGAGCAAAGCGTTCTCTTGTTATTATTGGTAGAGCTATTGAGGCGATAGGCAATAAATAGATATTATTTTTCAAACCCACGGAACAAAGTGGAATAAACATTTTGTAGCGCGCTTCCTGCTTGTCGTGTTCCGAATTCCTTATGATTGTGACGTGGATGCGCACGAATAGTTATTTTTTTTGGAAATTGATATTAGAACTCTTAGGTGGCTATTAGAGCGTCTGTCTTCCGGTTGTCAAAGACTAGTGGCGCGTGCACACTTAATTGCTTCATTTGAAGAAAGAACACATCATTTTGTATATTGAGGTGTTCTGCTCTATTGAGGACGAAGCAAATTATTTATTTTGTGTGCGGAACTCATTTCTAATGACGCACACATCAATCAAGCGTAACTCGTACAAAATATGGATCGCAAGATTTTTGTATCGCAATCACGCCGACGAAAATAAATCGGATAAAATTCATCATTTTACACCTAAACGAATTATCGGCTAGCAAATTTTAAGCCGCGCCGGTACCTACCAACGTTCGGTGCGTCCGCTTATTCAAACAAAATACCAACCAATCACGATTTTGTGAATTCGAAATTTGTTAAAGCCCAGCGGTACTACAGAAAACCAATACCGTGTACATGCCGTCCACACGTATGCACACTAAAACTACGCACGGGCTAAGCAAACTTGTGTATGTGTGTATCCATTGACGCACACTCGCGTGATGCTGACTTATAGGTACATTCACGCACACAATGCGATATTGCAAATGGGCTAGTCGAATGTATTCGTTCGCCCGCCGGCCGTCGTCGGGGAGGAGTGTGTAGGGGGGCCCAGCGAGATGCGTTTTTGTGCACGATTGTACCGCTTTAGCTATGTTTATGAGAGCAGATATAAGTGCGTAACCGATAACGCGTTTGATACACGCATACATTCTCCACTAACGATTTTAGTGAGCCCATTAAAGCCGTCTGCGAGGGAGACGCGACCAGAAAGCGGTAGGCTTTGTAAAAATAAAACAGGTTTAGGTATTTTAGGTGATAGACTAAGTGGCTTCGAACGGGTAGCTAAGTCTGTCGTCCTCAGAGATTTAACTACACCTGACTGGCCATGCTCACGGGCCGGTTCACACTTCTTTCAGCGCTTTGAAGCGGCCGAATGGAAAGCTACATGAAAGGGCCCGCTTACTTCGTTACTAAGGAAAAAGAAAAAGAATCGAAAAATGTGCAAACGAGCGCGAATTCGGGACTTTGCAATCAGTCACTCAAAACTCATCTCTCGATGATTCCAGATAGAAAAGGAAAGAGATAAGTCTATAGTCGTCAGGGTGTTCAATAACAAAGTTAAAATAGGGTTGCTATACTTTTTTTCAAATAATTTGTATAACTATTTTTATTCTACTAGCTGGTAGACTAGTGGAGAGTGGTAACTAATATAAGTTACATGTTAGAATATTTTGTATAGTTCATTACAAACAAAAATACAAGTCTTTTTATTTTATGGATTTTTTTTTAAGTAAAAAGCTACGAAATTAGTTTTGCTAGCAAGCAATAGTAAGCAGTAGCCAGCTAAGCCTATTTAGCAAAAGAGCAAAAATTGTGAATAATACGATGTACTTATTTGCATTTTGAATGAAAAACTATGAAACGCCATGAAAAACAGTCTTTATAAAATTAAATTATTATGTACAATATGACCTCAATCTATCAAATTACATGTTAGACGAGCAGTACCTATATATTTCAGTGTTTCAAAATGATAAGGAAAATGAAAGTTACAATCAAAAGCGCAAAGTACCTATTACTATTATTATTATTATATTATTTTATATTATTATTATATAACTATTATTATTATATTATTTTATACTCATCCTCGTAATAGATAGAGAGATGCTGTTCATGAAAATGATTTTCAGCACTAAAGACGGTTACTAAGAGATAGGAAAAAAAAGTTCTTCAAAAAAACAACTAAGTTCAACTAGTAAGTTAATATACTTATATTGACAGTGTTACGTAACGTAAATATGACAGCTACAGTTTGTCTGATAAAAAAAGTAATTGACAAATATATTGTCACATGATACCTACGTAACTTGACTACCTAGACCAGATCTGCTTGATAATTCTTTGTTTTATTATACTGAAATATTTATAAGTAAATATGCGATTGCCGAATATAATTATAATATATCGATAAGTTTCTCGAATAAAACAGAAATTATGAAATACTAGCTGTTGCACGCGACTTCACCCGCGTAACTTTTTAAAATGTAGCCTATATTACCCACTGATAATATTATCTATAGGTAATCTATGTAGCTTTCTATAGGTGAAAGACTTTTCAACATCGATCCAGTAGTTTTTGAAGTATTCATTACAAATTCGAATTTTCTCTCTTTATAATATTAGTATAGATAAAAGGCCATTTATACTTATAGACGCTTAATATATAGATATGTATATAAGTGATGTAAATATTAAAAAGTCTTTGTTCCTAGACACTCAATTATGGTTATGAATTTTTAATTGGACTATAACGAATGCATCCTATTTACTTGTTTAATTTGTTTTAGTACTAGACATTGTCAACGAAACGTGAAGAGTACTTTATGATTTGTAGTATGTTTATAGTAAGTTTGTAGTCATCCTAATTCTAATCGTACTTATTCAAAATACAACCACTAAACGTAGAGAACGCTTAATCAAAACGACGTCAACCTGGCCACACGTCAATGGAACGCGTTGTTTCTAAATATCTATTTATTTATCCTAATCCGTTACACCAGTCTCCCTTGTAGGCACTATTTCCGTAGGTACAAGCACGAACACAAAGCAAAACTGGTCGTGTCCACTCCTCTCGGACGTATACGAATTTTCGCACACAGCACCATCTCAGTTTTACCGCACACGAGCGCCTGTATAAAATTTATGGCGCACACTTTTGCAACGGCCTAACTATGCTAGACTATGTAGACTTGTAGAAGGGGGGTTGGGACTGGTCAGCCATTTCATGTCGAGATTTATAACCTCTCTGTGCGTATTCGCGTTAGCCTCACTAAGATTCTGCATTTGCAGATGACTGGTGGAACCTCGCGTCGAGTCGCGGTGTTGATCACAAAGCACTTTATTGCGCGTCAGTACACAAACGATTGCGTATTTAAAATTAAATTAATTATTTATTTTATTGGCAGAGCACACTGCGTTTCGCAGTCATTTGGACTGCCCGTATGGGGACAGTAACCACCTCTTTACTATCGTAAAATAACAGCATTTGTGCTGTTGTGTTTTGATGGGTAAGTAAGGGATGGGGTAAAGGATGGGGTAAGGGATGGGGTAATGCCAGAGCCCATTACCCCATCCCTTCCTTATCATTAATCCTTCTATGGTCAGCAGCGACTTGCAGCATCTATAGCGTTGCTTATGGAACGATAGCTTCCTGCCATCAAGTGGACCGTGAGCCTGTCTGTCGGCTTTACCATAAAAAATAACTATTAAATAGTCAGTTAAAATTTAAAATTTCACTAGGGACTGTTTTAGCAGAGAATCTTTCGATTTCAAAATTTTGGACGCGCTGTGTCTCTCGGTAACGTAGCCGTCGGGGGCATTATTTCAAAATGTACGTTAGGGGGGTAGTCGTACGGGTGGTAGGGGGTAGTAGGTGCGGGGTCAGCGTGGCTGTTTGTCTATCGCCGCGTTTTCCCATTCACCGGGTGAATTTTCCGAAGCCCATTGCGCTTCCGACTCCCACCGTGTGCCCCCTTTGAGCCGTCCTCTCTGTATTTTTATTAACGGAATTATAGAGTCTGAATGAGTAGGCACTGGCTACTTATATTGATTAGTTTGAGGATGGGCAATTTAGCTTGCGGCTATTATAACGGACGTGTATAGGTAAATTATGTTCCTACGGTGTTAATTTTTCTAGTGTTAAAATCATCACATAATGTAATACGCTGAATATGTTACCTACTCAATTATATACTGGGATAACAGCAACTGTGGTGTTAACTTAACAATATTTTTTGCTAAGTAAAAATTCAAATGCTAGCTGAAATACGTAATCGTTCTGCATTTGAATTTCATTTCATACATACAATAAGTCTAAAATAACTTTAGACTACGAATTGGGTATGTATATTAGTGAATTGTGGGCGTTTCGCTGTGATTAGAAATACATTACAGCTACGCTACGTAAAGTCTTATCAGCTAAATGTGGGAGCCATATTGTATAGCAATAGTTCTAATAACATTAAAATTAGGTTCACAAAAGAAACTCATAAGGCTATAGAAATAACTGTCTCAATTTCACATCGGAAAGTATATAAGTTAACAATGAAATAGATATTCATTTTATTTTTCACTTGGATACTTAATAGACAAGGAGACAAGCATGTAAAACTGTTTAAAGCCACAAGGGGTGCGTTGATCATACAAAAAGTGTAATAAACAGGAAACACAACAGCAAAATTACTATTATTTCAATGTGAAATGTAGTTTTTTTTTTATAAGAGATAGGTTAGCTCATGGCCAACAACCAGCCATGTGGCAAGGATGAGGCCTAAGATGGAGCGAGCTCACCCAGAAGATTCCTATTCACTCGAACCTTGAAAAGATTAGGGTTATATGTGCTCGGAAATACAGACGCCGGCAGGGAGTTCCAAACCCTGGCAGTGCGCATTATAAAGGATGTTTCAAAGCGCTTGGTCTGAATAGTTGATCATTGTTGCCCATTTGTTGCCACACGGGGTTCCGATCTAATTAAGAGGACTAGTGTATTAAGACGAGGACTTAGCAGAAAAGCGTTTTTTTCGTCGCCTAGTTTGACTTCCTAGAGTAAAATTACAAGTCAGATAAAAATACAGTGCATAATAGACTATATTGAAAAAAGTTTAAATCGGAGAGATTTATAAAAAAAAATCTTATTATTTAATTAATTAACTTAAGTTCTACACTAAAGTTTGAATCGGCTACTTTTATTTCTTTATTCATATTTTACACAATATTTTTTTCATAATTTTAAATTTTAAATCTGTTCGGTTGTCTCCGAGAAGCTACAAAATATGTTGTGCAAATTTACACCTTATTCATAGGATATTAGGTTGAGTTCATTTTGGTAAAAATTGTGTTCGGTCTGAGGTTAGTCCTCGTCTTAGGTAAGCCAAATGCTCTGTAAACTATAGTGTGTCTTCTCCCCCAAGAAGAAGCTTGTTAGTACGAAAATGCGACTAAATTATAAACACAAAAAATGTAACAAACATTTGGTAAAATGTTTGCCAAATAGATCAGAAGTCGGATTTTCATGCGAGTTATATTTGTGTATCGTTGAACGATATCATCGCATTCGGTAATCGACATTCGAAACTGCTTTGTTCTTGATTAATGTTCCGCTTTATCGGTTTATGTTCCAACCGTTACTAGTACAAAATCCGATTTGCGATTTTAGTATTGACTTCGGGGATGTCTTTTAATCTATTTTAAAATCTCGCTGTAATGGACTTCTGCATAGGTAATAAAGTTTTCAAATGTACTTAATGACTTTTGTATACCAGTTTGTGTCGACTTTTATACTCTTTTAATTTTTCTTTAGTGTAGAAAGATAATGTACCAGATGTCTCATTTTTTTAATGTTGAAAGGTTCAAATCGTAGTTAAAGTTTAGTGGTTTATGCTGTGAAAATTTAAATTAATTGGTATGAGCGCCTCTTTCACCATCTGTCAATAAGGCTAACCGACATTTAAAGTCACCTGTCACCGGGAGTAATTTAGCTGATGTACTTACCTAAACATTAAAAATCCCAAACATTAAAAAGAAAATAATAATAAAAATTCGCCTATCGAAGGATGCAATAAACCGATTGCATAAAATTATTTCTAAAAGTAACTAATCAACACTTTACTTGTAGTTTGTGAAAAAGGCCCTAATACTATGCAAAACTAATGGCATAATTTCACATAGTTTTTTTTCGATATTAAAAAACTTATATCAAAAATATATTGTAATATCTTGTGTTAATGTAAATAACACAAAATTTATTTATTTTGTGTAAATAACACTAAATATTGTAAAATGACGGTTAGCCTACTTGACTGATGGTGAAAGAGGCCCTAAGAATTATTAACTTTAAAAAAAAGCTTCATAAAAATTCGTGCGATACACATAGGTACATTTCCATACATTTTATGCATTTTACATAAATGACTAGACACACCAAATTATCACATACGAATATTAAATTCATACTTCGGTCCCCAGTCTGATAGAATAAAGGCTGCCACGGGAAGTGTCGGTGCATACACGTCAGATTATTTGAAAATTCATGCACCGCCCGCCCTGTCAGTACCTACTGCGGACGATATACACGCGTATCCAACAATAAGTCAAGCAATATAAAACGCTATTCTAGCTCTTAATACGAACGCATAAAGACCAGCATGAGTGCGTACTTGTGTCTTCACTTGATCTGTTATGACTGGTTTTGTTCGGTCGCCAACTGGCGAAAATCCTGAAGCCAAACGCTGTCGGAATGGAAGCTGCCTATTCGTGTGTTCGAAAATTAAATATCGAATGCAACCGTTTTTTGTAGTCCATTGAAGCTAAAAGAAGAGACAGGCATAGGGTAGGGTGCGATGTTAGGCTGTTATAAGGTAGACCATCAGCTTCTATACCCCTGTAGAGTGAATTTCTGAGTCTTATAGATTTCAGATTAGAAATTAGGAACTGTTTTTTTAACGGGCACAAAAACATCGTCTTAAAAATAATGGTAATATATGTTTTGTAATATTGATATTTGCAAATTTTTTTGTAATCTTTTTATATTCATATATTTTTATCACTGATAAGAAATAGTATTCGTAACTTTGTTGAATTGAAAATTAATAATTACTATAGAAAGTATCAAGTAATCCATCTCATTGTTATAGAAATTACTGATAGTATGAAATTTCTTTTTTAAAAAATTGGAAAGTTGGCATTGGAAATGAAAAATTTTAAAAACAAGTATAGGTACATTTAGTTGTAATATTTACCATTAATATGATTTTAAGCACTTATTCAATGTGAAACACGCCGGCGGCTGGATCTGTAACAACAAGAACAATAATTATAAAAAACGATATGTATGAGTACCTACATTTCTAAGCAGTTAATTTGAAATATTAAATAGAATATAATAACAATATAGGTATTAATCAATAATATTGGATTAAAAGATGAATTTTTCTTCTTTTTTTCAATAGAATTCTTCTTCATTCAAAGAAGAATTAACATCGCAATTACATAATAGTAATAATAATTAATAATAGTACCTAGTAATATAATTGCAAATATAAAATATATAAAGAAATATAGTTTATTTATACAGACGATAACACAAATAATCTACGGAAGATGTCACGGGTGAAAGCTAGTAATAAAAAAAAATACTAAGATAAGAGACGTTTGTCAGAGTTAGTTATGTATTAAATAATATATTTTTGCAAGCACTTGTATTGTAAAGGGTTCATTTCAAATTGTGAGATGCGGAACCCTAAATGCAGGCAAAACATTGCCCACAGCACGACCATCAACCTCTTTGTGTTACGAAAACAATCGCTAGACACGTAACCACCTATCTCTTCTTATCGATAAGAGTGACAGCACTAACTTATCGATATCGATCAATACGGGTACTACCACGTGCACGAGCCAAGACCACCCGGCGCGAGCGCGTGCCCTAACACTTTTTATTGTCTTCCCATTTTAAAAAAAGAACGAATTTTAAAAAAAACTATTGAAGCTGTGCACAACTAGCGACCTGCCCCGGGTTCTCGTGAGTGTAATTTGATAACACTCAGTCTAAATTAATTTGCTAAGCTAGGGTAATTAAATTTTAACTACTATCAAGTATGAAATAGTAAGTAAGTATTGATTTTTTCATACATTTCTTTTAGTTGGGATCATTAAATATACTGATACAAAACTAAGAAAAATTAAACTGACCTCGCCTACGATTCTAATAAGAAATAAGTTTGATTGTGCTAATTCCATGAAAATGTATGCTTTCTGCTTTTTTCTTCTATATTACTTAATAATCACTTTTATAAGATTTCCACAAGTAAGAGATTTTCAATATACTTTCATCACAACAACAGAGTTAACTTTGCACGTTTGATTTATTTCTACAATAGCCTTACGATATGTATATTCTTAAAAAAAAAAACAAATTAAGTTGCAACAACCTTTGAATTTGCCCACATTTCGACTCATAAATCATACTGTTAAGTTCACAAGATGTTCTCGGCCAGGTGTATCGGGCGTGCGCGGGCGCAGCAAAAACCTTTTTATTGCCCATTTAGTGCTCAATGCTTGTACTCGAAACGCCTAATTGTCTGGTAAAGGAGCCCTTCAACGCCGGAAGCAATTTGTTAATGTATTTGATTCATACCTTTGATTCTTTTTTTTTAATATATAGGTCGCCTGACAAGCTGACGGTCCACGGCTACTCTAATAAAGATGTAAGTGTCCCTACTGCTGACCATAGTAGGATCAAGGATAAGGGATTTAGAGCAGGACGAGCGTTCATAGTAAATAGAAGGACAAGAGCTCGTATAATTTAACATCTTTTATCTTTTAACAAGGATAGTTTTTATCTTTTGTAACACAACTGCCTGCCTTAAAAAATGATTCGTCTGCCTTAAAAAATGAAAAATATGACAGATGATATAACGCAACATTTTTTAAAAATGTGTTAGACGATCCCTCGAGAACCTAACATTTTTCCAAGATAAAAACTAGATATCCTATATGTTAATCCAGGTAATGAACTATCTGAGTGCCAAATTTAATCAAAAACGCTTAATCTGTTATTGCGTTAAAGACCAACAAAATAATGTCCATACACACATCCTCACAAACTTTCGAATTTATATTAATAGGAAAATTTCACAGCATTTATTCGTATTAGAGAAAAGCAGGATTCTCTATAAGTTATAATGAAATTCTTAGCAATACGTTATAGACGTTATACAATTTATAAAAAAATTAATTATTATTTTTTTTGCAAAAACGAAACGAAAGTGACATCTGCGATTAGATCGTGAATTGAAAACTTGACAATTGGTACGAGTAAAAAGACATATAAATCGCCTCAAAGATTTAGAAGTCAAATTTATTATGAAAGTGAAATGATTTGTGCAAAAAAATCACTTTTGTTGCTAAATAGTGCAATATATTGGTTACGTTCATATTGATCCGTATTATTCATTCGAACGCACGTTTGGATGTGATATACAATAAAGAACCACTTACAAGAAATCTTTGCTAAATTACCCATATTTGCTACTGGATTTTTGTCTGTAATTCTAATCCATACTAATATTATAAAGCTGAAGAGTTTGTTTGAATTGAAAATTGAATTGGAAAATTCTTTTTGTGTTGGATAGATCATTTATCGAGGAAAGCTTTAGGCTATATAACATCACGTTGCGACTACAGTCGAAAATGTGGAAAAAACGGGGAAAATTATTCATCTTTGAGGGCTTCCGTTGCGTGCGCTGCGAAAACCGTTCGAGTAACCCAAATGATTCCCAAAATAACTATTCCACGCGGACGAAGTCGCGAGCACCAACTAGTTTAATATAAAATTCTCGTGTCAAACTCCTCCGAAATGGCTGGACCGATTTTGATGAAATTTTGTGTGCTTATCGGGTAGGTCTGAGAATCGGCCAACATCTATTTTTTATACCCCTAAATGTTAAGGTTAAGGGTGTCTTGAACAAATTGCAATACAAATACAAATTGCAATTTTAAATATAGTAGGTAATACCGAAAGAGCGGTTTGCAAAGAAAAAATCTACATTAACAGTTAATTTGTATCGTTCACAGCGGGGGTTGTAGGATGCGGGATGTAGACTGTTAATTTGATACAAGTAGGCCAATTCTGTGGTCTATTGTCGCACGAGGGGCTCCAAGAATTGTTCCTTAGTCAACGCCCGCATCTCTATGCCAAATATACATTAATGTTTGTCGAAGTGTCTTTGTGATTTCCGGTTTTTTATTTGTCGAGTCCAATTGAGATATTAAGGTTGCGGAGATCTTTAAACGGGCAGTAAAAGAGATTTATATTTATGCAAATATTTAATTTTTTATGTTACCTACTCCTTTTGGCATGTTAGGGAAAAAAGATCAGAGTGTGTCTAGTTTAGGTACCTACTTACTTAACTCAAAAACTACTGGTTTTATTTAAAAATTTAAATACAAACAAATAAAAAACAATATTGTATAAAAATATATTATTTATATCAGCGTACAATATATTTTTTATTTGTTTTTATTTAATTTTATTTTATTCAATTCAATAGTATAATATAAATTAAATATTAACAACAATAGTACACGTTAAAATCTGATTCGAGTATGATATTTTTTAAACCGATTATCAACTTCAATATAAAGGCTATTCATGACTAAAGGGCAATTTTATGCAAACGCGTTGAAAAGAAAATTATATGTTACTGAAACGTCTTTTTATTGATATAACCCTTCACTTATCTCGTCATCAGACACCGCAGTGTATCAGAACGCGCTGTCAAAACACACACAATCATTTAGGGTACGTTCTCACCGCCCACTTGCAAGACGTGTGACGTCAACGGAAGTGACGTAGGACCATCGCGCCTTGAATGGAGCACGAACACAAACATACTTGTGTCGTAGATACGCTAGCGTCTTAAGCATGTGTGCGCATGAATGGAGGTACGTTTGTTTACGGGCCGATTGTGGCTCCCAATTGAGATTGACGGGACTACGCACGTTACTTGCCGACGTGCCTCAAACTAAATGTAGCTCTGACTATATATCTAAGTACATATTAATATATACATAGTATATATTGAAGTCGCCGTCTGCGTTGAAGAGCAAAATTATAACTTGCAGGGAAAAATGTCTCCGTGCGAAGCCAGGGGCCGGTTACTAGTAGTTGATAATTTTGAATTTATTAACAATATGAAGTAATTTTTGGTAGACCGCAAGTCAACAAAACATTGCAAGCTGTCTTTCTCACAAAAAACATTTTTAGACATTATTTCAAATACCTAGGAGCGTGACATTACTAGTGAACATGCACTTATACAATACACCAATACTTAATTTTTCCCAAAATAAATAAATAAATATAACAAGAAACAATACTCTGACCATTCATCTCAAACCATTAATTAGGAGTCCCCAATTGCCCTGTAATCAAGCATAAAATTAAAACTTGGCACACGCCAAGCACCCAACAAAGGTAAGGGTGTGTCCACCCTGCGTACCTTATGGTATGGCAATTTGTTCAAGACATCTGGCCTCACACCTGCCTAGGGCTCCCCTTAGGATCGCGTTCTCTTCATACCAACACTACAATTCGATTTACAAAGTTAACTCTGCCGTCGAAACTGTCAATTTTAGTTTGAAACTTCCCCTTTGTGTTTATTTTCGTGCACGCATTAGTGAGCGTGTCCGTGTAATATGGTTTTGGCACGGGGTCCAATGCCCCCGTCATTCATCTTAATGCGTTCATTAAAATTAGGAAATGACGGACAGTTTTTCGAGTTGAATTGTCCTAAGCGCGGTCAAGTGAGACTACTATGTGACGGGTGGTTCTCTCCGTTTCGAATACTCGGCTCTTTTTAATTAGTGTCGTTTTCCGTATAGCAAAAGTGAGATATTTCGTTGAAAATAATACTATTTCTAGCCAAAAGCTGTATATATTTTTTTAATTGAAAACTAGCTTTTCCCGCGACTTTGTAAGCGTGTAGTGTACCTAACTTTTTTTTTTTGTAAACTTATTGGAATGAAGCAGACGGTAAATGTTACGGGAAGCTTCCTACATCGTGCGAGATTAGCGTGCTCAAATGCACAGACAAACAGACAAAAATTCTAAAAACAACTTCTGACGTCGGTAACATCGTAAGCAATATGTAAATTTTGTTTTGGTTTAATAAGTTTAATGGGCAGACACGACTCGTTTACGATTTTATTACACTACTAGCTGTGACCGCGACTTCGTACACGGTGTAATTCGTTTTTTGAAAATGCAAAAAAATAATACAACATATGTTAACCTATTTAAGTAAATACTTAGTACCTAAATGTCACCATTTACAAACATTAACCCTATTAGGATAGGCAATCGCTCTTGTATTGTCTTGCTTGTGCTTTACTGATTACCACAGAATTCGCATTAGTAAGGCAATTGCCATATTGTTCCGTTTTCTGTGCTGGTAACGGTAGCCATCATCAAGCTACCACTACCTTCAGTCTACCAGTCACACTTAAATATTTAAAAAAATACATTAAGAAACCTCAATTCTCAATTTATTTTAAAAATAATACGAAATGCAGTAACAGTTAAAACAGTTTGTGTAAATTGATTTAAATACAAAAAAACATATTGAATGCAAGCAACTGGTGACCGGACCGTATGTAATTATCACGAAGTCCGACTATTGACGTCTATTTAATGAAAGAACAATATTGCACATTTATTTTTTTATTGGCCTTTAAACAATTTTAATAATGCAAAAGATATCATAAAGTTTTTGGGGATATGGTAAATTTATAGACTTAAGTATTATTACCTTTAAAGTATTATCTCTGTGTAAAGGACGTCAGACAAGCTGACAGTCCACGTGATACTAAGGTGGCTACCGTCTCCTTTATAGGCGTTATTGTGTGTTATTACAAGCAATACCTCAAGTTACCTCAAGTTGCTAATACCTACTGCAAGTGTGCGCTGCTGGTCATAGTAGGATTAAGGTAATGGGAGTATGAATTTCAGCATCAAACAGCATGTGCATTGATTACACTTGCCTCTTGGAACTCATTTAAAAATTAACCTTACTCCGTGGTATTAAAAAATAATTTCATTTGTCCCTTTTAACATCGAATTCTTTAGCTTCAATGTTTCCCTATTTCTTTTTCCAATCGTATTGTTATGTCAAACCCTTAATATTTGTAAACCTGTAAAATAAAAAAAAGAAGTAGAATATTGGCGTTCCAAACAAGCAATCGGATGCCAACGCAACATTTCTATTTAATCAACAAACCAAAATGGCCGCTGTAAAAGAGAACTGCAAATAACAACTAATCCTTCGTACCATTTTTTTTTATTATTGTCTTTGGTAGCGCACGTTCTGTCCACTCCAGGGGTAATCAAAGGTGGATCACAAAGCCTATCTCTGGCTTTTTGAGCGTACGCCTTTGCCTGTGCCACACTGTTTCATATCTCAGTAATTGGTATTCGATTTACGTTGAGACGCGAATCTGTTTTTCTATTTTACCTTTTTCATTCCATTTCTATAAAGTTGTACGAGTAATAGAGATCGATTGCAATACAATATTGGATTTTATCCGGTTATTTTCCCTTTGTTCCTTTTGGTTTGTTGTTTTGTTCTGCTTTTCGTGTACACATTTTTGTACACGCGCATTTGATAGGGCCTGGCCGTGTAAATTCGATCTGAGTGAAGTGCCTCTGCCTCCGGCTAAAAAGGCTTCGAGACAAAAATTGTTTATTTAAGTGCATATTTTTCTATTAAATTAATAGGTACTTATTTCTTAATTCTATTAATTTCAAATACCTTAAAAACAATAATCTTAAATAACCTTAAAAGGGTAGCT
This sequence comes from Synanthedon tipuliformis, assembly GCA_947623395.1. Lineage (NCBI taxonomy): Eukaryota > Metazoa > Arthropoda > Insecta > Lepidoptera > Sesiidae > Synanthedon > Synanthedon tipuliformis. The sequence goes on along the minus strand of OX392424.1, from coordinate 2,654,345 downwards.
AAGTCAATCTTTTATAGGTTACTTAATAAAAACATGAATTAAGATTTGTGGCTTCGTAATTTGCTGTGTGTGTTTGACTCTTTTATTTAAAAAAAACCGGAACTTTGTTACTGGCTGTCACTCGAAGACGGAACATTTGAAAATTTGAATTCAACCGCCAAATTGCGACAAGCGCGTCACTTCGCCCCACACAAACTCGAGCGCAAACGCGAAAGGTGTGCGCGTTCAGCACAATATATGGGGCGCTACCACCCCTATTATCTTCTACATTTAAAGTCTGTTTGCAAGATAAAGGCAAGGGGAGTACGGGGGGTTGATTTTTCTTTATTCTTCACCCGGATTTATTATTATTTTTTAGATATTATTACTGTGATTGTCGGTCCGGCGCGTGCGCACATGTCCCTAAGAGGGCGCACCCCAAGCCCACTAATGTAAATGCTCTTGCTTGTTTTTGTATTTTCTGCACTTATTGTTCGAGGATTATTGAAGGTTGCACTGTACATATTAGTGGTTGCAACTTAGTTTTACTTATTATTACTTTAGTGGATTTGTTTTAAGAGCAATTATCTGTGAGTAGGCGAAAATTGTATCTATAAATTTTTAAAATAAAGTGTAATGAAAAATATTTCTAAATTTATTGACTTTCTCTAACTCTATGTTAACCAGAAATTTGTTTATTTTTTCCTCCATGAAATCTTGATGAAAAAATTTATTATCTTTTTTTGTTGTTAATAGGTACAATGTGGGTACTTATTATTTTTCAAAATAAAAATTACTGCCTCAATTTTAGTAAAAGAACATAACTATCTAACAAAACATAGGCTAAAAGAGTTTATTATTAAGCCTTTTATTTCAGATAAGAGTAAGTTTACATTGTATAAATATAATTTACATCTCTTTTTTTTTTATGTTATTAGCTATACAAATATATAAGATACTAAAATAAAAGTATACAATTAAAAACATTGTTCCTTTTTTTTTTTTTTTTTTTTTTTTCTTTAAATTAATTTTGTTAATATTTTTTCTTATCTGTTTGCCCTTTGACATAGGCCTCCTCCAAATACTTCCATTCTTTCCTGTTTCTAGTTTTCCTAGGCTCTAGGAAAACTAGGCTCCTAGGCTCTTCTCTTTTCTAGGCTAAAAGAGTAAAACTTATTAAATAAAAAATAGCAAGTGAAAGTAAAATTAAATAGTATTAGTAAATGAGTAGTATCGATTTTTTATAAAGATCTGTTGCACCTTGCACATAGCGTAACCTACTGTTCTTCGAATTGCGAAAGATGCATCTACGACTGACTGAGTTGCACTTTTTTAAATTGACTTTTAATCATATGTGGTTAGGGTCACATTTTCTATGTGATGTGTGCAACATTAATGCTTAAAAATAAGATTAAGATCTGTGCTTTGCCTAATCTTAATTTACCAAAGATTTTTTTGAATTGGGAAGCTAAAGAAATCGATGTTAAAAGGGACAAATGAAATTGTTTTTTAATGCCACGGAGTAAGGTTTATTTTTAAATGGGTTCCAAGAGGCACGTGTAAGATAGAATCAATGCACATGCTGTTTGATCCGGCACTTTTGTCAGCGTATCAAATTTCTTTATGGTTTTCGAGTAATGCGGCGCCAAAGACAATTAAATCGTCCAGATGTTAATCGGTTGACGGTTTAAAAAGTGAGAACTATATTTCCGTGTAGTGTGGGTAGATACAGTTCACCACATACTTAGGTACACATTGATGTTGATGAATGTAAATAATTAAATATGAATTTATTTTGTAACATTATCAAAATATTTTAGTCACTGCTGTTCTTCTCAGTATGTTTATAATCTTGCCCGGATTTCGGTTTTAAAAACCCCATATTTGCAACAGATTATAAGTAGCTGTCGAGTTTAAGAGAATGCCGATTTAAGAGTTAAAAATAAAACCATACATTATCTAGAATAAGAGGAATTCAGAACAGGAAAAGCTAAAAATATAAGAAAATTATTACCTACCCATATTGTGATGGAATACAGTTTCAATTTGTGCTGTTTCATAAATAGATGAATCCAATAACTGATAGGTACTAGAATATTACCAAAAATTGTATTGCGTTAGATTCACGCTGGGGAGTCGAGTCATGGCGTCGTAATCCTGAGCGCCCACTACAAAGAACAAAGCTTATACTTACCCCTCACCACCTTTGACCCTGCGCTTAGGGCAGCTGCGCGCGCGCAAAGATAACGGTAGGGGAGTGCACAGCGATCGATACTATTTCCACTACACTTACATTGTTATTAAACTTAGGAAAATCACGTCACTTAAACATTTTTCTTTAGTTTGAGGAATCGTTATTGTTTTTAAATTTATATCTACACAATGACATGTAACATAAACTCATAAATAAAAAAATATAATAACTACACATATACAGTTAACGGCGACGAGTTTTAAGTAAAAAAAGAAAAAAATAATAAAAAAATGTAATTTATTTAATAGAATAACCACAAATCAAGCCTTTTAATTTGACACGTCATGTAAATTTAATAAAGGCTTTTAAGCATACAAGCCTTTATTAAATTTACATAAGGCATCTAAAAATGCCCCAGGCTGAATGTATTAAATTACTGTGTTAAATTATACTATTATGTACCTATGTAACTTTAAAATATAATATAATATAAAATAAATTACCTATGAAATTTAAAATTTTCAAATATTTTTTTGAGCTGTAAAATCATAAAAAAGTGCCATTAAATTATATCTAAATCCATTGCTCATATAAAAAATAAAACCAAGATACAAAAAATAAAATAAAATTACTTAAAAGTTATTTACAATTTATGTTTTTGTTTATTTAAAAACTATTCATTTCTTTGTCCTTCCTTATTATACTTCGATATGAACCATCTATATCGGTATAAATTAATATTAAGATAATCTGAACTACCCTGTCACTGCAACAGATGTGAAATCAATCGGCAATTTTGCATTATTTATTGGCCATTCAACATAATGACATGCAATAGGGATGTGCATTAAAAATAGCAAAGATTCATTACTTTGTACAGATCACAGATCGCGAGGCGAAAGGCTGGCGTATCGCATCTGCGGCGCGTGCGATATTTTTTTGCTTAAAATATGTTTTGCGGATGATGAATTGTCTGTTCTTTTTTTTTTTCAAATCTACATCATATTCCTACTTTATTTGTTTTTATTGTTTCAAAAAATTTATTTGAAAACCAAGTAATGTGCTGAATTGGACCCCCGCGTCGTCGTTTCTATGAAGACAACATTTTGTTGCGCAGTAATGCATCTTTGTATTTATTGTGACATATTTTTTGTTTTGGAAAAATCTATTTTCAAAATTTGGGCGTTAAATAGTCTAAATAGACATGTAAACATAAAAAGTTACTGTCAGAATTAAACTTATGAGGGCTTTCTTATAATATAGAATACAAATTTGGGAATGTGTCTTAAAGAATCGCTATCTAAAAATTCAGAGATAAAATACGCCACTCATAAAACTTAAAAATCTTAACAAGGTGTGTATCGAATATCAGTATTATTTACCAACGAAATAAATAACCGTATAACACTTTGTACCATATGCACCGGGCACGCGACATTTTGTCCCGGAATAGACTCAAAGGTGCAGCCGACCCCTTTCTCCTTTCCTCTATTATTACACGTCACAATCGATGAATCGACCCCAGAAAACTATTTAACGTATAGGGTCTTCACAATCGATCGATTCTACGGACAATAGATTTACATCCCCAGCGCTAAACTCATCTTGGCTTCGAATTTCGAAACTTTGAATGTGGAATTTTAAATTTCTATTTGCAAATAGGTGGAATGAATAAGACCTTCAAGTCTAGGCACTGTTCTAAATTTACAAACTAATGCTCAAACTTCAAGAAATTGCGTTTCTCAAATACACAATAAAGCCTTGTGTTTTTTTTATATAAGGCCTTAAAGCCTCTGGGAAGTCGACAAAAAATTTGAAAATAACATAAAATAAAAAATTAAGTTGAAAAATAAAAATATGTTAATAAAAGTTGATAATAAGTAACAGAAGATAACAAATAATTTTGAAATTCTAAATGATATAGAGATTTTATCAAGAAATCATAAAATACATGCATACATACATACATATAGTACACGTCTTTCAGATCAGAATTAATAAAAGAGGCTGCCAATTAAGAAATAATTGAACCTTTGCGCCAATCAGATCAGAAACATTGTTATGTTTATTCATAGCGCTATCGGATTTTGCGTCTGACACTTGACCTGGCTTGGATTCCTTCTGATTGTCGCCTCGTTCAATACTGCTTCATCTGGCGGTTTAATTTATAAAAAAGTGTGGAGGGCTTGTAATAAAAAATCACAACTTACAGCCTACTTTATGTACCTACGTCAAGATTAAATCACATTTATAATACTTTTGAATTGAAATTTTTGGATTGTACCTACTGTAGTATAATTACTGGAAAATTTAATCGAAAATAATAAGTTATTAAAATAAGTGTAAGTTAAGTGTAAGTGCAAGTGTAAAATGTAAATAGAATAACGATCTGCTAGGGTTTCTAGATTAATTAGATTTTTGAAAATATAATATTTAAATTATTTTTTTCTAGCTGACGTACGTGACTTCTTCTTTCAGCCATTCTGACGAGCTCTAACTGTTCTAAAATCAATTATGGTATCTAATTTCAATGAGAAAGGCTGGCAAGCACAGTATGTTTCCTTAGTATGTGATGGCTACAGTCGCCTATAAAAGATAAAATGTATAACCATCACTCTGGTAAAATAAAGACAAAGTCTTAAAGAGTCTTTTATCTGGCCTAATGGAGTATGACTGCGCAAAACTTTGGATAATATATACTTTGTATATATGCGCTAAGGCCAATTCCCATAACCTCTAACCTCTTTACATTATCTCTGGTTTTATTGGGGTTGGCAGAACACTTTCTAAGACCTTAATATTACTCTGGCTCTTAGTCGAGCGGTCCTATCAATCTGTCATTTGCTCTAAGTATATAAAAAAAACGCATACAAAGGAGCTTCATGCAATCAGATGCTCTAAATATTTAATCGAAAATGGCGAAAGCAAAAAATATAAGTTGATATTAAATGTGAGACATGCGGGTCCGCCATATGTGAAGACAAGGTGCGGCATCACAATAGGGAACTCTTTCGGCGAAAGGTGCAAATTTTGAAGTAGGTCAAATAAAAAGTTTTTTTTTCTAGTAAGTAGTTTCTTCAAGATGTTGCTTGGCCTCATTGAAAATACAAAATTTAAAATGCAGCTATCTTCCTTTGGTTGTGACTACCGACGCCAAACAGGCAGCCCAAAATGTGCGTTAGCACGAAGTACTAAAATGTAATAATTGACAAACTAATGATTTTTTATTAGATTTAAGTAATTATTTATATTACATACCTATTTTAAAATTCACTAAATTTTTTTCTATTCTCAATTGATCCATTAATTCCCACCAAAAACTCGATTATAAGATGTTTCTAATTTATTTATTTAATTAAAAAATACTATATTTACATTTTAATAACGATTACTTTAAACTCTTGGTTAAGTGTGTCAAGGTTATTGTCAATTATGTGTGTCTCACATAGCAATCAATAAGAATTGCACGCAACCCCAAACCACTATGAATTAGAATTATGGTTCCATAATAGCATGAAAATGCAGTCACTCAATAATGAACCGTATAACAAACCGCATTAAAATGTTATTTATTTATACGTGAACAAATTTGAAAATTATCTATTAAATTTTTCTTCAAAAACTTAAAATAGCACTTATAATGTGCGTATTAAAGTTGTAAATAAATTGAAAATTGAATAATTTTGTCCCTTGTTTCCCACCGTCAACCATCTGTTTGTCTTGAGCGTTTGAGGGTTCTAGTAGTTTGTAGTAGAGGACAGTCATTTAGTATTAGTTTAGTAATGCTAGTAATGCTACCACATAAAAGTAGGTCCTACGGTTAAAAAATATTTTATTATTATTTATTTTACTTTATATTATTATTTCAATATTTTATTTGTTAGTTTTATTTTAAATAAAAATAATCAAAATTTGAACCACACAGTTTTTTCTACTATTTTTATGTAAACCCTGGCATTAAACTAATTAATCAATGTTTGCTGTTCTTTTCATACATAAGTGCAAAAAATCTTCTAATTTATTTATTAAAAATCTTTGAGTTGGGATTTTTATTTTATTTTATAATCATTCAATAAAGTAAACAAAACAATGCAAAGCTAATGTAAAAAGTATTTAGTATTTGCATTGTGTAATTTTTTTTATTAGATTCAATAAAAAATATGTGTCTATATAATGTTTATTATTTCACACTAATAAACAATGAGAGTCTGTAAATACCTGTTGGCGAATTAAAAACGATTTTATTTAATATTAATAAGTCACTTGTCATTAAAAACATATCGTAGTCTAAATCACTGCACCCCTTTTCAATTAAATTGTGTAACATTCATTAAGTGACGTAAAGTGTAAGCTAAAAGCGATTTCCTTGGAATAAATTTTTCCTAACATATTTAATTTGATATACAATGAAACCGACTTTCATTCAAATAAGATTTACACGCAGGTTAAAATACATTATCTTATACTCAAAACATAATATAATTATATTTTCTTGATAGTTTCTTATATTTCTTATTTATTCTGGTTGACGCGTATATTTGTGGAGAGCATCGACGTAAAATATAAAAAGACACATATTATTTTGCTAATTTCTTGCTATGATTATTTTTATGTAGTAGAATATTTTATACATTAACAAAACAATCACATTATATCAACATACACAATCATAAAACATAAACATAACATGAACTGATTTTGTGTATAATTTTTTTAATAAAAAGATTGAATCCCACCATGTGTGGATCGAAAGGGAGCTACCACAATATCACTCAATAATTTATTTTAAAAATTGTATGGAACAAAGAAAGAATATAGGTAATTGACACAGAAAACAGAGTATAATATATAACTACTTTTCGCTTACAACTTGGACCACACACCAAGCTCGCGCAAGACAGGAAGCGGTGAGCACACAAGCTCTCCACAAAAGATGAGCGGAAAACATATAATTACGCTATCGTATAACGGAACCACGGAACCGCCTAGATGTGTACGATACAAGAAAATGGAGGCAAGTGGCACACTTGTTGTTTCCTTTGAGCGTTCAATGGAAGCCTGTTTTTAGATATGACAAGTGGGCAGGAATGATATTTTATTATGTCTTTTATTTGCTTGTTTGTTATCTGTCTTTGTAATTTAAATGTTATTCAATTTGTACATTGAGAGATAGTGACCGATATTCACTAGATGAGTCAGTTGGTTTGAGGCTCTTTATAGGTTAATTAATTTATTTATTTTACTTTTTTAGAGATTGTTTTTCTGAGTATTTCCAAATATATGTTTTCACACATTCCACACAGCATCATCTAGTTCCAAAGATAGAAACTTAATGCTTGTATTATGGGTACCAGACAGTTGATATACTATACAGGGCGTCCCACGACTATGCCACATGGAGGGAAAGTACCTTGAATATTGTAGATGGAACATTTTACTGAAAGAAAATTTAATTTAAAAAACAATTTAAACTGCATTCACAGATTTTTAAAATGTTCCATCTACAATATTCAAAGTACTTTCACTCCATGTGGCATAGTCGTGGGACGCCCTGTATAATATATTACTTTTGTTATAATTTTTTTTATTATAAATACAAAACATCCATGACTGAGGTACAAAGGTAAACGTTAACACATAAACATTTGCCCCTAGCAGGATTCGAACCCGCTACCGCTTGGTTAACAGCTAGGGTAACTAGCCACTAGACCAAACGTGTCGTCTAAAGATGCGCCAAGAATCTTATGTGGTCCGAGTGAGCAGTAAATTATCGCGATGATCAAGTTTAGTAAACAATTTGTTTTTCTTGAAAATATCTCGCTATTAAACTATTTTTTATGACCAAATGCTTGTACTACATACTGCATATTATGCGTTCTCACAGTTTGAATGCACCCTCGTAATTATTAATGAAATTACTGCACCTGATTGTAGAGGCAGAAAAAAAATTGTATTTTATTTTTTACATTTATTGCTGATTTAAGTATTAAAAAAATCATAAATAAGGTACAAAAAAGGTTCTAATTATTATCTTATTCCCTAATCCATATATCAGATATGTAAGTCTGATCGAGATCAGAAACTGATAAAATGCATAATAATATTTAAACTTAATTTTTTTAATTAAAATTCCTATAACTATCTAATATTTAGTGTGGTTTTAATATGTATATGCAAAAATTAAATATTAATATTTTAAATAGTACCTAACTCTAAAATTACTGCAAAATTAATTCTAAAATTAGTTTTTTTATTTCAAATAAATATCTGTTTGTTATTTATATTTTGGTCTAGATAGATTAAGTAATAATAATGTATAATGGTAATTATGGCATGTCAAAAAAAAAAAACATTTATAAGTGAATAGTTTTCTTGTCGGCCAGTACCTACCTATAACTCTTTGGTGCGTGACTCGAAGTCACCGGAAGTGTTGGCACTGCGCGGTGCGCTACTGGTTTCCGGTGAGTTTCCGCTCGCGCCTGGCGCTTGCGATATCGCGATCTTGTTAACGCTTTTGTTAACACCTTGTCGTTTTGATACTACTTTATTAAGCAACCGCAATACACAAATACAACTTCAGATTAAACACTTTTTATAAGAAAATGCTACAGACAAGTTGATGACACACCACATCTGATCGGAGGCATGTGGCACTAGGATGGTAGTAGCGTTTTTGGCAAAGTCTAGAACACAATCTGACTACATTTGATTTTTGCCTAGAGCTTAAATTGACCCACGTAATGTTCTCGTCCTGATCACTCTTTCAATTGAAAGTTGATTCGCATTGCTAAGTACTGTAAAATCTGCTATACCTGCTAACAATATAAAGAAAGTACTCAGACAAAACAAAACATGTCGCCAAGTATCGCCCAGCATTGTGCATTTTCAATACAAAAACCATGACCGAAAACCAAAGGGACTCGTAGCGGTCTAAACTCGATTCAATGCTAATTAGTAATCAAAAATGCTATCCAATTCTTTCGACATTCCAAATAATCGAGTGCGCTTTTTTCCCAGCATCGATATTCGCATTGCGTTTTTTTAAAACTCAATTAGAGCCAGCTTTGTCACAACTTTGAAATATGCAGAGTAAAAATAAAACTGTTTGTTTGGTTAAATTTTTTTTTCATCAATAGTAATATCTACATATATTATTTAATTGTGTAATTATTTACAGTATCATTGCTACAGTATTAAAAAAAATTAAAGCCGTGCGTAGCCAGCGCGAGTCATTAGTTGTGTTATTATGCTTCTATTAATACCGCTTAGTTACTTAAATTTTAATCCTCTATAACTGTAATAAGGTATTAATTTTATTGTAAGGTACAATGCACGGTAAGACACTCGTCTACTCAGTTATTGCGTTAGATCAATATGTATGAAGTTCTATAATTTAGAGTGTAATATTAAAAAAAGTTAATTCTAGGTCGTGTGTGACCAGCCTTTGTCTCCATCTCATTATAATAAAAGCATACGATCTAAATCAAAATAGGTTAAACAAAGCCGCGCGTAGATCTGCAGAGCGAACGTACGCTCAAGCGGTCCGTGTAGCTCGAAGGTAGCTTAACGTAGCTCAAATGTAGCTCGGTGCAGCTCAAAGGTAGTTCATCCATAACTCGGGCGGGCTCAAACGACCCAACTGGCTAATACAGCCGCATCTGCGACGTAATGAGCTACTCAAGTACACCCTAACTTGTTTACACTGTTTCTTTATTGTGATTTTTTTGCAGGCTTTTTTCTTTTCTGTATAACGGAAAATGATTTTTTAAAGCTCTCCCCCTTTGTCTTTTAAGCGATTTATTTTTAATTAGGGCTCCCGATGAGGATATGTCTTCCTGCTTGTTTAGATTGAATGGGTTAAAAATGTTTTTTTTTGTCGATGTATTAAAAAAATCGTTTTTATATGAAAAGGTCAGCAGGCAGGCTGACAATGATTAAAAAAAATAAGAAACCAAATTAAAAAATATATCTTACGAAATAATTATAACATTAGTCTGTGGTTAGAGTCTAGCGTGCCTACTAAAATGGTCTAGCGGCTACAACATATTAATAATCTATTTATTGTAGCTATGTATACCTAACACCGAAATCATTGTAAGAAATTCCAACTGTTTACTGTAAATTTAACCTTACATTATACATACAGACATACACTGATAAGTATTTTCTTAACTAACATAAATAAGTACTTAGTTAATTGACTAAACACATTGCAATTTTAAATGATTTATTTCTACATTTCATGGCCACAAAATAGGCATTGAAAATAATACCGCCATTAGAACCAGCTTTAAATTTTAGTACGTAGTCACGGAGTCTATTTGTTGAAATTAAAAAAAAAGTCTATCGGAATTTTATGAAGTGCTCAAAAATGAGTCACATACGTTCTGTGGTACAGTCCACGCGAAAGTTTCCCGGACGTACAGTTGCCAACAAAAGTGCTGCGCGGTACAATCGGCAACAAAGCGGCTAATCATTCCAGTATGTGCGTGGCCCCGTTTCGCACAATGTCTGTTCTCTGATTAAGAGGATTGTCTCCATTCGCTCCTCGGATATTAAAAACTTGTCTTCGCAACGGTTCTAGGAAATGTGCAAACAATTGCGCAAATGTGCTAGATAATACGAGCAAAATGGCTGTATGTGAAGTTTTTTTCAACGGTTTTGTTTCTATTATGATTGTGCCTTTTTGTTGCCGCGAAAGCCTTTTTGTAATGATCTTCTGATGTACTCTAACTGTAGATATATATGTATATTTTACGATGACACTTGATACAAACATATTGTGTTTTTCTAGGGACAATTATAATTTAAAGATGGCCACCGGCATTTTTATTACGGTCTAATTAATAGTTTAGATGTTTATAAAGAATGACTAAATTGAGATGGCGTATTGTTTTTAAATAAAAATTGTTCGAATATTAAAAAGTACTTCCATGCCCACATACATGGACACCCCCGGTTTGATTCCCGGCGAAGTCAACTATTGGAGATTATCAAAGTATTTTATAAAAAAATTAAAAATGAAATAGAAAGCGAGGGTCGTTCTTCATCTAAAGTCTCCCTTTAGAAAATCGAAAATCTAATTAGATTAGATCCAATAAACCACTTTCTCCGGAAGTTACTATTGATTAATGACTTTGAAAATTAAAAAAGAAATTATTCCGTATAAAATAAATATGGTGCAAAGTTATTTACCTACTTATCTCATAAGAACGTAATTGAACCAAATCTCAACAAAAATCATTAAGTTTACCAAAATATCATTGCGACACTAAAAAACAAATTTAAAAAATCTGAAATAGTATGCATAGTATTAGTTATTATGTCATAATAACTAATTTAGTTAATAATTTCTTATATAAATTACAGCTCATGTTCTTTATAATTAAGAAATTAAAACATCGCATTGGATACTCCTATAATGATATACCTATTACTAGGTGACCCGACAAACGTTGTTTTGCCAAAAAATAAAAATAAAAATTTCATCAAAATCGGTCCAGCCGTTTCGGAGGAGTTTGGTAACAAACACCGCGACACGAGAATTTTAACGAGAATATTAGAACATGTATATTGAATAAAATAAATTAATAATGTATAATATACAATCAATACAAAACAATCGTCTTTTAGAACATTAAATAGAAATAGGCGATAGGCGGTCATCGACTCACAAAAAATATATCAAGTTCAACGTCCTTTCAAGTGCCTTCTGTCGAAAGCAATGTGTTCCTGTTTGCCGTATCAACAAAACGACCTATCTGCGGTACATGGACCAAAAACGGTTTTCATATGGCGATGCCAGGTAGGTGTTCTGTTTTTAAAAACAATTTTTATTTTTCCATTTTCGAATTTCACGGTTTCGTTTTCGAGGATTCTTATATCGAAAAAGTTTCAATTTGAATTCACTTTACGAAGGTAAATTATTGATGCATAATTAATAAAATATTAATAAAAGTTGTGGATACGGTATCCACAAATGCAAGAAAAGTTTATGTAATGAACGCGTTTCCTAATTTTCATGGCCTATTTTGGATTTAGTCTCCAATATTGGTTGAGTGCGTGATAAAAACATTTAAATATTTAGTTACTTTTATTTTGAATTTTGAATGTGTTGGTCACATTCATAATCATCATAGCCACTGCTGGACATTTTTTAATTAGACAGGTCAGAAGCATCCTGGATCCAACGGCGGTCACCCTTATTATTAGGTCTTATTATGGCATAAGTCTTTAACCAGTCAGCAGTGGACGTCCTTCGGCTTAGACCATCAAGTTTGAATTTTTAATTTGTAATAGAATAATAATAAGGATATGAAAAATAATAAATCTTTATAAACATTAAAAATTATATTTACCCATTTATATGGGTTGACCAACAATATAATATTGGTTACGGTAAATTCTTGAATTTAATAACTGAGAGGAATATAACATGAATAGATGATTTGCAAATGTCCCAAAAGGTGTTTGCGAAACGCACGCGCTACTAAACACATGTTGCATCCAATGTATCCCAAATTTAAAATCAATATTTGAAGATACTGCAAAAAATTGGATCGGAACCAAGGTGCGTTATCTATTTTGTTATGCATCAGCCAAACTGCTTTTTGGCAGTTTTTTTTTTTTAATTTGATGACTCCAACTGTTTAACTATTATAAAAATATTTACAAAACTTTTTACAAAACCCTTTTGTAACATTACCTGCTCACTAGTGCAATTTATTAAGATCGCAGTGTTTTTCCTTCTGGGATGATAAACATTATATATTTTTTAATCTTTGATAAGTATTGTGTCGACTTTTTGACCGACTACTTACAGTTCATCTGTTGTCGTTGATTCGTGAAATATGTCCCGCCCATTTCCATTTTAATTTGAGGGCCTGAGTAAGAGCATCAGTGAGCTTGGTTTTTTTCCTGATTAAATCGCTTCGTACTTTGTTAATTTTTCTTATTTTTAGTATGCTTCTTTCTATTGCTCTTTGAGTGGATCTGATTTTTTGTTTTACCTTATTCGTAAATATCCATGTTTGACATCCATACAATAGACACGGTAGAAGACATGTCTCAAACACCACTTTTTTTAAATTGAGACTAAAGTTTCCTTTCATTATTTCCCTCAGTGACCAATACTTTTTCCATGTTACTATCACTCTACGTTCAATTTCTTCCTCATTGCTTGTTTTTGTAAATGATACCTTTTTTCCTAAGTAAATGTAATTCAAACCACTCGATGGAAGGGACCACCAGGCAAAAGGAATGTTGGCAGACCGTATAGCCGGTGGGCTGATGACATCACCCAAATCACTGGGAAAAACTGGATGACTGCAGGCTTAGATAGGGAATCATGGAATAAGATGGAGGAGGCCTTTACCCAAAAAGGGATCCATATCTCATAACAAAACTAACAAAACACTAACAACTATATTATAAGAATTTGTAAAACTAATACTAACACTTCACTAACTTTAATTGTAATTTTTTTAGAGATATGGAAATAAAAGGCTATTATTATTATTATTATTATTATTATTATTACTTACAGTTCAAATGAAAGAAATTAATATTAACAAAATGTTGCCTTATATTGAAAATATTAATATATGTTATATCTATATATTTTTACAAAAATTAATGACATTTAAATGTAAGGTTTTCGACGTAAAATTCTTTTTTCAAAAATGTGACGATCAAAGTAAAGAAATTAGCTAGGATTTAAATAACCATAACGAATTAACCCTCCCACGTCGCGTACGATTTAAGTTTAAGAAACACATGTCACGCTCCCTCGAGCAGATAAAACCACTTAAGCGTTGGTGTACGTTGCCTTTGTAAGCGGACGTGAGACATTCTACTGCGATTTAATTTAATTAGATTTACTCAATATAGAATAGCAATAACTGTATAAACGTTAAATCAAACTGCAACATGTTTGATAATAAAACAAAAATAATGGTAGTGATTTTGAATACACACAACTTAATACTGAAGTCACAATAAATTCTAACTCGCAATGTTATGCTATATTAATTGTGTTATGTGTTATGATTTGATTCGAATTCTCAAAGAAAATAACATTGAAATTGATAAAGTTAAAGAAGTAAACGAAATGATGAAAAAAATAATTCACTTTAGAAATCTTTACATAGTATAAAACAAAGTCGCTTTTTCTGTCCCTATGTCCCTTTGTATGCTTAGATCTTTAAAACTACGCAACGGATTTTAATGCGGTTTTCACTAATGGGTAGAGTGGTTCTCGAGGAAGGTTTATAAGTACCTAAGTTACGCGGGCGAAGTCGCGGGCAGCAGCTAGTTTATAATAATACATTACTTAGCTTATTTTAGAATAATATGTTTTACTAAAACATAATAATATTTCTTTGAAGCAAAGTTCTATGAAAAATTTAATGTTTACATACTTATCTGAATGCATAGTTTTTGTAAAGGAATTGTTACTTTAATCACGCTTTGGCCTTTTGTGCCAAGAAGTACTTTTATCTTTTGGTCTGTTCTCCTATTATAAGGCATGTGCTTTTCTTCATTTGTTCTATTTGTTTCGAGAAATATTTGTATGAAAAAGTTTCATTAAGACCTCTCTATAGCTGTGTTAAAAATCTTTCTGTGCAATTATGAACAGCATTTCTGAATATTGTAATGAAGTTTATTTATACTTGTCCGAAGTACCTACAGAAAACGGCAAGGGGTAATTCATCCATATATAAGGTGCTGTCTGCGAGAGAGACGAATGAAGTCGCAGGCAAAAGCTGGTATTAAATATTTGTGTGTATGTAAATTAGCTTTAGAATTATTTAATTGCCTTCTTTCAATTATTACAGGAAATTATAATAATGAAAACATATTCAATTACAATATTTTAGGAAATTATGATTATTTTTTTACAATATAATTTTTACATTAATTTATTGGCTGTTGGCTCTTTCTCGGCTATATTTTTCTTAACCGCCCAAAAGTTTTTTTAATAAGGTTTTTACCAATGGAAAGAGTGATAAACGAAAAAGATTTATGTGCATAAAATTGAACCCGCGCTAAGCCGGAGCGGATCGTTACTAAATAATTAATAAAATAGTCCTCATGATTGTCCGCTAACACTGTTACCTCGTAATGTTATTTAAACGGGTGTTTACGGGTGTCTTGAGAAAAGAGGGTTTAAGACGCCGAGGGGCGGTAGGGTTGTCACGCGATCGTTTTGTGGTTTTACAAAACCATTTGTTTGTACAAAATGTAACACGCGATTTGACACGAAATGCTACATTTAAGCTGTTACCACGTGACATGATTTGCTTTTTTTTTTCTTTAGGAAATTTAAGCGAGAGTCAAGCAAAGAGTCACATTTCTTTTAATGAAAAAAAGTATTCAAAAAATATATTATATTATTAATAAATATATACCAAACAAATATATAAAAAATATATACAAATTATTTATTAATATGAAACTGAATTTTTATAACTAAACCATTACATGTTCCCTCTTTATTTAAGAAGAACTTGCCAGTCAAAAAATATATTTTGATTAAAAACAACAATATAATTTTAGTGGCAACCCTAATGCCATTTATGCTAATGTTCCTTAAGATATCCTTCCTCGAGGGTACCGAGGACCTTCAAGTGTCTCAAGAGATTTCTCACTCAATATAACTTGTTAAAATTGCTCTTTTTTTAGTTACCATTACTCTCTCACAGTAAAATAAACAGAATAAGTGTGGATATCACTCATAAATCATTATTAATTTATGAGTGAAAAAGTTTAGTTAGACAGTCTTTTATGACCACAATTTACGTAGTTTGGTGACAGAAAATTTTCCAACAGTAGACATTTCTCTAGTTATTTTATTAATTAATAATTTAGGTATTATAGTTATATAAAAAAAACATAAATTTGGATGTTTTTCTCCCACCTTATGAGTTTCAAGTATTTAAAACGATTTTGATTATTTGGATTGTAATAATAAGTAAATTGTTTTCTCTACTAATTTTTTAAGATCATGTATTCTATATTCTGTTTACCATTCAACAAAAATAATAAATATTCTGTTATTATAATGGTGGGTTGACAATACTATAGTTTTAAACTTTTAAATGTAATGAAACTACAATCAAACAGACGTACAAACAAAAACATTAATATGTATTCTACACCGGGACCATCTGGCAGACTCTGTGTTCGAACGAGAGCATATTGTGTAATGTAATTTAATTTTGATACGGTTTCATTTACATTAACAACCATTTATTAAGTGCATGTTGACTTTACCATTAAAAGTAGTAGGTATACAATCAAAGAAGGTTAGCTGTAATTACATTCTCTTTTGTATCCCGTGGTCTTGTAACTCTTTTTATATAATCCAAATATATGTGCAAATGTAGGTACTTATACGTATAAAATACCTACCTACAGTAATGGACAACATATACCTAGTACACAAACTAACATAAATTTTTTAGATATATATAAGAAGAACTTTATATATTATTTTAATAAGTACTATACTTAAATAAGTATTTAGATTTCGCTATGCTATGTTGTATAAAATAATAGTAAAAATAATGGCCTCTTTCACCATCTGTCAAAAGTCACCTGTCACCGGGAATAATTTAGCTTATATACTTTTGTTTGTACGGTAAAAGTCCCAAACATTAAAAAGAAAATAATAAAAAAAATTCGCCTATCGAAGGATGCACTAAACCAAGTGCATAATTAAAAAATAAAACATAAGTGCATAAAACATAAAATTATTTCTAAAAGTAAATAATCAACACTTTACTTATAGTTGGTGAAAGAGGCCCTAACAGTTCATTTGCACCAGTTCGGCTAAATAATAATTCATTAAACCAATTGAATGTAGGGTAACAATGCGTCTTGTAAAACGGGGAATGTCGCGGAAGGGTGACTACTTGACCAGGTGTTGCATGGAGACAGATGGCAGTGCCTTATCGGGGCGCGTGCACCGATGATTATGTAAAGTTCACGGTTTGTGGGGTTAAAGTGTCTATATATTTTTTTCTTGTTAGTATAAATTAACCAGTTTCTAAATAAATTATTAAATTAAACTGTATTTTCATTCAAATTCATATTTGAACAATAAATCAATTGAACAAAATCAAATGTTACAGAACCTGTAGCATTAATATTGAAAGGAATTTTTTTATGCGAAGTTCATCAGACAGCTACATTTTATGATAGGTGACAAGAACCTCCATAGGTGTTGCTATAGGGACGCTCTATGATAAAGTATAAGAGATAGGGAAATAAGCTCTGATATCTCTTACTTGCTCACGGAAACGCAACGTTGTTATTTCACTCTATGGTCTTCTGCTAGGAAGTGGTTATACTGTCGTCAGATGGTCTACCAAACTTTTGATTGCGATACACAATGGGCCTTGCTCTTACTGCTATACAATTTATTGGATGAATTTTATCAAAATTAAATTTTAAAATAAAAATTTTTTAAAGAGTATATTGCTGTAAAACCAAAAATATTGGTTTCGACATTACTTACTTCTATTGGGAACTTAACTTTGAAATGTTACTTGTTTAATTTATTTTTCTATAAAAATACTAAGATTAGTTAGGACATAGAATCGCTATCTTTAATAATGTTAGAGCCATAGTTAGTTAGTTTAGTCGTAACACGCTCGTCACAAGCGTTCGGTTATAACTGCAAGGGCTAGACGACATCAAGTTGGTATGTTCTCACCCGTGCCTACTGTTATCACTTGAGCGTTAGCGTTAGCACTCTATACCTACTTGTTGGAAAACTTTCTAACCAAGAACAAAATCTGAGCACGCACACTTAAAAAAATATAACACAATCTGCAGAAGCGATAGAGAGAGGGGCGCCCGCTTATGGTGTACGCGTGTCCCGCCAGGTGTGCAATCATGGTCCCCCTACTCACTGTCATCTCCACAATATAATAATACTTATTATTACAACTCCTTATTATTTCTTGTTTTAATTGTGCCTCGACTTGCCTTTTACTCCTTTTGTTCGCGGTTAATGGCGTTTATTGTTTTGTTTTCTCTCTTTTTTTTTAATGCGTGCGCGTGCCGGCTGCGTCTGCAAGATCGTTTTCAAAGGCAATTTTTATTATTTATTTTTAAATAAGAGTAATTTTAAAAATTGTAGTGTATTCACGGAGTTTGTACTCGGAAAATCTATCTTTCATTCTTTTGGATTTCGTTGCAGCGAAGCAGAGCGGTCGTTCGGTTTTGTTTCCCAATTGAAAGGGTTCAATAACGAGCGAAATTTGGAGCGAAAATAGTTTTTATTTGTTCCAGGAAAAGTCTCAATTTTCCTAATTTATCTACCGAATTAAGACAAGATACTTGCTCTTTGGACGGAATGTTCCTATGTACCTAAAGCGTAAACTATAATATGATTAGGTGAAAACAATTTTGAGAAAAAGAAGCTCAAGAAAATTAGTTAATTTTTTGTGAAATACTTTCTAAGACAGCATCTTGAATTGGCCTATTTTACTGAATAAAATAAAGGCAAATATTGTTATACTAATTAAAGGTCTAGTGCAGTTATGTTCTCGATATTAAGTAATCATTTAATTGTTGTAGAAGATTTTTTTAATGCTTTCCAATAATAAAAATAAAAATATTCTAACAAAAAGAAATTTAAATAAAAATATATAAACCACACTTTCTTGTTATAAATATCATTACTAACATAGTTTTTAAGTTTTTCTTGTATTACTAACACTATATGGACACCAGGTGTCTGAAATAAACTTATTATTATTATTATTAAACATTGATTAAATAGTTGATGTTCCTCTTTTGTGTGTTGCCATCTTAAAGTTTTACATTTGCACCTAGAAGGAAGAAACTAAAAACTACCCCCCATGAAAACGAATCCTGTGCCCCGAGCGAATGTGCTAACACGTATCAAGATACACCCAAGTTTAATTGGAGAATTCCTGGATCACCACACAAGCGATTACAAAACTTGTTTCGGACGCATCGACAAGACTCGAATATTTCGCACCGAACTTGTTAATTGATTTTGTTCAACGAACTTATATCATTAAAGATTCTGACCTTCAAAGACATTAATCTCATACAATAGGTACATGTCATGTGTCTTTCTAAGCAGTCGTTTTAAAACAACAGGGACTCAAAGTAGATAAAAAATCTATGAAATCGTTTCTACTCCAGATTAAAAATAATCTTAAAAATGTGAAAGTTTGTATGAATGTATGGATGTTTGTAACTCTTTCACGCAAAAACTACTGAACCGATCACCTTGAAATTTTTGCATACACGTTATTTGGGACACCAGAAAGTACATAGGGACATACCTTTCATCCAGAACGCGGACGAAGTCGCGGGCACCAGCTAGTTAGAAATAATTTAAAAAAATAATTATAGTATTTTCATTGATCAGTCACTGAATAATTTAATACCTTAACTCTAAATAGTACATAACGTAGTTTTGAAAGTATACAAGTAAGTATCCATGTTTTTCTTTAAAAAATATATGTTAAATTATACTATCAAATATTATTAAAGTGTATTTTTAAGAGCGTCTTTGTTTATTAAGCCCTCTGTGTTTCCTCTTTATGAATGTCATGCAAATTATTTTATTTGTTCTCTTCAAACTCCTTCTAATTAGCAAAATCACAGAGGGCAAGACGCGAGTGCCTACTTAATTACGGAATAAAATTTAACTCTTTGTGTAGGTACAAGTTTTCTTTGTTACAATGCAATTAGCAACTTGAATGAATAAAAAGGATCCAAAATTTCACTTGAGAATGAAAAATTTTGTGACCAAGTTTTTATACACTTGGAGCTAATAATAGCGACGACTACTGCTTTTATTATTAAAAAAGTGTGTGTAAAAAAATTAAAAAAGCTCCGACGCACGACTGGAGTATACTCCTTACGAGCGTTAAATAAATAATTTAATTAAAACATATTAATTAAACATTGAAAGCATATTGTAACCTGTAACGCGTGACGTGTGACATTTGACATTTGACTTTATTCCCATAATATTCATACTCGGGGGCTTATATACGAAATCGTTTCTTAAGGAGTAAACTCCAAAAATAGACAGACACGTTCCAGCTTAGTATAAATATACAAAGCTCCTTAATATATATAGTATTAAAATAAGTGTATGTAAGTACAGTGATGTTTTATATTACACTCCACATATTAAAAAAAACAGTATCAAATCCGCTTTCTGTCTTTGTATATTATATACATATTGCTTTTTCCATTAGTAAAAACCGTATCAAAATCCTAAGGGTTAAATCTCTAAATCTCTAACGGCCTCTTTCACCAACTACAAGTAAAGTGTTGATTAGTTAATTATGCACTCGGTTTAGTGCATCCTTCGATAGGCGAATATTTTTTATTAGTTTCTTTTTAATGTTTGGGACTTTTACCGTACAAACAAAGGTATATCAGCTAAATTATTCCCGGTGACAGGTGACTTTAAATGAGGGTTAGCCTACTTGACAGATGGTGAAAGAGGCCCTCAGGGTGGTTTAGATGAAATTAGGGAATAAAAAGACAGACGCGGACAGCTACTTCTACTTATTTATAATAGATATGTAGAGAAGATTAATTTGTATCAGAACTAATTATTTGCGTGCATTATAAGGTAATAACGGTTTAAAAATTAAATATATACCAATAAAATTACTCAAAATATTCTATTAAGTAAGTACTAACTTAGGAGCTTGAAATTTAAAGTGATTTCATCTATGTCATTCAACGCCATCTACAGTCAAATGTGAGGTAACTAAGTAATGTGTTCTTTTAACTCTTTTTTTGTGTTGCTATTTTACTCATAAAACTTGTATTAACATATAAATTGTTCTAACCCTATAATTACAGCGTTGTTTACAATAGGAATTTCCTTATGTGCGTACAGGTGTAGCTTTGTAAAGCAATTGGCGTGACTTACGGAAACGGAAGTGGGGCTAACCAATGGCGGACCGTCATGGACCGCGTAACGGCACACAACAGCGTTTACATCGCGGGCTTAAGATCCGAATCCGGTCCTAACCGGACATCATTAAGAGGGACAATACAGTTAATTAAATTCATTTAAATCATTCAAATATTTTATTCAGATTTTTAGCAGAGTTTTATATTTATAATAAAAAAAACGAATTTCGTTTTTTTGAACGTTTACTTAGCATTAAATAAGATCGAGAACAGATTGTTATATTTAATTAATTATTTATTATTTAATGTTTCAGTATTAAAGAAATACTAATGAATTTTATTCATTAATTAAATGTATAAAAGTGCGAAGATTGACCAGTTTCTTACAAAAATAGTCTATTCAAATCATTGTTTTTCAGATTAAAACAAAAAGGAAGTAGGTGCATTTTCAATTGGTGATTAAATTAAAATATCTTTAGAAAAAAGATTATAAAAAGAAATAATAAATTACATAAATATCCATTAAAATCTTGCAATAAGAAAAACTCAATTAAGTTATTTAGAAGTCTGGATAGCAGCAATTTTTAAATTTAGTCTAATTCTGTAATATTTAAAACTAATCATCCAAGATCGAGATGAATACTAATTTTAGAGTAGGTTCTCAATAATACTTGGCATTAGGTATTTGTTACCGGCCTAATGTATGACGGTATTCACGCAGGCATGCGCTACACAAAAGGCGAAAATTCTCTCGCTCGTCGCGAATCAGTTTAATTTGAAACTTTGTTAATAAAACACAAGAAAACTAATTTGTTAATGCTCGCCTCGCCCGCGCTCAACTATTCAAGAATTTCTAAACCTCACACTAAACGTACTCGTGACTTGCGTTTTCCCACAAAAGAAAAGCGAAGTACACAATGAAGCAAGTTGCGGCAAGTCACAAAATGCTCGCGAGGTGTCGTAAATTCAATACGCGAACGAGGTGTGAGTTTGAAGACATACGGGAATATATCACGTGCGCGCGCCCGGCGTTCAAGTATTTTCAGATATATAGTAATGCTTATTTGTTGTTTTAAACAGTTTCAAATTATTCAATAACTTTTAGTAGATTATACATTAAATAATTGATAATAATTAAATAATCGTTAGATCTTATATAAAAATTAATAACCGAATTAGAATTCTTTCTAATCTAATTCTATATAAAAAAAGTTGCTTGAGTGTTTATATATTATGATGAATTTTATTTATAATAAATTTATTAGTCAAGTGACAAATAAATGTTAATTTTTACCCGTTAGAGCATGAGCAGGGTATATACTCAGTAACTCAGTAACTCAAACGCCTGAAACTGACTTTTTTGTTTTCTTGTTTTTCTTGTTGATTAATTATGTAACAACTATTATAAAAATGGTCATCGAATTTTAGAAAATCGAAGACTTCATTTTATTTTGGTTATGTAGTAACTTTTTTATATCTTTAATGGCCTGAATTATTTGCATATAGATATTATCCAAATATAGATATTATACTCATTAAAATGAACAGAAAGACAATTAAAAAATGACCTCGCCAAAATAATTTCATTAGTTCGTTTTAAGAGTCATATCATTTTTTTATGTTTATTAGATAGAATATTATGACAAATATTAGAATAAAAAGTGTATTAAAATAAAAATAAGTAAGTTATTGACATTAAGAAAATAAACGTCGCAGTCGCGTGCACAATATATATCCGTGTGTTTTATCACCGGTTTGAAGTGTTGCCACACACTTGCACGTCAACTTGGGCACTAACACTTCACGCGTCGTCACTTGCAAATATAAAGGGTGTTCACGTAGTTCTAAAGTTTTCACATTAGCCTCACAATAGCCATGAAAAGCTAATTAGGAAGTGGTCTTGGTGTTTAGTAAACTTTCCTCAATTTCATAAATAGAATATTAAAATTAAACATTCATTGCTTGTATAAAGGTCTTAAGGCTCTTTCATGTCTGGCCTCGTGTAGTCTATGAATGTATTTATGTTTAATGTTGCGTACTATAGCTGCAGAGCTCGTCATTAAAAATATCTCAGATGCAAAGGAGGTACACTTAAACATCTTGTATTTATTTATAAAGTAGGTAGACGTCAAACTTGAGTGTAGGGGTTTATAGAGAGCAAGGACATTGCGCAAGCAAAATAATTAGAGGTAGTATAAAATTATCGGAAAATTTTCAAAAAAAATGAAGTTAAATGAGATCTTCTAATAGTTTACGAAATTTGTATAAGATTAATTGCAAATGTTGACAAATAATTTGCTCCTCAATTCAGCTTTAAGTATAGTTCTAAGTCGCTTAAAATTTTATAAGTTCAAAAAATAAGAAATATCTTTTTTGCGTACCTAACCAATAAAATCTATAGAAATTTTATCAAATTTATTTCCAATTATAGAATTTTGGACAACCAAAAGAAGCCTAATGATTTAAGCAAATAATATCTAGGTAGGTCCTATTCTTACTTGGACTAGTTTTCTTTTTAGCAGGAATTTGAGTAGGACCTAAGTACCTATATCGTTTTGTGTTGTTCCGAAGGATAGGTATGTGAAAAAATTACAACTTAGTATTTATTTTTCCTGTTTCGATCTTACATGGTATGCAATTTTGAAAGTATTAAATTTTGATTGATTTAAGTAAATGTAGTTAACGTAAATTTATATTTGTAAAAATGTCTCATCGGTCTGAATGTAAGTCGTAGTCGGAGAAATTCACGTCTGCCATCAATGAGAAGTTTAGTTCTTTCAGAAGATTATTATACCTACATCAGAGAAATTTCTAGAGAATTTTACCACTGCAAATTGCTCACTTAACTTTTTCTTCTTTTAAAATTACGCAGTAGTTAATTGCCGAGTTACTTAAACCACAAAGTGAGTTCTAACATAATTTTCCATCTTGAAAACTAAGACCGGAAGCGACGCATCACACTCGAGCCAAAGTACGAGCCTTAAGCTGCGGTTAATGGAGAGATGGATGTGAGCACACAGAACTAAAAAGCTACAGAAGGAAATAACATACTTTTAATACACATATAAACGTAGGCGAGGTCCATTTTCGATTTATTTATGTAAATACTATAATTTGCTCGCGACTTCGTAAACGCGCCTTTATGTTACCTAAGTGTTTAAAAATAATAATAAAAAAACAACACTTGACGAAAATGTATAATATTATTAATAATGTATTCAATAATTATTATTCTTATATTTCTGTCACTAGCCTACCTTGTTTACTACTATTTCTATTAGTGAAAACCTTATCAAAATCGGTTATGTCAGTTAAAAGAAGTTAGCTGAGAAAAAGACATAAGTTAGCAGAGCCAACTTTATTTTTAATATGTAGATATGTGTCAGAGTGAAAATGATTAAAGGCTCATCCAGATATTTCAGTTACGTCTACGTAATAAATCTCTGGACGAAAGCCTGTACAGTCTTTACGTTTGTGGGCCCTCTTTTTAAATTGTCCTTTCACAAATTTCCGTTTTATTCCGTAATAATGAGTGCAAAGCGAAGATTTTAGCCTGGGAATTGCATGAATGAGGTCTCTGAATTAGAATATTGTAATGTGCATGCTGATTTAAAATAAAAAAAATGGAAGATGGTTTTGAAATTATTCTGTTAAGTTTTAATATTGAAAAAATAATACTTATTAATCTTAAATGAAGTAATTTTTTTTTTATATATTGAAATTTTAAAACTTAAAACTTATTTAAAATAATTATATGTAGGTAAGTACTATATACATACTACTAATATATTAAATGCCAAAGTTTGATGTATGTATGTATGTATGTATGTATGTATGTATGGATTCTTTTTACTCTTTCACTCAAAAACGGCTAAACAGATTTGGATGAAAATTGGCACATAATAAATATGATAATTTTTATACTTTTTATAGTCTAAAAATATAAAAATTTCTTCTAACTAGTTTCCTCGCTAACTTTTTTGAAACCACAGATTTTGATACGGTCTTCACTAACAGAAACAGCGAAAAACTAGAAATGTTTGCATTTGTACGGGCGGTTCGCTGATATTATTTACACAAAATGAATAGGTATCATTTATGATAACCACACCTTAAATGTCAATTAAAATATCATTAAGGCGGTTTCAACGGAACATTCCACAGACAAAATTAAAAGTCTAGTAACGTACCGGCGACCCGCCTACTGTGTGTAGTGTCATTACTTAAGCCTGCATCTTTTTAAACGTTCCCCAGAAGGCTGAATAGATGCGACCCTTGAATCGTTCTAGAAAAAAAAAGAATAAAGAAAACGCACGCATCACGTTCCATTGTAAGCAGACACGGTGAAGGTATATCTCATTAAGGGAGGTACGAAATTAAGAACTGTTGCGAGCGATGGAGCGGGAATCTTAGCAATCATTACGTGAAACGGAACGCGGCTGCCTTTATATTGAAGAGTAGGTATACTAAAATATTTCACACTTTTTCCCGTCGACTTCTAGCGTGTAATGAAACTGAATGTATGTCAACGAGTTATATTTATACCTATATTTATATAGTGTTAGAAATATAAGATAATAATATCGTATGTATAGGTACCGAGTTTACAATGTAATAATTATAGTTTCAAGTTAGGCATAGAGCTAAGGCAAGCACTTTAACCACTCAACCAATCGACTCCTCAATAATACCTATAGGAGATAATCAATCTATCAATTTGAGCTTCAGTCAGAACGTGAGTCAGTCAGAAACTTAACGAATTTAATGTAGTCACAACTTTGAATATACAATGCATTGTGAAGAATCACGTCTCTCAAGTACACGAGGTCATACTATCAGGGGAAGTGCCTTATCGCCGGACGCCTGACTCGCAAGATACCGTACAATATATAGGTACCTAATGCCCCTCGCCTACACTTAGATACATGTTATTTCTAATTATCTTATTAGCCTAAACTTAAAGAGGAAAAAAATAAAAACGATTACCTAATTCGAATAGGTAATTAAAACATACATTTTTAAATTTAAATATTATTTTTTAACTTAAAAATTTAAAAGGAAATAATTACCTAGATATCATTATTTCGTTAAAATATTTATAACCTTTTAGTAACAATATCATAAGTAGGTAAGTACATTGCACAACCAATCCATGAATTATTAAATCAGACATAAACGTTTTTCCTATTTTCTCATTTTTACGAGTACCTACTTACAGTAAATAAAATATATAAATATAATATATTAATATCATATGATTATTGTAATAAAAAAAAAATTACTTACCTAATTAAGGGTATGAGTTTTAGACGACTTGCGGATGAAGATTGATCGATCGATGTGAGTGCCGATAATCTGTAATTGGAAACAAAATATTAGATTAATACGTATGTCTTGGAGGCGTAGCCGCGCTACGAGTTAAGATACGAGGCTACGAGTTAAGATGTTCACGAACATCTTAGCTCGTAGCCACAATTTCGTAGCACACTGGTAGCACGTAGCGTGCAAGTTTCGTAGCAAACTTAAGCCACGCCTAGCCTACGTCTTGAGCGTGTCTTTTTCTTTGCGCATTTTCTTGCGCATACACGCCCACTGTCTTACGTAACTACGTTCCGATACACGCCTAGAATGCAAGACGAAAAACATGTATACTAAGTTAGTACCCGCCTTTTGTGTTAAATGGTTTTAGTTCGAACTTATCTTAAAAAGCAAAGGTCTATTTAAAACTCTTATTTCTATAATTGTCATAACTAATTACAATTAGGTAAAAAACAAAAACAATCGTTATCTATCGTTCAATGCGGAGACTATAAAGCCTTTTTTCAACATTACAATCAAAAAGAGACTATACAATCAACAATAGGCTCAACAAATTAAGCAGTAGGTACCTATGCTATAATAATAACTATGCTACCTATATTATACCTATGTTACCTAATAATATACAAAAAGAGTTATTTAAATTAAATTAGGTAAAAAAGTAGTACTTTCTCAAACTGCAGTCATAAATTAGGCCTCATACCTCAAAATAATATTTAGGTAAGTAGGTACCTATATACCTAGTAGGTACTAAGCGAAGACCATCGTTAAATAAAAACGTGAAATAAAGTTGTAATAACGATATCTAAGTAGGTACTTGGTAATTAAAATTTGCTTGAATTAAACTATTCAATAAAAATACCTTTGCTGTATCTCTGGTAAATTATTGTTTAAATTAATACTTAGTAGAAAGATATTAACAATAGAAAAACAACTTTTACGTAATACATTATATCGGATTTCGTACAAAAATAACCTATCCAGCTTTAACTTGAAATACAAGTAGCAAGTAGGTGTCCCCAACAAAAAGGACGCCTATGTCTTCCCACGCCTCCTTTCTTAGAAGTTTAGGCGACTCGCTCCACCCACTAAGTTATATCTTACGCACGCCTCCCTTCTATAGATCAACCAGTAACAATAAACTTTTTGTAAATAGAGCACAAAGGATAATAAAAGGTCGGAAAAGAACGATAAAATAATATTTGGACATTATTTATGTACTTACTTAGGTAAGTACCAACATAACTTATAAAAAGCTTCTCTGGACCATGTAGATTTCACAAAATATGTAGGTAGGTACCGTAATTTTGAAAATATTAGAAAATATTTATTCATTGGTATAGTAGTATTATACTTTATTCTATTATTCTATCTATAACCCATTTTTTGGATATATTATGGGTAGGTTCATATATACCTACGTATAGCGGCTCGTTTTCTGCTGAGCAAGATACAATTAGGCATATAAATGCCTTTACTAATCTACTCACACAAAATATTTCGATAGAAATAACCAAATAAAATATACTGACAGCGAGTTGTCTAATAACATTGTGATGAAAACTTGGATAATCAACTTTTTGTCTAGTAGCGACATCTACCACAAAACCTCGGTACTTAATATATCATGCGCTTGCGTCGCTTAGTCCTGGCGCCCTCTATCAAACATGAATTGAATTAAAAGTGTAACGTGGAACAATAGCTGTGGCTGAGAACGCATAGATGGCGCTATTTACACTAGGTGATGGTTTTGAACAATATGAGTTGATTTATCATTTGTTTATTAAAAAGTCAATGACACTAACCGGTGTGAAATAATATAGGAATAATTTACAAAATAAAACACGAGTATAATCTTTCTCAAGTAATAATAGCATGAAACATTTCATATATAAGTACATAAGTATTTTAATTTGAAACATAAAAGCATTATTTATAACTTTATTGTGAGCGCTAGGTCCATAACGCATCTTATTTAAAATTTTAGATTCCACAAAAGATTAAGTTTAGCCTTAATCTAAAAGAAATAAAAGTAGATGTTTAGTAACTCAATTTTTATTTAATAAATTGTTTCTTTATTATTATTTATTTTTTTAAAAAACACTTCTTTTTTACCTATATTTATATAACCTTTTTATACCTAAATTAAATACCTACCTATGGTTCCTATCAATTTTTAAATATACTTAGTAGGTATCTAACGAATAAATCCTTCAATAAATTCTGGTCAGAAGCTAAAATATAGGCTATAAGTATTGGATTATTTAAGATTAAAGTTCGCATTGGACACAGTCTCATTAAGGTTGATAATATTTTTTACGGCTTTGTTAGTCTGCAGCTCCTTTCGATATTTAATCAAATCTCAATAAATTTCTCTGTAATTTTAGATCTTTACCAAGAAAACAGACTAACGGTCCATTTGTTGGTAGTGGCTAGGTACTGGCTGCCGTCGCCTATTGTTTGTTGAGTTTGTTCACAGAATAAGTAATAGTACCTACTACAAGTATCTAGTATTCCGCGGAAGGAATATATTATAAGTAAGGTATTATCAAAATCTGTTCCTCGCATACTGTAAACGTCTGTTAAATGATTTAACAGCGATGTCAAATACCTATTACCTAACAGTGTATTTAGGTGTGAGGGCCACTTTCACCAACTACAAGTAAAGTGTTGATTAGTTACTTTTAGAAATAATTATTTTTTTTATTAAATTATGCACTCGGTTTAGTGCATCCTAGGATAGGCGATTTTTATTTATTATTGTTTGGGACTTCTACCGAACAAACAAAGGTAAATTATTCCCGTTGACTGGTGACTTTAAATGACGGTTAGCCTACTTGACATATGGTGAAAGAGGTCCTAACAAACATAGGTATCCATCGATCCATCCCCATAGTTAAACTTTCTATACCATAACTATCGTGATTCACAATAAATAATTGCAACATAATCTACATGTTGATAATGTTGTACGAAACTTGAGCAGTAACTTATTATTATAAAAAATTAACTATTACAAAAATCAAAGTAAAAATTTGTACGTCGTAATTACGACAGAGTGTGGTAGGACCGTATTGTATATTTATCTATCATTGTATCTACTCACATTCTCATGCAAATAAAGTTATTATAAATTATTAATTTTAGATTGACAAGAACCGGCGGCATATCATTGGAGTTTAGGTACTCCTTAAGAATATATTTGCATATTTATATAGGTTTATGGGAGTAAAATCAGAATTATCACACGAATGCGTTAGGTATGTTACACCTTCCATGATGGATTCCTCTTGTAAAAAAAAAAAAAAAAAAAAAGGTATGTTACACCTTACAATATTTTTATTTATTAAATAACAGGTTAGGTTATCAAATTTTTTTATATTGAATTTATTCAAAAAACAACTACAATTCCTTTTCTAGACAATCTAACGGATGTTGATATGGTTTTCACTAATAGGAAAAGCAATAAACGAGGAATGTTTGTATACATAATTTTACCAGAAGCCGGCAGAGGGCCGCTTAGTAGGTGGGTGATGCTTAATTTATTTATTTGAAATTTTTAAATAATACTTTTTATGTTTCAGTATCTAATAGGTGGGATGTAGGTACAAAATAAATACTTTTTTTTTAAATTACGCACCGTTTATAGATAATTTTAATATTTTGGGATTAATAAATAAAATTATCAAATTCAGTTCATATAAATTAAAAAAAAAAAATTCGGTACACACTTTTTAAATAATGAATTAGCGTAAAACATCTAAAAAAACTCTTGTTTCAAAATAAAACAAAAAACACAAAACCATAAAATATTATTTATTATTTAAATACAAAGTAGGTATATTTTTTCAAATGCGAAACAATAAAAAAAATGATAATATTACAAAAAATAAAACAAAACAACAGTACAATTACAATACAAAAATAATAAAAAGAATATAAAAACGAAATGTAAATTATACAAAAAAATGCAAATTTTCTCGAACTCTACGCCCGGCGGGCGAGTCTACATTAATATTTTTTATCTACTTAGAAATAAATAAATAAAATTAATTACGTAAACAAAATTTGAAGGCAATATTGCATTGTTTATTTGTTGAAAAAAAAAAAACTAATTACAAAAAAAAAACAAGCAAAAACAAAAAAGGTTCTAGTCGAGCATAATATATTGATAAAAACTTTTTGAAACACAACCTTGGTCCAAATTTCTTGTCAATATTGCACAAAATGTTTATTTCAATTGTTCTTAATGTTCACAGATATTGTTTATAAAGTAATAATAGTCATTTATAACACTAAAACACACTAGACAATTGTACATTTGTGGCAGTCAAATTGTTCGTGTTTTTCTTTTAAAATTAAGTCCTTAATATTAACGTAACGCTTACTTATTATAGTTAGACGATATTATTTTTTTATCATTCGCTCACTCAAGTAAGTATCAAGTAGTCGCTCGTTAAGAAAAAAATAAATATGAAACGAAAATATATTCAATAACGGCCGAACGTTTTAATTCTCTTCACAAATTTAACCGACGTAAATATTAAAAAATTTTTTGCAAAAAACTTTCCACCACTGCCAACAGTTGAGGTCAAAAAATCGAGGGTCGGGGGGAGTTTTTTTAGCCTAAAAATACTTTCGATTTTACGCGTTAGAATTTCTTTTTTAAATTTTGTATTTTTATTTTAAAATTTAAATCACAAGAGCACGAGGAACGTGTATTGCGCCGCGCGGCCCGGCTGGGCGCCGCGACTCCAGACGGACGACTGAGACTTGTCCGCGGCCCGCCGCGCCGACACCCCACCGCGGGGTAGATTCATCCTCCCCCCTAGCGGGGTTTACCCCGCACCCGATACGTTCACCCCCGTCCGCCCAGAACCCGACTTCGTTACGAGCCACTTGTAATCGCCGCGCGATTTTTCCGCCTAAGACAAATTAGGCGGGCCGCCCCCTACTACCATAAATCTGGGCGGTTTCTTAGCGTTAAGACGTTCCGTTTTTTCGTTTACCCCTAGCACAAAACTGCCGAGAAACCTTCATACTAAACGATTTTTTATATTGTCGCAAAAGTATATTCGTTTAATGAAACATTTCGTTTAACGCATTGATTTATAATGACATGGTTAAACCGCGGACAATGCAAAACCGATGTTATGGCGGCGTACTGTTTTATTTTTAACTGGTGTTTAATCGTCACTCTCGCTTTCAGCGGTGCCGAGGCTGGGTTAATTGTAAATAAAATTCAATCATTCGCAAAAAATCCCCGTAATCGAGACTCGACAATATCAATGAGAGAGTTGTGTTCTACATTATTTGTATGCATTATGACCGGGCGTTGATGACGTCACGTGATCCCGCAGATAATGTCCGCGTTTTAAATGTTTATTTGTGGGTTTCCTTTTTTTTAAAATGAACATTATTAACATTATTTTTTAAAAATATTCTAATATCAAGGGTCTTTCTGTAATTAGTCACAGGACACACTTACCCCAAATTGGAGTCGAGTTTACTTTTAGAATAATATTTTTTTCTCCTTATTTTTATTTATAAAACTTTATATTATTTAACTAAACGGTGATGCAGTGTAATTTTTAAATTTGTATGACTATATAGCAAAATTAATTTGTAGTTTTACAAAATTTCATTTCTTTCATAAAAAGCTCTTAAATATTAATCTCAAAATTTATAATTTATCAAACTTTGATGAACCTAGGTAATTTGTAAGTATTATTTGGTAAATTAAAAGACTTATAAATATTATTACAAGCGCCAAGTTTATCGGAGAAAATCCACTCCGCTTCATTATATTGAGCAAAATACTGAGTTAGTAGTTGTGATTACCAAATTTTTGCTCAGCCTAATAAAATAAAAGTAACTATTGTTTCAACTTATTTAAATGTTGTTATTCTTTAGATAATTTAAAAATATTTTCACATAAATAATTTGGAAAGGATTTAATAAGTAGGTACTAACTTTTGTTATTATTAACAAAATACTTAGTAACAAATCGATGGGGTGATATCAGGTTTTTTGAACAGTTAAAATATAAATTCATTTAAGTATCCTGTTTTGTAGAACGGTCCAGCTGCTGACTCAAGCGGTCAACGAACTCGGAAATTATTTTATATCTCATTTATATGAGACACTTCGATTTTTCAATATTTGTTACAAATTATGGTTTTATGAATTAGTACTTTTAAAAAATTTAACTTAATAAAAATCTACTGTAGGTAAGTGTGATTTTTATTATTACGTTTTTTTTATTGTAGAACATCTAAGTGTTTTCAAATTTTAAATAAGTAGGTATTTATTTAATTTTTAACTAACTTTAAAATAATAGACGAATTTTGAAACGAATAATTGTTTAGTTAGTCTCAATAATCAAAATTATTTATTAATTATACCGTTATTGAAAATAAAATATTTTATATTTTTGAAACCAAAATAAAAATCGTGATTGTATTCTGTGTTTTTTTAAGTCTCTCTGATTTGTTATTAAAGTTATTTTTTAACTTAATAACAAATCAGATATTTTCGAGTCGCTTAACGTTAAAATATTCCAAAGTTCCAAAGTCCAATAATTTTATCTAGTTATAACTATTATACATGATTTTAGAATAAACATCTAATTAATATTAAAACATTAGTGACCGTTATCGAATAAAGTATTTAAATAAAAATAAAATAAAAGCTAATTAAAAAAAACACACAATTATTTTCCACAGAATGTCTTCGTATACTTAATAATGTACCTTTTAGAGATAAATTCCAATTTTTACCCGCTTCACCACTCGACGTCACAAAACAATTTTAGTTGATAAACTTTTTTAATTTTTTTTTAAATAACTTTACTTAGATAACAAGTTCTACGGAGTCCGCGAAAATACAAGATCGCACGTTGCACCCGGTGTTCAAATATGAACAAAATCGTCGAGGACGTCCACAGATAGTTTGGGGATTGTTGTGAAGAAATCGAACGCGAATAAGGAACTTAATACCACTTATGGACTATGCGGCAAAACAGCCGAATATTTACATTGAAGAAAAAAAAATAGGTCATACGGAGGTTACGGGCGACGCAGCCGGTCGGCGCGGGCCGCGACGGGATCTGTGTTCATCTTCCCTGGAGCGCGCCCTGGCGCGCCACAACGGAACTACCGGGAACCACGTGCGCGCCCTCTAGACAGAGACGCAAGAACGAGAAACGCACGCGAGCGAAAGGGACAGCACTACACTTTTTTCAATTTACTATATTTGCTCATTTTTTTGTTATTTTCTCGCATTTCGATATTTTATTTTTTAGTTGATGCGCTTCACAACTCACCTGTTGTGCTTGACCCGTTTCGATCTGACGTACCGATCACATGATCGAAGTTTGTATGTTTCATTTTGGCGAAACATTGGAATGCTATACTGAACTTCAATGAAATTCAAGAAATAAAAAAGTTCTGACATGAATTTAAAAAAAAATTCCAATACTAATATTTCCGGTCTCTAATTAAGAAACTATTTTTTTTTTATTTAACAAGTAATAAGTCCTTTTTTTAATTTTCGTTTCGTCAAGTAAAGGCCACACATTTACATTCTAAAAAGGATTTACTTACTGTGTATAATTTTTAATTAACTATGTTATAACAGTAATCATCAGTTACCATTATCACAATATTAAAAAATGTATGGATATTATCCACCTAGGTATGTAAGTATAAAAAATTCCTCTAAGGGAATTTGTATATAAATGTTCGTTTAAATTACGATAAAAATATTTTATTTCTACTAACATAGAATATGTATCAGAAGAATATGTAATATTAAAACAATATACACAATTTTTTTTTTATAAAAATGAATTTTTAATATAAAAGTGCTGCCAAATGCTGACAGCGTCGGGTAGCGGAACTAAAAAGACATCAGCGCTTCTAGGTGTTGAAACGGTATTTTTACGAACTAATAACTCTTGGTTCATTCCGATGGCTTCCTTTATTTTTTCCTTTTCATTTTAATCGTGAAAGTGCAACGTTCACTTCGCCAAGCATTCATCGGCCATTTTCGTTTAAAGTTTTCTTTTCGTTTTTATTCGGTTTTTACAGACGTTTTGATGGCATCGTCAAATACATTGGTGTTGATTTCGAATAGTATTGTTAACATACACGAGTAACTCTGTCGAAGTACCACAGCTCTATTTATAAATTTTATAATTTAACCTTTCATTAGAAATGCTATTAAAAATAACAGAAAGATGATTTACTTATTATCTGTTTACACACTAATTACACTAGATGTCGCTACAAGGTTCATTCGTACATATTTAATGTGGAATTTTTTTAAAATATTATATTTTTTATTTTGTTCTACAATTTTTTAAGTGAAATTTAAACTTTTGATTTTTTAAAATAATAAAGTGAATTGCAATACAAAGGACGTTTATGATATATTATAGATATATAAAGAATGTATAGGACTAAATATTACCTACATAATACAATAGGTAATCTCTTGACACTGTACAAAAAGATACTTATGACGATTAAAAAAAATTTTTTTAGCGACAGACAGGCTATGACGGTCCACTGATGGTAGGCCTATTTATTATTTATTTATTTATTATTTTCTAACACGTTTGTAAACCTTTACAGACAGAAAACATTCTTAGCATAATATATACCTATACCTTAAGATATATATATTCTTAGCATATATATATATGTTTGAACTTAAGTTTGAATTAGCCTTAGTTTAAGTATGGCGTTGGAGGAGCGGGGGTCTCCTGATACAAGTATTTTTATACTTAATAGGAGGTCCCCTACACCCTTTTTGTACCTAGGCTTAGTTTTTGATGAATAAATTATTTGTATTTGTATTTGTATTGTATATACTGTAGTGCTTATAATGTTTAATTTAAATGATTTTTTTATTCGAAAAAATAAATAATTCGAAATTTTCTACTAAATTTTCATTTTATATTGATCACATTTGAATAGGCTACAAATTCTCTCAACAACCATTTCGCTATTGTTCTTTTCTTGGCCTGACACGAAGAGCGAAAAACGAACTGTCCAGTCATGGGAATAAAATTATACATAAGTACCGTCAACGTAGTTCCGTTGACTAAGAAAAAAATTCTAACTAGTTCCGCCACGGAACTACATCAACGGAACTAGTGGGAATGAACCGTTAGAACGAACATCTGGCGATCCGAAATTTACCTACTTTTTCAGACTGAAAATAAACCGCAATGTGATCAGCCCAATCTCGTCGTTGTATCGTTGAAACGGTTGTCGATGACCTTCGTTAAGCGATGGCTGGATTGTACAGTTGAAGTGCAGAAATGGCTTACGGTATGAATATTTAAACACGTGTGAATCCTACTTATATTATATTAGTATTACTAGCTGTGCTAAAGACTTCGTACGCGATAAATGTATGAAAATAATTGTATTAGTTAAGTCCAGGTAATAAAGTAGGTATCTATATGTGCCAAAATTAATCCAAACCCGCAAAGCCGTTTCTGAGATTAGCGTGCATAAACGCACAGAAAAACAGACAAAAATTCTAAAAGCTATTTTATCGACACCAGTAACAAACACTTTTTTTTTAAATTATTTAATGTATAGACACGACCATAGACTACCTACCCCAATGGTCTGTGGGCACGGGTCGTTTACGATTTTATTAAATGGACAGATAGATGTATAATTTCTCATTCAAGCAAAAACTACTAAACTGGTTTTAGTGAAACTTTTCAATAATAGAATGTCATTCTTTGGAGTCGCACTCTCATGTCATATAGGTGGTTTTCGTCACGTGATTGTCCACTTTGTTGCGCA
Organism: Synanthedon tipuliformis; assembly: GCA_947623395.1. NCBI lineage: Eukaryota > Metazoa > Arthropoda > Insecta > Lepidoptera > Sesiidae > Synanthedon > Synanthedon tipuliformis. Next base: position 2,618,099 of record OX392424.1, on the reverse strand, counting down.
TGCATACTGCTGCTACCGCGATACTTCTCCACTTTTGAACTGTACCATAGTGTGAGTTGTGGAACTTATAAAATCTGTCTAGCAGGTAGGCAATCTAACTTTTGGGCGTCCGTCTCTCTCCTGGCCCTGAATCACAAGCCGTTCCATTGAAGTCCTGGGCAAAATATTATGTGATATCGTGGTAAAGTGGTAATAGAATAGAATCAATTTTATTGATTCTAAGTACTAAGTAATAATACCATTGTTTGGCAAAATTAAATTTGCTCTCTCGGAAGTCGAAAGTCGATATATAAAGTGTGATCGTCAAAATGAAACTCAATACGGAAACAACAACATTGAAGGTGCTTTAAAAAAGGTATCTTACCCCTGATATGAGACGGGCACTAAAGCAGGGCTCGTAAACCGCGGGCACAATTACTTATTTTAAATAAACCACGTTAACATGCGATTCTTCTCAAAGCAACTATAGCGTTAGTTGCTGTAATGTTGGTGTATTAGATGCTTCGTTATATTTACTTAATAATTTAATATTTTTCAAATAAGTCCATGCTGCTCTAAAATATGTGTAGTCTTGCAAATAACTTTTAGAAGTATGGGAAAAATTATACTTAATACTTATTATTACCTACCTATTACTTTTATTGCTTATTATTTCTTATTATACTTTATAAAAAGACTTTAAGTAAAGTAAAGGAATTTGAGCAAGGGCCAATAGAAACAAAGTCAAGGCGTACCACCTTTTTTACATAGTAAGTATTATGATTAGGTACTTATTTATTAGGATAAGCAACCGATTCTTTATCTTTCTTTTCTATATTTTCTAGGTCTTGGCAAAATTATTTCTGATAAAGCGGAATTTGATAAAAATGACATTTCTTCCATTTTATATTAACAAAAAACGCATGTTTAACAACTTAATATAAAATTTATACACATTGTCTAAGAAATGTCAAAGTTAGGTCCAAAACGAAATAATTAGAATGTTTTAAAAGACATCCTTCAAAACTGAGATTTCCCTAGAACATAAACACACCACAAGGTGTTATTGATAGTTTTATAATTAACTTTAAAATGAAAGATTTCCATCTAGTTTACTCAATCAAGATTTAGTCTTTCAAATCAAAATGCATAAATTATCTAGTCATTAGAATTTATTTTATTTTTCGATGGGTCCAATACAGAAACATTACCGAGAATGTCCGGTAAGAACGATACACGGTGTGCTCGTAAAGTTGCTACACCCCAGTAATTTTAACCGCGAATCACGTCGTAAAACTGTTGTCAATACCTTCCTTAACTCGCACCAGATTGCTTAGCGCACGTCAAGTGGCTACCTATAAACATTACGATCATTGTTTTTCAAATAAAGTGTGAAAATGGCGAGTGACAGGATGACTTTCAAGAAAATCATCTTTGTTATTTATTTAACTAACATAGGAACTTAATTAATTTTTAGGTTTAAATTAAAAAAAAAGTAATAACTGATCTCAATAGATCACGTTTCACGTCCGTTGGTCTAGGTATCAGACTAGTAGGTAGACATTTTTTATCAAGTGCTTCGTTAGATTTTTGTCCGCGTCTTCGTCTGCGCTTCTCCTTTCGAGTACAGTATTTTTTCTGAATGAAAGGTACTATAATGTACTTCTTTGTACCCCTGACAACATGTATCCAAAATTTCATAATGATTCATAATAATTTCATAATGTTAAGGCGATTACCTTATAAATAGTATTACTAATAGTCACACGTAGGAATTTATTTCGCAAGGCTTTATTTATTTATTTTTATAAGGCGTGAAAACAACAAACAAATTGACGTTTTTTTTTATAATATTAGTTAAAATTGTAAACTTGGTTCATACGGGCTACTAAGTGTGCTGATAGAAGTTCTGCCTATTGGAGTGGCATGCAACGCACTGAATAGAAAATATTTCGTTTTGTAATAAATATGTAAGAAAACAAGTTATACTTTATTTTACCACCCCTCGTTCCAATTTGAATAGCATAATATTATTTTTTATTTGTGACAACCCTAAACTCTATTATGAGCGCAATAAAACACATCACCTTTTCAGCGTCCACACTTTTATAATGGCGACAATCGTAAGAAGCTAACTTCTTTTTTATTGGTACCTTTCGCGTTCGCATTTTGAACAAGTTTGAATTTGAAAGAGCTTTTATTGTGTCACGTGTCAAATGTTAACGGACTTTGTTTTAAATAATAACTTAAATTACAAATTCAAAGTGTCGCGTTTATAAGAATACTAGCTGGTGCCCGACTTCGTCCGCGTTCTGGATGAAAGGTACCATATGTTCTTTCTGGTGTCCCAGAAAACGTGTATGCAAAATTTCATGGTCATCGGTTCAGTAATGTTGAGAATGATTAAGAGAAATAACAGAAATAACAAAATTAACCGAATATCAGAATACTGTTTTGTTTGTGTGATTCTGTAGGGATGCCAAAATTTGTTTCCTTATCTTTGCCTAATTTCCAATCTTTTATATTAAAAAGGTCAGTACTTAACGAATTTTTAGAAATTATGATTCAGCCTACATTTATTTCGTGGACATTCACGGACTGTCAGCCTGCCTGCCGCCTTTAATTTATATACCTATACCTACATACTGTTTGATTCAGTAACACCTTGTGTAAACACACGTTTACACCTTCTGAAATAATCATTCGTTTTAACGTTTGGCTTGTGAAAATTGTCCTCAGTAAAGGTTAAGCCTTAAACCCCATTTACAACTTCGCTATGAACGAGACCTTTCGCGCGAGCGAATCGAAGTTTTTATTCCTTGTTTTATTTCGTGTATACCGTAAAACGGTTTTACAAGATGTAACAATGTGTAAAAAATGTAATGACATTTGGTTTTAAGTTAACGATTGTTTTTCAACAAGTTGTTATTGAGGAAAGCTCCAGGGCTGTCCAAAATTAAAATTGGTAGTAGGTACCGGAGTAACTATTTATTAATCTCAATTTTTTGTTATTTTATTTTAATTAGTAGACTTGATGTCCAATAGATTGGACATACCTTGTTAACTATGCAACTTGTTGACAGGATAGTCAAATAAAAATAGGTACAATATTAATAATACTCGTAATTAGTTTTGTAGCTCTATAAAAATTGAAACATATACATACATACATACATTTTGTATTTTTACTTATAGTCTTTTATTTTGTTTCTTAAAAAATCTAATATATACCTAAAATTCTCGTGTCGCAGTGTTTGTTGCCAAACTCCTCCGAAACGGCTGGACCGATTTTGATGAAATTTTGTGTGCTTATCGGGTAGGTCTGAGAATCGGCCAACATTTATTTTTCAAACCCCTAAATGTTAAGGGTGGTCCACTACAATCTTTTTTTGGCAAAACAACGTTTGTCGGGTCTGCTAGTATTTTTATAAATTTAAAGTCAACGTAATTTCCTTGAGGAATGTATAAAATATGTTAAAAATGTGAATTTTTAAACCCACAATAAAATTATCTATAAATAAATTATCTAGTTAAAGAAATAGAAAATCTACGTACCTACATTAAAACACTATAAAGCCGTTTTATTATACCTACACTTAAAACCAACTTAACCATGAATTCTAATCTAGTAGAACATAACATAATTATGTTTGATTGGATATATCCCTTTCGGACCTGAGTCACACGATCGTGAGTTACAACTTTAAAAAATTCTAAATCCGCGCCCAATTCATTTCTATGCACCAAACCGAAAGCATAACATCGTGAGTTCTTCAAGCAACCAATGAGAAATCGTTTTCGCGGCAACGTGGTGTAGTTGTCACGTGCGGGCCGGCGAAATGGCTGCGCACCTTGACCCCCGAACAGGACGACGTAAGTTTTAATTATTTTATTTACTTTTTAAGTGTTTTATTTCATTATTCTTATGTTTATATATAGTGATAAGTTTAAAAAATCGATTACATTAAATATTACGTTTAAAGCACATCTAATTATGGATTCATATCGTTGCAAAGTAGGTATAGCACAATCGTGAGCTCGAGGTCGTAATAGCACTAACGTATGATAGTGAGTTGGTTTAATTTTACACTTTTTCTTAGTATTTTGTTTTATTTTAGGGTTACCGTTGAATGAGGAACTTGTGCTAAGCTTGCTGCAAGATGGAAACTGTTCGAACTTAAAGGTAGACGATGCCGATGAAGATTTTTTTGCGTCGCAGCTTGAAAGTGACGACTGCGCATCAAACGAAGAACTTTGGTGTTCCTGACCTGACATCATCGCGCAAGCGAGACAAAAAGCTCAATGCTGATGCTCAAAAAAATACTGATGCTCAAGATAACGAAGAGGCAGGACAATCAGCTTCCAAAAAACGTAATATTCCGATCAAAGTGAAAGTTTTTTGGCGTACACGTATTTGGAAATAAACAACCTATATCGATAAGCCACACGATTAATCTGGCCACCTAGAACCGATTTTCATTAGATCACGCAATGAATATTTCATGATTATTAAAATGATGATTTTTTTGAAAGACTGGCAGTGTGTACAAATATTTATTACCCGAGAAAAACTGATGCAATATTAAAAACTACTAAAGCGGAAATAAAGATACTGTGTGGTATTCACCTCATGATGGGAATTTTATCTTATCCTAGAATAGCTATGTTTTGGAGACAAGAAATTAGCATTGAAGTAATAGCTTCTAAAATGACAAGGAACCTATTTATGATGCTGTGAAACAATTTACACATAGTGGAAACCGATATTCCATCCGTTCAAGCTACAGTTAATCCTGTCTGGAAAGTGCAACCGGTAATTGACGCGGTCAAAGAAGGCTGCAATAGAAACCAGGAAACACCAGGAAGGTTTTCAATAGATGAACAAACGATCCCCTTTACAGGAAAGTGTCATCTTAGGCAATTAGTAAAAAACAAGCCTTGCCCAGTGGGAACAATTTTGTTGTCACCATAAGTGAAAGACTTATGGTCGATTTTAAAATATATTATGGCCAAAACCCCGCACTTTCGCACCCTCTTGGACATGGACCTGAAGTTGTGCTTCGCCTCATACAGAGTGTGTCTCCTGAAAGCTGTGTCTTCTGAAAACACTCGGGCATTATGGTACAGGTACAATCATGACTAATCGTATTCCGCAACGTCAAAAGCTAAGCTTTAAAGACGACAAATAGATCCAGAGAGAGGACATTGAGCAAAGAGACGACATACGACATAGTTTTGGTTAAATGGAAGGACAGCAAAGCAGTGCTTACAGCTTCTCCTTAAAAAGAAGTCATTTCTTTTTTTGTTTGTTAAAGAGTTTATTTAGTTATGTTTTTGTCTAAAGGACTTTAAATATTTGTTTTTTAATTTTAAGAATAAAGACAGAATTGTTTCCAATTTTCCAGAAGGGCATTACGTTCAAACATAACTTGACTGTGATTTAAAAAGTAAAAAATAAATAAAATCTTTCTAATTATCTTTTGGTTTCATTTACCCAATCACACATACATATATGTATATATCTGAATGCTTAAAACATCCTCAATTACTTTAATTAAAGTGAATACAGTTAAATAAATTCAATTTAATCAGTTAATCTTTAAAAATCTATTGTTTAATCAAGAACTCACAATCGTGCGCAGTAGAAGTAAGACCCAGAACTCACGATCGTGATATGTACTTTTAAGAACTTGGGCTAAAAATAAAATTTTTCTAATATTTTTCCCATAAATGAAATTACCAGCTATTACAAAAACCAAAAAATTACGTTGATCTGAGAGAAAAAAAATCTCAGGTCTGAAAGGGATAAACTCCTATTTGCTCATGTCGAGTATATTTTTCAATTCCTGCACAATTTTATTTAGATTCTCATAAAAATAATTTGAATTTTCATTTTTTGTGTCTTAGTTTGTCGATCAAAAGCTTCGACCCATAGTTAAAAAGAAAGGGTTGTAATCCGTAAAATATTAACAAGTGGGCACCCTCTTTTACGAAACCAACGTTTTACCGAAGAAGCTTGCAAAATGTTGCGGTTTTATTACTTTTGAGCCCACTTTTCCTTCTTTTGTAAATAACAGTCATTATTGAAAGGAAGTTTTAATGAACGACTTAGTCCAAGTTAGTGAAGAAACCGCGTTTGAATCGGTTTTTATGGAAATAAATAAATGTTAAAATAAACAAATATATTTTCTTGTTTAGTAAGTAGGTACCTATACCTACTTAGCTATTGACGCAATGACGAATTTCAGTATCCTTACATATTATAAAACAAAGTCCTCCGCCGCGTCTGTCTGTCTGTTCGCGATAAACTCAAAAACTACTTCATCGATTTTTATGCTGTTTTCACTAATGGATAGAGTGGTTCTCGTGGAAGGTTTTAGTATATAATTTACAAAGTTACGTGGGAAAAGTCGCGAGCAGCAGCTAGTTATCAATACAAAAAGTTGAACAAGCAACTAAGTTTGCATTCGATCCATTTCAAGAATCGTTAAATCGTTAGATGCTTTTGCAGAGCCATCTAACGATTTAGTCCTATAACATTAACCACAGCGCCATCTAACTTTTAAGAATTGTAACGCTGACGTTATCTTGTGTGTTCAGTATTTTATCTTCATACAAAATTTTGCCCAACGCGCCTAAAGAAGTTTTAAGTTTTCACTTCTTAGTTCAAAAATTGGAAATACTTTTTTCTACCTTAGAAATTATTATTATCGAATTTGCCTGCAAAGCGTACAAACACGAAAAATAAGCATTTTCTCGACAAAATAAGTACTTACTTACATTATGTCAAAGAAAAATCTTCACAAATTTCAATGTTAATAATAAAATAAATAATTTTAAAATAGTTTAATTATATAATTGCCAAATGTGTTACTAAGTGTAAAACTCGAAATAATTGGTGTAATATTTTTTTTTCAAATATTCATTGAAATTCAAGGAAGGTTCTTCTTATTAACAGAAGAATTGGAAAAACTGCACCAAAACATAAAAAATTCAAAGTTCGTACTGAAAATCCAAACATTTCCATGTATAATATTTATATTAAACACATAGATTAAGTAAATTTTGATTGCAATTGGTGCACAAGTTAGGTACAGTACAGTGGCGACAATAGATTATTCTTAAACGTAATTAATTCGAAGAGAAAAACAGACACAAACCGATTCCCATTTACAGCGATTGTGCCAGTATTAACATGCAAACAATCTAAGTGTCCGGTCTGAACCGACCGCAAGGAGCCGTTTATTGTCGCCGAGATTTACGGCCGAGGGTGTGTTTGCCAAATTGAAAGTTCTCCATAAATTAGACACTGTCCAGCGAAAAGCCATAACACGATCTGACGGATCGCTCTGTTGCTTTATTTACTAAGGTGATCTTAACTATTACTTTACAATTCTTAATTAAATTTAATTTACAATTCTGTTGCTTTATTTACTAAGGTGATCTTATCTTTATCGTCACTAAATATTTTATTAATTTTACTAAATCTCCAAGAAACTCTTATGATCGTCAATATAAATTTAAATTTACCATTATAAGGATACTTAGATATTTTAACATAATTAAACAAAAAAAAAATTTTTTTTTTGATTCATGTATTGATTTTAAAACTTGGTTGGTCATTTCAGGTTTTATTGTGTAATTGAAACTATGGAATATGTGTCAACAAAGCTTGATATTTTTTGTTGGACTATGAAAATATTTTCAATATCAAAGGGAATTGATATATCTTATACCTAATGTAAACTTTTTTTATTTTTGTTTATTGTGTGTAAATTGTGAAATAAAATATTTTTTTAAAAATTTATAAAATGAAAAAAAAAAGATGTATTTTTGTCTCCACTAAAAGTTATCATTTTACATTTACTTATATAAAAGTAGTCCAACCTGTTTTTTCTTTTCAATTCAATAAATTTATCGTTAATGAATCTCAAGAAAGCGGCTGGCCGTGGAAAGTCGAGGACCGAGTAGGTAATATAGTGACGCTCATTTAAAAAAGGTTTGTGTCCATCTGTTTGTGATTGTGGACTAATAATAATACTTAACTATGATGCTATTATATAACTCTTTCTTTTCTAATATTGAGTAGTCTTTAATATAAGTTGTTTGTTAAAGTTACCGCCAATTTTATTTTAAGGACACAAAATAAGTATGTAGTTGATTTTGTCATATAAAAATGCCATGTTGTAACAATAATTTCTGTGTTAATAGAAGCCTACCTCTCTCTCTTCTATACATCTTCAGTCCTGAAGGATGATCGCCAGGTTTCTGCAGGTTTCGACATCTATAAAAAGCTAGACGGAATCGCTTTTCGATGAAGCCAAAGAGGCATACCCGTCCATACCAAGGTATCTTGAATTTCGCAATCAAAATATCAATCATGTAAAGCAGCATAATTATATTTGTCATATATTTTCGTTTGTGCATATGATCTCGAAAATCGAAACTGAGTTTTAAGTGAGCAAATTTAAAGTAAGATCTTAAAACTTGAAATTAGATCAATCAATCAAAAATGAATCGTTTTCTTCGTTGCTTAAGGTCGTGTCGAAAAGTTGGGTGAAGAAAAAGTCGTGGCTGAAGAACATCAGAGAGTGGACCTGGATAGCCAACGCAGTTGAGCTGTTCCGAAGAACAAAAGACAAAGAGGACTGTTCCACGCTGATCGCCAACCTTCACAAGTCGGAGGGACACCGCAAGAAGAAGAAGTACCCGCTTTCAAATCTCTTTCTATTCTGTAAGTACTTTCCACGTAGCGGTCGTAACTTTGAGTAAATCCTGTAAGGGCAGCAACCTTATCTCTCCATCGCCTAGGATACGGGCCACCAGACTTCTTGCCATCCACTTCCAACCACAATTCTTCTTCAGGTTATCCGTTTTTCCTGCGACCTATGTTATGTGCCTAAAATAATTGAGAACTCTCTGATAACAGGTGGCTGATAGTCTTGCCCGAATCCCAAGCTGTTTGAGGATAAGATTTTTATCCTAGCTGTCCATGGAATACGCAACACCCGACACCAGCAACACATCTCAAAGGCAGATCTTCTTGCACACCAGAGATCGCATTGTTCAAGACTCAACGTACAAAAACATTGAAAAGACCAATGAAATTATATAATATAATGTATCTGATATCGCAGAGTAGATAACCGATAGGATAAATGAGTTCTTGAATGGAGGCCAGGAATTGGAAAACGTAACGTGGGACGCCCTGCGACCAGGTGGACAGACGACTTGAAAGTCTTTGCAGGAAGCGGCTGGATGCGAAGTGCAGAGGACCGTACGAGTGGCGAGTCCTAGGAGAGGCCTACATTTAGCAATGGATACGGGCTGATGATGGGGATGGTGATGGGGATGGTGATGAGATAGTATAAAAATGAAATTACAGTCAGATGTAAACAAACAAACAACGCCCTTGACATTGCATTCAGTTCATTTTATTATAACCATGTCACTCCACCGTACATTAACCCCGGAGCACGAATCAATAACTCATTACTTTTTTATTTCGTTTTAACTTTTTTAAAATAACGTGCTTTTTTGCGTTTCGCGCGCTGACCGCCCCAATTATTGGGTGAAGGTTGGAGAGTCTGGCGGACGCCAATTATGACGTCACGCGGCCCGATTGTGACCGTAATATAAGTATTATTTTATATTATGTTGAGTGTTTTTTCATTGATAGCAAATACGGTCAGTCTCGTTTAAAAATGTTGGCTGAAACGGAATGCGTACGGGACGCGTCCGAGCAGAAACAATTTCAGTGAACCACGAAGCTTCGATCAGCTGTTCATGCATCATGTAAAAATTAATGGTGTCATTTGTCATTTTACAATTGTACGTCCTAATATATACACATGTTATATAAATACATATTATAATGAAAGAGGTCGTATGTCAGTTAGGTACTAGTTCTGGAAGGATAAAAACTGTTAATTTTTTGTTACCAAAACAAAGATGTGTGTCATTGTTCATTTTGCAACTAATTCTAACACTCATTTCTAATTGGAAGTATATTTTGGATACTTACATGCCGAAAAGGTAAACTTGACCCGTAACATGTACCACGAAGATATACGCATGCATCTGTGCCTGTGTTCTATGTCAGTCCATATTAGGACATTCCATATCTGCAAGGATTGCTTACAAAAGCTCTGTTTTCTCATAATGAAGGGATCATTATTTTTCACCTATCCCTACTAAGTATCTGGTAGGGATAGGGATGTCCATCTTGAAAGTTCGTTCTTAAGTCTACTGAAGATGACCCTCTGCATCCAAATTTACAAAGCTTACCCCTGTATATTATAAATATACATACCAATAATAATTATTTTTATTATTAATAAAAATAAAGTAAAAAAATACATACCGATAATAAAATCCAAATATTTAATTTAATGACGAAATCACGAATAAATTAATAATAATATCACTTAATTTACACTTAAAGCACCTATTTCAGACTATATGTTGCACAATAACACAAATATATTGCACTTTTTTTTTAAAAAAAAAAGAAAAACTTAAATCACTTTAAATTTAGAACTAATGGACAGTGAGTTTTAAAATTTGGCGGGCATTTGTAAGGGGTGAAAAGCATTCGACCCGCTTGTGCGACGGTCGACAAGGAACTCATCGAGACGTCTTGAGGGTAAAAGACGTTACGCGGGACCCCACGATCCCCTTGTTAGTTCAGACGGTGATAATGTATTGTTGCTCTTAAGTGGCTTTATGCATTTTTCGTAAACCTATTTGTATTTTTTATTTAATATTTTTTGTAAACCTATTTTGTGTTTGATATAGACGGATATTTGTTACTCTTTCATGAAAAATCTACTGAAAGCATTTTAAGAAAATGTAGACTAAGTTTCCTAAAGATAGACGGACGAAGTGTCGGACAAAAGCTGTTATCATAAATTAAACTTATTTTACATAGTTATAAATTTTAGTATTATATAATTTTTCAATTAAAGATGACCCAAAGAGAACGGAACATAACTTATGCTAAGTTTTGTCCTTATACAAAAACTAATATTATATTTTTTTTTTGTAAAATAACTTTAATTGTTGATTGTATTTGACTGAATTTATTACATATTAATATTTATTATGGTAAATAAATACAATATAAGCTTAGATTTTTATCCAAGATCAAACTTGGGTCCTGGTTGTCTGAGCTCTCCTACGACTCCACCGAAAAACTACTAACTAACAAAAAACACTAAAATACACTCATAAATACATAAAAATACATAACATACTTCATACGCACGCACACTGGCACAAAAGACACAAAAAGCACTTTACGATCCAGATACTGTTGCATAGTTGAGTTCCATATTTCAAATTGTAATTCAAAGTACGGGACCCCACGATACAGGCTTGCCTAGTGTGGGGACCGGGGTTTTGTTACATAAAAAATTGTAAAATCTTTGAAAATAAATAAATTATTATTATTATTATTATTATTTATTATTATTATCTACTTATTAAGCTTAAATTTTAACAGTAAAGGCGACGGTCCCAATTTACACACGTGGTACTCAAACCTACTTTGTCGACGTATAGGACGAAATGTTTAATTTTGGCTAAGGCAAAATAGTCTTTACAGCTCAAGCAATAAAGTTCGGGGAGTAAATTTAGTGCCAGGTACGAATAAAAAGGTTTATTTGGAGGGTGAGCTTTCTTCGCGATCACTACTGTTGTTCCTAATCATTGTGCACACATAAAAGACTACAATACGTATACAGAGTCGTATTAGAACTTGAGAAAAAATAATAGAATATTTATGCGTACTTATAAAATTATAGAATGCGTGTAGTAACATACTTACTAGCGTTGTTTATATTAATTGAATTGAATTTAATAATATTTAATCATTGAAATAATATTTAATTTAAAAATGGCGCCTTTTACCCTTCCTTATAAGGTAAATAATTATGTATGTATAATTTTTTTTTATTATTGTTTAGTATTTTTTTTATTGTCGCTTTTTATTAAAATTTGCAAGTCGGAAATGCTTCAAATATTGCAAAAGACGTTGGCAGAAATGTATTTATTATATTTAATAGTAATGACTTTAAAGAGCTTATTTTTTTAATACACAAATATAATTTTTAATCAACTTACCAGACTATACTTAAATACAAAAAATAAATGAAAATTTCCAGAGTCCGTCCCTGCGATAGGAAGTATTGCACGGTGACTTATTTTAACGGTCATACTGCCACGCGCCTTCACCAGGACTACCAAACTAAAGGGCCGCAGATTTCACAGGACTCATCTATGTTTTGTAATGAATATTTCGTTTAGTAATTCATTCAGTTTCGAGTCTACTTTTCGAATATGAAGGATTTTTATTTTGTAAATTTGATGTTAATATGGCTTCGCAGTAATTTATTGAAATGAAACTTTTTTTCTCAAAAAAGTTTTTATTCAAGGTCGAATTTTGTGTACCACTTGTAAGATTTCCTGTAAAGTTGTAAAATATTTATTTTATTTTAGTTCGCTCTTTTTTTCTCTCTCTCTATCTCTCTGATATAATCGTTTACTATATAGTATTTAATCATCAAATAAGTTTTATCCATTTCTAACAGTGGTTTATACCGTAAGTGTATTTTAAAACTGATAACAGTTAAACTGTCAATATTAATTTTTAAATAATTTTTTGTGTCCTTGTTGTTTTCTTGTAGATGTAGGTACCCACTGTAAATAATTTTAAGCGCTGCGAACCCGGCATTTGAATACTTCTGGAGTTTGTACGTTATGGCACGTTAGGGCGTCTTAAAAATTTAAAAGTGATTGCTCGACCGCGACGAAAATAACGTACTTTTACATTTTTAATATCTTATAACAAAATAATATTAGAGAATATTTTTTCAAAACAAATGCTTCTTTTTAAATACAAATTATACCCAAATTTACTTCATTTTTAGACAATCATTCTCAGCAGTTAGTAGGTAGTAACGTTACAGTTAGTCATCGTATAAACTGGACAGCCAGTCTAACGGCAGTTAGCACCCACCTCCTTACTGCAGACCACCATGAATTATCAGCACATGTGCTTTTGTGTCCCGGCCGGGGATTGAGTAAGGGGTGCCTTCTCTTTATTTTTTTCTTGTCCCTTATCCTACATTATCAATACCAATAACATTAATGTAGCCACACATACTATTACCACAGCATACTTATTTCGTATATTTTATGCTGTGCTATTACCGTCAGCCTGCCTGTCTATTCCTAGAAAAAACTCAAAAAGATCACGTTAAAGAATTTAACTATTAAATTAAGCTTTTTTTTATATAGTAAAAGATGGCACATTTACTGACGATTCATGTGATGATAAGTGTCTACCCTCTTAAAAATGCGTTTGTAAAAACCAGGCTGGATAAAAGTTTAGTGCGATACCGACCTTAATACGGTAAACGGTCAAGAATAGAGTAGGTACTTAGAGCAATTAATTAACATGGCTGATTTGATCAGTAAAACACTAAAACAAAAGGTTCTGTTTAAAGGCTAGGTATTCAGTATAACGGGCAACGCCAAGTTCTTTGCTTTTTTTTGTTGTTACTAACTTTTTTTTGTCCTACCGGCTAGGGTTCCTCTGACATGGGTCAGAGACCTTATGTAGCTAGTAGAGTAAACGAACTAAGTTCACTTGCTCTATAGAGTTTGGTACTGCTGTACAATGGTACAGAGTACTGATCGACCATTTTTTTTTCTGGAATTTAAATAATACCTACCCACTTTTTTTTAACCAATGTCAACCTTTTATTTTCTGCACACATCTATACTTACTTTATTAATTCACCGTTTAAATAAAGTATTTTAAAGTTAAGTACTGCGAGAAATTAGTCTTCGCTCATCATCAGTGCAACAGGCCAGTATTTTTCTACCATAGCTTTTGAATAATTCAAACACAACGTACGCACCTGGTCAAAACTGGAATAATGCACATCGAAGACGCGTGTTTGGCACACGAACGGAAGTCACTTATTTCCATAAATACGGTAATGGTTAAAATCCTTAATTGATTGTGGGTTGCAAAACGAACTTTAATTGCTTTATACATAAAGTCTATTTTGCTTCGATAATGTGACGAACATGTGTATAGCACGCGCGTTCGTCTTACACCGTTGACTACAAGACAGGATATGTTTTAACGCAAGGGTGACAACCCCGTTCCTTTCTTTAAGACGTTAAGGCTTATAATTATTCTACCCATATGGTCAGGATCTTTGATAATATTTTTTATAGGTCTTACTTTATTTATGGCTCGCGTATTCATAAATCCATACTTACTTAATATATCATGAAATTTTGTATTACACACACACACACACACACACACACACACACACACACACACACCTACACATTGTCTGGGACACCAGAAAGAACGTAGGGTACCTACCTTTCATCCAGAACGCGGACGAAGTCGCGGGCACCAGCTAGTTATTTTTATAAATAAGAAAATACTTAGATACTACTGTTTTTTTAAAGAAATAAAAATAATATATTATTTTTAATAATATATTATTTTTAATTTTGTAAAATTATATTTTATTCAAAGTATACAAAGTATCTTCATTGCGTTTGCACTAAAACTCTAAAGTCTAAGTGGTGATTAAGTTGACAACAATTTGTCAGAGAAACTGTTTAAGTTAGTTAGTCGAAGCGTCGACGGCTCAATTAGCAAGTACTACTTCTGGGCTATCTTGATGGACGCAAATTCTCACAAATCGAACAATTTGCCCAATAGTTAAACTGCGAACTTAGTTATGGAGACAGTTGTTGATGAAACTTTAACAAGTAGTTAGACTATTTGTCAACTACTTAGGAATTGTACATTATATCTTGATCCATTCTACTATTCCTAATAATCTTAATAATATTACAAATGCAAAAGTTTATGTAGATGTATGAATGTTTGTTACTCTTTCACGCAAAAGGCTTTTAGATGAAATTTGACACTCAGATAATTTATTAACTTTTTTTTCAATGGGAAATTCATCATGAATACCCATGACTCCTACCGGCTAAAAGGATAAGGATAAGGTTGTGGATAAGTATAAGGACTCTGACATCCCTTACTCACTCACCGAAACAGCTGTGAAATCACGGCAGTATTTTATAAGAGAGTGGTTACTGCTGCCAAACAGGCTGCCCATAACTGCGAAATGCACACTACTCAGAGCAATGACATCACACACTGACAAGTTTAACTATGGGCAAGAAAAAATGCCCGTAGTCCACCTGGGTGAACATAGGTGGCCTACGGATAAGAAAAATTGCCCGTGGTCCACCCAGGTGGACAAAGTATGTAGGTGGACCTTGGGTGGACCATGACCAATATCTCATACTCATATTAGTACGTATATGAATCAGTTATGAGGTTTTTGAAGCATAAATTAATTAGTAAATGTTTTTTTTAATTTAGTTTTTTTTTGAACAACAGATTGCTAATTGTATCAAAATTTAAACACAAAAACCAAACAACCTGCTACTACAATTTTTAAATGCGATTCCTAATTTTTATGCTATAACATAAGGACCATTTTTGTTCTTCAAATTTAGAGTATCAGATGTTTTATAAGTAACAATTTTTATTTGGAATAAGACTTATTAAAAGTGAATAAGGTACATTTTTCTCTATTGAAAAGGCACATGTTGTAGAGGGAATGTAATAGGTGATTAGTTCCAAGAGCTTTGGCAGTTGATAATCACGTTATGAGGTTTCGATGACGGTTAATCGATTGGTAACGATTTTGTTTGTTGATGGCCTGTACCACGATATTGCTTTTCAAGTAATATAACTAACGTGCCCCTCTCTCTCTAAATGTTGAGTAAGAAACTTTTTGACAATGTAAAAAGTTGCCTTTATGTGATAAAAGTTGCCGTATTGGCAATCTGGAATAGAAAAAGAAAGAAAGAAAAAGAACTACATATTTCTTTTTTTTCTGGCTACTTAATTAGAGATCTAAAAGGTCTGAACACTAAACTTGTTAAGAACGCAAGAACAACCAGGGATTTAAGATATAGTCAATACTGATAAATATAAAGCCTAAATAACTAAGTTCAATAAAGCTGAAAATAAATAAAGCTATAAATTATATAAGAAAGCCTTCCACCGCATCTGTCTGTCTGTCTGTTCGCGATAAACTCAAAAACTACTGCACCGTTTTTTATGCTGTTTTCACCAATGGATAGAGTGGTTCTCGAGGAAGATTTCAATAGTATATAATTTACAAAGTTACGTGGGCGAAGTCGCGGTCAGTTATAATAGTTAAATTTTTTGAAATTTTTTTTTTGATAAAATTAAAGGCTGAATATCAGCCTTTTATTCAAGTTTCAAGCCATTCAGGTTTCAACACTTTCAAGTCTAATTCGTTAAAGCGAATTGTTCCTATAGAAAATTTGGGTATCTTGGTACAGGGGTGTAGACATATGTTGGATTAAGCTGTCTTCATTAGATACGAGTGGTTCAGGTGAAACTGTTACTAATTTGAGGACAGTAAACGTATTTCATGTTTTTGTTGACAAGCATTATACATTATTTTAATTGTGTGCCAAGGAATTCTTATTAATAACTATAGCGACCCGCTTAGGCTCCGCCCGGGGTGCAATTTTTATTTAAAAAATCTTTCTGTTTTAACTTACTTCTTCTTTCTCATTCTCATCTCATTCCCCAGTTTTTACGCGTAGACAAACTAATTTAACATTTATTTAATATATAAAATTTTCGTGTCACAGTGTTTGTAACGAAACTCTGTGACACGAATGTTTATGTTATACTAGCTGGCGCTCGCGACTTCGTCCGCGTGAAAAAACTAGTCTATCCTGTGTCCCGTACGTCTAAATGTTTATCTACCAAGTTTCATCAAAATCAGTTAATTCGTTTAAGAGTTATGGAGGAACATACATTCATACAGAAAAAATTCTAAAAATCGTCAATTAAGTTTCAGTATCATGTATTAGAGCCTATAAATACGATATCTCTAAAAACAAACTAACTTACTCCATACTAACCCTTACAGATTTATTATTAGTTACTGATAAGTATTATCATTTTAGTTAAAATTAGAATTGAAGGATCAGAGGTTATACTTCCTAAAACATGTATAGAGTCATGGTTACTGTCACCAAACGAGCTACCTAGTTTATATTAGCGGAATCTATTGTGTCTATGCACTGCCGATTTTATTGCGATAGTAAAGGGATCCATTAAACATGATTTTAAAAATTCAACAAGTAATGAGATAGTGTAAAAGTTTAAAAATACTCTTGGTATATCCATTGAAATATGGCAAACAGACGGACTGTCCTTACCTCGTGGTTTACTCAAGTCTGTAATAAATCTCGGCATTCAATTAAGCGAGGAGACAGCCAACACCCTAACCCGTGTTTACGACCGAAGAACACCATTACCGATGTATGCGGACCTCTCCAAACAATTGTATTAATACTTAACCTGCGGGTTAATATTTACGTGGAAAACATAGGCGAAGGAAAAATAAAGAATTTTCATGCTCAACACCTCACATTTTTTTAATAAGCATCACCATCATGTCAGCTGTAGGACTTTCGCTGCTGGACGTATTCCTATTTACCTAATAATTTTTCAGAAGCAGCCTGGAACCGGAGTTGATTCGCATCTGTCTATATTGTGGACTCAGACTAAATAATATAGACAGAATTTTGGGGACAACACAGTGAAGTCGGTTTACGCTGTTGAGATTTTGTGTTCCAAATTAAATTTTTGTTTATTTTTATTGAAAGTAAGTATTTGGGTTATGTACAAGTTTACTTCCGTGTGAAATGTAATTCCCTCCTACTTTTATTTTTTTGGAATTTTACGCCATTCCATTATACAATCTGACATTTTCACTAGTAAATATTTTAATAAAGCGGTTAAATTAAGGCGTAGTTTCACCGACTTCACTCTACTGTCAACAGTTATCTTTAGTTCTAATTTTGTCTGAGATTGTGTCTGAGATGTCTTCACTGCGTTTGACGATTCGTGGTCTCCACTCAAAAACTTCCGGCCCTAACGGCTGCTAATAGTACTTTCGCCAGGAAGCTTCTAATTGGAAGGCCTTGGAGAAGATACTCGGCAGAGTGTGAATAGTATTAAAAACCGTTACGTTCAACAATGGATAGTTTAAAAAAACTGTTAACACCCCCACGAAATATGTTCTTACCCACCGAAATATGGCAAAAAAATCGCGATTCAAAATTCGAAGACATAATTTATCAATAAACTTATACCTGTTGACGTATTGTTTCATTTTGACCATTAATTTTTAGTAACCTGTTATTTAGATCCAAAGAAATGCTACACGGTACACGATTTGGAGACACTAAAATTTTTTTTTTTTTTTACAAAACCTCTTATTATATTTATAAGACTTTTTTATTCTCTAAGCCAAACTAACAGTTTGAAAGAAGAGTTTGTAATGAATTATCTATTTAATACAATTATACTGATTCTTTAGTATGATTCTTTAGTATGAGCACAAGCAGAGCTTTTAAAGTATTATTTATGAATGTTTATTTTTTTATCTATATATTTTTTATAATCTCCCTTCTGACGTGTATCCACCTAGCTATAAATATTGGCTTCTTTAAGGGATTAAATTCCAATTCAAGCAGGGTTGAAGCGCACTGCTTTGCTGGTGTCCTAATCCGATGGTAACTAACTACCATCAAGAGTGAACCGTCAACCTACCTGCCATCCTTTATAGTATAAGTAAATCCAATTCTCAGTAGATTATAAATAGCCCGGTGAACTGTATAACACTGTTTACAAAGACTTTTGAAAAATAAAAAAGCGATTGCTTTGTGATACCCATTGTAACTAACCCACACATTTTTTTTCAAATACCGACACTAAACAAAAAAGAGTTATTTACCTTAATGACGACTCCTGTAGTGAGTGACAAGTTATTGTATTATTTAGGAAACAGTTGGCAAAATCGTTGGTGTAGCGTCTTAATAATGAGAGAACAACTTTTTTATCTATACATATAAAATTCCAAATGTTTTATTTGTATATCATTGCTTAGGAAGGATTTGTAAGATCAGAGCATAAATTTTTCTTGTCACATTTTAGTTAATATTTCTTCTACTGTGTAAAGGTCAACCATAGAGTTACAAACTGTTACGGTCTTACTACAAAAACATTAAACACACTTTAATCAGGCTTAAAACACGTGTTAAAAAAAAACTTTACTACAAAAGAATGTCTAGGCATTGTTTATGGTTTAACAATGCTTGAGCATTATTTAAATTTAACCACCGCCATATGCTAGTTTAACGAGTATCTATCTAGTTAACGGCCTCTCTTCCTCTGACGTATTGTGTCAAATTTCGTTTTGCGTATACTTAATAGTTAATATTAAAGATTTCTTTTGATTTTATAAATGAGTATGGATATTTTAAATTTAATTGACATGGAGGATATGGATTACATGGATAATTTTTGAGATAGAATACATCGTGAGAGAATTAATCCATTCGAATATATACATAACTTTGGTAACAAGATTATTAATTTAATAAAGGATGATCTACCATGTGATGCTAGAGATGGATACTCAAATAAAAATTTTATTTAACAATTTTAACAAATCAAACTACATTTGACCACATTTGACAATTACGTCAGTGTTAGTTACGTTCCATTATGCTCAATATTTTTTGGTATTACGATATTTTATAAATAATCTAACGTATTTGTTGTAATTTATTACTTATTCCAATCTTATAATTTGCTGATATCATTAATATAGTCCGTAATAATAGCTTGTGAAAACCAAAATTCATCATTATACGCCTATCAGATCAGCGTAAAATGAAAACGACATGAATGCAGGGCGAGTGACTGAATGAATGTTTGCCAAGGTTGCCATAATTCAATAACATTCACATACTTTAACACTGTCTACCGAAACAAGCGCTAAATAAGGTTTTGTGGTAGGGACATTTTAAACGCTCGCTGACCAATGCTTAAATGCTTAATGCTTGTCTAACTAAGCATGTGTTTGAACAGTGCTTACTGAATCTTTTGTAGTAAGACCGTTACTGTTACAACTGAAGTCAACAGACAAGCTGACGGTCTGCTGTTAGCAGCAACGCCTTTGGAGTTTCCTGAGCCTGAGCACATTAATCGATCGGTTAAGGGGCACACTAAAAACAGAAATTACTTTTTGACAACTGCTTTGAATTTAATATGGTTATCGTAAGTAACCATAATTAATTTATAATAATAATTATGCTTATTTTTATACAAATACTATCACTGAGACCTCGAAGGCATGGTTAAGTCGGTAACCATGACCCTTTACCCTTAATCAAACGAAATATCGTCCCAGTTGTTGCCTACAAGTCGTACCAGCTGGTTTAGAATTCATAAACTACACAGCTGTTTCCTTATCTTCAAATGACCATTATATCTAGAGCTCTGTTTTTATGAGAGTATTATGCAATTGGGATCTCATACTCAAATGGATGTGACACAATTATATCCACTATATTATGAGCTCTACGCTCGATAGTTTTGTAATAAATTTAATTGTAAATGCTTAGGTCAACTTTAATTGGACCCGTCCTTGAGGCAACGGTTTTTTTAATCATTTTTCAATCTTTTCGTGCTTTAATAGCTAAATATTAGCAATGATTTTGTAATCTATTTTAGGGTAGATTCTATGAAAGTGCTTTTCTATGAAACATTTACTTAATAGTTTGTTGCCAGTGGGTAAGTGCGATATGGTCACATTAATTAAGAAGACAATGCGACCCCATCTTAGAAACCCTTCTCTATCTTTAAGATTTCTTACGGCACTGATCGGACAAAGATAGTTTTGTGTTCGTCTTGACAAAGGCACGCGCTCTCAATGTCACACATTTAATTTGAGGGTTATTCTAACAAGATTTGCTTTTCTTATTTTAAAATTAATATTGTGTGTAAGATTGTGAAACATTTAAATGCCACATTAAATAAATTCTTTTTTGAATTTGAAATTGAAATATACATAAGGAAAAAATTTCTACATGTTAATTAAATATTTACGTCACCCTGGTTGACATAATCCTATAACTATATATGGTTATTGATATTATTATGGTTGATAAGTATTTAAAAATAGTTTAAAACCACATCCTTGTTTTAAATCCACTGCAGTCACTTCTGAGACAGTTCAGCTAAATATCCACCAGCAGTACTCGTCTTGATAGAGCACCGGGCCAAGTAGCTCATCGGCTCTGGTTGATACCAAACTCTTGAGTCTAAAACACCGGCTCAGAATTTCCTGCCTGTTGGAGATACATTTTGGAGAGTGTGCACAGGATTTCATGACTTATGTTCAAAAGTCAAAATAACAACAAGTCATTATAACAAAAGTCATTATTCACTCTCACGTTGTAGACATATTCGCACGAAGCGCTTTCTGTCTTCTTTTATTATACTGGAATTCTCTCCCTTTTCTGTTTTCCTGAAATTTTCAACTTGGGCGAATAGGCCATTAATGGGCAAGCGAACTTCATCTTCGACCTCATCTACACTTACCATCAGGTGAAATCAAAATTTAAAAAAAGAAATTTTTCTCAGGTTATATCTATTTCAGAATTGCCCAGGTGAAATAAATTTGCAAATAAATTTCTTGGGGTGTTAATAGAATTTCAACACACCTTAGTGATTAAGTTTTAAGACACAGATACAGTCTTAAAGGTCTGGTTATATTTACTATAACAAACTAACTTTTGCGCTCGACATTAATTTATTCAATCCTTATTTTTAGGATAGAATTGAATTTGAATTTTTAGGGATAGATAGGAACATTAATTGAACATGTTCAATATAACGTGATTACAGAACAAAACAATTCTGTTTGGATTCGGCATTTAAAAATTAGAAAAACAAGAACATTCAATGAATATGAATTAATCATCTGTTTTGTAACTCGATTTAATTATATAACAGATTCATTCATTTTATTGAAATAATACAGGCTTTAATTATACGATTGTTAAAGACCAGACTTTTTACTTATTATATTACGTGACATAGGAACTTACTTATTTCTAAGAAAATTGTGGACAAGAGATTTAATTCTTCAGAGGTACTTAAGCTGTGACCAATATTAACAATGACTGTCAACGACAATCAAAGATTGTCGTTGTTAACAGTCATGATCATCATTCCAGTCGCAGGACATCCATTGGCCTCCTCCATAATGTTCCAATAAGATCGGTCAGATACACCAACGACCCGCGCCCCCTAGCGGGTCCAATGAGCACTCTATCGTAGGTAAGGTCAGAACTTGTGGGTCCAAAAGGTCCGACACCGCCCTTAATTAGATAGTCTGTCCACACCTAGTGGGTGGACGTCCTATGCTGCGCTTGCCGATCCGTCCATTCAATAACCTTCCGGCCCCAGCGGCAGTCAGCTCTACGACCTGCGTACCATTGTGTCCTGTCCACTGCCACTTCAACTTACTGATCCACCGGCTTATGTCGGTAACTTTCGTTCGAATTCCTGATTCGATCTCGCAAAAATTTATCTCGCCCAAATGGGCGAATTGTCATGTTTGATTTTGCATAATTTATTTTAATAGACAACTCGCCCACAATGGTGATTCTGTACATTTGAACATACAAATTTAATAAAATATTAAAGTTATTACTAGATATCGTTGAACTAGGCTGAGCTTTCTTACGAGGCTCATAGTTAGAGACCACGTTTCAGTGTCATGACTTGGTCGAAGACTTTTGTTTTGAGACACTGAGAAATTTTGGACGAGAGGATGTCTCGGAGCTTCTCGAACTGTACAATAATAATAAATCTATACTAATACGATAAAGAGAGGTAGAGCGGATTTTTTCAAGTTTGTTTTATGTGTTGGGGAATCTTAGTAACTAAGTACTTATCTACTGTCCTTAATTGAAAATTGTTGAAAATTACATTTTCTAAATAGATATAGGCTATTTATAATAATTCTTCCAATGCACCTGAGCGAAGGCGAGATCCATCGGTCTAGTTGTTGATTTTTTTTATATTTCTGAAATCAGAAATTAATTTTTCATACAATATTTATATTATAAAAAATACAAAAGATTTTTTTTTAATGAAATTCATAGAATTAAACTTATTTAACTATTTCAAAGTGAAATTAAAATTAATTGAAAGAACATAATAATATAATATAACATCCTATTATCCTATTATTATAATATTATAAATGCGAAAGTTTGTATGGATGTATGGATGTATGTATGGATGTTTGTAAATCTTTCACGCAAAAACTACTGAACCGATCACCATGAAATTTTGCATACACGTTGTCTGGGACACCAGAAAGGACATAGGTACATCTCATCCAGAACGCGGACGAAGTCGCGGGCACCAGATAGGAATAATATAATATGACAATTGGTAGAACTTGATAAGAAAATTACTTAAAACGATTTGCACGTATTCTTCAGCTAGTGATGCAAGGGAAAATACAGGAAAAGCGGTGCAGAGGTAGAAGAAAGACATCCTGGCTGAAGAATTTAAGGCGAGGACCTAGCAGAAAAGCGTGTTTTTTTCGTCGCCTAGTTTGACTTCTCAGAGTAAAATATATAAATATATAAATACCTTAAATAGGCAACGCAGTGTACTGCCACAACTTTTCAAATCCAGACCAGAACCAACTTTGAAAAGTTCATTTCCAAAGTCCGAGGGCAGACCTGCCGGGAATTGAAACCCGGGATCCCTGGGAACAGAACGTTAAAGCATCCAACGGGTATCAATAAACTTAAAGTTAAGTTAAACTTTAAGTCTTGGACTTTATAGTTGCAATTCGACTGCAGCTACACATTTTTTTTTCTATTGCTGCCGACAGGCGAATTGACGTAGCCTAGGTGTTCGTTTTCAGCAGAACGGAGTAAACATGTTTTGCCCGACCGACCACAACTGCAGAAATACAATTACTTCATCAAGCTCTAATTAAGATCATATTGTTCTAAACCATAAGGTGACATCGACTTTGTTCCACATAATAACATTGTAATTTCTTTAATTCTCTCAATGTTTGATCAAGTTTAAACATATTTGGTTCGTAAACAGTCTTCTACGTCAGTATTTTGCACATTTTTGAGTATATAAGGGCGTGAAACTTTGTAAGCAGCATCAGTTCGGTTCTAACTCTCAAAATATGAGAGTCACAACCTTCGTGATCTTGTGCTGCGCATTGCAGGTGAGTCTTACAACTTTATATTAATAATTTTATATCATCCTAAAGTAACTTACTTACATTGTGTTTATCTGTAAGTACTTATATATTGTCTTCTATAATATTAAATGTTTGAATCTATCTTTCACGTTCTTTTTAGGTCTTTCATGTAAATTTTAATCTATTTTTTTTATATGAAAAAGTACCTACTCTTTTGTTAAAATGCCCTAGAATTAAATGGATCGGTTAGAAGTAGGCTAGATTACTAGCATATAAAAAATTTAGAAAGCAGTAATATTTTATAAAAATACTTAATAAAATCTTTATATATAAAAATGTTAAGTTAAAAAAATGTTGGTCTGTATAAGCTTAAAAAATTCGAGAATGGGTAGACCGTTTTTAATTCGTTTTCACATATGGAAAGAGGGATAACTGGGGAAGGTTTGTATATTATATAAAAATTGCTCCCCTTGCGTATCCGGGGGCGAGTCGCCAGTAGTACGTTGTAAAGACAATTTACTGATACAATTTTTTTTAAAGTCAATTACTTCGGTGGTAAGAAAAAAATTATAAATGAATGTATAATTACTTAGAAAAAAAAACTACAGACTAAAATGTATACAAAAAGATATACATATTCAGTTGTAAATCTTCTTATTTATTTATATAAAATTTTCGTATCGATTTTTCATTTTTCGTCCTTTTCGGTAGGTCTGAGAATAGGTTGTAAACTATTTTTTATACCCCCCTAAGTTATAAGGACTAACCCTTTTTTTTTTTGGCAAATCATCGTTTGATGGATCAGCTAGTAAATATATAGAAGAGGGCTTTATACAACCAAATAATTATTAATTATAAAGATAAAAACGTAACATCAATTTAAAATATCTAAAATATCATTAAGACTGTTATTTTTTCTTATAATCACTATCATTTATCTTCACTACATATTTTAAAGCAAAGTCCTCCGCCGCGTCTGTCTGTCTGTCTGTCCCTATGTATGCTTAGATCTTTAAAAGTACGCAACGGATTTTAATGCGGTTATCACTAATGTATAGAGTGGTTCTCGAGGAAGGTTTTAGTATATAATTTACAAAGTTACGCGTGCGAAGTCACGGGCAGCAGCTAGTAAATATATAAATACTAATGAGTTTAATAGGTTTTTAAACATTAAACTATAATAATAATTTTATATGAACATTTTTTGGGGTCAATTTGCTTTTGTTTTCCATAAGGCACTCCCTTATTATTACTTAAGGCCGTTAGTTAATAACTAAAGTACACGGTGTGCCTTCAATTACTAAATCTACTAATGAAATAAGCAAGGAACTCATGATTTATGCGAGAATATGATATGAGTACTTGTAGTTTTATAGAGCATATTTTTTTATTGTCAAATTTGCAAATATTTGCAAATTTGCAATATCACGATAATAACAAAGAATTTTTTAAATGTAGTTTAAAATAAATATTGGCTGGGTAACTTTGGTAGGTACTTTTTTAATAAAAATATAAAGTAAAAATTAATACCAGTGTCATAGAGATACCAAAATTTTATATTCCCTAAATAAATGTTGGAAGGAAGGTACAACAAATAAAGCAGTTGTTCCAAGATTCCATTCTATGTTATTTGGGACCATAAAATTTCATATTACCTATAAATAAATACCTTAAATAATACTTTAAATACCTTAATACCTATACTAACTTTAATAGCACAATGTCTGAAATAATAAAATAAAAAAATAGCAAATAATGAAAAAATAATTTTAAAACAAACCATTCAGCTGGCTTTCAGAAGTAATAAACAGTAATTTTTCCTTACAGTACATCAATGCAGAAGTTGGGCAAAATAACTTCGACTTTGGAAAAGGATACAAAGAGACAGACTTAAGCACAACTGATGAATTCGATGTTGATAAAAATGGAACCATTTTAGAAAAAACGACAACACGCAAGAAATTCGAAAGAGATGGGGGTACTTCTGGCAACGTTTCAGGTGAAGATAAAGTTGTCAGAACTTTTGTAATTGAAACAGATGCCTCAGGACATGAAACTATATATGAAGAAGATGTCGTAATAAAAAAAGTACCTACCGGTTCAAGAAGAGGATCTTCGGCTGGTGCTGGAGCCGGTGCTGGAGCAGGTTCTGGCGCTGGTGCAGGAGCAGGCGCAGGCGCTGGACAAGCTGGATCCGGTGTTGCGGGACCGAGAGGGCAAGGCAGTTCAGTTGGACCATACGGAGGACCTATTGTCATTGTCGATAAAGATACTTCTTCATCAGCTACCGCATCAAGCGCTTCTAGCGCTTCAAGCTCAGGACCAGGATACTTAACAGGTGTAGGAGGATCCTCGGCTGGTGCTGGAGCCGGTGCTGGAGCAGGTTCTGTTGCTGGTGCAGGAGCAGGCGCAGGCGCTGGACAAGGATCCGGTCTTGCGGGACCTAGAGGAAAAGGCAGTTTAGTTGGACCAAGAGGACCATACGGAGGACCTATTGTCATTGTCGATAAAGATACTTCTTCATCAGCTGCCGCATCAAGCGCTTCTAGCGCTTCAAGCTCAGGACCAGGATACTTAACAGGTGTAGGAGGATCCTCGGCTGGTGCTGGAGCCAGTGCTGGAGCAGGTTCTGGTGCTGGTGCAGGAGCAGGCGCAGGCGCTGGACAAGGATCCGGTCTTGCGGGACCAAGAGGAAAAGGCAGTTTAGTTGGACCAAGAGGACCATACGGAGGACCTATTGTCATTGTCGAAAAAGATACTTCTTCATCAGCTGCCGCATCAAGCGCTTCTAGCGCTTCAAACTCAGGACCAGGATACTTAACAGGTGTTGGAGGATCCTCGGCTGGTGCTGGAGCCGGTGCTGGAGCAGGTTCTGGTGCTGGTGCAGGAGCAGGCGCAGGCGCTGGACAAGGATCCGGTCTTGCGGGACCTAGAGGAAAAGGCAGTTTAGTTGGACCAAGAGGACCATACGGAGGACCTATTGTCATTGTCGAAAAAGATACTTCTTCATCAGCTGCCGCATCAAGCGCTTCTAGCGCTTCAAGCTCAGGACCAGGATACTTAACAGGCGTAGGAGGATCCTCGGCTGGTGCTGGAGCCGGTGCTGGAGCAGGTTCTGGTGCTGGTGCAGGAGCAGGCGCAGGCGCAGGCGCTGGACAAGGATCCGGTCCTGCGGGACCTAGAGGAAAAGGCAGTTTAGTTGGACCAAGAGGACCATACGGAGGACCTATTGTCATTGTCGAAAAAGATACTTCTTCATCAGCTGCCGCATCAGGCGCTTCTAGCGCTTCAAGCTCAGGACCAGGATACTTAACAGGTGTAGGAGGATCCTCGGCTGGTGCTGGAGCCGGTGCTGGAGCCGGTGCTGGAGCAGGTTCTGGTGCTGGTGCAGGAGCAGGCGCAGGCGCTGGACAAGGATCCGGTCTTGCGGGACCTAGAGGAAAAGGCAGTTTAGTTGGACCAAGAGGACCATACGGAGGACCTATTGTCATTGTCGATAAAGATACTTCTTCATCAGCTGCCGCATCAAGCGCTTCTAGCGCTTCAAACTCAGGACCAGGATACTTAACAGGTGTAGGAGGATCCTCGGCTGGTGCTGGAGCCGGTGCTGGAGCAGGTTCTGGTGCTGGTGCAGGAGCAGGCGCAGGCGCTGGACAAGGATCCGGTCTTGCGGGACCTAGAGGAAAAGGCAGTTTAGTTGGACCAAGAGGACCATACGGAGGACCTATTGTCATTGTCGATAAAGATACTTCTTCATCAGCTGCCGCATCAAGCGCTTCTAGCGCTTCAAACTCAGGACCAGGATACTTAACAGGTGTAGGAGGATCCTCGGCTGGTGCTGGAGCCGGTGCTGGAGCAGGTTCTGTTGCTGGTGCAGGAGCAGGCGCAGGCGCTGGACAAGGATCCGGTCTTGCGGGACCTAGAGGAAAAGGCAGTTTAGTTGGACCAAGAGGACCATACGGAGGACCTATTGTCATTGTCGATAAAGATACTTCTTCATCAGCTGCCGCATCAAGCGCTTCTAGCGCTTCAAGCTCAGGACCAGGATACTTAACAGGTGTAGGAGGATCCTCGGCTGGTGCTGGAGCCAGTGCTGGAGCAGGTTCTGGTGCTGGTGCAGGAGCAGGCGCAGGCGCTAGACAAGGATCCGGTCTTGCGGGACCAAGAGGAAAAGGCAGTTTAGTTGGACCAAGAGGACCATACGGAGGACCTATTGTCATTGTCGAAAAAGATACTTCTTCATCAGCTGCCGCATCAAGCGCTTCTGGCGCTTCAAGCTCAGGACCAGGATACTTAACAGGTGTAGGAGGATCCTCGGCTGGTGCTGGAGCCGGTGCTGGAGCAGGTTCTGGTGCTGGTGCAGGAGCAGGCGCAGGCGCTGGACAAGGATCCGGTCTTGCGGGACCTAGAGGAAAAGGCAGTTTAGTTGGACCAAGAGGACCATACGGAGGACCTATTGTCATTGTCGAAAAAGATACTTCTTCATCAGCTGCCGCATCAGGCGCTTCTAGCGCTTCAAGCTCAGGACCAGGATACTTAACAGGTGTAGGAGGATCCTCGGCTGGTGCTGGAGCCGGTGCTGGAGCAGGTTCTGGTGCTGGTGCAGGAGCAGGCGCAGGCGCTGGACAAGGATCCGGTCTTGCGGGACCTAGAGGAAAAGGCAGTTTAGTTGGACCAAGAGGACCATACGGAGGACCTATTGTCATTGTCGATAAAGATACTTCTTCATCAGCTGCCGCATCAAGCGCTTCTAGCGCTTCAAGCTCAGGACCAGGATACTTAACAGGTGTAGGAGGATCCTCGGCTGGTGCTGGAGCCGGTGCTGGAGCAGGTTCTGGTGCTGGTGCAGGAGCAGGCGCAGGCGCTGGACAAGGATCCGGTCTTGCGGGACCTAGAGGAAAAGGCAGTTTAGTTGGACCAAGAGGACCATACGGAGGACCTATTGTCATTGTCGATAAAGATACTTCTTCATCAGCTGCCGCATCAAGCGCTTCTAGCGCTTCAAACTCAGGACCAGGATACTTAACAGGTGTAGGAGGATCCTCGGCTGGTGCTGGAGCCGGTGCTGGAGCAGGTTCTGGTGCTGGTGCAGGAGCAGGCGCAGGCGCTGGACAAGGATCCGGTCTTGCGGGACCTAGAGGAAAAGGCAGTTTAGTTGGACCAAGAGGACCATACGGAGGACCTATTGTCATTGTCGAAAAAGATACTTCTTCATCAGCTGCCGCATCAAGCGCATCTAGCGCTTCAAGCTCAGGACCAGGATACTTAACAGGTGTAGGAGGATCCTCGGCTGGTGCTGGAGCCGTTGCTGGAGCAGGTTCTGGTGCTGGTGCAGGAGCAGGCGCAGGCGCTGGACAAGGATCCGGTCTTGCGGGACCTAGAGGAAAAGGCAGTTTAGTTGGACCAAGAGGACCATACGGAGGACCTATTGTCATTGTCGAAAAAGATACTTCTTCATCAGCTGCCGCATCAAGCGCTTCTAGCGCTTCAAGCTCAGGACCAGGATACTTAACAGGTGTAGGAGGATCCTCGGCTGGTGCTGGAGCCGGTGCTGGAGCAGGTTCTGGTGCTGGTGCAGGAGCAGGCGCAGGCGCTGGACAAGGATCCGGTCTTGCGGGACCTAGAGGAAAAGGCAGTTTAGTTGGACCAAGAGGACCATACGGAGGACCTATTGTCATTGTCGAAAAAGATACTTCTTCATCAGCTGCCGCATCAAGCGCTTCTAGCGCTTCAAGCTCAGGACCAGGATACTTAACAGGTGTAGGAGGATCCTCGGCTGGTGCTGGAGCCGGTGCTGGAGCAGGTTCTGGTGCTGGTGCAGGAGCAGGCGCAGGCGCTGGACAAGGATCCGGTCTTGCGGGACCTAGAGGAAAAGGCAGTTTAGTTGGACCAAGAGGACCATACGGAGGACCTATTGTCATTGTCGAAAAAGATACTTCTTCATCAGCTGCCGCATCAAGCGCTTCTAGCGCTTCAAGCTCAGGACCAGGATACTTAACAGGTGTAGGAGGATCCTCGGCTGGTGCTGGAGCCGTTGCTGGAGCAGGTTCTGGTGCTGGTGCAGGAGCAGGCGCTGGACAAGGATCCGGTCTTGCGGGACCTAGAGGAAAAGGCAGTTTAGTTGGACCAAGAGGACCATACGGAGGACCTATTGTCATTGTCGATAAAGATACTTCTTCATCAGCTGCCGCATCAAGCGCTTCTAGCGCTTCAAACTCAGGACCAGGATACTTAACAGGTGTAGGAGGATCCTCGGCTGGTGCTAGAGCCGGTGCTGGAGCAGGTTCTGGTGCTGGTGCAGGAGCAGGCGCAGGCGCTGGACAAGGATCCGGTCTTGCGGGACCTAGAGGAAAAGGCAGTTTAGTTGGACCAAGAGGACCATACGGAGGACCTATTGTCATTGTCGAAAAAGATACTTCTTCATCAGCTGCCGCATCAAGCGCTTCTAGCGCTTCAAACTCAGGACCAGGATACTTAACAGGTGTTGGAGGATCCTCGGCTGGTGCTGGAGCCGGTGCTGGAGCAGGTTCTGGTGCTGGTGCAGGAGCAGGCGCAGGCGCTGGACAAGGATCCGGTCTTGCGGGACCTAGAGGAAAAGGCAGTTTAGTTGGACCAAGAGGACCATACGGAGGACCTATTGTCATTGTCGAAAAAGATACTTCTTCATCAGCTGCCGCATCAAGCGCTTCTAGCGCTTCAAGCTCAGGACCAGGATACTTAACAGGTGTAGGAGGATCCTCGGCTGGTGCTGGAGCCGGTGCTGGAGCAGGTTCTGGTGCTGGTGCAGGAGCAGGCGCAGGCGCTGGACAAGGATCCGGTCTTGCGGGACCTAGAGGAAAAGGCAGTTTAGTTGGACCAAGAGGACCATACGGAGGACCTATTGTCATTGTCGAAAAAGATACTTCTTCATCAGCTGCCGCATCAAGCGCTTCTAGCGCTTCAAGCTCAGGACCAGGATACTTAACAGGTGTAGGAGGATCCTCGGCTGGTGCTGGAGCCGTTGCTGGAGCAGGTTCTGGTGCTGGTGCAGGAGCAGGCGCTGGACAAGGATCCGGTCTTGCGGGACCTAGAGGAAAAGGCAGTTTAGTTGGACCAAGAGGACCATACGGAGGACCTATTGTCATTGTCGATAAAGATACTTCTTCATCAGCTGCCGCATCAAGCGCTTCTAGCGCTTCAAACTCAGGACCAGGATACTTAACAGGTGTAGGAGGATCCTCGGCTGGTGCTAGAGCCGGTGCTGGAGCAGGTTCTGGTGCTGGTGCAGGAGCAGGCGCAGGCGCTGGACAAGGATCCGGTCTTGCGGGACCTAGAGGAAAAGGCAGTTTAGTTGGACCAAGAGGACCATACGGAGGACCTATTGTCATTGTCGAAAAAGATACTTCTTCATCAGCTGCCGCATCAAGCGCTTCTAGCGCTTCAAACTCAGGACCAGGATACTTAACAGGTGTTGGAGGATCCTCGGCTGGTGCTGGAGCCGGTGCTGGAGCAGGTTCTGGTGCTGGTGCAGGAGCAGGCGCAGGCGCTGGACAAGGATCCGGTCTTGCGGGACCTAGAGGAAAAGGCAGTTTAGTTGGACCAAGAGGACCATACGGAGGACCTATTGTCATTGTCGAAAAAGATACTTCTTCATCAGCTGCCGCATCAAGCGCATCTAGCGCTTCAAGCTCAGGACCAGGATACTTAACAGGTGTAGGAGGATCCTCGGCTGGTGCTGGAGCCGTTGCTGGAGCAGGTTCTGGTGCTGGTGCAGGAGCAGGCGCAGGCGCTGGACAAGGATCCGGTCTTGCGGGACCTAGAGGAAAAGGCAGTTTAGTTGGACCAAGAGGACCATACGGAGGACCTATTGTCATTGTCGAAAAAGATACTTCTTCATCAGCTGCCGCATCAAGCGCTTCTAGCGCTTCAAGCTCAGGACCAGGATACTTAACAGGTGTAGGAGGATCCTCGGCTGGTGCTGGAGCCGGTGCTGGAGCAGGTTCTGGTGCTGGTGCAGGAGCAGGCGCAGGCGCTGGACAAGGATCCGGTCTTGCGGGACCTAGAGGAAAAGGCAGTTTAGTTGGACCAAGAGGACCATACGGAGGACCTATTGTCATTGTCGAAAAAGATACTTCTTCATCAGCTGCCGCATCAAGCGCTTCTAGCGCTTCAAGCTCAGGACCAGGATACTTAACAGGTGTAGGAGGATCCTCGGCTGGTGCTGGAGCCGGTGCTGGAGCAGGTTCTGGTGCTGGTGCAGGAGCAGGCGCAGGCGCTGGACAAGGATCCGGTCTTGCGGGACCTAGAGGAAAAGGCAGTTTAGTTGGACCAAGAGGACCATACGGAGGACCTATTGTCATTGTCGAAAAAGATACTTCTTCATCAGCTGCCGCATCAAGCGCTTCTAGCGCTTCAAGCTCAGGACCAGGATACTTAACAGGTGTAGGAGGATCCTCGGCTGGTGCTGGAGCCGTTGCTGGAGCAGGTTCTGGTGCTGGTGCAGGAGCAGGCGCTGGACAAGGATCCGGTCTTGCGGGACCTAGAGGAAAAGGCAGTTTAGTTGGACCAAGAGGACCATACGGAGGACCTATTGTCATTGTCGATAAAGATACTTCTTCATCAGCTGCCGCATCAAGCGCTTCTAGCGCTTCAAACTCAGGACCAGGATACTTAACAGGTGTAGGAGGATCCTCGGCTGGTGCTAGAGCCGGTGCTGGAGCAGGTTCTGGTGCTGGTGCAGGAGCAGGCGCAGGCGCTGGACAAGGATCCGGTCTTGCGGGACCTAGAGGAAAAGGCAGTTTAGTTGGACCAAGAGGACCATACGGAGGACCTATTGTCATTGTCGAAAAAGATACTTCTTCATCAGCTGCCGCATCAAGCGCTTCTAGCGCTTCAAACTCAGGACCAGGATACTTAACAGGTGTTGGAGGATCCTCGGCTGGTGCTGGAGCCGGTGCTGGAGCAGGTTCTGGTGCTGGTGCAGGAGCAGGCGCAGGCGCTGGACAAGGATCCGGTCTTGCGGGACCTAGAGGAAAAGGCAGTTTAGTTGGACCAAGAGGACCATACGGAGGACCTATTGTCATTGTCGAAAAAGATACTTCTTCATCAGCTGCCGCATCAAGCGCTTCTAGCGCTTCAAGCTCAGGACCAGGATACTTAACAGGTGTAGGAGGATCCTCGGCTGGTGCTGGAGCCGGTGCTGGAGCAGGTTCTGGTGCTGGTGCAGGAGCAGGCGCAGGCGCTGGACAAGGATCCGGTCTTGCGGGACCTAGAGGAAAAGGCAGTTTAGTTGGACCAAGAGGACCATACGGAGGACCTATTGTCATTGTCGAAAAAGATACTTCTTCATCAGCTGCCGCATCAAGCGCTTCTAGCGCTTCAAGCTCAGGACCAGGATACTTAACAGGTGTAGGAGGATCCTCGGCTGGTGCTGGAGCCGTTGCTGGAGCAGGTTCTGGTGCTGGTGCAGGAGCAGGCGCTGGACAAGGATCCGGTCTTGCGGGACCTAGAGGAAAAGGCAGTTTAGTTGGACCAAGAGGACCATACGGAGGACCTATTGTCATTGTCGATAAAGATACTTCTTCATCAGCTGCCGCATCAAGCGCTTCTAGCGCTTCAAACTCAGGACCAGGATACTTAACAGGTGTAGGAGGATCCTCGGCTGGTGCTAGAGCCGGTGCTGGAGCAGGTTCTGGTGCTGGTGCAGGAGCAGGCGCAGGCGCTGGACAAGGATCCGGTCTTGCGGGACCTAGAGGAAAAGGCAGTTTAGTTGGACCAAGAGGACCATACGGAGGACCTATTGTCATTGTCGAAAAAGATACTTCTTCATCAGCTGCCGCATCAAGCGCTTCTAGCGCTTCAAACTCAGGACCAGGATACTTAACAGGTGTTGGAGGATCCTCGGCTGGTGCTGGAGCCGGTGCTGGAGCAGGTTCTGGTGCTGGTGCAGGAGCAGGCGCAGGCGCTGGACAAGGATCCGGTCTTGCGGGACCTAGAGGAAAAGGCAGTTTAGTTGGACCAAGAGGACCATACGGAGGACCTATTGTCATTGTCGAAAAAGATACTTCTTCATCAGCTGCCGCATCAAGCGCTTCTAGCGCTTCAAGCTCAGGACCAGGATACTTAACAGGCGTAGGAGGATCCTCGGCTGGTGCTGGAGCCGGTGCTGGAGCAGGTTCTGGTGCTGGTGCAGGAGCAGGCGCAGGCGCAGGCGCTGGACAAGGATCCGGTCCTGCGGGACCTAGAGGAAAAGGCAGTTTAGTTGGACCAAGAGGACCATACGGAGGACCTATTGTCATTGTCGAAAAAGATACTTCTTCATCAGCTGCCGCATCAGGCGCTTCTAGCGCTTCAAGCTCAGGACCAGGATACTTAACAGGTGTAGGAGGATCCTCGGCTGGTGCTGGAGCCGGTGCTGGAGCAGGTTCTGGTGCTGGTGCAGGAGCAGGCGCAGGCGCTGGACAAGGATCCGGTCTTGCGGGACCTAGAGGAAAAGGCAGTTTAGTTGGACCAAGAGGACCATACGGAGGACCTATTGTCATTGTCGAAAAAGATACTTCTTCATCAGCTGCCGCATCAGGCGCTTCTAGCGCTTCAAGCTCAGGACCAGGATACTTAACAGGTGTAGGAGGATCCTCGGCTGGTGCTGGAGCCGGTGCTGGAGCAGGTTCTGGTGCTGGTGCAGGAGCAGGCGCAGGCGCTGGACAAGGATCCGGTCTTGCGGGACCTAGAGGAAAAGGCAGTTTAGTTGGACCAAGAGGACCATACGGAGGACCTATTGTCATTGTCGAAAAAGATACTTCTTCATCAGCTGCCGCATCAAGTGCTTCTGGCGCTTCAAGCTCAGGACCAGGATACTTAACAGGTGTAGGAGGATCCTCGGCTGGTGCTGGAGCCGGTGCTGGAGCAGGTTCTGGTGCTGGTGCAGGAGCAGGCGCAGGCGCTGGACAAGGATCTGGTCTTGCGGGACCTAGAGGAAAAGGCAGTTTAGTTGGACCAAGAGGACCATACGGAGGACCTATTGTCATTGTCGAAAAAGATACTTCTTCATCAGCTGCCGCATCAAGCGCTTCTGGCGCTTCAAGCTCAGGACCAGGATACTTAACAGGTGTAGGAGGATCCTCGGCTGGTGCTGGAGCCGGTGCTGGAGCAGGTTCTGGTGCTGGTGCAGGAGCAGGCGCAGGCGCTGGACAAGGATCCGGTCTTGCGGGACCTAGAGGAAAAGGCAGTTTAGTTGGACCAAGAGGACCATACGGAGGACCTATTGTCATTGTCGAAAAAGATACTTCTTCATCAGCTGCCGCATCAAGCGCTTCTGGCGCTTCAAGCTCAGGACCAGGATACTTAACAGGTGTAGGAGGATCCTCGGCTGGTGCTGGAGCCGGTGCTGGAGCAGGTTCTGGTGCTGGTGCAGGAGCAGGCGCAGGCGCAGGCGCTGGACAAGGATCCGGTCTTGCGGGACCTAGAGGAAAAGGCAGTTTAGTTGGACCAAGAGGACCATACGGAGGACCTATTGTCATTGTCGAAAAAGATACTTCTTCATCAGCTGCCGCATCAGGCGCTTCTAGCGCTTCAAGCTCAGGACCAGGATACTTAACAGGTGTAGGAGGATCCTCGGCTGGTGCTGGAGCCGGTGCTGGAGCAGGTTCTGGTGCTGGTGCAGGAGCAGGCGCAGGCGCTGGACAAGGATCTGGTCTTGCGGGACCTAGAGGAAAAGGCAGTTTAGTTGGACCAAGAGGACCATACGGAGGACCTATTGTCATTGTCGAAAAAGATACTTCTTCATCAGCTGCCGCATCAAGCGCTTCTGGCGCTTCAAGCTCAGGACCAGGATACTTAACAGGTGTAGGAGGATCCTCGGCTGGTGCTGGAGCAGGTTCTGGTGCTGGTGCAGGAGCAGGCGCAGGCGCTGGACAAGGATCCGGTCTTGCGGGACCTAGAGGAAAAGGCAGTTTAGTTGGACCAAGAGGACCATACGGAGGACCTATTGTCATTGTCGAAAAAGATACTTCTTCATCAGCTGCCGCATCAAGCGCTTCTGGCGCTTCAAGCTCAGGACCAGGATACTTAACAGGTGTAGGAGGATCCTCGGCTGGTGCTGGAGCCGGTGCTGGAGCAGGTTCTGGTGCTGGTGCAGGAGCAGGCGCAGGCGCTGGACAAGGATCCGGTCTTGCGGGACCTAGAGGAAAAGGCAGTTTAGTTGGACCAAGAGGACCATACGGAGGACCTATTGTCATTGTCGAAAAAGATACTTCTTCATCAGCTGCCGCATCAAGCGCTTCTAGCGCTTCAAGCTCAGGACCAGGATACTTAACAGGTGTAGGAGGATCCTCGGCTGGTGCTGGAGCCGGTGCTGGAGCAGGTTCTGGTGCTGGTGCAGGAGCAGGCGCAGGCGCTGGACAAGGATCCGGTCTTGCGGGACCTAGAGGAAAAGGCAGTTTAGTTGGACCAAGAGGACCATACGGAGGACCTATTGTCATTGTCGAAAAAGATACTTCTTCATCAGCTGCCGCATCAAGCGCTTCTAGCGCTTCAAGCTCAGGACCAGGATACTTAACAGGTGTAGGAGGATCCTCGGCTGGTGCTGGAGCCGGTGCTGGAGCAGGTTCTGGTGCTGGTGCAGGAGCAGGCGCAGGCGCTGGACAAGGATCCGGTCTTGCGGGACCTAGAGGAAAAGGCAGTTTAGTTGGACCAAGAGGACCATACGGAGGACCTATTGTCATTGTCGAAAAAGATACTTCTTCATCAGCTGCCGCATCAAGCGCTTCTGGCGCTTCAAGCTCAGGACCAGGATACTTAACAGGTGTAGGAGGATCCTCGGCTGGTGCTGGAGCCGTTGCTGGAGCAGGTTCTGGTGCTGGTGCAGGAGCAGGCGCAGGCGCTGGACAAGGATCCGGTCTTGCGGGACCTAGAGGAAAAGGCAGTTTAGTTGGACCAAGAGGACCATACGGAGGACCTATTGTCATTGTCGAAAAAGATACTTCTTCATCAGCTGCCGCATCAAGCGCTTCTAGCGCTTCAAGCTCAGGACCAGGATACTTAACAGGTGTAGGAGGATCCTCGGCTGGTGCTGGAGCCGGTGCTGGAGCAGGTTCTGGTGCTGGTGCAGGAGCAGGCGCAGGCGCTGGACAAGGATCCGGTCTTGCGGGACCTAGAGGAAAAGGCAGTTTAGTTGGACCAAGAGGACCATACGGAGGACCTATTGTCATTGTCGAAAAAGATACTTCTTCATCAGCTGCCGCATCAAGCGCTTCTGGCGCTTCAAGCTCAGGACCAGGATACTTAACAGGTGTAGGAGGATCCTCGGCTGGTGCTGGAGCCGTTGCTGGAGCAGGTTCTGGTGCTGGTGCAGGAGCAGGCGCAGGCGCTGGACAAGGATCCGGTCTTGCGGGACCTAGAGGAAAAGGCAGTTTAGTTGGACCAAGAGGACCATACGGAGGACCTATTGTCATTGTCGAAAAAGATACTTCTTTATCAGCTGCCACATCAAGCGCTTCTAGCGCTTCAAGCTCAGGACCAGGATACTTAACAGGTGTAGGAGGATCCTCGGCTGGTGCTGGAGCCGGTGCTGGAGCAGGTTCTGGTGCTGGTGCAGGAGCAGGCGCAGGCGCTGGACAAGGATCCGGTCTTGCGGGACCTAGAGGAAAAGGCAGTTTAGTTGGACCAAGAGGACCATACGGAGGACCTATTGTCATTGTCGATAAAGATACTTCTTCATCAGCTGCCGCATCAAGCGCTTCTAGCGCTTCAAACTCAGGACCAGGATACTTAACAGGTGTAGGAGGATCCTCGGCTGGTGCTGGAGCCGGTGCTGGAGCAGGTTCTGGTGCTGGTGCAGGAGCAGGCGCAGGCGCTGGACAAGGATCCGGTCTTGCGGGACCTAGAGGAAAAGGCAGTTTAGTTGGACCAAGAGGACCATACGGAGGACCTATTGTCATTGTCGAAAAAGATACTTCTTCATCAGCTGCCGCATCAAGCGCTTCTAGCGCTTCAAGCTCAGGACCAGGATACTTAACAGGTGTAGGAGGATCCTCGGCTGGAGCTGGAGCCGTTGCTGGAGCAGGTTCTGGTGCTGGTGCAGGAGCAGGCGCAGGCGCTGGACAAGGATCCGGTCTTGCGGGACCTAGAGGAAAAGGCAGTTTAGTTGGACCAAGAGGACCATACGGAGGACCTATTGTCATTGTCGAAAAAGATACTTCTTCATCAGCTGCCGCATCAAGCGCTTCTAGCGCTTCAAGCTCAGGACCAGGATACTTAACAGGTGTAGGAGGATCCTCGGCTGGTGCTGGAGCCGGTGCTGGAGCAGGTTCTGGTGCTGGTGCAGGAGCAGGCGCAGGCGCTGGACAAGGATCCGGTCTTGCGGGACCTAGAGGAAAAGGCAGTTTAGTCGGACCAAGAGGACCATACGGAGGACCTATTGTCATTGTCGATAAAGATACTTCTTCATCAGCTGCCGCATCAAGAGCTTCTAGCGCTTCAAGCTCAGGACCAGGATACTTAACAGGTGTAGGAGGATCCTCGGCTGGTGCTGGAGCCGGTGCTGGAGCAGGTTCTGGTGCTGGTGCAGGAGCAGGCGCAGGCGCTGGACAAGGATCCGGTCTTGCGGGACCTAGAGGAAAAGGCAGTTTAGTTGGACCAAGAGGACCATACGGAGGACCTATTGTCATTGTCGAAAAAGATACTTCTTCATCAGCTGCCGCATCAAGCGCTTCTAGCGCTTCAAGCTCAGGACCAGGATACTTAACAGGTGTAGGAGGATCCTCGGCTGGAGCTGGAGCCGTTGCTGGAGCAGGTTCTGGTGCTGGTGCAGGAGCAG
The DNA here is from genome assembly GCA_947623395.1 of Synanthedon tipuliformis. Classification (NCBI taxonomy): domain Eukaryota; kingdom Metazoa; phylum Arthropoda; class Insecta; order Lepidoptera; family Sesiidae; genus Synanthedon; species Synanthedon tipuliformis. Next base: position 2,579,120 of record OX392424.1, on the reverse strand, counting down.
GCGCAGGCGCTGGACAAGGATCCGGTCTTGCGGGACCTAGAGGAAAAGGCAGTTTAGTTGGACCAAGAGGACCATACGGAGGACCTATTGTCATTGTCGAAAAAGATACTTCTTCATCAGCTGCCGCATCAAGCGCTTCTAGCGCTTCAAACTCAGGACCAGGATACTTAACAGGTGTAGGAGGATCCTCGGCTGGTGCTGGAGCCGGTGCTGGAGCAGGTTCTGGTGCTGGTGCAGGAGCAGGCGCAGGCGCTGGACAAGGATCCGGTCTTGCGGGACCTAGAGGAAAAGGCAGTTTAGTTGGACCAAGAGGACCATACGGAGGACCTATTGTCATTGTCGAAAAAGATACTTCTTCATCAGCTGCCGCATCAAGCGCTTCTAGCGCTTCAAGCTCAGGACCAGGATACTTAACAGGTGTAGGAGGATCCTCGGCTGGAGCTGGAGCCGTTGCTGGAGCAGGTTCTGGTGCTGGTGCAGGAGCAGGCGCAGGCGCTGGACAAGGATCCGGTCTTGCGGGACCTAGAGGAAAAGGCAGTTTAGTTGGACCAAGAGGACCATACGGAGGACCTATTGTCATTGTCGAAAAAGATACTTCTTCATCAGCTGCCGCATCAAGCGCTTCTGGCGCTTCAAGCTCAGGACCAGGATACTTAACAGGTGTAGGAGGATCCTCGGCTGGTGCTGGAGCCGGTGCTGGAGCAGGTTCTGGTGCTGGTGCAGGAGCAGGCGCAGGCGCTGGACAAGGATCCGGTCTTGCGGGACCTAGAGGAAAAGGCAGTTTAGTTGGACCAAGAGGACCATACGGAGGACCTATTGTCATTGTCGATAAAGATACTTCTTCATCAGCTGCCGCATCAAGCGCTTCTAGCGCTTCAAACTCAGGACCAGGATACTTAACAGGTGTAGGAGGATCCTCGGCTGGTGCTGGAGCCGGTGCTGGAGCAGGTTCTGGTGCTGGTGCAGGAGCAGGCGCAGGCGCTGGACAAGGATCCGGTCTTGCGGGACCTAGAGGAAAAGGCAGTTTAGTTGGACCAAGAGGACCATACGGAGGACCTATTGTCATTGTCGATAAAGATACTTCTTCATCAGCTGCCGCATCAAGCGCTTCTAGCGCTTCAAACTCAGGACCAGGATACTTAACAGGTGTAGGAGGATCCTCGGCTGGTGCTGGAGCCGGTGCTGGAGCAGGTTCTGGTGCTGGTGCAGGAGCAGGCGCAGGCGCTGGACAAGGATCCGGTCTTGCGGGACCTAGAGGAAAAGGCAGTTTAGTTGGACCAAGAGGACCATACGGAGGACCTATTGTCATTGTCGAAAAAGATACTTCTTCATCAGCTGCCGCATCAAGCGCTTCTAGCGCTTCAAGCTCAGGACCAGGATACTTAACAGGTGTAGGAGGATCCTCGGCTGGAGCTGGAGCCGTTGCTGGAGCAGGTTCTGGTGCTGGTGCAGGAGCAGGCGCAGGCGCTGGACAAGGATCCGGTCTTGCGGGACCTAGAGGAAAAGGCAGTTTAGTTGGACCAAGAGGACCATACGGAGGACCTATTGTCATTGTCGAAAAAGATACTTCTTCATCAGCTGCCGCATCAAGCGCTTCTGGCGCTTCAAGCTCAGGACCAGGATACTTAACAGGTGTAGGAGGATCCTCGGCTGGTGCTGGAGCCGGTGCTGGAGCAGGTTCTGGTGCTGGTGCAGGAGCAGGCGCAGGCGCAGGCGCTGGACAAGGATACGGTCTTGCGGGACCTAGAGGAAAAGGCAGTTTAGTTGGACCAAGAGGACCATACGGAGGACCTATTGTCATTGTCGAAAAAGATACTTCTTCATCAGCTGCCGCATCAGGCGCTTCTAGCGCTTCAAGCTCAGGACCAGGATACTTAACAGGTGTAGGAGGATCCTCGGCTGGTGCTGGAGCCGGTGCTGGAGCAGGTTCTGGTGCTGGTGCAGGAGCAGGCGCAGGCGCTGGACAAGGATCCGGTCTTGCGGGACCTAGAGGAAAAGGCAGTTTAGTTGGACCAAGAGGACCATACGGAGGACCTATTGTCATTGTCGATAAAGATACTTCTTCATCAGCTGCCGCATCAAGCGCTTCTAGCGCTTCAAACTCAGGACCAGGATACTTAACAGGTGTAGGAGGATCCTCGGCTGGTGCTGGAGCCGGTGCTGGAGCAGGTTCTGGTGCTGGTGCAGGAGCAGGCGCAGGCGCTGGACAAGGATCCGGTCTTGCGGGACCTAGAGGAAAAGGCAGTTTAGTTGGACCAAGAGGACCATACGGAGGACCTATTGTCATTGTCGATAAAGATACTTCTTCATCAGCTGCCGCATCAAGCGCTTCTAGCGCTTCAAACTCAAGACCAGGATACTTAACAGGTGTAGGAGGATCCTCGGCTGGTGCTGGAGCCGGTGCTGGAGCAGGTTCTGGTGCTGGTGCAGGAGCAGGCGCAGGCGCTGGACAAGGATCCGGTCTTGCGGGACCTAGAGGAAAAGGCAGTTTAGTTGGACCAAGAGGACCATACGGAGGACCTATTGTCATTGTCGATAAAGATACTTCTTCATCAGCTGCCGCATCAAGCGCTTCTAGCGCTTCAAACTCAGGACCAGGATACTTAACAGGTGTAGGAGGATCCTCGGCTGGTGCTGGAGCCGGTGCTGGAGCAGGTTCTGGTGCTGGTGCAGGAGCAGGCGCAGGCGCTGGACAAGGATCCGGTCTTGCGGGACCTAGAGGAAAAGGCAGTTTAGTTGGACCAAGAGGACCATACGGAGGACCTATTGTCATTGTCGATAAAGATACTTCTTCATCAGCTGCCGCATCAAGCGCTTCTAGCGCTTCAAACTCAGGACCAGGATACTTAACAGGTGTAGGAGGATCCTCGGCTGGTGCTGGAGCCGGTGCTGGAGCAGGTTCTGGTGCTGGTGCAGGAGCAGGCGCAGGCGCTGGACAAGGATCCGGTCTTGCGGGACCTAGAGGAAAAGGCAGTTTAGTCGGACCAAGAGGACCATACGGAGGACCTATTGTCATTGTCGATAAAGATACTTCTTCATCAGCTGCCGCATCAAGAGCTTCTAGCGCTTCAAGCTCAGGACCAGGATACTTAACAGGTGTAGGAGGATCCTCGGCTGGTGCTGGAGCCGGTGCTGGAGCAGGTTCTGGTGCTGGTGCAGGAGCAGGCGCAGGCGCTGGACAAGGATCCGGTCTTGCGGGACCTAGACGAAAAGGCAGTTTAGTTGGACCAAGAGGACCATACGGAGGACCTATTGTCATTGTCGAAAAAGATACTTCTTCATCAGCTGCCGCATCAAGCGCTTCTAGCGCTTCAAGCTCAGGACCAGGATACTTAACAGGTGTAGGAGGATCCTCGGCTGGAGCTGGAGCCGTTGCTGGAGCAGGTTCTGGTGCTGGTGCAGGAGCAGGCGCAGGCGCTGGACAAGGATTCGGTCTTGCGGGACCTAGAGGAAAAGGCAGTTTAGTTGGACCAAGAGGACCATACGGAGGACCTATTGTCATTGTCGATAAAGATACTTCTTCATCAGCTGCCGCATCAAGCGCTTCTAGCGCTTCAAGCTCAGGACCAGGATACTTAACAGGTGTAGGAGGATCCTCGGCTGGTGCTGGAGCCGTTGCTGGAGCAGGTTCTGGTGCTGGTGCAGGAGCAGGCGCAGGCGCAGGCGCTGGACAAGGATCCGGTCTTGCGGGACCTAGAGGAAAAGGCAGTTTAGTTGGACCAAGAGGACCATACGGAGGACCTATTGTCATTGTAGATAAAGATACTTCATCAGCTGCCGCATCAAGCGCTTCTAGCGCTTCAAGCTCAGGACTAGGATACTTAACAGGTGTAGGAGGATCCTCGGCTGGTGCTGGAGCCGGTGCTGGAGCAGGTTCTGCTGCTGGTGCAGGAGCAGGCGCAGGCGCTGGACAAGGATCCGGTCTTGCGGGACCTAGAGGAAAGGGCAGTTTAGTTGGACCAAGAGGACCATACGGAGGACCTATTGTCATTGTCGAAAAAGATACTTCTTCATCAGCTGCCGCATCAAGCGCTTCTAGCGCTTCAAGCTCAGGACCAGGATACTTAACAGGTGTAGGAGGATCCTCGGCTGGAGCTGGAGCCGTTGCTGGAGCAGGTTCTGGTGCTGGTGCAGGAGCAGGCGCAGGCGCTGGACAAGGATCCGGTCTTGCGGGACCTAGAGGACAAGGCAGTTTAGTTGGACCAAGAGGACCATACGGAGGACCTATTGTCATTGTCGATAAAGATACTTCTTCATCAGCTGCCGCATCAAGCGCTTCTAGCGCTTCAGGCTCAGGACCAGGATACTTAACAGGTGTAAGAGGATCCTCGGCTGGTGCTGGAGCCGGTGCTGGCGCTGGAGCCGGTGCCGGAGCAAGTACTGGCGCTGGTGCAGGAGCAGGTACCGGTGCAGGAGCAGGCGCTGGCCTTGGTTCACTTGGACCTTATGGACCTGAAAACTTACGCGGACCAGGCGGAGTGGGCGGACCAAGTGGCCCAGTCGGACCTGGCGGCCTAGATTCCCCAGTTATAATCATTGAAGAAGCACGTTCATCTGCGGCTGCTAGTGCAGTGAGTTCATCAGCATCTGGATCCTCTGGCCCCGGACGCGTAAGACCTGCTGGACCACTGGGACCTTATGGACCTGAAAACTTACGCGGACCAGGCGGAGTGGGCGGACCAAGTGGCCCAGTCGGACCTGGCGGCCTAGATTCCCCAGTTATAATCATTGAAGAAGGTCGTTCACCTGCGGCTGCTAGTGCAGCGAGTTCATCTGCATCTGGATCCTCTGGCCACGGACGCGTAGGACCTCGTGGACCACTTGGACCAGGCGGAGTGGGCGGACCAAGTGGCCCAGTCGGACCTGGCGGCCTAGATTCCCCAGTTATAATCATTGAAGAAGGACGTTCACCTGCGGCTGCTAGTGCAGCGAGTTCATCTGCATCTGGATCCTCTGGCCCCGGACGCGTAGGACCTCGTGGACCACTTGGACCAGGCGGAGTGGGCGGACCAAGAGGTCCAGTCGGACCTGGCGGCCTAGATTCCCCAGTTATAATCATTGAAGAAGGTCGTTCACCTGCGGCTGCTAGTGCAGTGAGTTCATCTGCATCTGGATCCTCTGGCCCCGGACGGGTAGGACCTGGTGGATCACTTGGACCTTATGGACCTGTAAACTTACGCGGACCAGGCGGAGTGGGCGGACCAAGTGGCCCAGTCGGACCTGGCGGCCTAGATTCCCCAGTTATAATCATTGAAGAAGGTCGTTCACCTGCGGCTGCTAGTGCAGTGAGTTCATCTGCATCTGGATCCTCTGGCCCCGGACGCGTAGGACCTCGTGGACCACTTGGACCTTATGGACCTGAAAACTTACGCGGACCAGGCGGAGTGGGCGGACCAAGTGGCCCAGTCGGACCTGGCGGCCTAGATTCCCCAGTTATAATCATTGAAGAAGGACGTTCACCTGCGGCTGCTAGTGCAGTGAGTTCATCAGCATCTGGATCCTCTGGCCCCGGACGCGTAAGACCTGCTGGACCACTGGGACCTTATGGACCTGAAAACTTACGCGGACCAGGCGGAGTGGGCGGACCAAGTGGCCCAGTCGGACCTGGCGGCCTAGATTCCCCAGTTATAATCATTGAAGAAGGTCGTTCACCTGCGGCTGCTAGTGCAGCGAGTTCATCTGCATCTGGATCCTCTGGCCCCGGACGCGTAGGACCTCGTGGACCACTTGGACCTTATGGACCTAAAAACTTACGCGGACCAGGCGGAGTGGGCGGACCAAGTGGCCCAGTCGGACCTGGCGACCGAGGTACTCCAGTTGTCATCATTGAAGGAGGTGGTTCATCTGCGGCCACTAGTGCAGCGAGTTCATCTGCGTCGGGTCTAGGTAGTTCAATAGGTCCGCATGGACGTCAACGTTGCAGATTGACTCGACGTCATTTCGTTGTTAAAATCGGCACCAGGCGTCAACCGTGCCTAACTTGTTAGATATTTTTTGTTTTTGTTGTGAATTTCTTCCTACTTCTTTATATTATATTATAATTACTGCAAAACTGGATACATCTTTGTTGTTTTGTGATAAATAAATTCTGGCATCTTAACAAGGTTTTCTTTATTATCTTACTTTCTTTCTGGGGGAAATTATGGTGCTCTATCCTTCTCTATTCCATAAATTAAATCCATTAATTTATTACTTTTTACTTTTTATTCCAGTCTAAAAAAATTTATGGACTAATTGCCCAATTAGACAGAGTAGAAGTTTAGCTTTGTGGAATTTTTAATAAAAAATTGTGTTGTAATTGTTAATTGTTAATAAAATAATATAAAAACGCTCTCATGTGAACATTTGTAAAAATTGTGTTCCAACACACGACTGGAGTTTATACTCCTTACGAACGATTTTAAAATTTAAATTTTCACAATTCGAACACGCCGAAAGAACAACATTGTTCTTCTTTTAAATAATATTGTGTACTTCGATGACGCAATATCTCTGAAACTTCAGAGATATTCGAATATATTAAAAAAAATAGAACGAAACTATAACGTAAAACATAACGAATTTCTGTAACAATTTTCATTTTAAAAATCAAAATCAAATCAAATCAAATCATTTATTTATTTTACTCCTATAAAGTTTCATACTACGAGCTTATTACTATAACTAACATAAATTCATAAAAATATAAATAAATAAAATATCTTCACATATTCCAGACAGCAAAATCTAGTTCTACAGTAAGCAACTAATGCTTGTATTATGGATACCAGACAGTAATTAATACCTCATCCATGACTGAGGTACAAAGGTAAAATGTTAACACATAAACATTTGCCCCTAGCGGGATTCGAACCCGCGACCGTTTGGTTAACAGCTAGGGTCACTAGCCGGTAAACGTGTCGTCAACACACGTCAAAGTCAACGTCAACGTATGTAAATTTTGTGTTTAGAACTTAACGTAAGTTATGTATAATACATCCTTTATTCTAATAAGCAACAACTAAGTACATTAATATTAAGGTTAAACCTATAATACAATCTAAAAATAAGCTTATTTACAATAAAATCTAATTAGGTATAACACATTAGGTATATATTATAAAGCATCGGTCCCTTTGGCAGGGTCCCAAGCATGCTGGCTGCATTACCTCGTTGTATAGCAAAAGTTATGGATAGATGCTTCAATTATAATTAATACTTATTATAGAAGTTCTTCCACAAGTTTTCGTGTCATTTTTAAGACATAAAAATTTCGTTTCCGTTAGATTGTGTCTAAGGAACTTGAAAACTACGCGATGGATTCAAAGACTATATAAGTATAATTGGGAGTATAGATACGGCGTAGCCCACAAAAAATGGTAGTAGTAAAATTCGTCTACTTGAGCCAAAGTGGACGAATTGGCACATAGTCGCTCGCTAGTCGTAAGCTAGTCAATATCGCTGTGTAGTATACATTGATGCGTTAGTACAGAAGACTTTTAACTAGTTTCTTTTTACAAAAGCAATATTCATTTGGAATTGCGTGTCAATCTCTCAGTAAGTTCGTAAGTATGATTTTAATACTACCACAGATTTCGGGGCTTTTTGCTTGCTACGCCGCATCTATAGTTCAGATCAATGGATGGATTGACATTATTTTTTCTTTACACATATTGTGTGTTATGTTATGCAGTGTTCGGAGTTACGCAACCAAACAGCGACGGGTCACCATTTTCATACTTTCTTCTGCTTTGGACTTTTAAACCAAAATATGTAAGTAGTTTAATTTTTCCCCGTTGCTCTAAGTATATTGGTTGCATAAGGGTTCACTCCACCTTTATAGAACTTAATTAACATGGCTGTATATTTCATCCAAGCTTACAAATAGATAGTGATATACGACCTATTTGCCACCTAGTTGTGCTACTTGGAGAGTAATTATCTTTAGCACAGCGTTTGCTCGCCAGAATATTAAAATTTCATGTAAAAAAAAATCAAGTAATATAGTGAGAGGTCGGTGCTTACGACGAGTGCTGTTTGATATAATATAGTTAAGTGTAAGAATATTGTATAATTACTAAAGTTAACCATTACAATAATAACATGTATGTGCTGAAGGTATTGTGAAATATAGGTAGGTATATTTGAGAGATCATTAATAGGTATGTGTCTTCGGGAATGTTCCAAAATTTTATTAATCACCACACGAGCAATAATATATTATTATATCCCAAAAGTAGACACTAATAGACAATAACTTTTAAATAGCAAGGTTCTGAATAAAAGAAAGTTTTACTTTTTATAACTAAAAATAACTATTTGTAATTTTTTTTGTCAAGCTAAAATTAATTATGTAAGTAGTGAGACTAGTATAAGCTTTTTTTAAAATAAGTAATACCTACAAAATAACACCAGAAAATAACATAATTCGCATTCTCTCTTTAGAAAGTAGTATAGATTTTACTTCAAAAATAGAAATTAAAAATTGTATCAAAAACGGCTTTCCGGCATAAAGCCGCCTTAATTGAGTAGAACGTTACAGTGCCCTCTGTTACATTTATGTTACACTAAATAAGATATTTCATTAATATTACATTAGATGGCGCTGCTACCCTCGCGATCAATTTATGTTATCGACGCAGCGTAAAAGCAGTCAATACATAGTCAATTTACGCGATATCACTTATTGTTATAATATTCATATAGTGTTTGTTATATGGATGAAAACGCGAATCCAATGGTAAAGTGTGTATCAGTTAACTGAAGCACTGAACGTTTCGCAGTGAGCCGAATTCAAAACCTCGTTGCCTATCTACAGCCGCGCTAGAAAGTCGTTGAGTTTTAGCTATCGAAATAATATACCTACCTGCCTTCAAGTTCGCTAGTCTTAGCCGGCCGATTTGAACTAGGTAGGTACCTACGCGACGGATTATAATGCGGTTTTCACTATTGGAAAGAGAGTTAAACGAGGAAAGTTTTTATGTATAAATTTGCAGAAAAAATGCACCCGCATGAACATGCGCATTTGCATGAACATTAATTTGCAGAAACATGCGCTATTTTGTTAACAATTTGATTATCAAAATTTTACATCGGCTAATTAACACGACAAGGATTCGTACTGTGTACTTATCACTGCTAAATAATTTGCACATTTTATGAGTGTTTGCAATGATCATTGACGTAAGTATTAAAAAAAAAACTTTTCAGTCAAAAAAAAATATCAAAATATTGTCGTTACAGAATCACTTACTGCAGATAAATTTAGAGATTTAGCTTAAAATATGTTTCGGTCCGTAGCTATAAATTCGTCACAGATTTGGACAAATCATAATTTATTCAATGATAGACAATTTCAAGCCGAGTTTAATCGAGGGCCGGAAGTGTGGCGTGAAGGAATTATTGATCATTAAATAGTATGGAAGTTTGCTGGGCCTATGGGAGCCCCAGTCCATTTAGCTGTCTTGTGGCAGAGACAGGTCGCTCGTAAGCTCGTAACTGTACCCTGGCTATTGTTAAAATTTTGAACGATTGAATGTCGATTGGATTTTCACGCTCTCGTACTAGACAATTACGCATTCATTATCCTAAATAATGTCATAAATGCGAAAATGAGTTGGTACCTATGTTTGTTTGTAACGCTTTCATGCCTCAACTAAGTTTTTGCGTGAAAGAGTTACAAACATCCATACACCCATACAAACTTTCGCATTTATAACATTTGTACGGATATCTCTTTTTTTATATTTTTAAGTTATTAATTAATTTAAATTATATATTTATGTTATCATTAAAATAAAATGCGATTCTTTGGGAGCCAAGATAAATAAAAAAATACTTTATGATCCCATGGGAGCCAAAATTCAAAAAAAATATCCTAGGATCCCATGGGATCCTAGAGGTGAGAGCCAAGAGGAGGGAGGCCTCAGTTTCAGGGATACAGAAGAGTAATGTTTCCAAGTGATCACCAATATCAACAGTGACCGAGCTATCGTCGTCAAGGTCCATTCCCAGTAGTTCGGTTGACAGTTCGGTTGACCGAACTAGTGAGACTTTTTTTTCCCAGTACTTCGGTCGAAAAAATTAACCGAAGTAGTGAGACTATTTTTTCTCTGGTCCATTCCCACTACTTCGGTTGACCGAACTAGTGAGACTTTTTTTTTCCAGTACTTCGGTCGAACAAATCAACCGAAGTAGTCAGACTATTTTCTTTATTCCGGTTGTAAATTCAATTATGCTATAAATATAATAAGTATCTTTTGTATTTAAATTGAAAAAAATATAAATATTTGATTTCACATTTCTATATGAAACCATGACTTCGGAAAGATGGATATGCGGATGGTATGGAATGTTGTGTATTTTTGGTATGTTGTCTACAAGGACATGTATGTTAGGGTAAGGTAAGGAAAGGGTAATGTGAGGGTACAGTACTGTTGAATATGTCTCGTCAAGGCCTATCTAACGAACCGTAGCACGCCGGGTTAGGGTAAGGGAACATTCATGTTTCGTTTGAACTGAAAATTAGGAATCAAACATCGGGCAAAAAAAATAATTTATTTATATTTATTTTAATATGACCTGTAAAGGTAATTTTAATTAATAAATTAACAATTAATCTATATCTAAAACTAAGTTATATAATTGTATATAATATTAAGCTTCGGAGTCCCAAGTATGCTGGCTGCATAATTGAATTTACAACCGGAATAAAAGAAAATAGTCTGACTACTTCGGTTGATTTGTTCGACCGAATACTGGAAAAAAAAAAGTCTCACTAGTTCGGTCAATCGAAGTAGTGGGAATGGACCAGAGAAAAAATAGTCTCACTACTTCGGTTGATTTTTTCGACCGAAGTACTGGGAAAAAAAAGTCTCACTAGTTCGGTCAACCGAACTGTCAACCGAACTACTGGGAATGCACCGTCGTCAATAGTCATGCGCCGAAAAAGCGTTGCCTAGCAACTGATAAACAAAATTAAAAAAAAATTGACAATCCCGTTGGATGAGTGGTAAGGGTGCTTGCCTAACGTCTCAGGGGCCCCGTGATCGGTTTCCGACTGGGTCAACGTTGGAAATGAACTTTTCAAAGTTGTTTGATCTGGATTTGGAAAGTAGGTAAGTAGTGGTTAGTTATTTTGGCAGCCTGTCTGGCGGCAGTAACCATCCTCCTATATCCACTTTGAAATAACAGTTGCATGCGACTTCGCCCGCGTAAGTAACTTTATAAAATATTACCTATTAGTAACATAGGCAATACCTATTTTATAAAGTTAGCCTAAAATTTAGCTAATTTAGCTTTGTATAAATAAAAGAATTTTTAAAATAGGCCCAGTAGTTTTTTTAATTTTTTTCATACAAACATATATTATTTGTTCGTAGAAATATATAATATACAAATTTTCTATCCTTATAATATTTGTAATTTTGTATAGATTTGACATGTTAAAACTATTGAACTCTACGGTTAGTTTATAAATGTCTTCATATATTCCACACTGCACCATCTAGTTCCTCAGTAAGCAACTAAATGCTTCTATTATAGATATCAGACAGCTGTTGATATACTACATACATAGATTGCTTTTTTTTTGTAAATACATACATATTATAAATACAAAACATCCATGACTCAGGTACAAAGGTAAAATGATTAAAACATTTGCCCCTTGCGGGATTCGAACCCGCGACCGTTTGGTTAACAGCTACGGTTACTAGCCACTAGACCAAACGTGTCAGACAGCTGTTGATATACTACATACTTAGATTGCTTTTTTTTGTAAATACATATTATAAATACAAAACATCCATGATTCAGGTACAAAGGTAAAATGTTCCCCTTGCGGGATTCGAACCCGCGACCGCGCGAGCCGTCTAGTGGCTACTACCTATTACTAGCCACTAGGCCAAATGTGTCGTAGAAATTAAAAATTTTATAGCTATTAAAGTTTCCCATCAAATCACAAATGCCTTATTGATACGAATCCCGAAAACTGGTTTCATTTACACGTGAAATGTGGGACTCGCCGTCGTGAGATGATATTAATGTAAATTTATACAAATTTATGTGAGAATTGAGATGACCGTTGGCCTTTCTGATCGCAAGACATCACATTTCATCTTTGACCCTTGATCGAAGCGGTCAAAGAGTATGTCAAGTTTCTTTAAAAAAAAAAGAGTTACCACATAGATTGTGAATTGTGTAATTGTGGTAATTTTAAGTAATGAAAGTGCAACTAAGGAAATGTTATTGTGCAGTGAAAGTTGAACGACGCAAGAAATTATTATTTGTTTTATTTCGTAAATTGAAATGAGTAAGTTTTTTTTTTTGTTTTTAACTGATTATAATATAATGAGAATGATTATTTCGTGTTTTTTTATATTATCGATAACGGAACTATACTACAATAATATACCTTTGACTGTATCTAATTTATTATAACTTAGTTATTACAATTGAAAAAATAATAATTGTATTAGTTTATATAATATAAAAAGATAAAAATAGTATTTATTATAAATAGTATATTATATAAACAAGCTTCATTATATAACAATATTTGGTGTAATGATAAATATTGATATAAAGTAAATTTAGTTTTAATGTTTTATTTTTCAATTTTACAATAGTATTAAATATAAGTAGGTATATGTACGTACACGTTATCCTTTCTGTCTATATCTTAGCTCTAGGACATCCACTGGTAGACCTAGGCCTGCCCAATTTCCAACTGCTGGACTTGGGCTGGTCGGACTCAGAAGTAGCCTGAAACCACTATCGACCAGCGGCCCGTATCTGATCGTCTGTGCACAGATACAGATACTGTGCTGTAATTAAATTAAATTAAATTAGATTAGATTATATTAAATTAAATTTAAATTAGATTACATTTAGATTAAATTAATTAATTAAAATAAATTTTCATTAAGAAGGTTTCATGATGTCAAATTTCATGGCAACCGATGTCGCTTAGGAGCACAGCTATTTTAAAATAAAGAATACCTAGGTACTTACTTTATCAAGTAAACACTCTTCCCAGACAAGTGAGGACTTATCCGGTTTTTTACTTAAATTTTCTCATGAAGTCGTTGATTTAAATATAAAGTATAAATTTTTTAAATAAAATGGATATACAACAATTAATTTCAACTCAAAACTAAACATTTTGTTGTTCGTTGTTACCATATGTGTATGCACCGAGTGCAGAAATTAATATTACATTATGAGACTAAAATATCTAGACTTTTTGAATTTCAAAATCGTAGGCAACGATTTCGATAAAATCTAGGTTAACCTAAATTTGAATACTATATAACGATTTCGCTTCCATATAAAAATAGATAATAATAATTCAAAACCATATAAAAAATATATATCTTCTTCTTCTTCTATTTCTTCTATTCCTGATAGGTATACATAGTCGTATTTGATCAACTAGTCGTTTAATAGGTACTAAGATTGTTATATATAGATTATATTTCCGTCGGTTCATCTATTCATTAATAGTATTTCTGTCTTACTAAAATTATTTGTTAAGGTTGGATGATTATTAAGAGGCACCTAAGAGGCACTCTCTCGCCCTCTTAATATTGCTTGCGTTGTGTCTCTTAAGAGCCAGCCCGCCAAGTGCCAAGAGATTGTATTGGAAACTTTCTCGTACCTATAATTTAATAAGTTTATCCAGACTTATTATAAGCTTATTTTACATCCAATTTACTTATTCTGTGTGACTTTAAGAAAACCTAAGATTCTTACTAGGATTTGATAAGTCTATCCAGATTTAAAATAAATTTTTCAATTTTACCTGTGTATTTTTTATAAATATTTTTATAAAAAACATTTTTTTTATTTGGTGTTTAGATGATCTATAAATATATGTCTTTTCTGTATCCTGAAGTGTATGCAATGATGATCGTTTGAATAGTTAAGGCGCAAAAGCGTAACAAACAAACAAATTTACATTAGTTACGTTAAGACTATGTGAAGTAACATCCATACATAATGTTATTTTTTAAAACAATATGTCTTTCTGTGGCAAAATTAGCAGATATTCACCATTCTAACAAACTGCATTAATGCGACTTGAAACAACGCATAAATCATCGGCATTATAGAGGCTCTGGCAAAGGCAAACAGGTAACCAATATGGCGGACAATGGTGGGAAAGTATGCGAGGGCTAATCGTTTCATTATGATAGATCGCTCCGGAAAAACAAGGGCACTTACGACCTTATAACCCGGGGAGTTGGACGAAAAACGTTGAAAATGAGCGAGTAGCGTGGCACGATAACGTCACAAATGCCTCTAGAACGCGACTCTACATAAAATGTAGGTATGTAGGTACTTATAAAGTGTTAAAATTGGTCACTCCATTTCCCTGATGAATACAATACAGCACAGTTTTCATACAAAAATATTTTTTAATAGTTTAAAAAAATAAAAATTGTCATTTCATATTATAGAAACATCTTGTTTGAAACATAATTATATAGATAGGTAGTATACGTATTATTTGAATCAAAAACTTTTATTTTATTATTATGTCTTTATACTTTCTAAAAGAAAGTTTAGTATAAGTAGCTAAGATATTTAAGTTGGATATAGTGTAAGAAACTTTGAAAAGGGAAATAGTGTAGTTCAAAAAAATCGAATAAAAAAGAAAATGGCCGCGCGGTGATCGTCAAGGGGGGTGGGTATTTTAAATGTTCATTCTCTAACACAAGCGCAATAGTCAGTGCGATGACGCGACGGGGGCGGAACTACCCTTTACTATAGCTCAACTACTCATACTCACACATGCACACACATCAAAACAACGTGACCTTCCCACCCCCTCTGCTCGTTTGAAACGTGGAACGTGTTTGCGGCAAGTGAAGACGCAACCAGAGCTCAACGTAAACTGGACGGCACACAGTAGCCGGACGTCAGCAAAAACTAAACGCACACACGCGAATTTAGGGGGATTGTACGTGGTAGGCATAAAATTGGAAAATATACATATCCACGCGTATTTCTCTTCGCCGAGCCGCAAATGAGATGGTTGTCGGAGTGGAACCAATGCACAATTTCACGTTAGTTGTTGACTTACCTATTCACACGAACTAGTGTACCTACGCTTATATTTCAATAACATTTTTACTCTGTGCAGATTAAGCGTTCGCTTCTTTTTTGTTTCATTTGATCCATTTGCAGATTAACAGCCTTTGCTAATGCTGAAATAAAACAAGCGCCACTTACTTATTTTGCTCGATCAAAAACGTAATATGTATCTTTCATCAGCAATCGTTCATATTTGATTGATGCTGTTACTACGTATATGTATATGACTATTAAGCTTTTTAGCTAGCTTTGAATAGTTTGTAACATTTTAAAGGTAAGGAAACAAAAGGTTAGGTGATGTCCTACCTCAATAGGTATTGTATAGAATACTAATTAATTATCATAATGGGTGTTGAGATTGTAGAAACGGTTATGATACGTCTTATTATTTACAATATAGTAGAATATTTGCATTTGGTCAGTATAATAGTTAAAAAATGAATAAAAGTTAAGCGAACCTTCAATCTTCGTTGAGAATCTTTATCACGCAGAGAATTCTTTTTTTTCGTTTGGGAAGTCAACTTACTTAAGACAACCCACGATCAAAGTCCCAGGACGTCCCGGGACTATAGCAATTAAAATAACAATTTTAATTAACTACCAATTACAATAGGCCTTTAAAAATCGACTGTTCAATAAAATTTTGCTATTCGTTATATGTAATACTAGCTGGTGCCCGCGACTTCGTCCGCGTTCTGGATGAAAGGTACCCTATGTCCTTTCTGTGGTGGCCCATACAATGTGTATGCAAAATTTCATGGTGATCGGTTCAGTAGTTTTTGCGTGAAAGAGTTACAAACATACATATATCCATGCATTCATACAAACTTTCGCATTTATAATATTAGTACCTACGGACAATAATACTGCAGCTATCACCTATCTAAGTTGGGGTCGAAATGATCCGAATATAAACGAATTGTCTGCATGGCTGCTCCTGCGCTGTGCGCGTGGGTAGGAAATCTATTATTTAATATGAATCTTAAATACTTTTTGTAAGCAATCAACTCGCGTTGATTTTCTTTGCTTGTAATTAAGTTTTGTACTTATTCCATTTTGTATTACGTTAATATTTTATTTAATTATTAATTTAATTTTTAATCTTTAAAAGAAGTAATCTAAATGATCTGATTTTACGGGGCTCAGCAGAAATTGTAGCAAAACAAATAAGAATGTTGAACCTGCAATGTCTCTTTAAATCTATTCATTAGGCCTTATTGTTATAGTTGGTAAGTAAATAACACTATTGTCATACTTAAATGTCAATAAAATTAACACATTTAATTTAAATTACAGTGAAACAAATACTTTACTTATAATCCTTACCAAGTTTTTATTTTATTTTTATTAAAAACCGTAAACTTGGAACCAGAATATGCTTTACAAAAATATTTTAGCAGATATTAACATAATTTTTCTTTTGTAAACCTTATCAGCGCTTATTTATTTTTATATTCGTACACTTTAAATCCCATAAATCGCTAAATTATACGCCATGATTAGGGATATAGGTTATGAAAATCGTAACCTATAAGATAAAAATACACAATACTTAAATTAATATGCAAGTGATTTACGATATCGCACCAATAAAATAAATAAAGAAAAAAAAGTTGAAAAGAAATAAACAAATGAACAATATTTTTTTCTATATAACACGAGAAGATATACAATACAACTTGTTACAATTTCATAAATTTTATGCTACAATTTCGTGATAAACCATTCATTTTACTATAATGCCCCAAGAAATATGTAGGTACGGGTAAAAAACGTTGAAAGCAAACGATTGTATTTGTATAACTATACGGGTATGTAATTCGAACTAGTAGCGATTTTTGGCGCAGTTCTCAATATATCACGTCGGTTGCAGGGCGTCACGCGCGACACGGTACGCACACACGGGACACTCATCGACAATCTTTACGTGTGTGTGATGTAGCGTCAAAAAAAAAAGAAAAAAAAAAACCAAAAATGGTAAATAAAAAAAAACACAAATGCTAAAAATTCATGAAGAACTCTTTCAGTCTTTTATGTAGTTAGAACCTTATGTTTTTTTTTAGAACGTTATGTTAGCTTATGAAAGTATTCTTTCTAAAAGAAAATGTAGGTATACTTACTATATTAGAATTATATTTTGAAAAATAAAGAAATTTTCATCACAACTTATGATTGGTCCGTGTAGTAAACATAATTGTTTAAATTTTTCATAATGAATTGTTCTATTTACACTTTCAGTCCAATGTTTACACATACGATTTCGAGTCGTAGAGCTCTTTCTTTTTCTCATAAGTAGAATAGTGTGTATCACTTGGGGCCAAAATATTTTGTTCTCGGTCGCCGTATGTTGATTTCCTCGCTACGATCAGGATTCTACTTTAGAATCCCTCAGGTTTTTTTTCTATAGAACTATGGTGGGAAGGTAGGGATAACACAATCGGTTTCCATAGCAAAACCAAAATAGAAAATCGATTGACAAATAGAGTAGAAAAAGGATTAGTATTTACTTATCTCTATATATATGTTAATTATCTCTATATGTTTGACGCCAATGAAATCTTAAACTACTGAACCGATTTTGATAAAACTTCGTAACTATGTGTAATTTGGTCCAACTTAAAAGTTCGGATAGTTTTTATTTTGATAGATAGATATATCTATCTAATGAGAGATATATCTATCTATCAAATTAGATTATTAGATTATTTAGATATCATATATATAATATGTTATATAGAATCAACACTACCTATCCTCACCTTTTCAATAAGTCTTTATAGTATAGGTACGATAAAGACGCAATAATATAAGGTATAATAGGATGATATTACATCTGTGAAGTCGCTGGTGATTCCAGGCGACAGTAGACACCTAGTATAAGTCTCAATCTGCATTCTTCTAAATAAAAATAAAAGAAATCATACAAGATGCGTGTGCGTGCAGACTGTACATGGCCTTGTCCCTCCCCGCCCGTCCTCCCGGTCGGGTATTTTCCGAAGTGTGAGCGGACCGCGTTATTAGTTCGCCTGTGTCGTGTCGAGATAGGTTTTCACAATTTTGAGTAGAGCAGAGTCGCACAATGCGCTATGTCATTTTCTATGATTAATAGCGGCGCGTCATGTGTGCGACGGGCTTTATATTATGTATGTAGTATGTAGCCAGTCATTGCTGACTGAAGTACCCGTTTTGTTACGTTTAAACTAACTTCATTATTGTAGTTTAATGCGATGCAGCGTAAACACCTTTTTGAAGTTAACATTTTTTTTGTTGTTGTGAGTAAGGGCTGTCAAAATTGTAAATAAAAAAAATAAGTAAATCGCCAAGACTAAATCTATAAATTAAAAGGCCCCTAAAATAAGCGTTATTAGGCCTTGTCTAATATGGGATACTTAACCATACAAAGGTCAGGGGGCGAAATCTTGCACACCCAGACCAGAGTCAACATTGAAAAAGTTCATTTTCAAAGTTGGCCCTTCCGGGAATCAAATCCAGAACCCTTTGAATACCTTAGCCACTCGAGCAATAAGTAGCAAATCATATAAATGCTTATTTTAGCAATCTGACATATTGAGTCGTCTGACAATTCGTCGTATTGTGGACGCACGCAATTTCCAAAATGAAAATAACAATTGGTTAGTTAGACGAATCAATCTTTATTCCATAGTCAGTTACTTATTTGAATATTTTAATGCTTTCTAGATTATTTATAAAATTGGTCATTTTCAAAAACTTTCATTATATAATAATTGGTCTAAAAAACAGAATGCTATCACCTCAAATTGTAGTAAAATTATTATTTGTCAGTAAATTATTATACTTAATATTTTAGCAGAATAATTATATTCGATAACAAACAATATTTTATTTACAGATTATAATATTCGACGTAATAAGTATTTGTTCAAATTAGAATTTGTGCGAGAATAAATATAAGCATGAAAATGATTGGTTGAAAATTACGCGAACGCAGTATAACGCAGTATAACTGTCTAGGTACACTAAAAAGCTGGTAGGCCTAAAAACGTGGTATTCAGCCATCATTTCGCACTAGCCACCCCCACCCTCCCCTCTTTGCTGGGGCGGTTTCCACCTGAAACTATCCCCCGGCGCCACTTGACGACCGCGATGCTAGAATATTAATGTTCGCAGCTAATTGAATATTTTTGACTTATTGATTTTAAAACGCAATTTTACATTGTTCCTTTGTTAGATAAAAATATTGTTCATTTTTGCGTAATAGTTTTGTACCTACATATTTAAATTGTTTGAATTTTATTACTCGTTATAGTTATAGTTTGGTCTAGTGGCTAGTAACCCTAGCTGTTAACCAAGCGGTCGCGAGTTCGAATCCCGCTAGGGGCAAATGTTTATGTGCCAACATTTATCTTTGTACCTGAAGTCATGGATGTTTTGTATTTTTTATAATACTCGTATGTATGTATTTACACGATTAAATCGCATACAATATTTAACTTTTATTTATTTATTCCAAGGACAGCAACAGTACAAACAAAATACTTACAATAGGTATAAGTAACTTTAAGTAATAAAAAAAGTTTGACATATTATAAATTATATAATATTATATAAAAAGTATAAAAAATATTCTTAGATCTACCGAATATATACAAAAAAATCATAAAATTCGGTCAAGGCGTTTCGGAGGAGTTTGGTTTGACACGAGAATTTTATAATACCTATAAGTATAGAAGATATAGAAGATAGAAGATATTAGTTTTATTGCACTCGTGCGGTTATTAAAGCAAAACTTAACGTCGAACTAATCCGAGATGGAATCGTTCAAATTTCAAACGGATCCGTCGTTTGTCTAATATCCTGCGGAGCCGGGCGTCTAATTTGTAGCATTTAAATTAATTCCCAGTCGTAAATAACAATCTGTGAACGCACGTAACAATGTTATCTTAGCAAATTGACGCCGCTTGGTTAGAGAGAGACAAAATCGACTGTCACGACCAAATTTTACAATTTTGCGAGCCAGTGTTTAGCGCTGTTTATGATGGGGAGGGGAATCCAGGGGGAGGGAAAGGTGGGGAGGCTTATAGTGGCGAAAGGGGGGGTGAAGGATAAGGAGAAACTGACCAAAACCCCCGACACTTAGATATATTTGTGCGATGTCTACCCACCAAGATATGGATCGGTGCGCATGTGTGCGAATCCTCTTGTGACGATATTTAGAAAGGCTTTTGTAAAATAATAAGGGTAAATGTGCTTAGTTTGCATAGTTACCCGCCGTCAGGGTGTTTCGGGACTATGTGGGGTGAATATTTTATGCTGTAAAGTTCGTACAATAAATCTGTACCTACCCACTACATTAATTTTGCTACCCGACTACCTACTCCTTAATAAATTTATATTTTATTGGTTAAATTCGTTCTTTAATACGTCCTTTCTTTAATCCTATCTTTTTCATCTTAAGTTTGCCAGACAGGCTGACCGACCTCTTGAGGGTAGGTGGCTACCGTCACCTACAAAATCAAAAATCATAATCAAAATATTTATTTAAGTATCAATTGGGTTTCTACAAGAAACTCTTATAATCGTCATTATAAATTTAAATTTACCAAATTTAATAACACACAAACACAGCTGATGTCCATAGTAGGATCAAGGATAAGGGAAACACAATAGCACACATGCTATTAATTCACGATGACCTGTTAAGAGGTGGTTACATAAATGACTGCGAAATGCAGTGTGGTCTCTACCTAATAGGTACCTACTTTAGAGATCCAGTCAGAACCAAATTTGAAAGTTTATAGGTATCCAAGTTTGGCCCCGTCGGGAAATGAACCTGGAAACCCAGCGACAGAGCGTTTAAGGAAGCACCTTAACCACTCGTCCAATATACTCGTCTATGTCTATATAGACCTTTTTTTCATTAAAAAAACTCGAAACCAAGGCTGGTTGAAAACAAGCTGCTGCCCTCGACTTCGCGCGCGTAACTTTGTAAATTATATTCTAAAATCTTCCTCGAGAACCACTCTATCCATTAGTGAAAACCGAATTAAAATCCGTTGCGTATTTTTAAAGATCTAAGCATACATAGGGACAGACAGACAGACAGACAGACGCGGCGGAGGACTTTGTCTTATAATATGTAGTGATGAAATTTATGATGATAGTGACAATATGAAGAACAGATCATTAAGTGACCATCAAGTGCTTGACTATGACCACCTGTGGCCACCTACCATCAAGTGGGTGCTTGTCAACCTTAACAAAAAAATAATGTTTGCTACATTAAATATTAACCCTTCTCTATTGAGATATCTTAAGCTAATTGCATGTCTCTCCGCGCCTTAATACCTCCTAATACCTTGACACAGGCTTTGAACACCTCAACCCTCAACTATATTAGTAGGTACCGAACAACGCCTTAAGCTATTTGAGCGTATGTCACGTAAACGAGCTGTCAGAATAGTTTAGTCATACTGAGCATACCTGAACAGAAGATTTGTCCATAGCTTATATAGTCTTACATGAAGATTCAAAAGCTTAATTTTAACACACAAAAAAGGCTTTTAAGGCGAGGACTTAGCAGAAAAGATTTATTTTCGTCACCTAATTAGACCTAATTAGAGTAAAATTAATACTTAGATAAAAATACAGTTCATAATAGACTATATTTAAAAAAAAGCTTAAATCGGACAGATTTAGATAATATTATGTATGAAAAGTTATATTTTCTTAGAAAAAATGGTAAATTTCTAGTTACTACACAAAAAAAAGTCACAGTAATTAAAATTTTCAGCAATAACTTCATTTGTTTTTAAGCTTATTAACTTAAGTTTTAATCGGCTAGTTTTTTTTTTTTTTTTTTATATTTTACACAATATTTAAGAAAGACCTTCTAATTTTAAATCTATTCGGTTATCTCCGAGAAGCTACAAAGATATTTTGTTGCAATATTGGACCTGAATTCATAAGTCATTAGTTATTGGTTACCTACTTCAAATTTTGCTAGAAATGATCTTAAAAAATATTTCACAACCTACATAAACATGACATTAACATAATATAATTCTTAATACTTACCTACATAAATATTCTCTTTAGGTATATACCTATAAGACCTATAAGACCTACCTTATGCATAGGTATAATTTATAGGTAGGTACCGTAATTGTATAAAATCACATAATATATAGATTACATAAAGTTCGTCTACTTATGTAAATGTCTACTTTATAAATATTAATTAGTTAAAATTAATTTTGCGTTGCCCTCGTTAAACTAAGGTTTCAAACTAGCAAATTAATTACAAAATACGTCAAAACAACTCGCAAAGTTGGAGCGACCCATCTGAGAAACACAAAGGGTGCGTAATTCGGGACAAACCCGACCCTTATCGCAAAGTCTAATCTACATCCCCTCCATCGATCTTAAGCAGGGTGACTTGACCCCATGTGGAGGGGGAGGGATGAAAGAAAATCGCTGGGTTATAGATTACGCTTTTGGGGGTTGCTAGGCAAGATTAGAAAGGGGTTAGTTTTTGTTTGTCATTCTCCTCTCACGAACTCGGGTTAAGTCATTTATTAGATAGCTCATATACATGGATAAATTTTCAAAATAGGTATATGCATCTATTTAGGTACGTAGGTTTATACAAAATGGTATAGTAAAATGTATATTAGAGATTAATAAATACAAACTTATTTCATAAAAGCTATGTCAGGTAGGTACTTTTGAAGATATTGAAGATTTTCTAACCAACCTTTTTTCTTTGCGGTCCAGTGTAGGTATATTTAGTAGAGGAGAGCAAGGCTATTTCTAACAAATTTCAGAAATTTTGCTCTAACTTCAAAACTATTAATATTTGAGACATAATTTTTGACTATGAAATAAACAATTTACTAGACTTTGAGTAGGGTAAATCAAAATAAAGATAAATGTTAACGAATTTGAGAAAAACCCACTATTCTGAAAAAAGTCGTCTGTTAAAACTTGCCCCTTCAGAGGGGCAAGTTTTAACTTATAACATAGGGCAAGTTGATCACTTAAGTATAACATAAATTTCGAAATTAAATATTCAAAGTAGGTACCATTTTCTGCCCATGTAAAACCTCAAAAACACTTTTAAATTTTTAAATATCGTTCCAAAAAGAGAACGCTTATAAAAGAATTTGTCTCGTTTACTTTTTGAAATCTTCTCTAAAGTCTATTGGCACATTCGAAAAGGCTTTCAAACGGAATGTACCTAATATCTAAATTGCGAATCGAGTCACGAATTCCGTACGTACGAAAATTGTCCAATAAACTCGGGCGTCATCTTAGTGTGGGTGGGAGGGGTTTTAGGGGGAGATGTGAGGGGAAAAGGGGGAATTAAAGGAGGGTTTTATTATAGGTCCGTAGAGCGGTTTGTGGCGAGGGCTAGCGCGGGGGACGCACTTCTTACATCAATTGACGAAGGGCTGTCGACTGTTTATAATTAATTTGTTTATTTTATTCCTCTTTCTGGAGAGTAAATATGCAGTTTGCAATTTTTCAAAGTAAAATTTTTAGTTTACGTATCATTCAGTTCAGTTACCTAGACATAGATGTTTTCAATAAAGTGCCACCACACTTGGTTTTCCTTTTCCGCATCTTACTACAGCCATCTTGGGGTTTTAGGGCGTTTTGTGTAGTGCTTTAGACTTAGACGAGTCAACATTACTGACTTAGTTTATTTGACTGGTTCTCTTATATATGGTTCTTATTTAAGGATATAAGATATAAGGATCCTGAAGGATATAATTATAATTGGATCATATATTTCAGAGAAATACCGAGTATTTTCTTCTCTTATAGGTATATCGTTGAGTAACTTGCATTTTGTTACGAGATTCGACAAAGTAGTCAAACATAAAAGTTATGCTCTACACATCATAGAATCTGTTTTCACAATAAAATGAACCCAAGACGTGTAATCCAACTCATATTAAGGGATTCACAAAGGCCAATGACATTGACCATTTGACCTTCACCGATATGACCTTTAGAATGTTTATATATATCAAACTAATTCCGCACGAAAAACACAAACGTAATCCACACCTCAACGCAGTCACTGAGACACTGTAGCTCCATATATTTAGATTTCCGAGGCGGCGAAAACAATTCAACAGGCCCGACAAATGTGGTTTTTTGTACTTTTCATTAAAACAGCATTAAAAAAAATAAAAAAATCAATACATTTTTTTTAAATGACATTGACTTATTATTCGGTGCAGGAATCATTTTCGCGCAATAAACCGTTTTCGAAACAAATTTCAATATAAGTCAAATTCTTCTTATGTTCTAAATTTTATTGTGGGGTTTCTACTACTTCGATGGAAATTCTAAACAATACATTTTGTTCTTCACATGTTTAAGTATAACATATATTTTTTTCAAACCAATTGCATTGACAGTTTCTTGTAACATATTTTTTTAAAACTGCAAATTTTTAAAATTGGCGTGTGTTTACACCTTAACTGCTATATAACCCACCTGCTATACCTACGAGTATATTAAAGTTGGAGAAGCGTCATCACATATTTTTAAGAGTAAATATTGTCATTTGAAAACAAACTAAATTTTCCCTTAAAAATTATGTATTGACAACAAATATTCAACAATCTCTTCTGCTTGGAGAACATACTAAGTACTTAAGACTTAAAAAGTGTTTTGCACAACCCTTACTCGAACACGTCTAGTGCGTACACAAAACGCCTCCCCCGCCCGGGCACAAGAAATTACATACTTTAATCTTATCGCCGGAGTAAAATAGAATATTAAATGGAGCTGTCGCGGACGAATGACCGCTGGACCGTACTAAACAACGGTTGTACCGTTGGATAAACACATTCGATTCGACGGAACGACCTACCGCCTGTCGAAAGGAATGCCTTTTATGGCTCTCTCCTAAATCTACCTATATTATCATTTCTATAGTTCGGGAATCGACAAATTTAACGATACAGGTGCTACTCTTTCAAGTCGGTTTTCTTTCATATTGTTTAAACTTTAGAAGGATAATATAATTGCGAAAGCTTGTGAGGAGTAAATAGATATGGATGTTTATTACCTACTCATTCCAATAAAAATTGTCGAACGGACTTGGATGAAACTTCAAAATCCCCTTCACACGGACTCTAATGTAAGTAGCTGGAAAATAAATTTTAGCAGTGAATGGATTAGTTTTGCCTCCACCCAGTGTTTCTTAATTTTATACCCGCGCCCGCGACTTCTTCCGCGTATCTTTGTAAATTATATACTAAAACCTTCCTCGAGAACCACTCTATCCATTAGTGAAAACCGCATTAAAATCCGTTGCGTAGTTTTAAAGATCTAGGCATATATAGGGACAGACAGACAGACAGACAGACAGCGGGAAGCGACTTTGTTGTATACTATTATTATTATTATTATCTGCTTAGTGGCTACTTCGTCCATTGCTGAAATATTGTGACTAAAGCGTAAACTAAAGCTCTCTACCAAAACCTACCACGTTAAGAAACTGTAGGTAGTACTTTTTTGATAGAGGCATTCCTCACATCTTGTTTATACTATGTAGTGATTACAAATGAATAATTACCAACAGAATACTTCCTCCTTGTTTGCTCTTTCAATTAGTGAAATCCGTTGGATGGTTTAGAAGAAGTTAGGCCCCGAAACAGATAAAGCGGCTAGCGGTTTTTTATTTTATTTTATAAGTGTAGGTATGCTTAGAGGGAGAGTAGAAAGTAATATAGATGATATACAATATAGATATTAAAGTAACATTATATTTCGCTGTAATTTCGTTTTGAATAGGTGATATTAGTTTTATTTATAATATTATAAGTAGGTATTATACTTAATACATTTTCTAATTCCATTATTGTATGTAGAGTCGGTACAAATATAACATCTACCTAAGAGATACGGACGATGTTTCTCTTAATGAATACGTTGTTATGTAAATTTATTTAGTATACTTATTCACACCATCTCTATTCATTAGAAAGAGACAAACGCAGCTCTCTGGGGAGTCCATTTTAATTATGTCTTGTATTCTAAGTTCTATTCAGGACCGCTTCTTTGTCTCATCGAGAACGTTCATTGGTAGAATGGCATTGTCTTAAAATATATGCAGAAAGTACAGTCGAACACAAAATTATAGTTTTTTTTTTTTTTTTCAATTTTCCTTTAAGATTCTTGAAAAATACAGGTCGTAAAATTTGCAGAAAGTAATTGTAGTATACCTACAGAATAGAGTATATTTTTAAAAGCTCTGGTCAAATGTTATGTAACACGAGTACTTTAGCACTTTTAGTAGGTACCATCGAACCCTCTGCCAAAGGTTCTAAAAGTTCAAAAATTTATATATTTAAAATTTATTCATTAAAATTTGTAAATTACAAATTTACAAATTAATAAACGTTAAGTGTTAGAAAAACTGACCACTTTTTTCAGCATTTTTTATCACTTTGTAATACTTTTAAAATAAAATAGTATTTTCTACTAAATTTAATTAATTTTCTTATAACTAATTTTGGTAATTTTGTTTTTTCCAAAAACGTTATTTAAAGTTCTGTCGAAATCGTTTAGGAGATAAGGGATAATTAATTGTGGAAATTAAATACTGGATAGGTAGGTATACTGGAAAATTGTGCTTATAATGAGGAAAAATATAGCCTAAATAATTATATTATCAAGTTATTATACCTTTAAAGTTTTCTTCAAGTGTGCCAAGTCTTTTCTTATCCTCATCAATGAAAATTGCTACGTTTTAGTCATAAAAAATATTGTGACACCTAAAATACGATCATTTTTCTAATCGCTGCTGACTGTACCTACCTAGAGCACAAGCTACTGTAGTTACTGTTATGTATTAAATAAACATTTATAGTTATTAGATGGCCGTTACTTTAAGAGAACAAAGATCGATTTCTATAGAACTATTATTGTATAGAGTTTTTCTTTTTATTTAGCCATTCTTATGAAGAGAGCAATTCCAAAGGAGCTCTATATAACTTTATGTAAGCGTGACGCGCAATTGATTTTTTTGCTGATATATTTTTGTGAATTATATGATGTCTGTGACGGGAATATATATTATATTATATTATATTATTATATTATTATATTATATTATATTATATTATATTATATTATATTATATTATATTATATTATATTATATTATATTATATTATATTATATTATATTATATTATATTATATTATATTATATTATATTATATTATATTATATTATATTATATTATATTTTTAATTCGATTCAAACATATAGTATGAAATAGTCCACTATAAAAGTTTTTTCTAATAATAATTTTGAATAAACAAAAGTTGATGGAAGTTCATCTCATCAGAGATTCAGGGAAATACGCTACCTTCATCAATATCATCAAAGACATGGGTATAGGAATGAGCAACTATCGCATTTATACCTACACACATAAATACCTACATGTATGTATGAATATGTCCCCCCGAAACCCTCGGCTGCCACCACACAGAATATTAACGTCACTCTATTTGACACAAGAAGAAAACTTTTCCAATTACTGACTCCGTCAAGTGACCTGCCCCTACCTCCCGCACGCCCCACATCCCGGGGTAGGTACAGCCGCGCAAAGAAGTTTTAATTGCAAGCTTTCGCATTCCCATTCAACTTAAAACGTGAAACTGTTTACGCGATTGTACTAATTTTATTTAGTAGTAATTTTTAGTGAGTAATTATAACTATTTAATTAATAATTTATTATGTAATCAATTTACACAGCATGACAATAAAATAGATAATTTGTAAGAATATTATATATATACTAGCGGGTCGCCCCCGGATACGCACGGATTTTTTCTGCAAATTATACATGAAAACCTTCCTCCTTTAAAGCTCTTTCCAATAGTGAAAACTGCATTAAAATCAGTTGCGTAGCATAAAAGATCCAAGCATACATACAGAGGGACAGACGGCAAGAAGATAAAAATAGCAACTTATGTAGGTATGATGTTTGCGCCTATTTTTGTACGATTAAAAAAATATATTTTCTTAAAAAAAATGAAACTACATAGGTACTTATAAATCTATCTTTATTCTTTTAAGTTTTCAAATCACTTAATCAATACAGCTTTAATAAAGCTGTAAGCATATGAAATAGTACGTCTATACGAGCACTGAAAGGGGTGACGGTCTAATTTCATTCCCAAAAGGGTCGACAGAAACTAATTTTAGTTAGAAATACAAACATCCCCGATAGTAAGGGGTAGGTGGACAGGTAGGTAATTACTCTGTTAAAATCCGTTTCAACTTTATTTTATTAAAAGCGAGTGTATTCACTAATATTAATGTTAAATAGTATAAAATTAATATCTACAATGTTAAGTATGAGTCTTTGCCTGTCATTAGAGAATTTCTTTTGGAAGATTCTACTTACGTTCGCTTGATAGCAAGTGGCTACCGTCGTCTGTAGCCACTTGCTATCAAGCGAACGTCTGTCTGACGACATTAACATAAAGAAACATAAAGAAGCTAGTTCATGATAAGTAAATACCTACAGGATTTTCTCAAGAAAATCATTTGTTTTAAAAGCGCACATGTTATTTCTAACTTTATTTGGATCTAGATATAATATATTTCATAATAAATTAAATCCATTTCAGCATTCTTTGAGACATTGTCGTAGGACATTAAAAAATAATAAAATGCCTCTTAAAAGCCCATTACATTGCACGCGTCTGTATTGACTGCCATAGTGTAGTTATAAACGAGAAGGTACTATAATCCACTTAAATCAATACTCAGGAAACGTGCACACATGCACAGAGAGACCCAATAGAGAAAATTACGTACAGCCATTTGCAAAATCTATTCTTTAAATTTAGGGGGGCAAAAGAAGGGGGTCACAGATGGCGGCGAGGGGTCGTCTTAATTTTACTGTATTAGCAAGTCTTGCTGACCCCTTGGACATTAATCGTGAAGGGTCCGGAGGTCACTGAACCCAAATTAAGATGGGAAGTAAAGGGTCAAAAGATCGTTAAGTGCGGCGCTACGAGGTTAACTTATCGGGATTTTCTAAGCATAGAATAAAATTTATTGCAATCATAGATACCTACTCAAAATAGTTGTATGTATTTTTAAAATTAAATAAGCGGTTTAATTTCTAATCTAGATTATTATTTACAATTATTAAGAGATTTGTTTTAGCTTTGAAAATAATATGTTATTATTTCTGATTTTAAATCTGTTTTTTCTACATTTACCAGCCATGAATTATTTGCTACAAATATTGACGTTTTGAAATTTTCAACATTTTTTTATACATTTTTTTATTTTCTTTGAGTGGAACACCTTGTGTGTTCGTTCTTGTGTTTTTGTGTTCTTGGTGAACACCTTGTGCCACATTTTTTTATAGGTATTAAAAATATATTAAATAAAAGAAAATTATCATTTATCTACTATACCATGTTTTATTATGGTCAACCCTACTATAGCTGTGTGTGTAGGGCCATATAGCGATCCACGCTGTGAAATAACAGTGCAGTTAATTAGTCTAACTATGAGTGTTAAGGGCTTCTTTCACCATCTGTCAAGTAGGCTAACTTGTGAAGCTACCTAAGTTTTCTTTAAGCTTTTCTTTTTAAATGGTTTTTGAAAATTTCCTTATTGTATGTTTACCTACATACTGCCAGTGTCACATGTTATTAGTATAACCGTCATTTAAAGTCACCTCTGTCACCGGGAATTAATTTAGCTGATATACCTTTGATTGTAGGTACGGTAAAAGTCCCAAACAATAAAAAGAAAATAAAAAAAAATCGCCTATCAAAGTAGGTATGCACTAAACCGAGTGAATAATTTAATAAAACATAAAATTATTTCTAAAAGTAACTAATCAATACTTGTAATTGGTGAAAGAGGAGAGGCCCCCAAGTCTACTTAATTAGTATAACTATAAAATTGTCTATATCTATAGGCATAAAAATAAATAATTAATAGCATACTGTACAACAAATATTTACTCGTATATTCATGCATATGTTATTGGTGCCTTATAACGTGGCAACAAGATAAATAATACGTAGCTATCGCCGAGCTATCCAACTTTATAAATTACTTTCTCAGATAGACAGGGCTGTTCTACAATAGCACTATGCTAAACCATTATTTGACAGTCTGTTCGTTATTTTATTTGTACTGAACTAATATGGATTGTATTCTTTTACATGGTATATAAAATTGCCGTTAAAAAGAGTAGGGTAGGTACCTACTAAGTAGTTATGCGTAAAATTCACCCTCAAAAATTGACAGATTCTGGTTTTAGTTCAATAAAATACTATTTATTAATTATGACAATTAAATCAGTATCTAATTGCGCATTTGCTATTAAAAAAAAATTTTTTTTTGGCTGCTGAAGCTTATTTGAGTTCATACTGTTCCTATCTTTAGTTATAAATAAAAATTGATGTGTGTAGGTGTACTTAATACCTATATGTTCCCTATTTAACAAAACTACTCAAGCGATCACCGTGAAATTTTGCATATACCTAATGTATGTAGATACATAGGTTTACATTTCGCGCGGACGAGTCGCGGGCGAAAGCTAGTTATAAATAAAATATTAACTAATAGTAATAAATTTTGTCCTACAAAAAGACATTATATTATAGAAACAATATAGTCGATGATTATTCTTGTTTAGAAAGGAATAAGCACGTCTTTTGGTAGGTACCCTTTTATATCTGTTGTCTGTGGGCCTGTTCTCTATTTATTACGGAAGTCAATTTCTATATATAATATGTAATAGTGGCCAGCTCCCGGCTTCGCACGGGTTCAAAATAAAATCTTTGAGTTGGACCAAATTACACATAGTTACGAAATTTTATCAAAATCAGTTCAGTAGTTCATCGATAAAGAGATCTTGTATCTATGTATTCAATATTGGCATCAAAGTATTTTCTACTAATTAGCATTTAATATGAATTAGATAATTAAATATAAATAGAGTTGATTAAATTTGAAGTAAATAGCATTAGTGCTCATAAGTGATTCTATTGTGAGTAGATGGCACGCGTGGGCGGCGTCACAAAGGCTTCCCCTGCAACTATCGCGCGGCAAACTTTCTGTGTTCTGCCCCTTCCGCCCCGCACTGCCTACCGCGCACTGCCATCCGCAACCGCCCTCTGACGCTTCTTGTCTTACATTCTAAAGCATATCTATATTACTAGCGACCCGCCCTCGACTTGAATTTTTCGAAAAATCCATTCTTATCGGATGCTCACTTTAAAAAATAACTAGCTGGTGCCCGCGACTTCGTCCGCGTTCTGGATGAAAGGTGCCCTATGTCCTTTCAGGTGTCCCAGACAATGTGTTACATGCAAAATTTCATGGTGATCGGTTCAGTAGTTACAAACATTCATACATCCATACAAACTTTCGCATTTATAATATTAGTACGGATTAGCGACATTTTCCCAACTTCGCACGGGTGCAATTTTGCACGACAGCGGGTGGCGGAGCTTCCGTCTTGCGTTTATTTTAATACCTAATAAAATAAATACTTTAAGTAGTTTAAGCTTTCCATATTCCGAATTCTTAAAATAAGAAGCCAACCTGGTGGTGGAAGAACAATAGAAGGATATATTGAGTTTCGATGAGTGCGTAAGGGATGCCAATTTAATTTACACAACCTTATCACTTGTACTTTATCTTATCAATGTCGGTAACTCATTTGCAATCGCCTTAGCGTTCCTTGTGTCAATCTAATATCAAGTGAATCGTGACCCTGTCTGACGACTTTAATAAAAAAATATTTTTTTCGCAAACAGTTTGAATTTGCACCATTTTAAGGCTGCCAAATATTTTCCGCCCAAAACTCCCGCCTTAGTTATAATGAGCTCCGTGAAATTCAAACAAGATAATTGATGTAACGAGTGACCGTTTCGCTGAGAGCGTCATTTTAGTGGCGTTCCCGTTCCCGTTGCAACTATGTTTTCTTACTCGGTCGTACTTTTCCAACTCATTTGCATTCAAAAGCAGATAGCGCTGATGCGCTGCGCTGATACGTTGCACCACGTACCTTTGTGGGTACCACGGTCTACAAAGTTCCAGAGCACTAGTTCCGCTAGGATGGCAGCAGTTGCCAACTTTTCCTAGAAGTTGGCGTAATGTTGCGGCAAAAAGCGCACGCTAGGTTTAACAATTACCTAAGCAGGCAGCGTAAACTTTCTCAGTTGTTAGTTTATTTTGCTTTTCAGCTCTCTCTTTTGTATCTACCTATTTAAATTACTCCACATTGTTATGTGTAGGTATATTAAGGGCATTCTATATGCTTGTAAATTTATATTTTTAACATAATCTCATGCTTGTAACGGAAACTAAGAGGTCCATGTAACCGCTTAGGGGAACAAAAGAAAAAAAAGTTTTTATTTATTTATATAAAACTAGCTGTTGCACGCGACTTCGCCTGTGTATCTTTATAAAATATAGCTTATGTTACTCGCTGATAATGTAGCTTTTTATAGGTGAAAGAATTTTCAAAATTGGTCTAGTAGTTTTTGAGTTTATTTATTACAAACATACCCGTAGGTACCACAGGTTTGTAAAAACCATCCGTGTGCGGTTTCCAGTCCCGCCATCGGACGCGTCCCCAGGTTGCGGATAGGGGAATGCCCTCCAGATATGGGGGGTACCGGCTGCGGCCGGCGTGGACAAAAACTGGCATGTGGCTGCCTGGTCTTTTTTAGGGCGGGCATTGCACAGCCACATGAACCCGTAGCCCCACAGTGAGTGGGGTCGGGGGTCCAGTGCACTACGCACTGGACTGCGAGGAAGAAAACCTCTCTAAAAAATAACCTCGAGGGTGAAGCTATGGCTTCTTGTCCAAGAAGCCAGACGCTTTCGCCAGGTGACCCCATGTGGGTCATTCGTGAGCGTCTCTGGCATACCAGAGGCGTGAAAGCGCAAATTGCACCAATGCGTTCAGCGCTGTCATGGTGGCCTCGAAATGGGGCAGCGGAGCTCCGGCTCGCAGGCGGCGCGGCGCGTGGCCTAGGTCACCGCCGGGCAACCCGTAACCTCGCACATCTGCGTGGCCGGGGGTTTGGCGCACTGAGCGTCAAACCGCGTGGAAGAAAACCACTATAAAAAATCACCCCAAACCCAAGGTCGGCGTGCCGAGGGGTTGAATGGCTGGGGGGGACCCAGTCCCAAGCGCACCTGCGGCCCTTTGGGAAAAGGCCGCAGGCGTTCCTTCCCAAACTATATGAAATGTCGGACAAGGAAATGGATATGTCTTGCGATCCCGCTGACGCCGGGCGCTCGGAGCTAGCTCGGGCTCCAAGTGTGAAATATACTACGAGTGGCCAATGCGCTCCGTCTGGCCAACGGCGCCAAGGGATGACCGGGTCCCTTGGTGAGAAATATGTTACCGAGGCGATTGGGGGAGTGCGCACGCGTGCGCGGATTAAAACAGGGTCGACGCGCGACCCTGTCAAGGGTGTGAGCAGCGGGACAACCAGCCCCGTAGCTATGCTCAACCGCGTGATGACGCCGTCGACGTCATCACGAGATGTAAGTCCTACGAGTGGCAAGGCCGGATCTGACACCGGCTCTTACCTCTCCATAGACACGGCCTCTCCGTCAGGATCTCAAGGCCGGCAAATCCGCAAGAGGACCTTCCTCAAAACCAAGAGCGTCGCCAAGAGCCGCGACTCCGGGGGATCTGGGAGCTCTAGTGGCAAACCTGTCACTAAAGCAAACAGAAACGAGGAAAAGAGGAAAAGGGGTCGTCCTCCCAAGACGGGCGAGTTCGCCGGTATGGCTAAGGCCAAACAGCACAACGTCCGCGACTCATCTCAAGGCTCGAGGGGCTCCATTGCTGACGACCCCGTATCGTTAGCCAATAAGCTCGGCGACGCCATTACTTTGAAGGAGCGTTTGAAGGGCGCGGCCGCAGTTGTAAAGGCCGTGTCTTCCAAAGCGGGAAGCCTCGAAGGGAACCTTCAAAAGGCCCTTGATGGGGTATTTGCCACAATTTCCCAGGTGGCATCCGAGGTGGAGACCTTCTCAAGATCCGAAGAGATGCGGAAGGTTCAGGAACACAACGCTCGTCTGCAGACTGAGCTGGACACTCTCCGCGAAGGAATGACCAGCATGAGGCGGGAAATGTTAGAGAGCTACAAGCCTCGCCAGGAGTTACAAGCCGGACTGACTACGCCTGAATCAGAGGGTCTACTGGACAGGATCATGGTAAGTGTCGGGGCCATGATCAATAATAGGTTTGAGGCTCTGGAGACCCGTCTAACACCGGACGAGACAGGGCGGCTAATGCTGGCCGCTAGGAGGCAGCCGGTTCCGGCAGCTGACTTGCCTCCATCAGATCCGTTCAAGGCCCCGCCTGCAAAGCCGCCTCCACGTCGAGGTGCCGTGCGCGAGGCGGCACCTGCGCGTCCGGCTAAAGGTAAGGGTACCGGAAAAACAACGGCCCAGAAGAAAACGGAGCCCCGCCCGCTTCCCTCAGCGCCTAAGTCCATGGACGAGGGCTGGACCACAGTGGTTAAGCGGGGTCTCAAGAAAAAGGGTAAGGCGGCACCTAACAGGCCCGCGCCAGCCGGCGTTCGCTCGCAGGGGACCCCGCCAAAGTTGCGCCCTCCACGCTCGGCGGCCGTGGTGATCACACTGCTTCCCGAAGCGATTGAGAGGGGCGCCACCTATAAGAAAACAATGACGGAATTGAGGACTCAAATTGACCTCCAGGAGCTCGGGATCCCGTCTGTCCGCTTTAGACCTGCGAAGCAGACTGACGCGCGTATTTTGGAGCTGCCGGGAACGACTACTGGCGATAGAGCCGACGCCTTAGCCGCCAGAATCAGAGGGCTTCTCGGAGACCAAGCGGTAGTGACGAGGCCTGTGAAAACCGCAGACCTGCGGATCACTGGCCTCGATGACTCGGTCACCAAAGAGGAAGTCGCCGAGGCGATTGCTCGGGTGGGCGACTGCTCCCCTGATGCAGTCAAATCAGGTGACATACGCATGGTAAACGGGGGGCCCGCCTCCGTTTGGATACGGTGCCCTGTCACCGCTGCGGATAAGGTGGCACGTAGCGGCCGCCTGCTAGTCGGTTGGGTGTCGGCGCAGGTCAAACTGCTGACACCTAGGCCATCTAGGTGTTTTAGGTGCCTTGAAACGGGGCATGCCCGTCACAAATGTACCGGGACTGACCGCAGTGCGCTGTGCTTCCGCTGCGGAAAGCCCGGTCACAAGGCGCGCGAGTGCACATCGGAGCCTGAGTGCCCCGTGTGCACCGAACATGAAAAACCCGCGGGGCACAGCTTGGGCAGCAGAGCGTGTGTTGCCCCCCGCAATAAGAAAAGAAAGAAGACGAAGAAGGCTGGCAAGGGTCCTGAGAACCCACAGCCCGCCACCAAGCCTGCCACGCCGGCGGCTGGGGTGATGGACGTAGAGACCATTGCCAAATAATGGCCCTTCGCGTCTTACAGGCGAATCTCAACCACTGCGCCAGGGCACAGGATCTTTTGTGTCAGAGTCTGGCGCAGTGGTCGATACACGTCGCAATAGTGGCCGAGCCATATCTGGTTCCGACAAACTGGGTCGGAGACAGAGACGGGGTGGTAGCGCTTGCGTCGAAACCTGCTGCTGGCTCCCCCACCTTCAGGAACGTAGTCCGGGGAAGGGGGTACGTCGCTGCACTAGTAGGTGAAACTGTAGTTGTGGGAGTGTATTTCTCCCCCAACAGGAGTATCGCCGAATTCGAAAGATCCTTGTTGGATCTGGGCGAGGTTGTCCTTCGGAGCAGTCCGCATCCGGTCCTCGTCGCCGGGGACTTCAATGCCAAGTCCTTGGCTTGGGGTTGTCCGGCTTCGAATAACCGTGGGCGGCGGCTCGAAAGATGGGCCGTCTCCGTTGGCCTCTCGTTACTGAATAGGGGGTCGACACAGACATGCGTCCGCAGGCAGGGCGGGTCCATTGTGGACCTCTCATTTGCCAGTCCTGACCTGGCACGCCGTGTTAAAGGTTGGAGGGTCCTCGAAGGCGTCGAGACCTTGTCGGACCATCGCTACGTATGGTTCGATATCTCCGCCTCTCGGGTCTCGCCGAATGACTCTCGTTCGGTAGCGGGATGGAACGGCCCACGGTGGTCAATAAAGGGCCTCAACAAGGATCTCATCGAGGAGGCAGCAATCGTGCAAGCGTGGGTATCCGGTTCTGTGGATCCGGCGAATGCCGACACAACTGCGTACTGGTTTGCAGAAGCCTTGAAGCAGGTGTGCGACGCAGCGTTGCCTCGTCGTAATTGGCAAGTTCCCCAAAGGCGACAGGTTTACTGGTGGACAGAGGAAATAGCGCAGCTCCGTCGGGACTGCGTGAGGGCGAGACGCCGATTCACCCGAAGCCGAAGGCGACGGAACAGGGACGAAGCGCAGGAGTCAGTACTGTATTCCGAGTACAGGGAGCGCTCCCTACGGTTGAAGGCGGCTATTGCCGAAGCGAAATCTCGCTCATGGAAGGAGCTGCTGGACAGCATAGACGGCGACCCGTGGGGTAGGCCTTACAAGCATGTGAGGCAGAAAATGCGCCCATGGGCACCTCCGCTGACGAGCAGTCTGGAGCCACAACTCCTGGAGAGAGTAGTGGATAACCTCTTCCCCGACCGGGTCGAAAATTCACTGGGACCGGTTCCACTAATGGAAGCTGCGGTCGAGGGAAGGGAGGACGAAGCTCTCCCACCGGAGGTGACCGAGGCTGAGTTGGATGCCGCCCTACTGCGTCTACGCAGGAAGTCGGCAACTGCTCCGGGGCCCGATGGCGTGCCTGGCCGAGTACTAGCTCTGGCCGCTGGACCACTCGGTTGTCGTCTCAGAGAGTTGATGGACCTCTGTTTCCGGCACGGCTGCTATCCGCGAAAGTGGAAAGAAGGTCGGCTGGTGCTAATTAAGAAAGAAGGAAGACCGGCGGACTCCCCGTCGGCTTACCGACCCATCGTCCTGCTGGACGAGGTGAACAAGCTGTTCGAGCGAGTTATTGCCACTCGCCTCGTTCGGCACATCGAGGAAACTGGGCCGAACATTAGCACCAGCCAGTTTGGATTCCGTCGTGGTCGGTCCACAATTGACGCGATAGCAAGCGTGCGAGACCTGTCGCGCGATGCAGTAGCCCATGGTCAGGTTGTGATGGCGGTGTCGTTGGACATTGCCAACGCCTTCAACAGCCTACCGTGGCGCTGCATCATGACCGGACTCGAATACCATAGAGTACCAGCATACCTGCGTCGGATGATCGCTGCGTACCTCACTGAACGCTCAGTGAGCTATCCGACTCAGACGGGACTGAGACACCGCCATATTACGTGCGGAGTTCCACAGGGGTCAGTCCTCGGGCCGCTCCTGTGGAACATTGGCTATGACTCGGTTCTCAGAGGCGTTAACCTGCCGGGTGTCGGCGTGACGTGTTACGCCGACGACACCCTGGTGACCGCGCGAGCACCGGATTACAGATGGGCGGCCATTCTGGCTACGTCTGGCGTGGCTCACGTCGTCGAACGAATCCGGCAGCTGGGGCTCACCGTAGCCTTAAATAAGACCGAGGCCTTGTGCTTTCATGGACCTCGGAATGCACCACCGGCGGGCTCTGAGATTACCATCGGGGGGGTCTCCGTGGACGTGAAGCCCACGATGAAATACCTCGGCCTCGTCCTGGACAGCCGCTGGAATTTTGAAGGACACTTTCGGCTCTTGGAACCGAAGTTGGTGGGGGCCGCTGCCGCTTTGGGCAGGTTGCTTCCAAACCTGGGTGGGCCAAACACCGCCTGTCGTCGCTTGTACGCGGGGGCAGTGCGGTCGATGGCTCTATACGGAGCCCCAATCTGGGCGGGCGGCCTGAGGCAAAAATGCAGGGCGCATCTGCGCCGCGCGCAACGTGTGTTAGCGCTCAGGATCGTTCGGGGTTATCGGACAGTGTCCTTCGAGGCCGCATGTGTCATGGCGGGCACGCCACCATGGGACCTCGAGGCCGAGGTTCAGGCGACCGTATATCTGGGCATTGCAGATGTACGGTCTCGGGGAGCTCAGCCTCCGCAAGAGGTTGTTTCGCGAATCCGTTCGCGTGCACGCGAAAACCTCCTCCTGAAATGGAGCGAGAGGTTGGCCGAGCCAAGTGCCGGCCATCGCACCATAGAGGCTATTCGTCCAGTATTGGATGAATGGCTCCAAAGGAGACACGGAGCTCTCACGTTCCGCTTGGTGCAGGTGCTCTCGGGACACGGCTGTTTCGGGAGCTATCTCCACCGGGTGGCTCGTCGGGAGCCAACACCAGAGTGTCACTCGTGTGCATGCGCTGAGGACAGCGCACAGCATACTCTTGCGGAGTGCCCTAGATGGTCGGCGCAGCGAACTGAGCTCGCTGCGACCATTGGACTGGACTTCTCTCTGCCGGCCGTAGTAAAAGCTATGGTCGGCAGTAGAGACGCTTGGCGAGCGACTCAATCCTTCTGCGAAGAGGTCATCTCGCAGAAGGAGGCGGCGGAGAGAGAACGAGAGGACGACGTCCTGTCTCATCCCCTCCGTCGCCGAAGAACTGGACGCAGGCGGCTAGCGTACGCTCGCCACCTGGATCCTTGACAGGACTAGGGCGGTAGATGGGGACTCTACCGCCCGCTTCATCCTGAGAGGCACGGCGCACTTTGGGCAGTTCGGGTGCGTCGTTCCAAATGAGCAGTGTCCAGTTACGGACCCCGCGGCGGAGTTGCGGAAGAGTGTTCGCCCGCCCTCGCAACTTCGCCTATAGCAGACGTGGAGGACGCCAAGAGGTTTAGTCGGTAGGTCTTCCCCAATACCATCTCGGGGCAGGAGTCCGACATAACCCATCGGTCTGTCCCCAGGCCGGTGGGTATCCATGATGGATTCCTCTTGTAAAAAAAAAAAAAAAAAAAAAAAAAAAAAAAGTTTGTAAAAACCATTTTTATTTATATAAAATAATTTTAATATGAATTTTTCTCAATTAAAAATATTAGACACAGTAAACTAGTCAAAAAGCTTTTAAAATAAACTAATAAATACTGTCAAATTTCTATACCTAACTATTTTACTTAGTTGAATATTGAGTTAGGTCTAGTTTTTTTATTCAACCACTTTGCCAAACATTCTAACTAAATTCCAAAACTGTGTTCGTGTCAATTTGTTCATCTGCATACAATATTGTATACAGTATTGATATAAATAAATATAACGCCAGTTGTAACTATTACGTAAGGACCATTAAAACTGTCCGTACACCTAAACTATAGCAAGTTTTCAATTACAGGAGGCTCGCTAGATATTTGCTAAACGTAGGGTTGTCACAATTTAGAATAAGATTTTTGAAAATTTATTTTATAAATTCCATCCCAATTTTTTTTATGAAAGAATATGACTGGCTGGATAATGATTCACTGTAAGCACAACCGAATGTAAGTAACTTGAAAAATAAATAAATAAATACAAGACGTGCTGTCGAACCCCTTAGGATGAAGGACAATGGATAAGACAGACGAAGATAAGAAATGGAAACTGACATGCATTTTAGTATGCTAGCATTATTGTAATGTTCTGTAGCCTTACTAAAAAAAATATAGGTACTTCAAGCTAAAAATTTGTAAATGCAGACTATTAAATCCTGAGATATTGTTAAACAATGAAAAAATAGATAAATAATATTGTTAAATATATAATTTCCAGTGTGAATTTCCAAAGTTAATTATTCATTAATTATCATTAGTCTCAATTTCTATTTTGTAGTTTATAAGATTTATGTTTGTGCTGTTGGTGTACCTTTTGAAAAATAAATAAATTACAATTTCTAAGTGGCAACCCTAGTGTAGGATGGTGATTCGCGCCAATTCGCGTTCTCGCCATACCGCTATTGCAGCGGAATACTGTTTCCCCACCTTCATTCGTTGTTTTGTTAACACTTGCCTAATGTAGAGATATACTAAATCCTAACTTTAAAAATAGGTTCGACAGATACATAAGCTTAGAATGTTGTATTGTGTTGGTTCTATTCTACGAGAGTAGGTACCTACTACAAAAAAGATTAAAAGTTTGTATAGGTACTACTTTTCATACCATTAGGTATATAGGTAATGTAGTTTGAATCAAAAATTGACACAGTCGGATTTAGGATTAATAACGTCAGTGAAATTATTGGTAAAA
Source organism: Synanthedon tipuliformis (assembly GCA_947623395.1). Classification (NCBI taxonomy): domain Eukaryota; kingdom Metazoa; phylum Arthropoda; class Insecta; order Lepidoptera; family Sesiidae; genus Synanthedon; species Synanthedon tipuliformis. The sequence continues at coordinate 2,538,851 of OX392424.1, read as the reverse complement.
AAGAATCTAAAAGATATACCTACAGGATTTGAAATTGAAGAAAAAAAAATTTTTGTGAAAAATTTATTAATATTATATTCTTCCTTTGAATTGTAAAAGGTTTCGGGAATTTATTCTTTCTAAGAATAATTATAATTAATTTATGTTTTCATGCAAAATTTCCTTCCTGCAAATTAAGTATTGTAGGTAATCAATGTAGGCAATTAAACAAGATATTTTTTACTGACTCAGTATTAGATTCATAGTTAAGTACCTATTAGTCTTCTATAAATGTAATGTGTTTCTTAACTCTTCTTGAGACATGGTTTAGTGGAACCAATGTTTCAATACTTTTCATCATCATCATTATCATCTCAGCCGTAGACCATTTATTATACTACTTGAAATTTCTCACTTGTTTATCCAAGCAGGTTAGAAGCAGCTTAGCGTCAACGTCGACACGTGACCTTTTTTATTTGGTCAGTCCATTTGCATTCGTGAATCTTCCGGTGTCCATCAGCTTTTAGCAATGTATTCTGTCCACTTCGACTTACCTATTTACTAATCCGCCGCGTTATGTCGATGGCTTATGCAACTAATACTAAAATATGCATTTATATTAAAATAAATATAATAATTATCACAATATTAGGTACAGAAAATTTCCACATAAACAAACATCTTCTATTAGAGAATCCCTTGTCTAATTCTATGTTAACGGTCCGTACTGCAACAACAAACGGCTGACTTGTGGTATTCATTAGCTCCCTAATACGTGTTACTTTGTCCTAATCTTCCAACACAATTTTATGCGATCAAACAAAAATAGCCTTTCACTGAAGCCACATAAAGTTGCTATCAGAAGACGGCAGATTTAATTTTAAGTCGATTTGACATTTCGCCACTAAGTATTTCACCACATTGTTTCGTATTCAGTATTATAAAAGGGGAATTTGTTAATTTCTGTAATGGCAACAGAATAGTGGCAAAGTTTGCGAACGTGTGTCTCCCCCTTTGGGGGCAGTTCGCTTTGAAATTATACTCTGAAGAACCTTAAACATTTTAAAGTAGGTACCTATGGCTTAAAGCAGACGAGAGCACCTACCTACCTATAGGTCATTTAATTTATTCATAGACCGTACCATACCATACCATGGCAATCTTATACCAAGGCAATATGCAGCTACATACTAGAATGCTTTTCTTTCAGCAGTTACTACTACCCCCTAAGAAAAGACCCCCTTAAAATAAAAGCACTTACGCTGTTGTGCTTCGACGAATAGACGAGACGCCAAGGCATTCCCCTTCTTTTTCCTTATCCCTTATCCTATTAAGTTATTGGTGTATGTATTGTTTTCCAATAGCAAGTAAGGGACGCCAGAGCCCTTTCATCTCCTTGTCTTTCACGGCATTGCTTTATAAGTTGCCTTTCAACTTGCTTGGAGACCTTAACATAATTTAACAATATTCGTAACTAGGTTTAAGTAACCATCTACCTACAATTATAGGTACTATAACTTCTGTTCTCTCTATACTTATATCCCATACTTTTATAGTAAATTCGAAACTTAACTCTGTTCGTCTGGTACTAATCCTACAAAATAAAAAGTGAAAAAAAAAAGTATAAATAAAATATATATATATTTTTTTTTTTTTATATAAGTCAAGGCAGCGCTACGTATGTATGTACGTACGTATGTATAATATATTATGTGACATATATACGACACATAATATATGTCAGAGTGTTGTATCTAGGTATATATTGTGAAACATAGAATTAACTTATATTTTTCCTTATTAAGCATCATAACGATTCTCAAGCGGTTAAAGCCCTTATTTGCAATTTCCATATTAATTCTCCAAAATCTAATATCGTTTTAGTTATATTTTATATTTGCATATTAAAATGTACCCTCACATAGAGGTATATAAACGTTCAAAGATAAGCAAAACGGGTCGCGAAAGGATACGGCAATAATGAATCCGGGCGTCACAATTAAACAGGGGAAGTGCGTGCGGATGATCTTGGAGGAGTAATCTAAGGGACAAGGGTAGAAATAGGGGTAGGAGTTAGGGGTAGGTTCGGCCATTTTGTAGAAACCCTTAATTTGGGTGCGCACTAATGATTCGGAATAGAGATAATGTAATGTTTCGTTGTTAAAGCGGCTAAAAGTTAGGTTTTAGGTAGGTAAGTACCTACCTACTATAATTTTATATTATATGTAGGTATTATGAATGTGAATAATTTTTACATTAATTCTGTTGTAAGTAATTTTTTAAATGATTTTGTATATAGGTAGGTACCTACTGACCCATGACTCTTATAGAATGTATCGAAATAATCAGGTATCATACCTGATAGAAAAATTATTTACTTAGTTGCACAACCAGTAACTTTTTGATCCTGATTATTTTTAATTAGAATTATGTACTTCTAAATATAAATAAGAAAAAAAATTGGTAAATAAATAACATGTTGTTGAATGTTGTTTGAGGTCAATGATGTTTTATTTTATTTTAATGGACTCGTTTTTATTTTTAAATTTTTATGCAAAGATAATTGATTGGTCTCGCTGCGCTCGAGTAGATAGAGTCCTATACAAAAGCAATAGCTCCGAAAATGTGGCAACTTTTTATTGTAGTGTGTGTAAAAAATCGTCACTTTTTATCACTTTTTACCCAGTTTTATAATATTTTTACACGGTTTCACTACGAAAACTGGTATTTTATTATGCCTAAAATTTAATAAAACATTCGGCATGTACTCATCACAGACAGTTTGCAGTGTGACTGGCTCGGGTACGCCGAATTCGGCGTACTATTTTATGCCGCATTTTACAAGTACGACGGCGGTATCTAGTCGAGCGCAGCGAGACCAATCATTTATCTATGTTTTTATGTATTGATTCTAACAAATATCTAATCATTTTTGAAATACCTAGTACTTATTTTCAAGATTATAGAAAAATAAATTAAGATCCTAACCAACTTGTTTTACAAATTAGTTATAGGTAGGTACTTAATTATAAAACTTTAGTACCTTAACTAACTTTAAATAGGAGTTTGTACTCCTATTAGGTAAAGTGATTCCAAAACACATAAAACCAGAACAAATAATCACTCTCAACATCTTAACACAATTTAAAAGCACATAGGAATGTGATAAATGAATACCATTTCATTATTCGTTATGTAGAGTCATATCTACCGCAGAGAAATAGGTACTTCTCGGTTCATTGGAGTCGTATGAACCAGTGAACCGAGACCGATCTGAGATCAAAAGATCTGAACTAGGTGTTGAAATCAGTGTTGGCTAGAAACGTGGATCATTAGCGCGATTACACAGAAAAGGAGTTGGGTTTTGCATTTGATTCGTTCTCTATTATTTTTCAGAGCTTTTTCTATTGCCTTTTTCTGTCCTATGATTATGCAGGTATCCTTATGTTATCCCATTACTTTTTTATGGCAAATGGACATTACAGTAGCGACTCGCTTCGGATTCCGACAAATAAAATAATTATGGAATCGGACAAATTCTTAGACCTTACATTAAACTAGCGACTCGTTCCCGGCTGCGCATGGATGAAATTTCTAATTTAGATACATAAATACATACAAATAAAAGAATATTAATCAATATATAAACATGTAGAATAGGTATATAAGTAAAAAGTAATCGCTAAATGTGTTTTGTTAAGCGTACAGGGATATTATGTAACATATTAAGGCTGAGACATCTAGGTCTGTCTTTATAACGACAATATCTCTAATTAAGCCCGCCGTAGTTTATAAAAATTAGATAAGTAAAAAACAGGCAAGCATTAATAGAATCTCGCTTCTATAGAGTAGAACTTAGGTAATATTACCGTTAATGTCCACAGTTGAACTGCATTAGTTTTATTTGAATTTGATCAAAAATAATTAAGTATAGTCAGTGAAACGTTGTCACATAGTCTAAAATCTAATGCTAACACCGCGTCATTACACTAGCTAAAGCGGACCGGATCAATACATGACGCAAAACTTAAATTTCAACCCCCCTCAAGAAGAAGGCTGGCGCGGACGGCTCCAAATTCGTATGTTAATATCCCCCACCCACCCTCTGACAGACTTCGCACCCTCCTGCCCCCTCGCACCCCCGGCCCGAGGGAACGGACCGAACTATTATAAAGGGTAGCACGAAAGTTAGATTAATGATGTTAGGAGCTGACCAGGGTACACCCGCCCGGTGTTAAGGATTTTAACAAATCTAAACACAAAATAGTTTTATAGACCAGTATATCAGTACCATAGAGAATAGAGGTAAGTAATGAGGACTAACTTATTGGGTGTAAAACTGAAAAACTGTCAGGCTACAACTATTAAATAGTGGTTCATAAATTGACCAGAATGGCGCTTGTGTAGGATTGGTGTTTGGTATGATTGGTACGTAGTTCATAAAACAACCGTAAATGAAATGCTACTACAGCGCCTTTTATTTAATAGTAGCAGACCAATACTTTTTATGAGTGTACTGGTGTTTCAGAACACACTTTCAGTCATATTTAAGTACCTAATCCCAAATAAAACTTTTGTACTTTTTTAAAATAATAATTTGTCCGCATTAAATAAGTTGTAATTGAATTAGTTTTACTCTTACAACCAAAAAGAACCGAAAGAACGTATTATTAATTTATTTTAACGTATCTTATGATCTATAATACAAACTATATTCAAATGTGCTATACAAAATAAATAACAATTTATAAAGGTTCATGTAAATAATCATAAATTTAATTGTATTGATCATAGTACGGATTAATCAATAGTGGTGTCAGCATGTAATAGAAACAATTGATTTAAGCGTTATCACTGTATACCTACCCAAGTATGTTATTTGGTCACGATCCAATATTACGTGCGTCAGTACAACTCCTATTGAGGCTCGCGGTAAAGTGTGGACGATCTAACTTCGCCTTAAACACTCACACATAAATAGTAACTCACACATACGTATTTAGAATTTACGCGTCGGAGTGACACCGCGGGCTGTAAAGTTGAGCTCACATGGGATTAGATTCGTTAAGTCGTAGACAATTTTCAAGCTGGTGCCACAGACTAAAAAACATAACACGCCACAGAACAAATTATTGCTATTTTTTATGATTAACATCAGTCTGCTTCTTTGACAATAATTAGTTAGATCAATTTGAGAAATTGGTGCTTATGCCGACACCAGCATTATTTAATATTGTGTATTATTAATTTACTGTTGCTTCTATTAGAATTAAACAATTTAAACTTATCAAATAGCTTGTAATTCTAGGTGCTAGGCCCTATTTCCTTATTTCCCAGAATATATCAGTTTTCGATTCTAATAATTTATTTCTATGGGAATCATATTTAAGCATGATTACTTTTGATAGGTAGAATATACATAACACACTAAAAAAACTCTAAAAACAAAAACAAGAAAATCAATTCTAATAATTTTAAATTACGACTTCTACCATAGATAATATCTATGTTAGGTACTACTGACATTAACTATTTCATGAAAATAACTAATATCTTGTTATTCATAGATTTAAACGCAGACAAAATTCAGATGAAAAAATGTGGCTTAGATATTATATTTTATAGCATTAAATAAAACAATAAAATTATCGTGGGAAATTAACTAAGTAAATTTTCAAATATCATTTTCTTATAAACTGCGGCACTTTATATATAGAGCAAACACTTTTCTAATGTTTTCATGCCTCTTAATAATATTAATCAATATCGGTTAAGAAATAATTAATTTATTAGTCTAAATTAAATAATGTTTCAAAGTCCAAACCTATGTTTAGTAAACAGGCATTCAATTTCATCGTTTATGTGTGTACACGCACACACCAATACATATAAGACAAGTGTATTGGTGTGTGCCTACCTTCACTAATACTAACATGTGAATTCAAGCAGTTCAATGTAGTACAACTGAAAACAAAAGATAAATTAGAATAAACACCAATTTAAAGTTCCTTCTATCGGGATAGAGTTGATTTAGGAAAAATTTCAGTTGCTTTAAGCTATAAGTTACTTTTATAAGTTATGTAATGTAAAGAACTTATGCTCTTTACACTGTAAGTGCAACATAAGTTAGCGTTTGGAAAGGCGGTTTTAAGAATTACTAATTTAAAGGTAATGTTCACCCAGAAGTAAACCGAGTAGAAGATTCCGAAGTCGTTTCCATTATTATCATGTTCCCTACCTACAAAATCCGATAAAAATAATACAGCAAGTTAGTTGCACACTTTGCATTACAAAACAATATCTCAAACTTGTAAAAATTTCAAATTATGGAAATTAAAATCAGTTACCCACCGTGTGAACTGATATAGAGTAAAAATCTCAAGATTTAATAATGCAATCTGTTAAATATTCCAATTAATGAACAAGATTTAAAGAATAAATTAAGTGATCTCATTGATACGCGTCGCTTGGACAACCGGTCACCGTGAGACCTTTTGGTCAGAGATCATTTTAATGACAATGTAAGGGTTGGGTCGTACGCGTTGACCTTGCTCGTCTCTCTTGTGTCGTTCTGACCGTTGATCTTCAATAGTTGTTTATAAAGAGTCTTCCTTTTCATGTGTCTATTCTATTTAGAATTTGCTAGATATTTCAACATGAAAATATGTAGGTACCTACTTAATTTGTTTGTTGATTATTATTTATTAATTCACATACATTGATTTTAATTTTATTTTACCTTAAGTTATCTTAAAGTATTCTTGTGGAAAAGTAAAATTAGTAATTTTAATATATTCTAATCCATTATACTACTTTCTAAAGTAAAAGTAACGGAATTAAAAAAGAACATAATTATAGACCTGTGTTTCGATGATTAAGTAGGTATTGCCGTACGAGTGTCAATATAACTTTTAAAATATAATTATATATTTTTAGTTAATAAGAAATTTTCTTTTTTGATAAGATATTTTTATAGAAAATTATAACTTTAACATTATTCAAACAGTTAAACAATGAACATATTCCCATACTAAGAAAATGTATGTAAAATGTATCCTTATTATAAAATTTTGTTGTTATTAAAAAATTCTATAAATAATGAACATTATCATATTACATATAAATTACGCAATTTATATCGTGATACATTTAAAATTAAAATTAAATAAGTCTAAATTTTATGCATATACTGCGTAAGAACCCGCGTCCACCCACCACTTCGACTCGTCCGCGAATTCACCCAAACCCGAAACTACACTCACACTACTCCTCAACGTATTTACATTTTGCCCATAAATCGTGTCCCCTCTCTAGAAGTACATATTTACAGGATGATGCAGTTGGCAATTGGTGCAGCAGGAAAATTTTAAACACATTTATAGCTAATTAATATCTCATCTCATTGTTTGTTTCTTTCTTTGTATATTGATAGATTCAAACACAAGTGCAGTCATAATTACTTACGATAGTAAGTACAACCATAATAACAACCATATACATACCATAGTAGTGTATCAAATTTTGATACACTAGATATAGTCCGCGAATTTTATTTTTTGTTAAATTTTTTTATAAATGTTTAGTTTTGTTAAGCAAATGAAAATTTTTATTAATTTTTTAGATGATCCCTCGGGTACAGAATACTTTTATCTGGATTAAATGTGTCCTAGGTCCTTTTCTGTATACCTGATAAAATAACGTGCTTGCAAAATTTCATGATGATCCGTATATCTTACATCTCGTATATATTATGTCTCATATATAACATTAGGATTATTAATTAATTTGATGTCTTAAAGTTATTAGAAATTTAAAAACGGCTTTAAAATTTAAAAGAAATTTAAAAACTAAGGTAATATTTCACATACCTACCTACCTATTTTAATCGGATCGGTAAAGGGCGGCGCGAACCGGTTTTTTCGGGATTTCGCCGGTGATTTACGTCAATTATCGTGTGGGCGAATTAATGACATTCGGGCTGAGGACGCGCTCAGAAAACTCTATTAAGATTTTAAATCAATTAATATGGGATTAATACATATATGCTTACGTTAGCGTACAGGGTGTACAGGAATATTAATGCAAATAATATAATAAACTAGATGGTGCCCGCGACTTCGTCCGCGTTCTGGGTGAAAGGTACCGTATGTCCTTTCTGGTGTCCCAGACAACGTGTATGCAAAATTTCATGGTGATCGGTTCAGTAGTTTTTGTGTGTAAGAGTTACAAACATCCATACATCCATACAAACTTTCGCATTTATAATATTAGTACGGATAGTAGGTAAAGTTTATGGAAGTATGGACGTTTGACTTTCACGTGACGTAAAATACCGTTCAGACGTTTTATATTAGTTTTTGAGAACTAATATATCAATAATATTTAAAAAAAATTGCACATAGGTTGGGAAACTTACTATATTCAAATATATTCTGAAGCATTTTATTAATTCACAAGAGACTTGATACGAAGTGAGACCCAATAAAAGCACTCGTTTAATTTTGGTATTAAAGCTAAAATATAAGTTTTATCATTAACTTTAATTGATATATAAATAAATGCGTCTCGTGAGCGTTTTATTTCAGCTAAACTTCACGAATATTCTCGCCGGTAAATAAAGTACGAACATAAAATCAACATTAGTTTATTACAGACGAATGTTATAAGTTATTATTTGCTATAAAGTTTTGTTTCCTATGATGATACAATATTTAAATTAGGTATACATATCCACTTTTATTTAAATAATGAGCTGGTATCCGTTACTTGGTCCACGTTGAAAAATGAAATATATAGATAAAATATGACAATATGTCGGACATCTTTTTTTTTTTATTTATAATTTTAATAATTTTAAGGGCCTCTTTCATCAACTACAAGTAAATGGTTGATTAGTTATTTTTAGAAATAATTTTATGTTTTATTAAATTATGCACTCAGTTTAGTGGAAACTTCGATAGGCGATTTTTTATTATTATTTTTTTACTTTTTTAAGTTTGGGACTTTTACCGTACAAACAAAGGTATGTCAGCTAAATTATTCCCGGTGACAGGTGACTTGAAATGACGGTTAGCCTACTTGATAGATGGTGAAAGAGGCCCTTAACAATAATATAATAATTTACTATTCCGAAGTTTATCCCGCCGGCAATTAAACCTAGGCCTCTGAGATGTTAGGCAAGCACCCTTACCATTCATCCACTGGACTCATCAGCTGAGACCATGCCTCGACCTGTAGCTAAACCTTAAATACCTACTTACCTACCTATTTTGAAAACAAAATTTTGCAAACTCGTGATTCACTTACCTTATTATTAAATTTCAGGTTATTCGCAGTCACTGTGAAAGTTCTTTCAAAGGTCTCGTCGCTAAAGAAGCTTCATGGATAATAGAATGTAAGTATCATAGGAAAGATAGGTAGTCTTTGTACCTACACTATTTTTATCTTTTTGTATTTTAGGGCCTTAGAAAGGTATGTCAGCCCCTATACTAATTTACATAAACATAATTAACATAACATAACCTATTAAAAGCTTAATTGATGCATAAACATATCAAATATTAAGTCATTTGCCGAATCACTGTGTAGCTAATTGTACCTACACTTGAAACGCAGTTATAAAAAGCTTCCACCTCGACGTAAGCAGTGAGCTTAATCCCTAAGTATTAGGAGGGGATAGAACAACGGGCTCTAGTATCCCTTATTCAAACACCGAAACCCGAAATAATAAAACTAACAATAATTTCTTTTGAAATTTCAGGACACGCTGTCTTATACCTAAGGCATATTGGAATCAAGTGCATTGTCAGAAATTGGAGTACCTACAAGGTAAATACTTATTGCGTACATATTTTAATAAATAAAAAATGTTTTTGTGTCCATAGGTATATATAAAACATAAATTTTATTATATGGACATTCATGGACATAATATGGACAATATGTATCCGTACTAATATTATTATAAATGCGAAAGTTTGTATGGATGTATGTATGGATGTTTGTAACTCTTTCACGCAAAAGCTACTGAACCGATCACCATGAAATTTTGCATACACGTTGTCTGGGACACCAGAAAGGACATAGGGTACCTTTCATCCAGAAAAAAAGTACTGCTCCCGAGGGATTATCTAAAATTAAGGAAACTAACTCCTGGCTATGTATAATAGCAATAACGATGTCAGGCGATATATTGCTTTTTCAACGCAGACGAATTCGCGGGCACCAGCAAGTATTATCATATAATCTCTATCACCTGTCGTTCCATCTAGTTCTTTCACAAAAGTAGTTCTTAAAATATTTCGTGTGGAGTTTCGTCAATTATTTTTTTATTTTTAAATTCCAGATGTTCAGAGTCAGTATTCAAAATTTCAAGATATGGATTTCAGTCAAGACTCATCATCAGCGACTGTGTAAGCTTCTTCTTCAGTGTCCGCTTCGCTAAAGGTGGCTTAAGCTTATAGCGCTTCGCAAAGTGAACATCTAAAAAGCTTTTTAGCATTTTTATAGGTTTTTAGCATTTACAGTTTTATAGGCATTGTTTTGGAGATCTCTTTTGAAACTGTTAAACGTTTATATTTAATCGTCCAAGAATTAAAAAAAAAAACATATTTATTTATTACGCTACATATATTATACTATCTTTTGTTCGCGACTTTGTCCGCGTATCTAAAAGATAAATTCCAGCGTTACTCATGAATAAAGTTTTCCAAAATTAGATAATTTTAAGGATGATACATGTGTTTTTTATATATTAATATTAAAGGACTTGTAGCTTTGCTAACGTTTACTAGAAAACCAGAGGGAATACAAGTAATACCAGATATTATATTAATTTAGTATATTATTATCTAATATATAAAATTCTCGTGTCGCAGTGTTTGTTGCCAAAGTCCGGCTGGACCGATTTTGATGAAATTTTGTGTGCTTATAGGGTAGGTCTGAGAATCGGCCAACATCTATTTTTCATACCCCTAAATGTTAAGGGTGGTCCACTCCAATTTTTTTTTGGCAAAACAACATTTGCCGGTTCAGCTAGTTATCAATATAATTTAACATTAATTTAAATAACAACTTTTAAAATAGGTAAGCATCATTATCATATATTTACCTAGTTACTATTAAATACAATTTATACACACGCGATTTTAATGTAGGATTCTCACAACAGGAATGTATTTCATTATAGCTGCTATAATTATTACAATAATTAAAATAAAATAATTTACACATATATTATTGGTTGTTTTATTTACCCGCATAGCATTGCTTGGATTAATATTGCAAGCTTTTGCATCGCGCTTTGTTACCGCTAAATTAAGAGCTTATTTTCAAACTTTTTTTTCTGAGAAGGCAGGTAAATATTGTTTTCTTATAAATATACTTTATTCTTAAGTTACCTGTTGTTTCTTTATTATATTACAAAAAAAAAAATACCATTGTATCAAGAGAGATTTGTAATACATCCATTAGGACCCTTCAAAACTTTTGACCCCGGTTGAAATCTATAAAGCAATATAAAAATATATAATATATTATAAAATAAATCTACAATAGCTAACTAACTAAAAACTAATAATTAAATAACTATTAAATATAAACATCAATGAATATTTTATTGGATACAAACTTATATTTATATTTCTCGAAATACAAAAAATACATATACCTACTGAACCTCACTAACTTTTCATTAACTTAGTCTTTTTCTTTTAATTTCGAATTAAAATCTCAATTAAATAAATTAAAGTTAGACAAACAAAATACATTTAAGGCCTCTTTCACCATCTCCGAGCAAAGTGTCAAGTAGGCTAACCGCCATTTAGTCACCGGTTAGAAAGCGTACTAGTTTTACCATTTTCGAGTAGCATTACTCAAGGGTAATTTTAATTAAATTGACACAAGATACTCGTAAAATTTACCCACCAATCAGCTTTACTTGAAAAGTAACTAATCAACACTTTACTTGTAGGTATTTGGTGAAAGAGGCCCTTAGACAACTTAACTGGAAAGAAACGCACAGAATTTCGCTTTGTAAATACCTATCGTGTCAAAATAAAATCAAGACATTAGAAGTAGGTAATAAAGAGTTTTATCAGTAATAATTTTCAAGCTAGAAAAACTTAAAAATACATGCAATTAGATTAAATGCTTTATTATATCCATAATGATAGCACCTATATAAAATAGGTAGGTATACGAGTACAGCTAATTACTTAATATTGTATGAAAAAACTCAAGTAACAAACAGAAAGACGAAAGCGCCACCGTGCATTTTTTTCATAACTAAAAATGTTCGAGGAAAATAAGCGCGCCAGTAACGGCATCTTTTAACCGGCTGGGGGAATTTTTTCCTCCGGTCATAACACCCGACCACGTGCATTTGTTTTGGTTGAGTTTTTTTCTCAAAAAAGATAGCATACATAAGGTCAGCCCGGCGGTGTAGGTGCACAAGCAAAATGGTCGTCATTTTTTTCTTCTCTTTTCAACCATCTGTCTGTCCTTTTCAGACAAAAATGCGATCGTTATTTCTGTTCCGGTGCGAGTGTGTGCGTTGTACGACCGCCGCTCCCGGTAAACGCCGGGCGATTGTCAATCGAATTGGAAGCTTAACGCCTAGTTGCAACGACTATTTTCTAGTTAGAACTAACACTGTCTTACGTCTAATAGTGGACCGAGAAAAAATAGAAATATAGGAGGCACAGCGTGTACGATAAAGAGAGCTCGAGTCGTTAACGATTCTGCGCTGGAAAGTTGCGCAGATTGCGTTTTTGGTGCTTTTTTTGGGGGCATCGCCTCACACCATCGGGGTGTTTTTATTTCTATCTTTTTCTAGCACGCACTCTCGCTCCTTGAATGTTAGTGTCTTGGTGTGCGAATTAAGGGTGGCCGGTGTTTATGTGTTGCACAGCCCGGAGCAAGCACCTAGTGCTAGATTTTTGCGTGAACCGTCCTAGATAGTTGATAGCCGGGATGTACATAGGCAGGGTATATAATGAGTTGCGTCACTGCCACATAGACGCATCACATAGTAAATAGAAACAGCGAACAAAAGGATGAAATGACGACTAATGGCGTAGGTACTCGCTCTCTAATAAATAGTTTGCGTACAAATACAAAAAGTTTCGTTATTGCTGCTTTTGTTTTAAAGTCATTCAACGTGTACAATCAAACCCACATTATTTTCAGCTCAATTAGGATTTAGAAGAAGCTTCGTCCCATCCCTGGGTTCGTAGGCTAACATGAACGGTAGGATATTAACTTTTCAAAGTTGGCTCTGCTTTTGCTTTGGCAAGTAGTGGCAGAGAACAGTGCATTGTATATGGCAGCAGTAACCACCCCGCGGCAGTTTCACAAAACACCAATTTGAAATAACAGCTTTTTTATGTTAAAGTCGACAGACAGGCTGACGGTCTACTTGATGGTAGATACTATAGGTTCTGCAAGTACGCTGCCAACCATAGAAGGATTAAGGATAAGTGATAAGGAAGGGATGGGGTAATGGGCTCTGGCATCCCTTACTTACTTACCAAAATTCACCTTATTTCACCGGTGGTCTTCTGTAGCAACAAGTTCTTGAGTAACAAACATCTAAACATACAAAGTTTAGATATTACGATAAGGATATTATAGGATTGCACTCGACTTCCACTTGCGGATCACGAGGCGTGGGCGGGAGTTTCATCCCTTCGTGGTCACGCACGAAGCGGTACAGTTCCACCTTCCTTGTCCGAACTGCTAAGGAGTGGAACTCACTGCCTGCGTCTGTGTTTCCCCAAAATTACAACCTCGGAGTCTTCAAATGTAGGGTAAATGGGCACTTACTAGGTAAGCGTGGTCCACCTTCTGCCGCATCTGCACCTTACATCAAGTGAGATCACGGCCAAGCGCTGCCTTGATTTTTATATAAAAAAAGACTTATAAAAATATAAAAGAATATAGAATATATAAAAAAAAGAAATATAGCCTATGTTACTCCCTGACAATGTAGCTTCCCAAGCGTGAAAGAATTTTTCAAATCGGTCCAGCAGTTTCGGAGTCTATTCAATTCAAACAAACAAATCTTTCCTCTTTATAATATTAGTACCTATAGCTATAAGTAGGCTATGTTTTACCTATTGGTAAAATTATTTTTAAAATCAGTCCCTGTAATTTTAAGGTTTATTCATTACAAACAAAAATACAAAAATATAAATATAAAAATACAAATTTAAAATCAATTTGTAATTCAATGGAACGAATTCCTCTTTCTCTTCTGTAGTTTGAGACGTCATAAAAGGCTGAGGAATTGAAATAAGTATGTTACTGTTAGCAAGTTTATGTAAAGATTGATAAAACTTGTATTTGTTAGAATTTTGAATGTTTTTTAGGTACCTATGAATTTACGATTTTACGTGTAAGAAATTTTAGGTATACCAGGCAGTCCGTTTGAAATCTTCTTAGGTTTCCGGTAATCTCAGATTAACATAGTCCGAAACAAAGTACATTTTTAGCGACTTTGGTAAGGCGAGGAATTTGTTTTAAAAGTTGCTTCAATGTAATAGGTACACAACATACACTCACAGCGCCATCTTTGAATATAAATTAAAACTTATAACTCGCAAAACATAGTTTTTTTTTAAATAAATAATGTTGTTGATATCTTTAATATTTTAAATTTCAAATTTAAATTTGTATAAAACTAACTTTAATTAATTCATAAAATGTTATTACAATTACAGCGCCATCTAGCGTCGGATAGCAACACTTAAGGATATGTTTGCGCTGAATACAATTTTTCAACATTTGTTCATATTATTAAAAAAACTTCTTATTATAAAAAAAAAATTACACGTTTGATTATCTGCATCTTAAATCCAAGTTTTTTTTTAGATTAATTTCTTACGGATTGTGATTACAGCGCCTCTAGCGGATTTTATTTAAACTAATAAAAATCTTGAAATCCTTTGCTCATTCATTTGTAAAATTCATCACAGATAAGCAATATCTTAAATTGTTTTCAATAATTTCTAATTGAATTGTTAGTTTACCGCTGGGTTTGTGTTCTTTATATTGAAACCTTTTTAGTACTTGTCTAGGATCTACTAAGTTATTGCTCATAAGTTGTTGTAGATATTTTTTTTACCTACTTCAAAAGGTCATCAATTTATAAACTATTTGTCAAAAATATAACCAAATAAGATAAGAAGAAATTAAAAAAAATACCTGTATAGGTACAAACAATACATTTTTTATTAAATATTTGTATGTACAAAACAAGATTTTTATTATTTTTAGGTAAGTTGGTAATAATTAAAATTAAAATTAAAATAAATAAACTCAGTTTTTTTTTCCTTTTTGCTGAAATTTAATATGTATTGAAAATTACTTAATATAGTTCAATATTATAGTATTCTAATAATTATATAAACTATATTAAGTACATTCAGATATTTATACATACGGCAGGTTACCATCCTGATCTTGTCAAAATTTCTCTTTTTCGGACCAAATGTTTTAAAATTTTTTTCATAATACTCAATGTCAAGGACTGCGTCTGTGTTTCAGAGCTCAAGTAAATCATTATTACAGTTCGAATAGACCTCTTCTGGGTGAGCTCGCTTCATCGTTGGCCTCGTCTTTGCTGCACTGCTAGATTTTGATAAAGAGCCCATTATTATTAATAAAAAATTGTATGTGTTATGACACAACCGGAGTTTACTCCTTGCGAACGATTATAAAATTTAAATTTTCACAATTCGAACACACCGAAAGAAAAACATTGTTCTTTTTTTATAAAATATTGTGTAGGGTAAGAGTGGGTATTACTGGGAGTGTAGGTATTACTGCGGATATTTTTGGTTTAAGGGCCTCTTTCACCATCTGTCAAGTAGGCTAACCGTCATTTAAAGTCACCAGTCACCGGGGATGATGGAGCTGATATACCTTTGTTTGTACCGTAAAAGTCCTAAACATTAAAAAGAAAATAATAAAAAAAAAATCGTCTATCGAATGCACTAAACCGAGGGTATAATTTAATTATAATTATTTCTAAAAGTAACTAATCAACACTTTACTTGTAGTTGGTGAAAGAGGCCCTTAGTATAAATAAATGATACCTATATGAGTTTTTACAATTTAAAAAAATATGAATAATATTTTATGCTTCTAAATAAATAACTACATACAAATTTTACATGTACGACAATTATTGGGGTTATAAAAACCAAAAATCTAGCCTTATTGTCTCAGTTCGTTTGTAAAAAGAGGTGACACGAAACCATGTTTTTTTTTTTCGTGATAAATTACTAAATAATAATTACTAGACCGTAACAGGAGCAAACTACTTTTTATCCGCAGTAATACATGCATGTAAGCTGTTCTTTAGAATGTTTATTAATAAAAGTCAACAGCGTGACAATATTAATTTGTCACGCTGTTGATTTTTTTTAAAGTTCAAAATACATAAGTGAAAAAATATATTTTTTCAAAAAATACTTCCAAAGTAAGGCCTTAAATAAAAATCGCAGTAATACCCACACTTACCCTATTCTAAATTTTTTAGGCTGGAATCATGCATAATAAATTCTTAACCTACTCCCGTCACTATCACGGCAGAGATAACGACAGATAAGATGCAGATTCGAATTTCGATCATCAAACCTGTAGGTATATTTAAGTGCTTATTTTTAATTTCAGATGTAAATTAAGTAAATTTGAGAGTGTGTGTGTGTTTTGTATGACATCTTAAAAATTACAAAATATTACAAAATGAACTTCATTTAGGTAATATTTTTAATATTTTTTCTACTTGACCGCCTCATATATTGTGATACCTATATTGATCATTTGTTGATATATTTCTAAGAAATTCATGCTTACCTTACATGGAAACCTGACGATGTTAAGTATCTTTGTTTGAAGAATATCTATATATTTACTACAACTCATTTGCATATTATCTATGTATGATATGTATACTCAATTACTCATATCATGTACAGAGGTGGCGTCCTGTAAAGTACACCACTACCTCGTGTCTACAGCGACGAAATAGTATATCACAAATAGAAGTGAAAACTTAGGGCCTCTTTCACCAACTACAACTAAGTGCATCGTTCGATAGGCGATTTTTTTATTATTTTCTTTTTAATGTTTGGGACTTTTACCGCACAAGCAAAGGTACCTATATCATCTAAATTATTCCCGGTGGCAGGTGACTTTAAATGACGGTTAGCCTACTCGACAGATGGTGAAAGAGGCCCTGCTTCACAAAGTGACTGCAACGAGACACACGATTTTTGGGTTACACAATTTTTTTTTAATCCAACCACTGACAAAGCCAATATGGCGGATTGTTTACATTATCTACAATTTCTAAAAAAAAATAGATTATGGAACTTAGTTTATTGAAAAAATTTATTAAAGCTTTCTAAGTTGTTTCACATTTTCAAATAATGATTTTCATATATTTACCTATATAAAATATAAATGAATATAAATAACATATTATGCATATATTAAGTGTACAACCCTCTTTGAAAAGAAATAATGCATTCCAATTTGACTATCCTAGACGAGGGTGGTCTAGCGTTACATGAATTACATACAATATAACTTTAACCTTAACGTAAGAGCATAGAGTAGGTTTTAAATTGCGACATCAATGTAGGGATATAGAATATATTTAATTCTTCATCATTTAAATAATTACATATATATAAAAATTTAAATAGGTCGGGGATATATTAACCAATAGGATTAGTCTGATTTGTAAATTGTGTTAAACAATTTTGTAATATTTGCATACTATTTACTTCTACTTATTTATCAATAGATAGGTACTTTACCTATTTTCTTATAGGTACAATACCTTTCTTATATAGGTATATATTTTACTAGCTGTTGCCCGCGACTTCGCTCGCGTAACTTTGTCACGTTGTATTAGTAAGGATAAATATAAAAATATCTCGCCTCAGAGACATCTGTTAATTTAAATTAATAACATTACGTAAGTAAGCCTCTTTTCTGCAACCTTGTTTGTTTCTAAAAATCTTATCAGATGTCGCCTTCATATTTAATTAAATGGTTGTTTAATACTTACGACTTCGCCGGCGTAACTTTTTAAATTATATACTAAAACCTTCCTCGAGAACCACTCTATCCATTAGTGAAAACCGTATTAAAATCTGTTGCGTAGTTTTAAAGATCTAAGCATACATAGGGACAGACAGACAGACAGAACGGGAAGGACTTTGTTTTATAGTATGTAGATATAGAATTATAATCAAAGAACGATCAAAAGACTGGCGAAAATGAAGCACAAATATAATTCATGTGTGCGTAAGCCACAAGTAAAATGACGCTCTGCGACACGCACACAATTATACAAAAAATGTTCGTTCGTTTACCAAGCTTTACAAAGCTATTCGTTTACAAAGCTGATACGGCTTGGTGTAAAATACATCACTGATAGTGCGTGTACTAGGCTTCTAGGTTAGGTTATAATTCTATGTGAGTATGTAGTGATGTTTAGTTAGACAGACAGACTGACGATCCACTCGATAGTAGGTGGCTACCGTAATCTATAACTCAAGCAACGCCACAGGTGCTGAAAGTGTATTGACTACCATAGTAAGATTTAAAGATAGGGAGGGATAGGGAAATAGGCTCTGGCATCCCTTTCTCGCTCACCGACACACATGCTATTATTTCACAAGGGTCTCCTGAAAGGGAAATCTTATCATCATCAAATAAATTTAAAAGATCCTTCTACTTAGGTCTGTTAGGATAGCATCACTACTAAGCTCCAGACAGACGCAACAAATTTTAGGAAAAACTCTTTCTTTCCCAGATTTGTCAATTTTTTTAATAGCCTATAACTAAGTGAATTTCCAGTCTCGATTTATTTAATTTTAAGATCTACAAAATAAGAGACTTACTATCAAAATCATGGTTAGATGGTTCTCACTAGTTTTCTTTTTCTTCTTTGCTTTATTTGTTTACTTTTTTTAATTCAGTTCAAAAAAATAGCTGTACCTACTCTTTTTTAGTCGTAGTTTGTTTTCAATTACTGATAATGGTTTGAAACGCTTTTATTTTTTATAAAAATTTTAAAGATCAAAGTTTTAAAAATCTAATAAAGATCTAAGCATACCTACATAGGGACAGACAGACAGACGCGGCGGAGGACTTTGTTTTATAATGTAGTGATGATAATATTCTTTAATAGGTAATAGGTAGGTATATTACAGACTTGACGACAGACAGACGTCGTAGTAGGTAAGTCAAGCAACGTCACAAGTGCTGCAAGTACCACTTGCGTACGTAGGTACCTACCTACGCTGCCTACTACACTGGGTTTAAGGATAAGGAGTGGGAAGAGATAGGGAAATGGGCTCTACTGGCAACCCTTACCTACTCACAGAAACACAAAAGCAAACGTGCTGTTATCTCACAGTGGTGTTATGCAATGGAATGGTTACTGTCGTCAGACGGACTCACAAATGACTGCGAAACGTAGTGTCGCCAGACGGACTGCCCAAATGACTGCGAAAAACCTTAAAAAGAGATCCTGCTAATCCAATCCAGGTAATAAACAGAACTATCTGGGTGACAAATTTAATCCAAATTGAGCCGCTTTCGCATGAAAGAGACTATACATCCATATACTTACATCCATCCTCACAAACTTTCGCATTTATAATATTATTGTTTAAATATTACCACTTTAGTGATAAAAAATAAAATAAAATGTTCAAAGTAGGTATCCATATCAGATGGAAGCGAACGTAATCCAAGCCATTTATAAACAGCAGACCCCAGCAATAAAACACAGCTTCCCTTTCCAAAGCGAACCATTTTTCTCCACTCCACAACAGATATATTAATAATATATCACCATGTAAGAAATCTCGCCCCTTTGCGGGGGTGGGTCCGCTAAAATGCTCCTCGTCGCCGACGACCCTCTACGCGTGAAAACAAAAAATGCAAAAAACACTGCAAACAAAAACATACTTACCGCCCCACGAAACAGAGTCTGTTTTTGTGCGAACAATAGGAGGTAATCACCGTTGTCTCCCGCATAATGTATAATGGTGTGGCACTTAAGCCTTTTTCAACAAAACAACGCTTAATTCAGATGCCTAACACGAATTCAAGATGGCTGCCGTGCGCCAATTTTATTTCTAGAGCGTGAAAGAAAAATGTGACGCTCTGTTTATGTTCCATTTGTAAAAAAATATTCTTTTTATATAGGTACCTATATTTATTATCTATTTATTTCTGTGTTACTCAAGGTTATCGGCTAACTAAAACTGCCTTGAATATTATTAAGGCTGTAATAAAAGAATTAAAAATTATCTAACTATTTTAGTATGGAATTAATACTTCGA
This sequence comes from Synanthedon tipuliformis, assembly GCA_947623395.1. Classification (NCBI taxonomy): domain Eukaryota; kingdom Metazoa; phylum Arthropoda; class Insecta; order Lepidoptera; family Sesiidae; genus Synanthedon; species Synanthedon tipuliformis. The sequence continues at coordinate 2,518,500 of OX392424.1, read as the reverse complement.
TGACCTATTTTCTTTTCTCCAAGCTTTCATCAATCTCAATCTAAATAAACAATTGCTAATTGATTGGTTATCCATTCAAATTCCCAATTTTATAAGTTTTATTTTTATTTTACTTTGGATAAAAAGTACCCATGGTCTCATCTATCTCTATATCACAATTCATCGAAATTGATTCAAGGCTTTAGGCGTGAAAACGTAAGAGACAGACAGAGTTACTTTTGCATTTATTTAGTATACTGTTTTTTTCCCTGACATCGTACGCGCCAATCTTTATTATAATATATACCTATACTTGTACTTTTAACAGGCGTAATTTTTTTTATTTTTAGATGATTCCTTGGGAACAGTATTTTTTTCTTATGGATGAATGGCACTCTATGTCCTTTTCACTGTATCGGGACAACATTGATAAGAATAAGAATAAGAATATTGCATAAGAAGTTGATTACATAAGACTTAAAAACGTAACAAACAAACTATTCACATTTAAAATTCAAGAAGCTTCAATTCAAACCATCATTATACTAGATAGGTATGTCATCGAAACTAACGCCATAATCAATAATGAAGCATATTCATATATTTTTAAAAATAGAACAAGGCTGCTCTGATTCTGTGTGAACTTTGTACAGCTGTTCCATCTTCAAACAATAAAGACAAGATCGATGCTTATACAAATTTAAGCAGTATTGTAATCGATATTTCTGATACTCGATATAGTTTGAATGTTTGTTTTTAAGCAGATGTTCTTTACTATTGATTTGGTTAAAGCGCTTACACACTGCCCTAAAATCGGTGGCAATATCGGGGCGGAGCTCACTAGATCGCTCTCTAGATCGCCTCTAATTATGTTTACGATTTGCCTACACGACATGGGGGGAGCAAAGGAGCGATCTAGGGGGCTCTCCATTTCTGCCCCGATATTGCCACCGATTTTAGGGCCGTGTGTAGACGCTTTAACCAATTCAATAGTAATGCTTAGAACATCTGCTTAAAAACATACATTCAAACTATATCGAGTATCAGAATTAAGTGTCCTTAATCCTACTGAGATAATTATTAGTTTCGATTAAGTTAAGTTAACAGATAAGTTTACATTTGTCGTTTATAAACATGATAAAATCAAAAATAAAAACTCAAGAAAAAATAGACTTTTAAGTATAATTATGGTTATAATAGCTGCTTATTACTGTAACACCTCTCAAATAATAACACCAACATAAATAAAGAAACAACGCTTTGTAAAAGTATAATGTCAGACGCTAAGTCAAGGGCATCAGCTTGTAAAATATAAATAGAAACTAAACTCAACTAAAAGTTAAAACTTGAAATATTAACTTCAAAGATATTTTGTTTGTTCAGATATTTTTCAGTTGAATTTTCAGTTGTCGTTCGGACAGTAAACGAACTAAAAGACAACCGGGGTTATTAGCACTCGAATGCGAGTGAAAGTTGGAACAAATCTACAAAATCGATACGCGTCAATCGAATCGAATGAGCAACGAAAGAGTTTTGGGGGTGAAGCCAAATATTAGGTCGATTTGTCTTTTTAACAAATGCGCCCGTGGCCAAGTTAGAGGTTATTGTTCCATTTTTAAATCGTTTCATTCCTTTTTTAAAAGCATTTGTTCAAGATTCGAATTTTGCGACACGTACCGTACCCGAATAGAATGAGTGTTCGTTTTAGGTATTTGAATTTGCTACTTTCTAACGCCACTTTGTTTGGGTTTTATTTAACTTTGAAGTTTATCTCTCACAGCAAATTTAGAAATTACTTAGAATACCTACTTTTTTTAATTACTAAGTAGGTACTGTGGTTTATATTTAATTTAAAAAACAGACTTACCTATATGTGAATAGAGACTGAATTTATCTTACGGACATCTATTTTTATTGATAAATTTGTACCTATAATTTTATACCCAACAAGAAAATGAGTTTAATACTTCATCACCAATTTAGGAAGAAAGAAAGAAAAGAAATTTTATTTAGCCAATACAAATAAGTACCTACATGCACACAAGAACAAGAGAAAACAGAACAAACTTAAGTAATCATGTTGGCAATACTTGCCATAGGTACTTGCAATTCTTGCCATACCTGTCATATTTGCCAGTGCATGCACCAGTGCACAATTTACACTTATTACCATAGTAGGTATATAATAATTGCTCCATCATTTTCCAGTAGAATCATGCATCTAGCGTCGCCCTAAACTAAGAACTAACTAAGTCGGTGGTAGGTCTTAGGTCCAAGATTCGCCTAAACTAAGATCGCCTCTAACATTATAAATCAATTAGTTAGACCACAATAATTGGTCGGAAAGGCGGACAGATAGATTATGTCTGGACTAATCCGCACGCCAGAATACGGGCCGAAATCATCGTATTATTTATGACGAATGACGAGAAACAAAGCAGTTAAGCACAAAGAGAAGTGTGAGAAATGAATCCGCATTTGGTTGTTCGTCAACATAGCAGTGCATCAGTTCTGTTTATTGTTATTTTGCGTTGACTTTTCGTATGGGCCATATGGCGTACATTGTTTGCATCATTTACGAAAACTTTTTTTATTGCTTTCTGTTTTGGTTTGGGTTTCATTATTTATTTATTACAATATACGAAACATACCAATCAAAATGTACCTAGTTGAAAAATTAAAGTAAAGAAAGCTTATTATTAAACTTAACTAAAAAAAATTGTGGAATCCTTGCTAATATTATAAAAAAATGTGAATGTGAGTTTTTTTGTTTGTTACGCTTTTACCCAAAAACCAACGAACCGATTTGAAAAATTCTTTCACTGTTGGGATGCTATATTATCAGCGTGCTATATTATATATATATTATTCGTAATATAGCGGGATGCTATATTACGAAGTCGCGGGCGTAAGCTAGTGAAAATATAAATAAGTACAATTAAGAAAAATATACATACAGTATCACAGTGAAAATCTGACTGTCCATTTTCTTGTCCAATCAATTAAAGCCTTAATTAAACAATTGGAATTTTTTGTAAAAAATTCCAATTGTTAAGAATGAAAATGGGTATTTTATCGTGTTCATTTTCCGCTTATAAAATGGATGATTTTTTTTTAGTTAATTTGATTATATAGATTGAATTACATAGTATACCTATATAAGATAAGTAGGTATAGATAGGTATTTACTTACCTTTCGGATATCAAGTGAATCTAGAGTAGGTATTAATTGTTTGGTAAGTTTTTTATTTATTAATTTAATAATATATACAGTATTATATAATTAATTATTATATGTGTATTATTTTTTATTATTCTTCTTTTAAATATCTGAACAACTGACTTTATATAAAATTTTAACTATCACTTTGATAATTTCTTTCGCGTTCTCAAAAACTTCGAAAACAGGGAAGTAAAATGGATTATTGATTTATCTTTTAAAAATATATTTATTTAAGGGCACTGCTATGGCATTACCTATAGGTATACTTAGTGCATCATCTCAGTGCTAATACCTTATATGATGTAATCAATATAATATATCAAACAACGGAATAATATTTATTACGCAAACTAAATGTCTTTTAGGTGGTCCATTTTTGAAACCTATATTTAGTAACATTGGTTTTATATATTAACAACTATATTCTATATACATACTTAGGAGGTACTCCATTCTGTAAAAACGCTAGCAAGTTCATTTTTACATCATTATAAGGAAAATATATATAGTATCCACGGCTCCTTCGTTTCTGTAGGTATTTCTCTCAGTAATTTGTTTTGTTTGTGAGGGAATATCATGTAGATCCACTACGCTACTCCACGCGAAAAAGCATAATTTTACATGTCTGCGAAGATGTTAAGAGTATACCTACTTTCACATTATATATCAAATTGTTGAAGTTATCCAGAGGTCCAGGTTTGGCCGTAAAACAAACTATTCCACACATAAAATCCAAAAGACAAAGAGTTGAAGTCTACATCGAGCCTAGATTAATTCCGTTACAGATGTCTATATATAAAACATTCCATTCAGCAAACTTATTTTAACACAAAAACTTAATACATTCAAATCAAACGTTCACAAACAATAAATCGAACAATCTGATTTAAAATAGAAATAAATCGGCTGCCATCCCATCATCCCCACTCTAAGAGAAATAAACTTGATGCACTGTCCATACTGTATGATTCAAATTTGAGTACTATTCCGCGGTTCTTAAAGCACAGTTTGTTTTGCAACAAACATGCAAGATTTGCATTGTGTGTACAAAACTCGTAGCAAGCGAAACGGGCAAAAGCAGCAAGCGCTTTTATGTAACTTTTTTTAAAGTAAATAGCTGTTTTGCAGCGGTTTCGTTGCAAACTCAAGCTCGACGCAAAGGGTGCAACCCTTCCACCGTGCTATGTCACGGCGACAGTTAAATACCTACATACTTACTTCACTATGTAATAGGGTACAACTGGTATATTGAGGTCTAACAATGCTGGCTGGTTAACGGTTGATAAGCTTATTTCTTTCGCCAGTGGTTTTTGAATTTAGAAATCGGTTTTTTGCATCTAATTTTAAATTTGTTTCACCTTTTATGGCTCTTGACATCCGTATTCAAGTAACAGTATTATGCGAAAGGAATTTTTCTTTACTTAAAGGCTTTTTACTAAAGACGAAGACTTAACAGAAAAGCGTTATTTTAATCGCCTTAAATTAAAACTTCTTAGAGTAAAAATAAAACTTAGATAAAAAATACACTACATACATTAATACACTATTTAAAAAAAATTGAAACAGGCAGATTTATACAAAAAAAAGCGTAAATTACTGACCAAAAAAACCTTTCGTGTCACATAGTAGGTATTAATAAAATATTTCAGCGATAACTAAGTTTTTAGCTTATTAATTAACTTAACTTCTGTATATACCTACCTACTTTGAGTTTTAATCGGCTATTTTTTTCTTTTTTCAAATTTTAGAAAAACCTACCAATTCTGTATGTATCTTTTTTTATTATCACGTAAACTTAATTTAACCAAACGTAAAATAGCGTATTGCGTAAAAAATCTCGCTCAATTTGTTTAACAGGTAAAATCAAAAGTCGTATTGTGCTTTCCTCAGTCATAAACTGGTCAGCTCGCCTGACGGCAGTAACCACAACCTTACTGAGAGATTGTGCGCTATTGTGTCCCTCTCTATCAATTTTATTTTATGTTAAACTCGACAGACAGGCTGACCGTCCACTTGATGGTAGGTGGCTACAGTCGCCTATAAAACAAACAATGCTACGGATGTTGCAAGTGGGTTGCCCACCATAATAGGATACTTTCATAAAAAGCTCTGATCGTTCATAAAAAGCTCTAAACAGGCTGTTTGAAAATCGCCTTATTGTTGGGATTTCCCTATATAAATATAAAATATAAAAATCTTTATTCTATTTATTTTATCATTGATAATTACAAAATAAGCGGACAAATAAAAATTTTCTATTCAAATGAACATGTTCCTAACACTCATTCAGGGATCAGGTTTTGATGTTCACATAAAAACTTAGCTCACATAAAAAGAGTTAAATGTAACAAACAGCAACAAAATACGAACGTATCAATATAACGACAAATAATAAAAGAATAACGGCAATAATGAAACTAAAAAAAAAATGGCATAAAAAGGAACAGGTTTTTTAAAAGTTCTGTTTGAAGGGGTTCGATTCTGCATGGAGCACAGGTACGCGGAATGCAAACATCGGCCTGTAGCTTGCAGACCGCGAGAACGCGTTTTCGCAGGACTATTGTTCCGCTGCATGTGATGCTTGCATATAAGAATGGAAGGGTTTTGGAACGTGTTTTGCAACCAGCCAGTCACGAGTTACTTCAAAAATTGCGACAGCTGTGTTGTGCAAAAACTGGTTTCATTTTTTGAATTTGGAAATATTTCATTTGTAATGTCAAAATTTAGAATAGTTTTGAAATTCATTCTATATTCGATTTTATTTACATTTAAGTACGAGCACGAGTATTATTTATTCGTAGATGAAATGAGGCACAGACCAAATAAGAACTAGGTATAGACTGAATTTTAAGGCCAAAATAGTGAAGCCGATATTATAAAGATGTGTGCGTTGGCCGTTTACTGTATTGAGATTTGGTATTCTCAATTTTTGTTTATTTTTATTGAAAATATTGGTTTTCAAATTTACTTTTTATGTTTCCATCCTGCTTTTTATTTTTTGAAACCTGTTTTCACACTCTCATTAGTAACTCTTATAGTAAATATTTTAATAAAGCAAGGCGTTATTTTGAATTCATTTGTGTGGGTGTAACCGTGTATGCGTGTGTTTTATCGTTCTATATTTGATTTTGTTTAAATTTAAAGTAGGATGTAAAGTTTTTATCAAACATTTTATTTAATTCGAATAGCAATATTTGATTTCACTGAAAATTTATACTACCTACGCTTTGAATAAACTTTACTAATATTTGATAACACAATGTGGTGGGTGAATATTCATTTATTACGTGGATAGATTGGTAGTCCCCCCCAATCTAAAAATAACATCTAAAAATAACATTTCAATAAAAAACTTCAAATATAAATATTTTGTTACGAAATGGGTTTGGCTGTACGAAGTTCTCAGAGTCAGATATTGATGATTAAAGTTTACTGTTAGGAAATATATTTATTACACAAAAAACTTTATTTTTAAATATTATTATATATTTTTTAAATTTTTATTTTTTAATCTTTAATATGAGAATATAATTTTATTAACAATTTTTGTTTCCTGAATATTTCAGATGTTTTAATAGGTCATTCGGGATAAGTTATATTCTTCCTCGTTGATCGTTCTTTTTATAATGAGAACCACATTAAAATCCATTGCGTGGTTTAGGAGTTAGCGGATATACCTACAGACAGACAGACCTGAAAAACAACTTCAATTTATCTATACTTAGTTCTTAAACAGCACAATTTTTTTAGTAGAAGTAGGTAGGATATAGTATTTGATATTAAAAATGCTACGTTTTTATATTTTTATGTTTACGTTAATTATCACGTTCATGAAAAATTAAGAAAAGCAGACAAAGGGGAAAGACACACAACTCGTTTTTAAAAAGTAATTTGCGCCAGCTCTTTCTACGAAGATAACGCTTCGCCGAGCGAAATATGAAAGGACTTATCAAAACAATCTCTAGCGCACTAAATCACAGCATATAAGGGGAAGAGGACTCCTATTTACTCGCAAACGGGCAAAATAAATGTTTTTATTACATGACGCGAATTTTCTCGGAGGCTCCGTGTGCGAGCATTGGAAACTAAACCGTATTCCTCTTCGATAAAATTGAACTTTCAATAGAAAGATCCTGTTTGAACTTCCAAAAAATACACTTGAAAATGAACGCTCATTGTTTGCGATTAAGGTGGAATATTGTTTGCGAAAACATTGCAGATTGTTGGCTTTTGTATATAAAAAGGGATGGTGCAAAATTTTAAGTAGAGGGATTTAGACGTGGCTCGCCGGCGCCAGTGGCTTTCCTCGCCTGGCTATGATTGTACCTATATATACACATTACGTATCTATCCACATATTGGTAGTTATAAGCAAGTTGTCCTTTGTTTTCATTGTAGTTAATGGTGTTTGCAAATTACTTAAAAATTCCCTAAAAAAATCCTAAATCTCTCCTGATATAGGTACTGATATATTTCGATTTAGTTTATAATAATTATGCAGTTAACTCATTTATTTTTTATAGTTTCCGAGCCTATTCAATGCAAACAAACAAACAAATCTTTCCTCTTTATAATATTAGTATAGATAATAAAAGTTGGATAGATAGGTTCATTCTGTCTCTACGTAAGTAACATTAGCAATTAAGCGAACAACGATACTAATTTGTTAAGCAATTTACAGTAGTATTATTGTCAATCAATTAGTAATGATTATTAATTAATTTGTAATGACTAGTAATAGTAGAATAATTAGTAATGATAGTAATTAGTAATCAAGGCTGAATCTGACTTTCTCGCGCTCTTAAAACGTTGTAAAATGGTTGTAAAGTGTTATTTATGTGGCCTATGTGGTATGGTACCTAATTATAATTACTAACTAACTTATATAGCGTTCAGTCAGATATACCTACTTAAAAACAATCGGAAAATATGTAAAATTAAAAAATAATAAAAAAAATATCCCATACTTACCACAATATTGTAAAACTATTACCATGTTAAGTCTAAATTCAAAACAGTTTCTTATTAAGTAGGTATAGGTACTTAGAAAATATCCTGCATTTTCAAATGTATAAAAATTAAACAAATTCTAGCTAATTACGGACATTACCGTAAACTCTAATGCGTGCCTTAAGCTCGATTGCTGGGCTGTAATTGGAGACTCATAATGGGGACGCGGCGGGTCCGGAAACGGGGTCCGGAGGCCGAATGGAACGAAAAAGGGGGGTCCCGGGTGGGGCAAACGTTATGGAAATGACACACCACCATTTCCCCGTTTTTGTATTTGATTATCCTTTCAAGACAATATTTCGCGGGGCAGGATATAAATGAAGGCAATTTATGCGACATGGCGTGGGTGCTCGGGGTATTATTTAAATATACTTTTTTTTTTTTCATTATTCCAGTAAGCCGAGGGTTTTTGGGGCGACTGCCTTTTATAATTGGGCAATGTCTGTGTGTGTTTTTTGTGCCTCAAGGTTTACAGGGACGAATTATGTTTTGCATATACACAAAAGAGGGTCATTTATTTTGTTTGTGTGGACTTCTATTTCATTTCCGCTTTATTACATACATACAGACTTATTTATGTAAAATATATTTTATATAAGACTTTATCTTGTTATACATTATATTTTAAAAACTAATTTCAATAAATAACACGCGAGGCTCTGGAGATAAGGTTCTGGATGTGCTTTGCAATATACAATATACATACAGTCGAAATGAAAGCTTTGACAACTCAACAAACTTTCAAATTTATTTTTACTTTAATCTAAAGATCATCAAACAGGCTTACGCTTGTTGCTAGGTGGCTACAGTGGCCTATGAACACAAGCAACGCCACAGGTTCTGCAGTGCACTGTCAACTTAGATCATTAATACACAAGTTTCTGGGTTGCTTCACTAAAAATGGCATAGTAGAATATCACCGCACTCACAGCTCGGAGTGATATTTCAAATTTAGTTGCACAAAGTTTTCCTATTAAGGTGAACACGTGTTACGACTTGAACCATTATTACTAAATGTTAAGGTTCAAATCAGTCATACAACATTTACATTATTTATCTTTTTACCAGAAATTAACGAGAGAAATTGATAGCATGTTATAAAAAAATCCAGTGGACACTTTTTCGTAGTGATTTTGTTTGAGACCTAGAACCTCGTGTATTAAATGATCTAAGGATTACTCCTTAGATCATTTAATACACGAGGACCAAGCGCTTTAAAATATCCATAACGCACACAGCCAAATTTTGGAACTCCAAGCTCATATAACCCAAATCTTTTCAAAGTTCGAGTAAATAGGCATCTTCTGGGTGAGCTCGCTCCACCATAGGCCTCATTTTCGCTACACGGCTGGATGCTGGCCAAGAGCAAAGCCATCTCTAATAAAAAAAATACACAAAGGTCACCTGTCTATGAAGGATATATGAAAAATCAGCTTACACTATGTTTAGTAAACAGTGGATTATAGCGTAAGCGTATGTGCTTGCAAACATTCCAGAATATCTAATATAAGCTGCTTCGCTCAATTCCAAATAGACGTTGAAATAACGAAACAGATCTACAGGGAATCCAAAAACAACACGCAGCCAATCTAAGCGGAATGTTCCAGATATCCTTTGCCCGCCCACCCGGATAATAGGAAATGAGAAAATTAATTAAGTGGGGGACAAACATACGCCGCTCCACGGCTCTGTTTGTTTAGGCGCACAAAACTCCCGAACGAGAGATTGCCCTGCTGTTTTCATAAGATAATTTCCTGTTTATTTTCTACATAACAAATACATATAGGTATGTACATACGGTCTTATTTATATTTGTTCGGGGGGTGGGGTTGCTAATTACAAAGTAGGTACGTGTAGGTACACCTACAAATTATTACGTAGACTTTGAAAGGCGCGCCTCAATTTTGTTTGTTTCACTGCTGCATGCAATGTTTACATTATTATGCAGTGAAGAAAATATTGCTTATTTAGTGTTCAGTAATAGAAGTTCTTCTATGTTAGACTTAAACGCTATTTCTTGCATGTGTATGAAAAAGTAACTTCATTTATTACACCTTTTGAGCATGCACAATCCATTCGAAGTTTAGCTAGAGCTGCTAGAGTCTAGCTAGAGCTGCTAAAGTCTAGCTAGAGCGGTAGGGTCTGCTGAGGTAACTTCATACATGACATGTACATATAATTATATATTTCAATATATTACAACATATTAGTTTTCTTTTTGTATATTTTTTTGTATGTTATATAAAAGAAATTTAAAAAATATGTTTATTTGTAGAAAAAACCGTCTCTATAATAATACCCGTATGAAAATCGCTATTCTCCGTAACATAGTCTGCACTGAGGAAATTCGTTGGAAAAAAAATAAAGTAGTTACCTGAATTTTTTGGTGACAGCGTCATAAACTAGGCCGCTTGATTATGAAATAGGCAGTAAAAAAAATGTTTATTAACAGTTAAAAAAATCGTACTTACAATAACTATCTATGATTGAAGACTCCTTTTAAGCGGAAGCCTGTGCCAGGAGCCTTCGCTCTTCCATAAAAGCTAGTAATAACATATATACCTATATACCTAACAATACCTATATAATTTTTAAAACAATAAAAAAGTTTGTTTAAAAAATTAAGTTAAAAAAATTGTTTAAATTGTTTAAAAAAAAAAAAACAAGAAACAAGAAACAAAGCAGTAGTTAGATAATTATGCTAAGAGCATAATATTCTAACTACTGCCTTCATTAGTGAACCTACTATCACCATCATTAGTGAAGCAAGTTCACCAGATTTTATATATAAAAAATGTATTCAAGATAAGAACATCATTATATAGAAGCATCGTCTCCCTGTCTAGATATTGTGGACGGTCCCCCATTAGATGAGTATTTCGACGACATAGTACCTGGAAGTGTCCGTGGGGAGATGAAAGATTTATTAAGCAGCATAAAGTAATATAATTATGTAGGTATATAAGGAAGGTATCTGAAAGAGAAGCTGTGATTAAAATGATTAATTTTTAATGAAAATAAATGAGGAAAGGGGTCGCGACGTTAGGGGGAGCGGTAGGGACGTAAATTAGACAGATACATCCATCCTTATTTTTTACTAAACTTTTCTCCAGATTTTGCTTGGAAAAAATACACACCTGAGTAACTATAAAGTTAGATAGAAAAATACTTTAGACAATTCCTTTTTTTGTCATGTAGTTTTTATATACCTATTATATTACTATCTGATTCAGAAAACGTTGTTTTGCCATACAAATTTTTTTTGGTTGGGTCACCCTTTTCACTTAGGGGTATAAAAAATAGTTTACGACTTATTCTCAGACGTTTTTTAAAGTTGGAAGATCCTTATGGATCCTCATACCTAGTTATAAATACAATTACAGAGACCCATTAAAATTTACCCCATTTTTGTAACATAAGTATTATGTATACACTATATGTAACATATGTATATGTTAAAATAGAAACCCGACACTTTTACGTTGTAGGTAGGTTTAAACAAAGAGATAAGGGTAAATCCCACCGATTTACGTCACGTCGTTAGTCATTATGTATTCCCGCGAAGGCTTTGAAGGCAAAATGAGTGGCCCTTGAGGGGGTGAAGTGGGGTAGGGGAGAGGGGTAATAAATGACGCGGTGGGCCAACCCCAGGGGCGAAGTTGCCAACTTTTGTGACAAATTGCCGTAAAAGTGGGCACTCCTAAATCCAAAATACCTAACGTAGAATCGGTACGGGGTACAGTAAACAAAGCAGAGGATTATACAATAAAATTTTAACTGACTACATTCAAATTTGTGCCTAAAGCTGTTCTTCTTAGGGCTTCTTTCACAAACTACAAGTAAAGTGTTGAAGTTAAGTACTATTAGAAATAATTTTATGTTTTATTAAATTATGCACTCGGTTTAGTGCATCCTTCGATGTTTGGGACTTTTACCGTACAAACAAAGGTATATCGGTTAAATTATTCCCGGTGACAGGTGACTTTAAATGACGGTTAGCCTACTTGATAGTTGGTGAAAGAGGCCCTTAAGTGAAACTTTTACTAAGAGTGACGTAAATATAAATAAACTGGGACGTGTATTAAGAAAATAACTGATAACATGTGATATGAGTGCCAGTATATAGGTAAACATACAATAAGGAAATTTTCAAAAACCATTTAAAAAGAAAAGCTTTAAGTTTATATTAAGTCTCTTTCTTTATTTACTTACTTTAAACTGATTTAAACCATTACCAAATTACAGTAAAATTCGTACTAATATTATAAATGCGAAAGTTTGTATGGATGGATGGATGTATGGATGTTTGTAACTCTTTCACGCAAAAACTACTGAACCGATCACCATGAAATTTTTCATACACGTTGTTTGGGACACCAGAAAGGGTACCTTTCATTTAGAACGCGGACGAAGTCGCGAGCACCAGGTAGTCTATAATAAAACTTGTTAAAGTTTCAATCGTTAAAAAGAAAATAATAAAACACTGATAGCATGTCCATTACAAGACTGATTGATCACCATTTATTTTATTCCTTTTTAGAACACAAATATAGCATCACAAATTAACTTGCTATTTATGTACGTACGTGTGTAAAATGTGTGTGTGTGTGTCTGGGATGTGCAAAACATGTTGGTTGGTAACGCATATAATTTTGTATACCTACGTAAGTTTATGCACATTAAAACTCAAAAACCAGGCATGAAGCATTAAAATTCTGGTGGCGAGTCGAGAGCATAATATAAAGTCATTATGTAAATGCTCAGAGCTTTTTGGGCGAAAGTTTAGGTGATTTGCGGAAATTGTGCTTTATACATACGTATCATGTATTCAGAGATAATTTGTGGTTCTCGCATTTGAATAAATGTTTGTCTCAAAGGAAAAAACGATCAATTAAGAAAGTACCTATTACATAAAAAAATCATATTTCCAATTAGCATTAGCATTTCAAATTGTGAGGGAGCAAAAGTGCTTGTGTTTCAGTTTAGAAATAGGATCAAGAAAGCGACCTCCTTCATCAGACTCTGTTGTGGTTTGCAATAAAAAATAAGAAACGCTAAAACAGAGACAGGGAAGACACCTCTGTCATTCGGCTGCAGAAATATTGTATATACATACTGCACGTGTAATTAATTGATAAAATATAACAATTGTTAATCTTCATTGTAAATATATCGCGTACCTACATTAAAAATATGTGGTGTTCTTTCTCTTCGCCCCACATTAGGAAGACTAGAAAATACACTCTGCTTATAATTGAATTTCTTATAAGGTCGTACCACTTTTTAATGACCTAATAAATATATTTCTAATAATTAATATATAATATTTAAATATTGACTAATATTCACATATGAATGTATAATTATAAAATTTTAACTTTTAAATGTCAAATTATTTTTATTTAAAATAAAAATAATAAACAAATAAAATGGTGAAACTTTTAAAATTAATTTTCCATTGTCAATTTTACATAGTCTCTGTCTACATGGGTCCTGGAGGACAGGCGTAAATGGAATATACATAAAAACCGCCCCATTTACGACCTTGTAAAGGGCTACGTAAAAATTTAGAACGCAAAAAAGCGTACGCCCTTTGGAGGTACTCTTGGGATGGGCTTGAACTTTGTAATTGAATTTTTGCCTCAGGCCGCAAAGGGCCGCCCTGCTTAATTTGCTGGAGGCCCTCCGAAAGGGTTGTTTTTGGACCCAAAATGTAGACTGAGGCATGTTGCTTTCAGTACATGAAACATTTCTCAACTATATTACTTTACTTTAATATATCTAGGGACTCCGGGATACCGGGACCTGAGAGGCTGGTCGGAACGTCGTGAGTAACCTCTGGCAAAATTCCGTTGCTAAGCGTTGAGCTCTTCATTTTATTAGGTAGCTAGTGCCCGCGGATTCGGCTGCGTGAAATATTTATTCTAAAATTCTATTCTCACTATGTATTGGAGTCCTCACTATAGGAGGATTTTATTAAAATAATTTACAAAAAAAATCTCTACTTTGTGATTTGATTCGTGTTATTAAAACGAGTCTATCCAAGCTTGGGCACTAATAATATATTATAATATCAAATTAAAATGCATTTTTTTAAAAATTAAAAGCAATTATTTTTTTGTTCAAAATTAAATAATTCATTTAGAAGTAAAAATAGCTAGAACAAATAAAAGAAAAAAAATGTTTATAAAACGGCACATTTAACTGTTTGAAACAAAATAAATTCCAAAAATTCATATTAAAAATATTGAAATATTTTACCTACATAGATGACAAATATTTATATTCAGTATTTTACACAGAAAATAGGCATTTTAACGCAAAAATAATATTTACAAACCAGTACATACGACAATTCCAGGAATAGTCATAAAGTATTTAAGTTCGTTTTTTAAATATGAAATATCACAAAGTCTGGACCTATATTGAAAATATCATTGAAAACATTATTATTTGCCGAGTTATACAACAATCTAATTAAACTTTAAAAAGTAAAATCCTATGAGTTTACATTTAGCTTACCTAATTTTTTTCTAATTATTTATGGCTAATTCTTGACGAACCTAATATAAAAAATTATTATTTTATACTGAAGATTAAACCTTTGTGTTATTATTATTATTATCATCTGCTTTGTGGCTATTTCTGTCTGCTAGAGTACCAGTATCACTTCGTCCATTGCTAAAATATTGTGATCGCCACGTAAACTAAAGCTCTCTACCAATACCTAACACGTTAAGAAACTGTAGTACTTTTTTGATAGAGGCATTTCTCACATCTTCACAAACCATTGTGTGGCTTCCTAAGATGTGACTACGCTTGTGCATCAAAGGGCCACACTCGCACAGGATATGCATTGGTGTTTCTTCTGCCTCATGGCAGCGAAACTCTCCTGTAACTAGTGAGACTTTTGTGTTGACTCGTTGACATTGCTTTACTATCAATGTAGAGCCGAGTAACAAAATAATTTTGAACTGAAATATCATTCGAAATAAAAAAAGTCGCTAAAGCTCATAACTTGCGACCGATCGTAAGGCACAATATATTATTGTAATCAAAAAGAAATATTCCATTTTTTTTCCAACGAAAGGGTTGTTTGGGAGGCCTCCTTTTTTTCCTGGGGACGTGATAAAATTTCATTCCAACTTTCCGGATTACATAAAAGGTTTACGCGTCGGTTATTGAAAACAAAAGTAGACATATATGTGGGTATTAGGTATTATGATATGTGTATCTTTTAGGAGAAATTACATTAAATTTTCTTAACCATTTTTTAAAAAAATATTTTGAATGATAATACTTAGATCATTTAAAATATATTTATCAACATTAAATTTTAAAGGATTCTGGCAGTTACTTAGACGAAATCACTTTTAAAGAGATAATTTATAGTACTGGCACTACTAGTAGTATACTACTATTATACTTATTCTGTTATAGTGACAGGATTCTACTATAAAGACGAGTCCGTTAGATGAGTGGTAGGCTGCCTTGCCTTAACGCTCTGTCTCAGAGGTCTCGGGTTCATTACCGGCTGGGTCTACTATAAAAATTTTCAAAGTAGGCTCTGGTCTGGATTTGGCAGCCCATGGTGCATTTCCTGTCATTTGGGCGGCTTGTCAGGTGACAAGTAACCACCTTCTCACAGAAGACCTTCGTATTAAAATAACAACATGGGGTCTAATTTTGGTAAACTAGTATGAGATGCCAGAGCCCTTCTCTTATCAGTACACTTAGTAGTCAGTAGTCAGTACACTTCCAGCAGCTATGGCGTTGCTTGTTTTAATTAGCGACCATTTACCATCAAGTGGATCGTCAGCCTGTCTACTATCTTCTTCTTCGTTTTCACTTGACTTGACTTCACTTGACAGAGAGGTCATGGTCATCATTTCAGGTGTTGGTGGCAAGCTTTACAACACGCCGCCATTCCTCTCTGATGGCCGCCTTCCTCGTGCATTCTTGTAGTGATGATGAGCAATTCACTCCAGCTTTTATTTGTCTACCACTGTCTACCTTACCATACTGTCTACCATACTTTACTATAAATAACCTAATATATTTACATAATAGATATTGTACGTCATAAGTAGGTATCTTATAGTCCATATAACTAACTAGTTCAAAACTTCATTCAATAAGTGCGTGCATACCTTTGTTGACATACGATGTGTAAATTCTATTCAATATTATTAAGTCAAGTCCATTAGTATCTGTTTGTTCGGCTGCGCGGTGTCCTATTGTCCAGTTTGCTCAAGAATGCTATCACTCACACTAATTCAATAGAAAGTGTTCATTTTTGTTTCCGGAGGGTTTAATGGGGTAATACGATATTCTCCAGAGATAATTTGATAGATTTTCATTAAATAGAACCTCTGCGTACGTAATGATTGTCTGAGAGATCTTGTTAAAATGGTTGATAAATAATTGATTAAATCTCTGAAAAAAATATAAAGCAGATCAAATATTTCAAGTTAACTACAGCTCTTATATAATAACAGATGACATAAAGAGAGCTGGTGGTATTAAATGGATGCATAAGGAGAATGACGTAATAAAAAAATGGCTTTCAAATAAAAAAAAACTATGTCCAATAGTGGACGTTTGTGGGTTGATGATAATAATGACTACTAATATTATATTTTAATATTATTTATTAACATTATTTCATAACCCTGTGCAAAGATACCTTATAATATAGGTATGTAAGTGTTGAGTCTAGCACATTTATAGGTAGGTACTAATGAAATGGATATCCACTTTAATATCTACAAGCATTCACCCAGCATACAGACAATTAAATTATTTTGACAATTTCATATTCTATTATCAGGATATTGTATGAATTATATAATTTTATATATTTCTGTAATAATTATGTTAAATTAATTTGCTTTTGAATTTGTTAAATCAAAAATTTTGTTAATTTTGCTTTTGTTAAATTAATGTGACAGGTCACATTGCATTCCGCTGCTGCATGACGATTAAAATATAGGTAGAAACGGAAAACTTTAGCAATGCGTCCAAACTGTACCCAGTTCGAAATCTATCGTTGTCCTTGCATTCCAATGACCACACTTGTTTGACCTACCGCCCGTCGCGACCTCGTCACTGCTATTTTTACAATGAGGTATATCTGTAAAAGCTCAGGGCTCATTTTAGAGTGGTCGTACTCTTGTTACACGTCATATGACAGATGATTATCTACGTCCGACGTCAAAGTGAATAATTTGGCTTTAGAGCACTTTGGAATGGATATACAGCCGTATTTATGTATACATTAGATAGAAACAGGGTTTTATCTCATTTTATTGATGCATGTCCGTTGGTTCTACAAAAGTAATTAATATTAACTATTGATTTGTTTTACCAAAATATAGCTATATCTTTAGGTAGGTACATAGTATAATTTGAAATAGCTTTCCACGTTTGTCTGTATAGCCGCTAAGTCTTCCAAAACCACGCATCGGGTTTCGATGCCGTTTTCACCATCAGTTAGATATTTTTTCACTGAGTTTTTTCCTGGGCGAAGCTGGGAGCGGGTCGCTAGTCTTATATAACAAGAGTACCTAGCTATAACTACACGCAGACTTAATACCTAATCCATCTTTTTCGTGACCCTAAATTGTTTAAAAGTATTATTAACTTTCGTTGTTACCGAAATGAATTTTACCCTCAGGGTTATTTTCTTTAGATATTTAGGTTTCGAAATATGATAGTTTTTAATTTTCGTTTTTGGCTTAAAAGAAAAAATAATTTACTGCGATTAGATTCAAAATATTTAAAAATACAAAAACCATACAAACCATATTTACAAAAGAATTTTCTAATTGTTTAATAACTAGATTTTACACGTGTTTCGTCCCGCCTTTATCCCGCGTCCCGTTTTTATGTGTTATTTAAAAACCCAAATGGATTTTCAAAATGTTGTATCATTAATTTGTATTACCTTTTACACAATGAATCTTTATTGCTCATATTTTTTTGTCTGGCGTTCATTTTTATTTTTAGACTATAAGAAAGTCTTGAGTGGCGACCAAAGTTACTCTGGGCTGAAATTATTATAAGCGCGCTCATAACCAATGGAATGGACGGACAGTGAATGAAAACATTCACTAAATAGTATAATATTTAACTTACTTAATAAGAGGCTCAAATCCAAAATAAGTTCCAAAATAAGAAGATCCATATTGTAATATGGGCATAAACAAATTCCTTGAATAAATTAAAGCAACTTGAGGTTAGTGTCTTTTGGCGACAGTAGCCACCTACCATAAGGTGGACCGTCAACGTGCCTGCCGCCTTCCTGCTCCTTATATAAAAAAGTCACTTTCCTGCTCCTTATAAGAAATACTTACATCATTTTATGCTACTGCCTACAAGCTAGCATAAGCTTATATAACAAACAATAATATCTGCATTCACGTAGAAAAATCGAAAAATTACTAAGCGAAAAAAAAAATCAAAAATCACAATGTAGGTATCGTCGAATAGCCAAATTTTTTTTAACATCTATAACGCATCGTAAATAATATAAAAACGCAAACATGTTGAGTTCAAAACCGTGAATCGGTAGTCGTAATTAAAACAAATTGCATGTAGGCACTAAAAAGTAACAAAAAAAAAATAGGGGATATGCAAAAACAAAATGGAAGGCGCTTAGGTATCGCGGAGCGGGCGGGCCTACCCTACGCATGTGCGTGCTAGCTCCCCAGAAGAGGGGGGAAAAAGCCCACGGCCCGCGGCGCTTGAAGGGGTGACGGGGCGAAGGGGTGTGTTAGGAAAGCTTTTTCACTCCTTCTTGAGTTTCCCTTTGACGTGTTTGTTGTGGTCACACACACACACACACACACGAAGTCCACATACACAATGCCTATTTTTATTAAAACAAAATTAATAGACGTTAGAAGAATTAGAAGCGACTAACATTAATGCTGTTAGCTTATTGCTAAGTTATACTAACAAGGAAGTAACTAATCTGAATTTTACTTGGAAATGGTGAAATGAGACCACACCTTCCGTACCTACTTAAGTAA
Organism: Synanthedon tipuliformis; assembly: GCA_947623395.1. Taxonomy (NCBI): domain Eukaryota; kingdom Metazoa; phylum Arthropoda; class Insecta; order Lepidoptera; family Sesiidae; genus Synanthedon; species Synanthedon tipuliformis. The sequence continues at coordinate 2,499,255 of OX392424.1, read as the reverse complement.
GTACGTACTTACTTAGGTACGGAAGTAGGTACTTACCGAAGATTTCTTGAGTAAATTATATATAGTGAAAACTATTAGGTACTTTATCTATCCCATAGAATTGACGTATTTAGATATATGTCATTAATTTTGCGTCCATGGGCGATGGTAGCCACATACCATCATAATGAGCCGCTTTTTGTTTTTTTAAATATTTGTTGCTTTTTTTAATTAAAAAAAAAAATTAATTTCAGAATCGTGCTGCTGAAAACGTGCCTGTCTCAACATTAAAAATTCATCGTCAGTTTTCAAATCGTAGGTACGTATAAAATAAAACTAGATAATTTAAAAAAAAAAAAAAAAAAACAATTAAATCAGTTTTGTGACAGATTTGAATAATGTTAAAGTCAAATACATTCATTTTACTTTTTATATGTACTTTATTTTTTATTTTTCAATATAAATTTATTTTTATATATTATGTAAGTACATTTACATTTGAGATGTACCTATATAATGATTTCCTATTTCTATATTATCAGAAAAGGAAAATTACTTGAGTAGGTAATGCTACTCGAAAATTGTGAAACTCGTACGCTTTCTTACCGGTGACTTTAAATGGCGGTTAGCCTACTTGACACTTTACTCAAAGATGGTGAAATTTATAAGAGAAAAACACACGCATTAATTTTTCACACTTTTCACCCAAACGATAATGAATTTTATTTTTAAGGGCATAGGAAGGGTTATTGATGTATTCAGGTTAATTATGGTATTCATCGCAAAGCCTCTGGCTATAATCAATCATTGTGACATTTCTATTTATCTTGATGAGTCGCCCCCTTTGAATTGTCCATTTTTATTTTTCCATGCATCCTTATTTAGTGTAGGTAAGTAAATACATAATAGCATTTAGTCTTGACGCCTGACAAAGCATTTGCCATGCGTTGGATCTTTTTTATTTTTATTTTTATATAGCTGGTCTATTATTTAATTAGCTAATTAATTAATTAGCTAATTTAATTTAGCCTATGTCCATCCTGAAATTCTATTCTAACTATTAGTAAAATATATCTTTTTAAATCGGAAAAGCAGTTTCGAAGATTTCCTCTTACATAGGTACACAAACAAACATACAACAAGAGGTGAAACAACAAACTTCACCTCTTTATAATATTATTATAAATGAAACCATACCGTTACCCAAGTGAAATTACATCTTAATATTTACCTATGTTCTTTTGTTTATTGCGGTACATAATTACTATAAAGTACCTAAATGGGTTAGGCGTACCCATTTTTTGTTACATCAGACTCAGCAACGTAGCGGAGTTGCGGAAGAGTGTTCGTCCGACCTCGCAACTTCGCCTCATAGCGGACGCGGAGGACGCCAAGAGGTTTAGTCGGTAGGTCTTCCCCAATACCACCTCGGGTCTGTCCCCAGGCCGGTGGGTATCCATGATGGATTCCTCTTGTAAAAAAAAACGTTGCAAGTATACCCTACTTGCAACGTGGCGTAAAAGTCTTGTCATAATTTCCCCGCGACGCAACCCAACTACTTTCTAGCTAGGCGACGGCCTAGCTAGAAAGTAGTTGGGTTTTAGCCGGTACGAAGCCGGCGTAACCCCGCAGTGTCCCCGCTTGGGAAATCCTCTTGTATACACTGCCGGTTATCCAAAAGGATTTCCCAAGGCAAATGAGCCCGTTGTTTGACGAGCTCTAGACGATGTGTGGGGGTCCTCATCTTAACTTCTGTCTCAGGGGTCGATTCCTAGCGGAGTCAATGAATGATCTATTCAAAGTTAGCTCTGGTCTGGATTTGGAAAGTAGTAGCAGGGCACGCTGCATTTCGCAATCCTTAAGCAGCCATAACCTTACAATACAGCATTGTGAAATACCAACATGATTGTGTATTGTGTGTGAGTGAGTAAGGGAGTGCACTTAATCCACTTGCAGTACCTGTGACGTTGCTTGTGTTATAGGCTGGTAGCCACCTACCATTAAGTTGACCGTCAGCCTGTCCATAGACTTAAACGTAAAAAAGAAACTCGTTCCTGTAAGTACCTACTACAAATACCTTTACACGTTAAGGGACTAATTAAAAATATTTGAGACATACAATGCAAATATATTTCTGGCTCTCTTTGAACAAAGGAAACCAGAGAACAAAGCTGTCCACACATTTCTGGCACTAGCGCCTTTGTTCGTCGACTCTTTACAAAGCTTCGCTTGCGTATCTTCCAAACGCACACTGCACTACAATAGATTTTATTACATAACTATCGTCAAGACAAATGAGAAGGCTATTTACCTAGAGATATAAAATCCAGCAAAAATAAAAAGACAAAAACGTCTTTATTCTTCACACTCAAAGTCGAATTTGAAATAGCAGAGGGCTCAGTTGAAAACTCACTGAACTTTCTTTTATATAGGCAGTGTTTCTAATGTAGTTCATTTGAATTTAAAGCTTATGCGTATCCGGTTTAAGAGTGATTTTTTCTGGCAAACAGCTGCGTATTACTGCCATTTTGTATTGACGCTCGGCGGTCAAAATTTATTGCGCATAAATGTACCTCTGGCTAACCCGGGAGTTAGTGGGTGGAGGGAGTAGGCTTAAAAATTGGAGTAAGGGGTGCAGGGGTGAGTTTTTAGCGTTCGCAGCGTCGGCCTATTTGGGGTGTTGATGGACGACAGGGACGAATTCGACCAATCTCAAATAAACATTTCAAAATCCGTACTAATATTATAAATGCGAAAGTTTGTATGGATGTATGGATGTTTGTAACTCTTTCATGCAAAAACTACTGAACCAATCGCCATGAAATTTTGCATACCACGTTGTGACACCAGAAAGGACATAGGGTACCTTTCATCCAGAACGAGGACGGGCACCAGCTAGTTAGTCATATATTTAAATTACGTGAGACCTGTAAACTACAATTTTCAAAGAATTTTTTTTTTTTTTTTTTGTTAAGGTCGACAAACAGGAAGACGTTCCACTTGATAGTAGGTATAGGTTTTGCAATTTCGAAGATTGCGAATGATTAAGGATATGGGATTGAGGATCCCTACAGAAAATATATCAATTACAAAAAGGGATTCTATCTAATACATTTTTTTTTATTTTTCAGAATTTTCTGGAAACGGTTCAACGCCAAATACATTATGGAGTGAAGAATCGATTAAGTTTGTAAGTTATCGTGCATGCTTTGGCTGTAAAAATATTAAAACTACCAAAAAATATTTTTCCTTTTTTTTTACTTCAACGCTAATCTATGCTGGGTGAATTCCAAACTTACCATCAAATACAGATACTACTTAATACTACAAATGGGTTGTAATAGGGGTCCTCAGTGAAAAAATGCGTTTTTTCGAAGAAAATGTTATTTCAAGTTCTTGCAAAATTATCGAGATATTCACAGTCAGAGAATGATTAGTTTTTTTTTCAAGTTTAACTTAAAAAAAACTGCTCTCAAAGTCTGTCTACATATTTGGTTACCATATTATGTAATGGCAACACACATTAGTAGAAAACTTTTGTTCTAAGGTGAAACCTACCTACTGATGAATTTTGGAGAGACGAGAAAACGGAAAGCACTCACTAAAAATTTGTCATCCCAACTAAAATTTATAATATTTAATATAAAAAACAAAGCATAGTGAATCCATCCCTGTAACGCGTTTAACCCGCACCCTCGACCTGTACGCATGTCTCACTCGCACAAACTCCAAAAAGAACTCTCCGTCGCTTTCCACCCTTTGCTTAAATTATTGCACCTCCATTCCTGCTCCAGAGAATTGGGCATATCTGTACACCGTACTTTCAACATAAATTGAACCTTACAACGATAGATTTGAAGTCGAAATTAAAATGCAAACAGCAATTGTAAGAACAAATTTCACTAAAGAACGTATAGTTCTGTTGATCAGATATCCTATTAGATACGGATCTAACTTCTCTTGTCGAGTTATTCGATTGTGAACTTTAATACGTGTGACAATAAAATGCATTTTTGGCATTTTTTGTCAATTGTATAATTCGTATTTTAAGAATTAAAGGCCGTACCAGACGAGGACTCTGTGTAAAGGCGGTGGGCTAATTCCCACAAAAAAGACGAAGGGGTGTTTTGAAGGGTGAGGTGAGGATGAGACATAGGGTGGGGATGAGTACAGCCGTTACACAGAGTGGAAAAGACGCATTACTCTACTGACATCCCTAATGATAAGACGCTACTTTACGAACTAAAAATAAAATTCCCTTAAATCACTAATATAATTCTTTGACCAATGTTCTAACAATTTGACGAACCCGTTGTATGAACGGTCAAGGTAAGGTGCTTGCTACACTCTGTTCCAGGGGTCCGGGATTCGATTATCGGTAGGGTCAGCTTTGGAAATGAACTTTTCAAAGTAGTCTGGATCTGGCAAATAGTTTCTATATAAGAAGTCTTTATATTAATTTACTGTACTCAATGCTGACATCTATAGGTGCTTTATTCATGTGAGTAATTCGAACATCGTTCCTGCTCGTCCAATTAGATAAAATTCCGTAATGCATATTTTTTTCTTGAAACGTGGTTTGTTAAAATATATTTATTTCACATTTTACAAATTGTTATTATTGTATTTATTTATTACAAATTAATTTAAAAAATAATCGATAGACAAGACTACATAATAAAATTATCTCAATTTTAATTTATAATTAGTTCACAATAAAATCTAATATATAAAATTCTCGTGTCGCGGTGTTTGTTGCCAAACTCCTTCGACACGGCTGGACCGTATATGTATGTGTAATATGTATCGAGATATTGTTTGTTTCCCAAATATAAATAAAATTAAAAAAAAAAAATACATGTTCTAAAATAATTCTAATTCAAGAGAAAGAATTCATTTTAAGCTTTAATAGAAATACATTATATTTTATTTTATAGATAAGATGTATAAAAACACTCAAAATTCTTTAAATTATTCCTAGCTAAAAAACCTTAACCTCACGGCACTTACTCTCAGTCAATCTATTTGTGTTTAAACGGAGAATACACAAAAAACTGGCAACATTCAACGCTAGACAAAATCGATAAAAGAGTCGTCAAATGTATGAAGTTGGTGGAGCGACGGGGTACAGTCAGCAGAACAAAAAGCTCGTGGAGACAGCCGGTATCAGATGAACGTAATTTTTCATTACATTAACATAGGATAGTCGTGCGCGCGTGAAGATAAAACCTCACTCGACTACCCCGTACCAAGTACTAGCGACACAAAAACGATACTTACAGAAATGTGCCCAATTTTTGTATGAAAAATTTACAGTAACAAAACTTATTTAGCAGTGCGTTCTGCAATCAACAAACAAACAACAACTTTATTTCAGAATAACACAATAACAACTTTAGTTTAACATACGTGTGGTAGTATGTTGCTATTGAAACAATATTGAAAGAGAGGTTTATTCCCATCTCGGCACCTTCCCATCTCGGCACCCACGAATTATATGATAAGGATGCCAGAGCTCATTCTCTATTCTTTATTACTTAAGTATTTATTATTCTTTATCCTATCTAGGTCGGCCGCCAACTTGTAACTCCTATGGCGTTTCTTTAGTGCGTAGCCACCTGCTACGAATAAAACTTGCTGAAGCCATAAAAAATTTTTAACTTTAAGATCGCTTGCATAAAAATATCTCCCTATACCTATTTGCTATTTTTATTAATAGACAGCATAGCATACAAAACAAGGAAACGTAAGTACTTGACACCTGAATTCACAAAAACGTCAGTAAGCTAAATATAATGGTTTTCATTGTCTAATGTCATGTCTAGTCTTGATGTTCTAATGTTAATGGTCTCGACTAGGTAAATTAAGAGACGTCTCATAAATTAAAATGAAAGACCGTCACAAGAGAGCCCAATACTAAATTGTTATAACGTATTCACGGTCTGCTTATAGGCCGACTGTTTGCAGCTGATATTAAGAATGTAAAAAAAAAAGAAAAAATCTATGTCTGACTTCTGTCATCGCTCTAGCAACCAGTTACTTCCTAGTCAATGATAGGTAACTAGGAATTTTGTATTTTGAGATATGGGCCAGATGTTTAATACCAATATTTTCACCAACATTGCAACGAGCAATCATTTTTTCTCGGAAGACACAGTACATCTTTTTTTTAAAAATTGCGGGTGTATTGTTAGAAGTAAATATGATTCCACCATAAAATTGTGACATAGGTTTAAAATAATTTAAATTATGCTGCCTCGTATTTTCTTTCGTAGTCGATTTGTGTGTTATCTTCAATTATATATAACATAAAACGAGGTAGATATGAGACTAGTGCCCTGGAACGGAGGCGTTCAAATTAAGACAATTGTTGTAATTTGATTTAGTCGCTTAATAACAGCGAGTGAAAGAACACGTGTGCTACTCTGTGTCATAATTATTAAAATATTGTCTAAAATGCCGAGTTGTGTATTCCGAAAGTGTAAAAACTATGGTTTAAAAGTAAAAAAGGATAAAGGAGTTACATACCACACGTAAGTACATAAAAATTACATAAATTTTATACAAAATTGGGCGATCCAGTGCAATAGGGACAGATAGCGTGCGTCATAGATTAACAGTCAGAAGCGAAACCGTATTTATTATATAAATAATTTTACCAATAAGTTTTAGAGTAGTAAAAAATTTAACTAATTTATAAAGGTATCAAGATGTTTACAGTCGAACTATAATAACGTAATAGAGTTTTCAAAATAACAAATACGATAATTAATCACAGTGGCGCCCTCAATTATTACGTCCATTCTCTTTCCGCACAGACTCTAATATCAATGATGTGACGCTTCTGTTTGCATCGCTCAGCTTTGTTTGGCTAGCGTACTTCAAACGCAACTCTTTACAGACAGCTATCTCTTTCCGTATCATACGTTCTGTATCATCTGTCACACTTACTAATATATCTCACGTAATAAGTATATAGCAGTATACAGATAAGTAGGTAGGTATGTACAAAGCGGAACATTTTTTAAAGACGTGCGATATGGAGGTGGGTTATCTTTTGGTTATCTTAACATAATCTCTTACCATTGGCGTTCAAAAACAAGAGTTGGAAAGAGGAATTAAATAGAATGAAGTAAACTGCCTTTTGCTGGCAACTCCACTCTTGCCATCTACTGTCAAATTTCAGAACTAATAGTTATTTGTTATAATTATGTTAAATATTGAAAATGTGTGTTAGTGACAAAATATTCATCCAATTCTTTGCAACGAATCCGTGTGTTGGAGCACATAACACAAAGTAACATATTTTGTAATATGAAATAGATAGTAGATATTATTTTATTTTATTAGTATCCTAACAACAACAAAATTACCTATTAAATTTAACTAATTGATAGTTACGTTTATTATTGTTAAAGCCAATAAGCATTGGCTAGATGATAAATTTTATTTACTATACTTAGTATAATTTTATTAGTTTAAATATAAAACTATAGAAAAAATATTTATGGGTAAGTACTTACATATTTTTTTCATTTCGTGGTACGCGGGCATGTGGGTGTAGGGTTCCCTTAGGAAATTAATAGCCGTGGGGCACGCAGAGCCTTCATCCGCCGCATGTCGACCACGAAGTTCCCTGGGCGGCTACTAGGTGGCACCGTATGTCATTATTTTAAATGTATTCCAAAATAATATTATGTATGAGATTCGGTTAATACAAAACTCTCAGTATTGTCTGGCTAGTTAAAAAACAATATATATCTAAACTTATGACTTCATTGACATTTTATAAGCATAAACAGTAAAAAAAAAATTTTAAAAATAAGATAAAGTTAGTTGTGCACTAGGGCTTTTCAAAAGTTAAGTATTTTGAAACTATAAAGAAACTACCAAGAGTTCTTTGTTTTATGGGATGGGATTTTAGTAGAGATCATAGATTGAACTCGGAAGAAATTACTGGGAAACCTAAATTAATAATTGGTCTCGCTGCGCTCGACTAGATAGCGCCGTCGTACTTGACAAATGTGGCAACCTGTGGTGGCAACCAATACTACGCCGAATTCGGCGTACCCGAGCCAGTTACACTTAAAGCTGTCTGTGATGTGTTTGTACCGAATGTTTTATTAAATTTTGGGCATAATAAAATGCCAGTTTGCGTGAACTGTGAAACTAGTGAAACTGTGTAAAAATATAATGAAACTGTGTAGTTTCATTATATTTAATTAATATACGTTAAACGTTAGTTAAACGAAATTCAAACCTTAAAATAACAACAATAAGAATGTTAAATCAATAAAACAAAATCAAATATATATTTTACTGTGAAATATTATAACTATTTTAAGTAAAACCGATATTAGTAGGTACAGAGCACTGCGGAAAAAACGCTGGTAACATTATTTTAAAAATTGACATTAGGACCTGTCAAATTACTCCTTCGTGAGTGTTCTATAAACAGAATTAAAAGTACATAATCACTCACATTGTCTATTATCTCCACCAATCACAGCCGAACGCTTTATCTCTCTATAAGCTCGTTTCCGTGAATAGAGTTTAGATATTCCAATATTCAATTATAATTACAAAAGTGACATTCCTATGTAAGCTAAGTATATAAATAAAAATGAGTAGGTAAGTATTTATATAAGGTAGTTACTAAACAGAGCTTGAATATCGCTGATTAGATGGCGAACTAGATCCCTTGGAGCGAATGGAATCTAATTTTGCGAAACCACTCTCCGCTCGAAACTAAAGTTTTAACTATTAAAACGAGCGAAGTTAGCAATTTCCAGATATTGTCGAGTCGCCTAGATAACAGACTCGCAATTAACGAGTTTCGTTCCAAAGTTAAAACCATTCATATATCCATACATATATCAGTTATTGTACCTACGTGTGTAAAATGAGAGCCAAGTGCGAAGTTAGACTGAGCTCCGATCCTTTGCCGGCGATAATTTATGTGTGTGGCCAACTTGGCTGCTGTAGTGACAGCAAAAACGATCTTCTAACAAAAATATTTTACAATATATTATAATTTTTTTCAATAGTTTAATTGAAAAATACAATAAAAGTACATAATTAAAATACTTATACTTAGTACATAATTTGTTTTGCTATTATTACAGCTTATCTACAGTCGTGGATAAGATAGATAGCGTAATGTCGATAACTTGCGCCATCTATTGCTAATATAATATAGTGCTCTAATGCTTTAATGCTTATTATATTGGTTTATATATTACCGTCACTAAATACCATGAAATGGTCAAAGGTAAAAAATAGATCAAAGATAAAAAATAGATAAAAAGAATAATCTTTTTAGTTGAGATCATTTAAAAATTATACCTCTGACTTTCTTATTGTTTTGCTGTCGATACTTACGGAACTCGGAGGCGGCGCTACTGCGGCCGCACAGTAATTGTGCAAAAGTTCCGATCCTCAGCTATGGCGAATTTGTTCACGCTTCCTTGCTGGTGGTCGCTGACTGGCGTTCCGAACGCCGCGGTCCGAACGTCTAAACGAACGTCTACAATGTGCAAATAAGATTCATATTACTTAGGTACTATACTAGTAATATCTGTCCGCAATTTCGTACGTGCGGTTTCGTACACTTGGTATTTCTGTATTTAGTATAACTTTTTTGTTTGTAAACCGATTGGAATGAAATGTTATGGGATATCTATGTTACAAAAAAAGCTAATCTAATTAATGTCACACTTAATCACGGAAACTACAGCACTTACCTACCTGTACTGTCAAATCACGGTGTCCTGTAAAGGGGTAGTTACCTACTGCCGCCAGACAGACTGCCCAAATGACTGCGAAACGCAGTGCATGCAGTGTGTGCCCAGTCAGCTATGAAAAGTTCATTTTCAAAATCAGCCCTGCCGGGAATCGACCCTGACGCTCTGTCGTTAAGTAAGCGCCTTAATCGATTGACTAAAGGGCTCGTCTAAAACATAAATTATAAAATAAAATACTAATCGTCAAATAAGCTAAGTTTTAACGAGTACCTAACAGTAAAATTTTTATTTAATGAATTCATTTATTATTCATTTATTCGTTACCAGTAACAAAGTCAACATTTGGAAGACGTTTTAGTCCTTGTCTACCAATCTATATTTATTATAATGTAATAAAATTATGTCTCATAAAATCCTGCTCAGTAGCGAATTCCAAAATAGTACGAATCCACCGAAAATCTCCTAACTAACTTAACTTACATTAAAATACACTTTTCTAAGCATGCACACTAAGACTCATTCTACTCATACTCAAATCAACTACTCAAATCAATTTGAACTGTTGCTTAGATCGTAAGTCCTTTGTTTTGAAATTATAATGTACAGTTCGGAACTCCATGTTACAGGCTTTCCTCGTGTGGGGAAAGCCTGTAACAAAGCCTGTAACATTTCCTCGTGCCTGTAACCGGGGTTTGTTGTTTAAATTGTAATGTGTTATAACAAAAATAAATTATTTGAATTTAATTCTATATATTGCAAATCAGATAAGAAATTATCTTTGTCTTACTACGAGTACATTTATGATCGTTGTTAACGTTGAAAGTGTTCGTCCACAGTTAAGCAACCATTAACGTTAACGGCCAACCTCTAAAACGAAGTAAACCGAAAAATCAAATTAGCGATCGTAGCACGTGATCGGCGATTCGGGGTGAACGTAATCAGGGAACTCAAATTACACTTTTCGCAACGGGTCGACGGCCGTTTTCCAATTAGAATTTACTGTGTAACATCAGCAATCATTCATACTGTTAATTGATTATGATCCGCTTTAGTAACGCGTGTAGCCCATACCTAAACACTTTTAAGCATCGAATCAACATAATAGGATACATTAATTTGGAACGTAACATTAAGTGAACTAAATCGATTTCCTTTCAAAGAAACATAGATTTAGTTTATTAAAGGCCTCTTTCACCATTTGGCAAGTAGGCTAACCGTCATTAAAGTTACCTGTCACCGAAAATAATTTAGCTGATAAATACCTTTGTTAGTACGGTAAAAGTCCCAAATATTAAAAAGAAAATAATAAAAAAAAAATCGCCTATCGAAGGATGCACTAAACCGAGTACATAATTTAATAAAACATAAAATTATTTCTAGAAGTAACCAATCAACACTTTACTTGTAGTTGGTAAAAGAGGCCCTAAGTGAACTAAATGGATTTCCTTTTAAAGAAACTATAGCAAGTAAATAAAATAACATAGATTCAGTTTATTTTATTATATAGAATTATCTGTCCTCTGCAGTTTTAAATTATATAATAAAAATATATCCGGCAGGTAGTGGCAGGGCAGGGAGCACTGCGTTTCGTAAAATAATAACTCCTTACATGAGACCACCGCGGTGAAGACAGCATTTGTGTCTTTGTCGGTGCCAGAACCCAAACCAACCAATGGAATCTCAGGCTGCCTGGACACCTTAACAATACATAAAAAAATTTTTTTTTTGGTTCGAAAAGAGTTCGTCAAAAGTAATTATAATATTTCAGTATTATGACAAAATAATATTTCAAGCGTCTCTTACTTCTAGATAGGACGCAAATGGTCAAAAGTGAGATGGGGTGTGCCTTGGTGCGTACATATGCATTGAAGGAGTAAAGTTGTTGAAGCAGGGAAGGCGGACCACGTAGCGTGCTGGCTAATGAATTGGGCGGCTACCACAGATACTTTAGTATAGATAGGCGAGTAGGTAACTTTTAGATATTTTATGTACCTATCAGATTTTATAATATTTTACTAGCGGGCCGCCTGGTGCTATGACTTAAGATGAAATGTTAACTTACAATAAATTATCAATCCTTATTTGTTTCTTATTCAAAGAACAAATAAATAATTAATACATCAATTATAATAATTATTTATAGTAAAAATAGAAATTATTTAGAGCTGTTTCCAAGGCTAGCTGTTTCATGAAATTTATATTGCTTTAAATATTACTATTTTACAATTCTAACCTACAAATTTTCTGTTTAAGAATTACATTGAAAATTGAAAATGAGATAAGTAAGTACATAATATGTATAAAATAAATGACGAGTTAAAAATGAATATCTTAGTCTTGTGAACAACTTAAATCAGAGAGAAATCATAAAATTTAATTTATATTAATTAAATATTATAAAGAGGAAAAAATTTGTTTGTTTGTTTGCATTGAATAGGCTCCGAATCGACTGGACCGATTTGAAAAATTCTTTCTAGTTTATTACTAAACTAATGCAAAATGTCGTATCTGATTTCAACGTTGTTACTTAATCCATGTCCCAAGTTGAGTTTTGGGTCCGCTCCCGAGACTAGAGATATTTATCTGGTCGCGACCGGACTTTTTTAATATAAATGTTCTTTGTTCCTGACGGGAGAAAAGTTTTAATGAAAATTCAAATAAGGACAACTTTTAACCTTTTGTTTTATTTCACGTTTTTTCGGCCAACAATTGTTTTTGCTTGTTCCAAGGACTGGATAAGGATCTCATTAAAATTTGTTGTAACCATACTAGAACGACAGTATGATTTTATAAAAATATAAAATTACTGATATTTGTATTTTGTTTTTATAATTTTCTAAATTTGAATAACTAACACATTTTCAAACCTATCGAAGTTATCGAGCAAACCCGTCTTTAATAAATTATTATTATTATTATTAGGCGACATGTGGGCTGTGGATTCCGCTGAAATCATCGCAGTTGTTCTGTCCGTTGTTCCCAGTTGTTTGATCCCAGACAACCTGAAGCAGTTGGGATTCCGTGGCGGTTCCCTCCCAGCCCAAATGCAGACAGCGGTGCTGCTCAATATAGCCAGGATCGTGCGTCGGTTTCCGTCGTTGTCGCCCTGAACCCCGATAGACTGTGCGTCTTTTGGGGGTAATACCGTCTCTCCCTCATTTTGGCTTTTGGAGGGGGAGACGAGTTAAATAGAAATATGTAAAGTAATAATAATACTAGCGCCGTAACAATCCCCTGTAAGTAAACTCCGGTATATTATCGCGGCTTCAATGCTTTTTTTCATCTTTTTGTTAACTTAACTCCACTCCTATTAACTAAGTAGAAAGACTACTTATATACCTAAGTCGTTAAATTGGTTTCATGTTTCCACTTAGAAAATTTATAATAAATTAGAAGCAATATAAAATTAAGTGGCTTAAATTAATTCTTCTTATTTAACTTTCTATATTTACATGTCTCTACAGTCTGTGAAGCGTTATACAAAAACCCTCTTTATTTGTTCTGTACTCTTTTAATTAAGTGTCCACCTAATGTTCGCAGACGAGACGAAACAACAGAAAAATACAGAAGTTAAGTTTAAAAATGAGAATTAAGTTTTATTGTCATTTCTAATTAGTTGGTTGGTTTTAAAAATATTATTTGGTAGCAGTGTTTCAACATCTGAGCAGTAGATATTTTTTTAGCTTAAATTTACCTTAAAATAAAGTGACATAATTATGTTTTTTTTACTCTATTTTCTGATAGGATAACCACAATTTGTAGTATATAAATTATTTCCGTTGTATAAAATTTGATGAAAATCGATACTTCTACATAAAAAATAGATTGTTAAAGTAGGTAAATATATATATTTTTTAATGGCAGGATAATTGGCAATTTTTTTAAACGACATTAAATTAATCAGTAGGTACAATCACAACCACGTCGTAACACTCTTCGCGACCCACATAATAATATATTTTACAGAGAATTGTGAATGTGACCGTAGCCGTTCTTATTTTACATTTTAAGTCTTTTCGACCCACGATTTATATTCAGCGGGCACTTCACCGGGCTCGAGAGACCCATAAATAACGTACCGCAGAGGTCTCTACCCCTAACTTTTCCCCTTAAACCCAAAACCCCCCTTTGCACCCCACGGGTGGCCGTAGGATCCCCAACCGAGTCCGCAAACGACTAAGGTTACCCAACAGGGGAAGATGAAAGAACGCCCTTACATTATATCTTTTTCAAAAGGGTAAATTGTTTGAGAATTTTTATTTAGAGATGGAATTTGTACGATTTAATTTTAATTTTAATAGAAGCCATGAAAATGCAATGAAATGATTTTTATAAATAAATAAATAAATGATAATTAAAATTCTGTTTATCAGTGAATACATTATTTACTTTTATTATCAATGTCATTAATTATTATCGATGTCGCAAAATGTAATTTTTTAATTTTTTTTGTACGATTTAATATTAATTTGGCTTAATTGACATTTGTTAACAACTTAGTTAATTAAAAAAATGTCAACATTTTCTATAAATTATAAATAAATGTTATTAAAAAATTTACACAAACAAACCTACAGAAGGAATTTCTTATTGAAATGAAAATGAGTCCAAATCGAAATCTCCTGACTCTTGCCCTACGAATAAGTAATTACTTATTCGTAGCTCTTGCCTCAGCAGAGTAATGACAAAAGTTGATAATTTATAGATTTTATGGACTAAAATTTTTCTTAATAAAAAAATTTAGACCATAAGCCTACCTGCTACTCTTTATTTATAATACAAAAAAATAACTTATTCCTAACAAATAACCAGCTTGATTCTACCCCAATAGATCATGTTATCCTTACCAATAACATTTCCAAAACATCGTAATTCGCAACTACCAAGTGGCAATCGAATAAAGGAACCTTATATGGAAACTGGTTTTGTTCAGCTCATTAAATTTGCCTTTGACTTCTTAATACGACACGTGTCAAGCACACGCTTTCAGAATTTATGCGTTGACCTCGCACCACGAAAGCTATTGAATTACCTATCTTATTTGTCATATCAAGCGATAGTAAATTTTCAGATACTTTTACAAAAAAATATTTAGAATATATTTAGAATAATTAAATAATAATAAATTTAGAATAATATTATCTATATTTCTAAAAAATATAGATAATAAATAAATAAATAAATATATTCAAACTTTCCACACAGCACCATCTAGTTCCAAAGTAAGCATGAGTTGTAAGTATTATGGATACCAGACAGTTGATATACTACATACATTACTTTTTTTTGTAAATACATACATATTATAAATACAAAACATCCATGACTCGGGTACAAAGGTAAAATGTTAACACATAAACATTTGCCCCTAGCGGGATTCGAACCCGCGACCGCTTGGTTAACAGCTAGGGTTACTAGCCACTAGACCAAACATGTCGTCAAATAGATAATATTATAGTATATTTTTAATGATCATATTAATTACAAAAATATATAACAAACATTTTAATAATTATATTATTAATTATTATTATATTTGTCATAAAAAAGTATATGTATTGTGTAAATACTATATTCTTATTAATATTCTTTAAGAAACACCTTTATTAAATTTTACTCGTAAATTGATAGTTTGCTAAAATTGACAACATATAGTATATAATTATATATAGTTATGTAATATAAGTAAATTACCACTTTCAGTTGTGTGAAATCTCCCTGCAGGCAAGGGATAGGACAAAGGAGAAAATTAGTGAGGAAAAAAGTCTGGTTGCGGATCCGTCTGTGGTGCGATAAATTTTGGATATAAATCTCCAACAAAGAGTGTTCAATTAAATGAAAGTGGAAACATTATTCACTAAATGTCCAATTTCCTTTTCGCCACAAAAGAAAATGCTGGCGTAGCTCCATCTACGAGGAATGTTCTCGTTGCCGAACATTTTAAAGGAAATATAACAATTAAGATATTCTTAAAAAAGGTTTTTTAAGAAAAATTATTTCACAACAGCTTTTTACAACTATACCTACACCTAATACTGCAACACATAATACCTATACATACTTAAATATTTATTTAAAAAATATATTTTATACAATATGTTGTGACTCTAATATACTATCTGTGTGCCAAATTTCATCCAAATCAGTTCGGCCGTTTTTGATTTATTGAGAAACAAGCATCAAATCATACAAACTTTCGCATTTATACATATAACATACATTCTTCACCTCATCACTTTAGTTTAATTAAACTAAAGTGATCAGTTATTAAATTAACTCGAATGCTCAATAAATATGAAATCAATAAGAAATTGATAGTCTTTAATAAGAAACTGATAGTCCTTTAGGTAATATTATAAAGAGAAATTGTATTTTTGTTTGTATTTTTGAGTATATCTCAAAAAGTATTGGACCTATTTTAAAAATTCTTTCACCTATAGAAAGCTACATTATCAGCGAATAATATAGGCTATATTTTACAAAGTTACGCGGACGAAGTCGCGTGCAAAAGCTAGTATAAATATAATAGAAGGGTGTAACTGGAACAGGCCTGTAGATCCCTCGGTGCAGCGAGTTCCGCGGTCAGGCTCCTCCTAATGAGGCCGTAGGAGGTTTTCAATTTAGTCGGGCAGCTGCCTGCGGCGCTTTTTGTTCAGATGGACTTGTCACTCCACTGGAATTGTTTGCAGCCGCAGCTGCTTGTAATTTATTTCCTACTTATATAAAATCCCCCGCTTATGTGTTTACGGGAAGCATTTGCATTTGCTGAGCAAAATCTAACGCCGCACTGTTTTCAAGCTGAAAATATTTTCTGCAAACGACTAAATGTAAAATTAATATACATAATAACGATGTAGCGTAGGCACTGCTTGAAATTTCGTAATCCATATTATTATAAGTATAATATTATAAATGTGAAATAAAATCTATCTGTGTGTCTGTTACCTTTTCACGCCTTAATTACTCGACCGATTATCATGAAATTTAATGAAATACATACAGAAATGGACACAGGGTACTTTCCATCCTGTCCATGTAAAAAAATGTAATGCTCCCAAGGTATCATTTAAAAATAGAAATTCAACTCCCGACAACAGCAATGAATATTATTTTATTATACGTTATATAAAGCTAATATTGTGATAAATATATATATAGTACACAAAATTACTAAGAAAATAGAATGATTTCCGATAATATTGAGCCCCATACGATTGGATATTCCTAGAATATTTCGTTTTAATAGTTTTGCATATATTAATTATGTATCTTCCAATAATAGAAATTTCATATGAGGATAATTCCTCTCGTTGACGAGACGTCCAGAGACGAAATATCCTAAAACGATACATCCATTTCGATATCGTGACTATGGTTTGCATATTTTAGTTGTCTACATTGAAGAGCCTATTTGTGAGTTATCGATCAGTTAATACCAGTTCTGTAAATCTATAAGTACATATAATAAAATCGTATACGAGTTGTGTTTGTATATTAAATATTGTAAAAATTGTATATGTTGTATGTGTGTCGCTTATTAAATGTCGCCGATGTAAAAAACTAGATTTTAGAATTTTTCTCTTTTCCTCTGTGTGTCTGGAGAAATTTGGCACAGAGATAGTTTCTTACCTGGATTAACATATAGGATACCGAACTTTTTATCAGGATCCTTTAAAAGTATAAGGGATGCTTTAAAACCGAAATAACTTTTGTTAGAGTTACATTTGTCTAGAATGTCTAGAATAGATTTTCTCTAGTTTGGTATTCGGTAACTGAATCACCAAAAATTAAACGCCTCAAAGTGTTGGAAGTTACGGTGCTTAATTAAGGATTTATATTTGTATAAGTAATATAGAAACAACGAAAAGTACAAAAAATACACAACTGAATCCTTAAATACAGTAAAATTACTAAAAAGTGTATCCTACATTACAATTTGGATTTTTTAAATTTTAGTTTTTCAAACAGGCTGTTGGAAGATGGCTACCGTCCCTCTAATAACAGATGCAACGTTACAGGTGCTACAAGTGCGCTACCGACCGTAATAAGATTAACACAAATCTCTAATGAGATAGCAAAATATCAGAAAGTTTCAGAATCAGAATAAGTTTCAGCAAAGTATCAGAACGTATGAATTTAAATGTTTATAAAACCTTCAAAAACTAATACTCGTCGAAGATAGGAAAGTGTGTTAAATAAAAAGGTTTTTATTTAAAAAGAGAAAAATCGTGATAAATAATTTTATATCGCTTAGGGCCTCTTTCACCAACTGTCAAGAAGGCTAACCGTCATTTAAAGTCACCTGTCACCGGGTATAATCTAGATATACCTTAGTTTGTAAGGTAAAAGTCCCAAACATTAAAAAGAAAATAGGTAATAAAAAATATTCGCCTATTGAAGGATGGTACTAAACCGAGTGCATAATTTAATAAAACATAAAATTATTTCTAAAAGTAACTAATGAACACTTTACTTGTAGTTGGTGAAAGAGGCCCTTAGCGTATTTAGGGAAAATATAAACAGTTTAAATGCTATTTTCAAATACACACACACACACACACACACACACACACACCGATGCTAATCCTTGAAATAACTGCAAAGACTTGATAGTGGCCGGTGCGCCCACGAGATTACCGGGAAAGATATGTACGTTGGTTTTTGTTCAAACCAGACATACCGGAGCACTTGAGCTCGTTAATCCGACTTCTTTGTACGAGATTTATTTGGTTTTTGTGGATTTTAAAGCTTAACAAACAAATCTGTAAATTTACGATTGTTTACACACGATATAGAAACAGTAATAAGAGATTTTCATTGCATGTCGTACTTACATTACTAATAGAAGTAATGCACTATAATTTAAGGTTTCTCGTCTGCCTATTGAATTTAAAATGTTAGCGATTCCCGACTACGTTCACTTATGGACAGCAACTAAAAAAAAGTATACAAATGCTTTAGCATTGTCACGTATCAATGCGTAGTATAACCTACCGATAACATACCTTTTTTCAACTTAATTTTGTTAATACATTTTAATATTTGTTTTCGTGCTGGAAAATCCTTCGGAAACTTTTTCTAGACGTCATTCCGAATCTAATAATTTATTTCCGCTATATTTTTAGGAGCTTTATCACTTTTTAACGCGAATTTTAACTTTGAGCTAGTCTAGTTACTGAATATAAATCGAACTCAGTAGTCGGTGTTTACTATCCTTTAGTTAGTATTGCGTTTTTAGTATCCTCTATTTAGTTTTCGACTTCCTTACTATACTTTATATAGTTGAATACAAATAATAACTAATTACTTCATATAGGAAATAATGGTGACCACAGCTACTCCATAGTATAGTGAGTTGCATGAGTGTGCTAGGTGACAAGCACGGTAACATTGAATAAAATCTTAACTCGTCTTTACCACTGCATATATTTTACAGAAACAACTTTTATTTTATCCAAATATAATAATTTAAGCTAATCTTTGTTCAAGATGAAATTTAAAAAAGATTAAAGTCCGGGGCACATTTAAATTTCAACTTAATGCATAAATAATGAGGCAAGTCGTATTTAAAAATTCTCCAACGCGAACCACCTAAGCTTTTATACTTGTACGGCTCCTAAACTTTAAGCTTTGCACATATATAATTCTAAACCGAGCTTTTGTTCCGGCGGGAAATAGCCGAGAGTTGCATGTTAAATAATTTATCTAGCCGACTTTTGCCCCTCCTAGCTCCAGTTAACCGTGTGAGTTAACCGCCAGATTGTCGGAAGATGGATTAAAAATGCTACGTTTAGAAGAATTATAACTTTCGCTAATTTTTTACCTAACGTTGATTTGATTTCAAATGCCACGTGCATATTGCTCGACAATTTATCAGTTGATTACTTATTAGTAGGTATTATTTAATGGGATCATTTTAATCCTATTTAGTCTTGTTGAAATCTTTCACTGGTAGATAGCAGATGGTATATAAGGATATATTATTTGAATTTTGTATTTTGAATTTGCAGGAAAAATAAGTTTAGAAAATAAAAATCTTTCAATTTTATTTGCAAACATACACGGTTTATTTTTTAATATATGTCTTAATAATTTTTTAACAGTTTAAGAGCCCCTTTCATCAACTACAAGTAAAGTCTTGATTACTTACTTTTAGAAATAATTTTAGTTTTATTAAATTATACACTAAACATCCTTCGATAGGCGCATATCGAAGGATTATTATCTTATTATTTTCTGAAGCATTATTTTCTTTTTAATATTTGGGACTTTTACTGTACACGCAAACAGGTGACAGGTGACTTTAAATGACGATTAGCCTACTTGACAGATGGTGAAAGAGGCCTTTAAAGTCTTAAGAGATTTTAACAGCTGGACTGATCGTAGTTAGGGAGATTTGGCGATGTTTCGTCACAGTGGCGTTTCGTCGCTATTTTAAAACTGCGGCTCGTTAATGAAATTAAAATTTAACGGTTTCCATCGACTATCGTAGGTAACTATTTCGTATTTGCGAAACCGCCCTGTGTACACACGCACGGGCGGTTTGTCGGCGCGGAATACACATTTACATTTATGTTAGAAAATATGTACCGTGATGGATGAGCGTTAGACGCAGCTGCGCCAACGTTAATTGACTTCAGTGCTGAGTGTTATACACTCCTATACTCCTATGTGATGCACACTGCATTATTGTGAGGCTGGAATTTAAACTCTTCATATTGATTAATACCTAGATGTATAGAATCGAGTAACCGCCATAAAATACAAGCAATAGTTGAAAGTTATAAACTAACATCGGTTTTCTATTGAGCCCAAACACGCCATATCTACTGCAAGTTGCTGTGGAGTTGTGTATCTTATATACTAGTTGATGCTGCAACATCAGGTCAAGGTTACCGTGTCATGGAAATTCCACAGAAGTAACAGTATACCAAACTTCACATCAATCGAACCAGTGGAAGCAGAAATAGTGAAAAATAGTTAATTCATTTATTCACTTTAGTGAATAATGAGAAATGGGCTGATGATATTCAAACGTCTGAACAGATCAACATAAATTATATAGCTAAGAAGTATTTTCATTATGTCAACTTAAAAGAAAACCGATCAAAATCGGTCCATTCGTTTGGATCATGTATGCAATTTTTTTCTTCAATTTATATACCTACACACATAGGTACACACATATATAAACCTATATATACCTTCCTCATAATTATATTGTATTTTGCAATGATTTCAAAGATATACGCTAGTAATATATAAGTCAACGGTATTTTGATATTGGGAAAAATCCGTTGAGTAAGTAGTTCAGAAGAAGTTAGCGAAGAAACAGAGACGAACAACGACTTTATTTTATAACTAGCTGTTTCACGCGACTTCGTCGTGTAACTTTATAACATAGCCTATATTGCTCGCTGATAATACAGCTTTCTATAGGGGAAAGAATTTTTTAAATCGGTCCTGTAATTTTTGAGTTTATTCATTATATACAAAAATACATATCTTCTCTCTTTATAATATTGGTATACATGTATGTTATAAAAATGCGTATATATAAATGCAATCAAACATTATACTGGCAGCCTGTTTGAGCAACCCTCTTACAGAAGACTTCATGTTGGAAATAACAGCATTTGTAATTTATTCGGTGAGAGAGTACATACTTATCTATTATTACATAGCCCTATTATCCATAGAGGATCCATAGAGTCCTCTCCAACTTCTCAAAGAACTTTCAAAAAGGCTTATTGACGCCACTGGTGACCGACGAGCTGGCAGCTTCCTCGCGCAACGCATTAGCATTGCAATACAGCGAGGAAATACAACGAGGAGGATACTAATCCTCGGTACCATGCCAAGGGCGCCCAATTTTATAGATATTTTTAGGCTTATTTATTTTTAGATTTTAGTTTAGTTTAGTTTTATTTAGAATTTATAATGTTAGTTAGTTAGTTAGTTGTTATATAATATTATGTATTTAGAATTGCATATTTTTAATAAATTATATATATTAAGGTTGGTAAAGCGACATTGCCAGTCATTAAAACTATTTTCAACTAAAAACCTATTTGGCACCGCGAACAGAGTATAAACTGGACGATAGCATATATACGATTAATTTTGCTGATAAGATTCGGTATGAGAACAAATTGGGTCGTTTCATTGGGGAGAGACAATTTAAGTGCTATTTCAGAACTAAGATTACCCATTAAGGGTTGCGTTGTATATATTACATACATAATATATTCGTATTATCTAATTGTTAGATTAGTAGATATGTACATATGAATTATTTAGATAAAATTAGGTATGTATCTTATCTAGTATTGTTATAATGGCAAGAGTAGTTCTCTTGTCTCCAACAATATACAAAAGATTTATTCGAAAAAACTAACTAGAAACCGTAAAAGAATCGAGCTAGCGTACGAATGTTTTTCAAATCTATTTTCTATCTCAATTTGTGTCCTATTACACTAGAACAATGTACACTAATTAATTCCTTACACTGTGTAAGCGTTCGCTTTTAAAAGTGAAAAACGAACAACATTTTGCTTGTGCGAACCTCTCGAGCGAAACATCAAACTCGATTGAATCAGTTTAAACTGGAACCCAAATCTCATCTCCGAGGGTCCGTCCCTAATTATGCCTACGGAAGGACCGGGTGCAAAGAGGACAGACATAACATTGCGTTCGCGAAAACAACGGTTCGCCCTTTTTCAAGCTTTATTCGGTCGGAGAACTTTCGCCGATTTAGTTCAACGGAAAAGTTACGTCGGCAAATGTAAATTTGTCGAGGTGTAATCGTCTGTTTTAGGCAGCGCGCGGAGGGGAGGTAAGGGAATCCAAAATGGCCGGCCGTAAGATTTTGTTCGGTTGTATTAATTAAATCTTCGTGATTTATGGGCAGGCTCGTGTAGCATGTGCTGCCTCTGATTTATGGTTTTTGCAGCGTTAATACGGTATTATGTTGCTTGGTAAACTAAATGTTTGTCTAAGTGTGTAGGTAGGTGCCTACCTATGTACCTAATTGGGAATAACCAATAAGTAAAAACTAGTTTAATTTGTCTGTGCCAGTCTAGAATATCAATTAATATCAAATACATCTTAAAGTAAAGCATTTGTAAAATTTCATTGCATAAAAGTAAGAGTTGACAGAACTTTCTCACATACCTAGGTATACTCAAGTTGTAATTGCGTATCCTGGTATATTTTGTGTATATAGGTAGCCACACACCATCAAATACCATCACATACCATCATCTTAACGATATTCCAACATACAGTTTGTATCTGTGCGAAGCGGGGGCGGGCTTATTAGTTAATATACCTAAGCATAATGATACTAATATAGGTACATTGTGTTATTAACTAAGTAAATACATTCTTTCAATCCATAATTATAAAAAAATAATTTACTTACAACATATAACTTTTGAGACGAAGTTGTAAAAATATCAGATATCAAGAACCCAATTCTTGTTTACACGTTCCAATTACTACCTATATTACCTACCATGCTACATATGAACTGTATAAGCCAACCTCTTTTCAACTTACGTCGGGCTCGGGATTCACATAAAAAATTAGGGCATCCTCATCACACCCCCTCGACCCTTATTCACCCCCAAAAACCTCCCCGGCTCACGATAATTCACCGCCACGTGCGGCCCTTGAGAAAAATAGCTCGAAAAACAGAGAAGATTTAACTCGGCCCAGTTTTGTAATGTACCTATTCTGACAAACGATATTATTCAGATATGATTTTAGAATAAAGTATATCGTTTTACATTTTTTATGTTTAAATTATGCATTTTTCTAGATTAATTTATAGTTTTCTATATTTAGTGCAAGATTTTAATAATTAATTGCCATTTTATTGAAAAATACAAACTTTATGTGAGTAATAAATTATATCTTTTCATATTTTTGTGGATTGTTATAATGGTTTTCATATATTTTAGTTAAAGCAGTGGATAATTAAAACCCATTAAAACTATTGTAGTAGTTAATACTTTAAACATTATATAATAGCAAAATTATTATTATTCATTATTTAGCCAGCTTTTTGTTTCGAATTTGTATTATTAAGCTTGGATTCTACCTACCTTGTTGTAATTACTTATTTTTGTAATTACTTATGTTAACAAAAATTAAACAATTAAACATTACATTAGTAATTACAGTTGTAATTAAACATATCTTACAAAACAACAATTATTATAATCAATGTTAAAAATCTATTGTACTTAATGGTAATATAGGCTTTATTATTTTGTTTTAAACATAATTGAAAATATAGGCTCATTGGAAAATGAAAAATGTACTGGAAATTTTACTTTATGTATAAAACATTCATTATATACAGTTTTAAATATCTCGTATTGTCGTTTTAATATCGTTAGTCAAGATAGATACTTTATTATAAAAGTTGCGAGCCGTTATATGCGTACCGTCGTTAATCTAGGCAAACGTATTCGACCGGGTTGGACCCAGGTAAACTGTTTGATGTTTTTAACTCGGGGGATTTTGGAACAAAACTTTATTTATTTAATCCCACGCTTTCATGTATACCTAAGCATGTAAACACGCCGGCATATAATAAATGTAAAACAAATATAAGGGTAGGTATCCCGACTAAAAATTGAGTTTTAGTTTGTATTGGTACATTTTAGTTTATAAAAATAGTGAAATTTTATAAATAAACTAATAATAATTTATAATAGTTTATAAGTAATTATTAAGTTGTTATAATGTTAGTGATAAACGCGATAGGTTTATTGCGATTATTTTGACATTCCGACAATTTTTTTTTATTAGAGCATCTTGGCCAGCATCTAGCCGTGTAGCGAAGGTGAGTCCTATGATGGAGCGAGCTCTCTCAGAAGATGCCAAATCACTCGAAATTTGAAAAAAATTGGGTTATAAGTATGAGCTCGAAAACACTGACAAATTTCTTCAGCAAAGATTGTTTGTTAAATGATATTTTTTTATACTTGATTATTATTAAATAATCAAGATAATTTATAAAAAGCAAAATATTTATAAACAAGTATGAAAGAGATAATCAAGATATTTTATAAAAAGCAAAATATTTATAAACAGCTATGAAGTTTCCACTCAGCAATGAAACTTGTCAACCGATACCTACATACAAACGAAACGAATATCGAACCAAAAATTTCATTTCATTGACTACTTGAAAAGCTAGCTGGACACAGAAAGTTAGAAACATAGTGGTATACCTTTGGCCAGATTAAATAAAATGTCTGAGTTCAATTCACAAAACGATTTTTGTAACGTAGACACTATACCTAATGTTTACACACGCAATTCAGTTACCACGATATGCTGTACAGCCTGTGATATTTCGAAAATATATTTTTTAAAGCTTTTTTTTTTTTAATTATGTATAAAACGTCATTTACCAAGTTTTTTTATAAACTTTACGATAATAGATAAGACTACACAATATTATTAGAATAGTACTTACAAAATCAGAAAAAGTGATCGCGCATTAAAATAAGGCTCAGATCAAACCGGAAAGCGACACAATGCGAACTTGTTAAGATATTTAGATAACTTATTAAGATACTTATCAAGATAGCAATAGAATATAAAACCTGCAGAAAAAGGTATAGGTAGGTATAAGGTAAGGTAAGGTACAGTTTGTCTTTGGAGGAATGAAAAGACATGCCAACCGTTCTTTAATTGTAGTCCCTGCCTGCTGTCCTTGAGTGCGAGAGGCCGACAGAAGGCGTCGTAAAAAAATAAGGTACCTACAGAAGTATTTTCCCATTTCAATACTGTAAAAGCAGGTTTCTCGATACACTCAAGTATTTAAGTTTCACTGTACAAAGTGAATTTAGAATGAGAGTTGGTAGTAAAGGATTGAGTTTTTCGTCGGCTGTTGGTGGCAAACATTGAGTTCAAGTGCATTCATTTGGCTCTCGATCGTTTGCTTTTTGCTATCCAATGAATGAAATACGAATGGATATTTTGCTGTAACTTCAATTTATGTTGCAATGTTTGTGTAGGTTTATGCTTGCGTTTAGTTTAGATTTAAGTATAGTAATAGACAGTTAGTTTTTAGCCATTTACTTATTATTATTATTTCTTTTCTTTCATTTTGTATTATATCTTAGTACTGTAATAACTATGTATAAAAATGTAAAATATGGGTCTAGTAATAAGTAATAGTAGTCTAGTAACCTGAAAATAAATGAATTTGAATTTGAAAGTCTTCTTTTATATTCTCTGATGTATCATGAATAACTTTTAAAAAAATCCAAAAAAATAATAATATATCTTATTTATCAGGAAGCGTTGATATCGTCACGTTTTACTATTTCTTCTTATGTATGGTTTCCGATTATATTTTGTTTATATTAATTTATTTTTAGCCGATGTATATTTTAATTTTTTATGTAAAATGACCTTACATTTTTTTTAAAACTAAGAAGCCAATTTGAATGTAACCAAATGTAACTTTAACCCACAATGACGATGTGAAAGTTGAATTAATTATTTGTACGTCGTCCCCAAATTAAACTCCACTTGGCATACTCGAGGAGGGTTGCACGTCTGCGTGAGACACCTGACATCTTCGATAACACTCACCTTTGGTGTACGCGACATGAGGTGGAGAGTGACAACAGGTTAGACTTGTTAGGCCTATACATATTGTTGTATAGTTCGCTTACAAATTCTGGTAAGTAACCGTAGAACGGGGTTTACTTTGAACCTCGGGGTTATTTTGATAAAAACTTTATTTTGTTTTTAAATGAAAATTTTTTTCGGTATCTGAATGCAGCGCCAAGTTTTTTTTTACTACTGTTGATATCACTGGAATGAATAATATTGAAAAAAAGTGCTTTAAACTTCTATGGCGTGCTCGTATATCGTTGCAAATATATAGAAGATACAGACTAGCTACTTTAACAATTTTTTGCCTACTTTTTTGAATAATTTTTGACTTTTGAAATATTATTATAACAAACTTACAAGGTACTGTGCAGATGTATTAAGCTAGAAATACATGCACTCAGCCCAGTTTTTACTGAGTAATATGAGATGATAATTGATGAAGATGTCCACAAATCATAAACTAGTACAATCCAACTTTTTTTATGTCGGCAGGCCGGCTGAAGGTCTACTTGATGATAAACAGCAGAGTATTCAAATGCGCTGCTGAGCCAATTTGAATAAATTAGGTAAACATATAAGGAGGGCTCTGGCATCCCTTACTCACTCAACGAATCACTGCGGCACACGTAGGTACTTACTGTTATTTTACTATGAATTTCTGTAGGATCCACAGTAAAAAACAGTAGGTACGTATGCTGTATTCTGAGGATTAGTTCCGCCAGGCGAGCTGCCCACTGACTACAACCTACAGTTGGCAGGTTGCAGACAAGTTGTCAAAAAAGTTACAAAAAAAGCCACCTGCTTCGCAACTGCACACGTAACGAAACAATAAAGTGAACGCTGATGCAGCGGTTGGAGTGTTCGGTCCACGGAAGGTGACCCTCCACAGCAATTCTATTCCATAATACTTGGACGCGAAACAGTGAATCGTAACCATTGTACTCGTAAGCTGTTTCGAACTCTGCCTATTTCAACATTTAGATAAAGCTTTTTTATTTACAGACGGGGTAGAAAAACTTCGTCAGTTTTCAAAATAATTCCACTATCAAGTTATACTCTTAATACTTTTTAAAACTGAAACATTAAGAAGACAACTGAATGAAATTTTTCAGTGTGTCAGCAGTTGTCTTATTTTATTTTATATTTATTTTATTGCCTAACATTGGTTAATGTTTATTTCAAAATTGCAAAGCGACACATATCTCGGTTTGGCTGAATGTGGGCTGAACGATGCTCGGGTAATCTCCCAGTAACACGATATTCATTGTCTTTTGAAATGTGTATTGGTAAAATTCATTATGAGTCTCGATATAGCTGTAGAGTTTCCAGATTATAAAAGTCAAGAGCAATTTCGCTTTCGCAAATACAAAAGCTTTGTTTGTTTTATTCAGCAAATTGCGAACGAAGGCAGCACCGATCCTTTTGTGCGTATAAACCTACAAAAAAAAAGTTGATTACCATCTCTGGACGCAATTCCCAAAACGGAAACCCTTTTGTTATTGTCAAATTAGCCAATCCTCAAGATAACAAAAACATCCCTTTATTTTAAGGGACAAAAGCCCTTTTTATTGACGAGCTAAATTTATTCAGGGCGGGTTTTAACTATCTTCCGTACATATAATCCGGGGGTTGGTGGTACAAAGGTTATTTGTGTAAGGGAGTATTTTCAGTGGTCTCCAACTCTCCACCCTTTGGGGAGACTTGGCCTTAAAATTAGTGCGCGTTTATATGAAAATTTGCTACGTTCAACGCTTGGAGAATTTTATAAGCTTTGTTGACGAGAAAGTTTTAGAATTAGCCGGAATATTTTTGGAGGAACATAATATCTGTACATCAATAATATCGATTGGAAAAATCACAGCAATTGTTACATAGATGCTACCATAGTCTAAATTGTCTATCTGTTTTTCTCTCTGCATCAGATTGCTCACTAAACATCAACAGGCCTCAACTTAAGTAGTAACTTAAGACACAAAACAAAAACGGTTTTGAAATCCCTTTCTACCACTTTTAAAGTAAGTATATATCTATTTCTATTTTACTCTTGCTTGTTTATGAGTAAGTCTTTTCTTAAGCGTTTAGAAATAAAAAAAACAATGCTAGACAAAAATAATTATGAGCAATACAAATTAAGTGGGTAAATGTTAAAATAAGAAAGAAGTCACGTGCGAAAGCTAGTTTCATTATACGTTCTTGCGTATATACGAGCTGTAGCACATACAATCTTTAATATTTTGTACTTTTCTGATGTCAATTTACGTGTGTCAACGCTTCATACGAGTATGTCACCCTTCAAAGTAAATTAATTCACATCAGCATTTCGACCCGTGTTTACCCCACTCTACCCGTTTTATGGAAGACATAAAACCTTGCGATTCGCAACGGGGGTGGCTGGGGTATTTTAACTATCCTCCTTGTATGTAATGAGTGGGTGAGGGGAGTTGCGGACGCGGATTAGAAGGGTGCGTCTTGCAAACGGTATTGCGTGCCTGCCCGCGGGCGATGGCGATTTGTCCCCAACATCCCCTGGACCCTTTGGGCTGTGCTGCTCAAACTTAATTGCCACAAATTTAACATATATGTGACTTAAATATGACTTATTTTAAAAGTTAAATTAAACTTACATTAAACTTTAAATCATTAAAATACCAATTAACGGTTTAAATTTATAAACCACTATCTAGCTGTTGCACGCGACTTCATCCGCGTATCTTTATGAAATATAGGCTATATTTCATAAAGATACATCTTCTCTCTTTATAATATTAGTACCTATACCTATAGATTATTAAATGGTACATCATCAGCTCTATAGCATCAGATTAATGAATAAAAATAAGATTAATTCTTATTCATTATATTTATGAAAAAGCGAAAAACTTTCATATTACATGAATCAAGTAAAAAATATATATTAAAAAATTCTAACTGTTCATGAAGGTTTGAGAACCATTATAAAACCATATGTTTACATCGTAAAAGGTGGTCGATATAGGGGAGATGAGGCCCTTATAACGTGCGGTAAACTTATATATAGGTAGGTATCTAGATATCATTATGAACACGAATTTACACATTAGGACGCCTACACAATAAAATGAAACCTGAAACCCAGTCAGATTCTACTGTCGGGTTACACAGTACCTAGCTATTAAAGAAAGTTATTTAAAAATGCAAGCTATGTTAATTAAATTTTACAACAACATTTAGAAGGGCGACGAGAATGTTAACATTTTGTAAAAGAAGTTTCTAAACTGAGCCATAATTTGGAGGTAAGTTTAAAAATATTCCATTTCAAGTCTCGTGATAATTTTTTGTCAGGAAAGAAAAAGCTATGTAGATACTCGTTAAACTGAATTCGCTGCAAAAAATGCAAGGCTATGAGAATTTACAGCTCGCTCAGCGTCCTTTGGAGATTGCTCTTTACGACGCTTGCTGTCTGTGCAGTTTTTACACTTACTTTTTCACGTACAGTCTGCCACATATAATAAGAGATTATTATAATAAGAGATTATAAATCAATAATTATTTTAAGACATATTATTCATTTACTGATTAATCATCTGTTCTTCAATGAAAAACAAATAACTGCATCATTGTAAAGAAAGTTAAAATAAACTACTATTATTTACATAAAGCATTTTAGATTTAGAATAGGCTATAACTTGTTACGCGTAAAGAGCCGTACGTAAGTTTTTACCTTTCAAATAAAAAAGGTATGTATCTTCTAGAAAAAAGGTAAATAAATGTTTAATTTATTTTGTTAGAAGATTATGTAGTTATTTTTCCAAAGACAAAAATCCCCTATACTTTCAAAGTTAACATTCATAGGTAATATAGTCCATTGAACATGTTAGATTAAACCATGGAATATTTTATGATCTAAACTTTAGTAGTGCCAGGATACACTGAATTTCAATGGCATGAAAGCAGTTACCTCCACCTCACAGAGGGCCACTATGAAACGAAGTAGCGGCATTTTAAGGGACGCTAAACATTTCCTTCTATACCAGTGGCGTTGATTGTGTTAATAGGCTAAGTGTTAATACCATCTTGTGGAATGTCAGATTGTCGAACGACCTTTAGATAAAAAATATCGTGTGTTTAAATCGCTACAATAAGATAGCGATAGTCACATTCAAAAGTTATGAAAAAATAATGTTACAGAAGATTTTTGAAATTTTGACACACAGCCTATTCTAATAGAACATAAAACAAACGCATTATATTGTATCATTACAATATCGTCCGTTAAAAAATTTGTTTATACACAGTCAAAATTATTTTTTTATAATTTTGTGTGCGACTGTACTTTCAGTTCTGTCTGAGTTTCCCTTCATTACGCCCACGAGTGTCGTTATCAAGAAATATGAGAATATAACCGCTCGCCAATGGCAATGCCTGCAGCACACATTCGAACCTAGAATTATTATCATTACTAGTAAATATAATAATGCTTTTTACTATTCTAGTTGTAACAAAATATATATTTATAGAAATGTCTAAATTTAATTTTTCATTTACGCAATGATCATTTCAAAATTTGATTTTCAATACAGATAGCCCAAATTAAAAATTGAACACTGTTGAATTTGTCGAAAACGCTTTTTAAGACCAATATCAATAAAATGAATAAATGTGGAACGACCACTTGAGTGCCGATATGGCAGAAACAGTTTTTAATAAATAAATGGTTCAGTTTAGTTAGTCAAATATCACAGATCAAACCCAAAAATGGATCACCAAAGAAGTTAGTTACGCTTCAACGAATAACCCTTTAAAAGGTCTCGCGTGCCAAAAATGGCCCTTTACATATTATACGTCTAACATCCGATCAAAGTTCACTCGACCCTTGACCCTTGCTGCTACAGTGTCCTTTGAAAATCTAACAAAGGAGTCTAGTTTATTGTAATACACAAGTGAATAAAATTGTATAATATTTTCAATTGGTGTATATGCAAGAATTGATACTGTAGGTACAGGTTTTTTATTTTTTATTTTAAACATGCTTTCAAATGTTTATTCTATTTTTCCGTATTTTATTTAACTAGAATTCAATTAACTGGAAACAGCGAAATATAGCAGCTATTGTTTCTGTCAAATGTTTTTCTATGCGCGTAGCATGTTAAAAATAATCCAGTTACGTACCAGTAATGTTTCCAGAAATAGGCGATAGAGTTGTCAAAAATTCCGGATATCTGGGTTTTTGAACCCTGCCAGAATAACCTCAGCCAGAATAAATGTTTTGATTTTAATTTTTTGATAAATAATACCCTGATTTAATTTGATAAATAATTCCTACTAAAGCAAAGTAAGAAATAATTACATATATATTTGATCATTTATAGTCTGCTAAGCCTGCTAAACAATAGCTACCCTGTTTTTGAGGACTTTTTTTGTTTTTTCGGCACATCTATACTACGTATAGCCACTCCACAATATTTTTTTCGCAACGTTCTTCAGTTCTACGAGTACCTACCTACTTCATTTTGGTATATCTACCAACTTTATTGATCATTTTCATTCTTTTACGAATGTCTTCGTTACTGATTCTGCCTCCCAGACATACTTCATCCAATAAAGCACACTATCCGTACTAATCCGTACTAATATTATAAATGCGAAAGTTTGTATGGATGTATGGATGTATGGATGTTTGTAACTCTGTGACGCAATAACTACTGAACCGATCACCATGAAATTTTGCATACGTTGTCTGGGACACCAGAAAGGACCTAGGGTACCAAATGGACCGATGCTTTATAATATATAATATGTAAAAATATATAATTTAGGATTAGATTTTATTTTAAATAAGCTTATTTTCAGTTTGTATTATAGATACAGTTTAGATATATAAGATCCAATTGTTTAAAAGCTACGTAGATATTGTGTGTATGTGCATGTCGCGTCTGTTAAAAATAAAATTACACATTGCTAGTGATAATGACATTGAATTTAACTCAATGCACTCGTCCCATTGACCGGAAAGCTCGTAACCGACCAAAAAAAAAATCAACAACACGCCCGCCCAATAAAAACGTAAAATTGTCACTGACATTATCCTATTACGTCACCATTTCATTCATGAAAACGATCCGGGGGAAAAAACAATCGCATCGAAACACGTGTTAAACGATGCCATTAAAGCCGCCGCCCGTCGAAAAATATTAATTATTAATTAACATGCCTCGCGCCGAATTAAAATATTTTTATTGGCGTCAAAAGGCAAAAAGTCGCGAGTTAATTCGGCGGCCGTGATAGCATTGTTTGCGGGCCGCGCGCATAAAAACAGGAACGGGACCGCGGTTTGAAAAAAAAAAAGCGGAAATAAAAAAAAAATGGGGAAACCGCGCGGAGCAAGCCGTGATTTAAAAATAAAAAGCGTCGGACGTCCGTAATGAAATCGAAAGGCGGTTCGTCGATAGCCATTGGAAAAACGTAAAAGAAAATGTTCACTTTCACGCGTGAGAATTTAGGATTCCAACGCACACAGAATACGCCGCGACTGTGTGGTTTCACGGCTTCAGCTTTGTGATGGTAACGATGCTAAACCAGTTTCATACATAAGGAGATGAGATATTTTTCGTAAGTATTTAGTATGCAAATCATTATCATCTTCATTTCAGCCGTAGGACTTCCACTACTGAACAAAGGTCTGGCCATAATTTGCATATGTAAATACAATTTGGTAAGTTCCTATTTAAATATATGTATAATATGCCACACTATTCTTCTTAATCTAAAATATTCTATTGGAGCAATTTACTCTAAGATTTTTTCAATTGGGAGCGCCTTAATCTATACCTACTTATAAAATATTTTATCCTAAAAACTATTAGTTCTAAAAACTAAGAACTGAATTGATTGAAAACTGTTTTGTTAATCTAAAACTGTAAAGTCTAGAAAACTGAAATTTGACCATCACATGTGTTTATTTTATAAGCATCCTCTAAGAAATGATTTTTAAAAATTTCAATTAAATTTCGCTCCATAGGCGGGTCGCTACTTAGTAATAATTTTCTAGAGGGAGCGGTGAGAAGCACTCTGGAATCAGGATCCGCAGACCTTACCTGGTCGTCTCTCAATCTTGTAAGTAGACGAGACGTCCAATGCTGCGCTGTCAGCTATCTTTACTACCTAACTAAACCATTTGAGTTAATATTAGTTTCAGGAGGCCAAATGTAAAATCTAGAGTATGTACAACACGCTAGACTAGACCTCTACAAGTTAATATTCTTCGAAGACTAGTTATATGAAGCCGCAAAACTCTCGGGTAATATCGACAGGAGAACCAGATCTTGTGGGCACTTAGCAGCCAAACGTTCGGACGCTGCCTGGACTATGTTTGCCTCCCTTATATTATGTAAAACAACACTAATCTCTCTCACGTGTCGGCTTCATCAGCTTATTAAACTTTATCCTTAAACATTTTCAAGTAATCACATATTAATTTTAATTAAAACAGGTAGGTAATTATGGCGAGCACCCGACGCGACATTTAAATTATCCTTTTTGGCGCACGTTTAAAAAGCTTAGGCCGAAAAATGTTCTTGTTATACCCCATTAATAATAATTCTCTGCAAACTTGCTTAATTTTTGTTATATTTATATTTCAGTTGATCATAATATAGGTAAGCTGTTACGTACTTACCTACTCGTTATTACACGTGTAATTCGTTATGATAAAGGTACGAAATTTATATCATTTTGTTTGCTCTTAAAGAAAGTTTCATTTAAATATTTGAATTGAAGAGGACTTCCATCAAAATAAACGATTAATTTCTAACAAAATTTAAAACTAAACAATAAAAACATTGAACTCGCGACACTGTTACCGTAACCGGACACCTGTGTTACTGTATATCCTACCTACGTACTTTCCTGACGATTCAAAAAATACACACGTAATTGTTCAAGTAGGTTTTATAAGAATTACGAGTCTTATATACCTTAAGTCCTAATCGCCGGAACCTTTCTATGGAATTTTTGTTCCAAACCGAAAAAAAAATATCCTAAAGATACGCGAAGTCACGGTGAAAAGCTTTTATTTTTAATACATTTTATTCACAACCTAAGCGATGTGTAAAAAACACACAAGCTAAGGTAAAAATTAAAAATTCCCTGAAAAGAAGCTCGTTACGTCGACACAAAAAGATTTTCCCTTCATATTAGCCGACCCTCTAATATAATAACCCTCCCACACCTACCGGGGTCATAACGGGCCGGCCCTTCGCGATATTCTTTTGGGTCCGTCCCTTCGGAACAAAAAAGAAAACGCTGCATCATGGTCATTTTTAACTCTAACCCTTTGAACGCTGTGGTTATTTACGGTCAGGTAAAACTCACGACATCACCGAGACACAGCTTTTTAGATATTTTTATTATAAAAAAAATACCATACAAAACACAAAAAAATATTTACCTATATCATCGCTTTTTGTACGAGTCCAAACAACGCATATATAACTATATAGTTTACTTAGAAACTAAATATTTTATAGTGGCAAGGTGTATTTTATAGTTTATTTTATAGTGCTTCTCTCAATCATAAATTAAGTAGCCCGTCCGGCGGCAGTATTAAAAATTTTAGTCAAATAAATGGTCTATAAAAATCCTATAAGAGAGCATATACCAAGGGACTTTTCAAAATTGGTTGGCTCTCGAAGGGTTACCCCGTAACGAGGCCATTGAAGGTTTTTAACGGCGCCCATTAGACCTTACTATCTCCTGCATATATCTTCCTTACTAAATGGACAGGAATTGCCTGGAAAAACGGGAAGGGTTAGCAGTTTATGTTTAAGCATTTCCATAATCGGGCAACCGTCGTACTTATTTACATAATTTTGAAATTTCTTTGCTATTCTGTTTATTGCAAAAGATTGGCAAAACTGGTAGGTACCTTTAGAGGCTTGGGTATATCTAGTGATATGATTATTACAAGCTACAAGACCACCTGGTTTTTATATCGAACAATATTAACAAATATTTTAAAAAAATATGAATTCTCTAACCGTTCTCGAGTTTTACACTTATTACGTAACATATTTAGTGATTCATTTTTATTTATTCAAAAGATAGATAAATTGAAAAAAAAAATTTTTCAGTAACAATGTTACCTTACCTATTAATTATGTATTATTATTAGGAATATATCTATGAAAAATAACAACAAGAAAAGTCTTAAATGCAGTCACTCTTTTTTACCAGTTTTTTATTTTTAATTTATGATCATAATTTAATATGATGCATCCACATCCAAATCTAATTTGTAACTTGGGGAACTAACAGGGAAACTTGCACAACGACATGGATTTTTTGACATTATATACCTACCTCGTTAATTTATAAAATTTAATATACCCTATTAAACTACCATACAACGGCAAAGTAATTAAGAACTGTATTTAAAAGAGAATTTGTGTTTCTCTTGATAAAATTATTCACTTCAACGAAAACACGGCACAGTACATAATTTAAGGTGGTCATGCATAAATTTCCTCTATATTAAACTCTGTCTACAGCATATTAATATTAATACACGTGATTTGCATTTTCGGCCTTCACTTGCTCCCCCAAGTTCCGGGTACAATCGTGCACAGAAGTATTCTCGCGGAATGATGGACGTCTGAGTAAATGGTGCGAGAAAAAAATAACGCGCGTCGCTTACATCGCACTGAAAATTAAGTGCGCGACGATACTCCACAACACTGGCGTCGGAATGTGAAGTATTTTTTGTACAGTGGAGAGAATAAACGCGTACAATGTTATCACTGCGCTTCATATTACATATAGGCTAGCTGTTTTCAGCGAATCCGCTTGCGTCATCTTTTATCTCTATATACCTATTTTATTTTATCTCTGTATAAAATTTCGTGTCACATGTTTGACGCCAATGAACTCCTAAACTACTAAACCGATTTTGATAAAATTTCATAACAATTTGACCAAATTGGTCCAACTTAAAAGATAGGATAGTTGGCTAGAGCCCCAGGGCACACTGCGTTTGGCAGTCACTTGGGCAGCCAATCTGACCGCAATTACCACCCATTTACAGAAGACTACCGTGAAATAATAGCATGTGTGCTTTTGTGTTTCGTTAAGAGATGCCAGAGCCCATTTTCCTATGCCATTTTAATACCATCTAGTCCGCAGGGCACCTGAAAAACCTGTGACGTTTCTTTTGTTAGGTAATGGCAGCCACCTAGCCTCCATTAAATGGACCGTCAGCCTTATATATATTTCCCAACTTCTATAAAAATTATAATCCTATAAAAATGTGTGATGTATTTATATAATTTTCGCAATAAATTATAAACGATATGTGGACTTTGTGATTTTACTAGTATTATTACCACAGAATATATAATGGTACGTATTGCCATATTCAATTAGATAAATAGACATAGTCCTATATAGAAATAAACCTATATAGGTTTATTTACAAATAATTATAAATCTGCAAACGTATTACATATTTTTAAAGCTTCGTTGCATACTTCATAATTATTATTATTACTTGTATATGAAATGTATGTATAATCCCATTGCCTTTCTTTGGAAATCTAGAGAAATTTATATGTCGAATCGAAACGATATGAGTTTGGATATTTTTTAATAATAAAATTTAACAAAGTTGCTTTAGAAGCTTTTAGGTTTCGGGCCCTTTTGACCCACTAGTTTTGACCTGCTGGTGCCCGTTGGAGCCACTTTCAAGTACCCGTCT
Organism: Synanthedon tipuliformis; assembly: GCA_947623395.1. NCBI lineage: Eukaryota > Metazoa > Arthropoda > Insecta > Lepidoptera > Sesiidae > Synanthedon > Synanthedon tipuliformis. The sequence goes on along the minus strand of OX392424.1, from coordinate 2,462,160 downwards.
GACCCACTGTGGGTCTGAACAATGTCCTGTTACAACCAAAAATATTTTTATACAGACCATAGAATGAGTACACATTAGGAAATAAAGTAGGCCTACTCTTAATAAGAGAAATGCAAATAAAAGATGCGAAGCATACAATTTAACCATTATTTTAGAAGTTATTTACAATTTTTATACAAGGTATAACTAGGTACATTTTGCTTGAAATAAATAGGTATTATTATAAGTAGATATTAATATGATATCTAATGATCTAATCTTGAAACTTAATGATTAGTAAACAGAGGGGTTAGCATCCGAACTGTTCGTAAATGAGCCACCAATTTTGTTACAGTACATAAGAGCCTTTCACACGAATCAAGATTAATTAAATATTCTTGGTTAGTGGTTAGTTTAGTAAATCCGTGGTTAATCTTAGAGGCATAATACATGATTTTTATACAAATTGTTCAAATAAGTTATTTGTATCTATAGGTATTCCTGGTAGGTACCTATAGTATTTTATAAACTTTAAACTACTTTTGAAATATTATAAATTTTACATAATTATTTCATAAATAAATATGACAATGATGACTTATATTTGAGAAATACAAGTTATTTTAATGCTTTCAAACTTAAATATATATAAATATCAAATACCAAATTACACGTTATTTTTGGGTTGGTCTTGGACTGTCTAGAACACAATCTGATTACATTTGATTTTTGCCTAGAACTTAAATTGACTACTACATAATGAGTCGAGCACTCAAATCTACTATTACACAAATTGACTAGTATCGAAAATATCTAGAACACATTTGGGTAGTAAAATCTATAATTTCTTCTTTTCTACCTAATGGTAATTAAACTGATGGCCTGATCTCCATACAAAACTAATTGATCTCGTTTGGCAAACAGTTAGTTAATTGCCTGGATTAACATATAGATTTTTTTTATACTGGAAAATGTTAGGTTCCTGTGGGATTTTAAAAAACCAACTACAGCGCGTACGAAGTCGCGGGCACAACTAGTGAAAAGTTATTGTAGCGTTAGTGAGACAAGTGTGTAAGTTCCTTTATCTCTAAGCATACCCTGTTTACCATCACTGCTCCACTAATTGATGCCAGTCGTTTGTTCAGCTCCGACCTTTTTGCCAAGACCCGTTATAATGGGCCCTTTTGAGTGAAATATCTTTTTGGTTTTTGTATCCACAAAACCCTTTTTTCGGGTAAAGGGCACCTACATAACATATATTACACGCCTAAATGTATTCGTAAATATACCCTTATTTACATAAGCCTTCGAATATATACCTACCTTGTGAAGCGAGATGAGGCCTTTGAAAGTTTTACGGTGTTTTCAACGTTCATTGCTTGGTCTTATTTCGTGTTCTGATGATAATTATGGAACTACAATCGAGCTAAAAATTTAGCCTATTATATTTAGAGATAATAAGATACAATTACAACCATTACAAGTTATTAGATAGTAGGTACTTACTAGTAGTACCTACCAGGGACTGCTAGAAGTCATGAAATTTCAATTAAAAAAATTAAACAGCCATTTACATGGTCCCAAAGTAAGCGCATATTTATGATATAACCCCAGACCACACAGACCAGAATCAATTTTGAATAGAATTTTTCCAAAGTCGCCCCTGACGGGAATCAAACCCGGGACCCCTGCGTCATCACGCTAACGCAAACATCAACCACTCGTCGAATGTGCTCGTCACTGTAAAGTTTCATCAAAATCGGTTTAGTAGTTTTTGCGTGAAAGAGTAACTAACATTCCTTCAATCACGTTTACAATATTAGTAGGATGAATAACTAATTGTAGAAGTGGGTACCCACTGGGTACCTACTGGGTACCTAATTTCCGTTTGTGGATACTCTTGTCGAACCCTCTCGGGCAGCCTGGTCGGCTGAAGTGTTTGAAACTTCTTAATTTCCTACAATTTAAAACAACAAATTTGTTTGCGTAGGCCCCTTTTTTCGTGGGCTTATATTACGTTACTCATTCCGTGTAATTTGCGTCCGAAATTTACATGTGTCGACTTAACTCGCCCTTCCTGAGTGATTGATGACGCATCGGGATACCGTATTAAGAGCGGCGCTTGTGGAGAATCTATTTATATTCCTATGTACCCACTTTCTGCTTATGTACCCTATATTATATGTCTCAGTATCTATGTAAATCCGTTCATTTTGAATTATAAACTTACGCATAATAATTGTAGGACGTACATTTAATAAGTCTAATAATAAATCGGTTCTTTTAATGGTTTGATAAACCATACCTAATATTTTATTTCCGTTTCTTTTCACAGAAAATTATACACCTTTTCGTATTATATTTTTTGTATTATAATATCACCAGTTCATAGGCTGAATTCCGACTTTAGTTAGTTAAGACTTAATAATTTAGCACTACTAAGGGCCTCTTTCACCTTCTCTGAGTAAAGTGTCAAGTAGGCTAACCGCCATTTAAAGTCACCGGTAAGAAAGCGTATGAGTTTCACCATTTTCGAATAGCATTCAAGCGAGTACTCAAGGGTAATTTTATTTCAATGAAATCAACACACACTTAAAAAGTAACTAATCAACACTTTGCTTGTAGTTGGTGAAAGAGGCTCTTGACCAAGTAAATGTGGAAATTCTTTTAATGCACGGTGACTTTCTGCAACAGTATTGGTTACTGATACCAGAGATAATCCCAGCAGTTTGTGACTGCAAATAGCACCTAGTGTTTATATCAAAATACAGTTATTCCCATTAATATAAATTCCCACGTCTCTAATTCACGAAATGTTGGTTAGGTAACCGCATTGATAGCTCAATTAATTACACTAAACATCGATACAAATTACGTTACTACATTATTGTGAATGGAACTAAATTTGTCGATAGCGTTAGAAATCAATGGGTACGGAGTACCTGGTCGATTGTGGACACATTATCGGCTTGAACTAGAACACCTAAACCGATAGAGGTATGTAGCGTTAGCAAAACAATTGAAGATATCAAATTATTTATTAATTATATTTTCGGTTTGTAAATAAACGAATGTGTTCTAATGTTAAATTTCTAAATATATATAAATAAAAATTACGTGTCACGTTGTTTGACGTCAATGAACTCCTAAACTACTGAACCGATTTTGATAAAACTAGTTTTTTTTTTTTTTTTTAAAGGATAGTTTTTATTTTGAACCCTGGCGAAACGGCGAGCGTGTAGCTAGTATTATATAAACAATATGTTATGTCTTTAAACGTAACAAGTCTAACTGTTTCACGAAAGATTAATAACTTTAAGTAATAGAGCCGAAGGTGTGTTTTAAATATTCTGTCCACTGTACAATTTTTCAGCATTCATAAATTGAGGAGTCGATCATATAAATGTCATTACATTGCCTTAGTAATTAAGAATTTTGGGTTATCAATACTGTAAGACACCGAGGTCTTACTGTCTGTCTTTTTTTTATCTAAAAATATCTAAAATCTAAATTTATCTTTATAAAAAAATATAAAATAAAAAAAACTACCTACTATTTACATCGACTGTACCCACGTAAAAAGTTAAAATTACCGTACGTCCTTTGTATGAGCTAAAGCTGTCAAAGTCATCGCTAATCTAAAGCTAGAACCGGTGAAGTTGTTTAGTCATGACAAAATAAAAGGCAGAAAAATTCTCATACATTCGCATTTATAAAACACTACTATACCTATGAGTAAATAGACTTTTTTTTCTGTATTGGTAAATTACAGTGCATAAATGAATCACTTTTTTTCTGACCATACATACAACCCTGTCATAGATGACAAGGCTAATGGTGAACATATATAGTGACGTCACGCGTAATGTTCACTTTCACCTCGCCACAAGAGCAGATACGTGGACAAGCCAATCAGCATTGTGTACAAACGTCGTTGGGTAGCTTGAGACGTGTAATATCTACGTGTAAATGAATGAAAATTGGTTTTCTTTATTGAGATAGATAAAAGATAGGTTTATATTACCTCACTGCCGATGAAATTTAAAAGAGAAATAA